>CM040627.1:92532434-92749846 GCA_022817965.1 Solanum lycopersicoides
AAAAGATTTTCCATATGTGGAAGATCCATTAATTATTAATCAAAAAAAAAAAAAAAACTCCCAAATCCCTATATAGGTCACCTTTTTTGGTCTTATCTTTTGTCAAACAATAAAATATTTACATTAGTTATAGCTAGTAGCACAAGTAGTTTTTTTTTTATTATTAAAAAAAATTTCCTATTTCATTAGATTTTTTAATTTATAATTAGCCAGTTAGCCCACATTATCTGTCCAAATTGTATCTAACCCCAAATAATTAAAATAATTAAACTAATGTGGCGTTTTGCTTGATTTGGATAATCTCCAAATTAAGAGTAATATTTATATTTACTAGTGCTTTGTCCAGTGTAACTTTTCAATAAGATAAAGAAAACACTTAATTAGTTTGTTAAAGAGTCATATATATTGTAATAAGCACACGCTATACATATTATTATTACTATTAATTTTAAAATTTAGCTTCTTTTTTGTTTGTGATAAAAGCAGATATGTTAATTTTTAATGGTTCAATTTCATCAAAAGCAATTTAATTCTCCTTAGGCTCAATTTAATATAAGATGTTTTATCTTTAAATTCGAACATTAGATAATTAAGAATGTTTGCTTAATTTTCCAACATTTAGATACTAAGGTGCTTTGTTGATTATGATTTGTGATAATGACATTTCAATAGAAGAAAAAGAGACAAATTATTTTAATTTATTTAGTGTAACTAATAATTTCAACAGCTCATAATCAATATTAAGTTCCAAGATTTTGTTTAATATTTTTTTCTATTTGTTTAAATTACAAACTGAAAATATATAATATATTCCTAAATTTCGTCTTTATATATATGTGCATGGCTATTATTATTATTATTATTAGGGAACTTTGGCAAATAGCTACTATATAATAAACTTAATTATGCTCAATAGCTATAGTTTGTATAATTTGTGGGTATATTTATATGATTCAGTTATTTTTATAAATTCGAAATAAAGAATTTTATACAATTACAAAGATAAAAAAATGTAAACTATTATACAATTATTATTTACAAATTTCGAATCATACAAAAATTATACAAATTATAATATACAATTTTTGAATTATACAAACATGTAAATTATACAAAATTAAAAAGTTGAGCAGCGTAATTATAGCTAAAAGTAGGTCAAGAATTATAATTAAAGCAAACTATAGTTATATTAATCAATTGACTAGTATATGTTTGCATGTACGCGTAATTTTTCCATATTATTATTATAAATTAGCTTTTTCTTTTTGTGTTGTATGAGTGTATGCATATATAATGTGTTAAGTTAGAAGGTTTAATTTTTTAATCACTATATTAATTATAATAATGTGCTCTTAACCGGTCAAATCATGTCTAATGTTGATCAAAACAAACAAAATTAGGCTAAACAACAATGTCAAAATAGTTGACATCAACCTTGTACGATTGAATCGATGTCAAATCTCAAAATGATGATTAGCCAAAATATCTAATCTTAATTAAGAGTTTTGATTAGGTCAATCAAATCATCGAGTTTGAATTTTAAGTATGAAACAATTCTGATAGTAAGTACTTTTTTTTTACTTTTGATGAATTTTATGTTGTGCGAATTCAATTTAATCATAAAGTTCTGATACAAATATTGAACATGTGAAACTTCATTAAATGTTCATTTGTATCATCAAATCTCAAAACGATGATTAGTCATAATATTCTATCTTATTTAAGAGTTTTAATTAGGTCAATTAAGTTATCGAGTTTAAATCTTAAGTATGAATAAATCCTAATAAAGAGTACTTCTCATGAATTTTAGGTTGCGCGAATTCGATACGCTAAAAGTTATGATGTGAATGTTTGAAGTTTGAACATGTGAAACTTTTATTATATGTTCATTTGTAAAGCAATAATACATCTAAATAAGGGAAAAAAGACTATAAGTTGGGTTTTTTGTGGATCCACAAAACATGGAAATGTTGATGAAACAATATTGGTAGGGTCAAAAGTGATGATGAAAAATAGGAAGAGAAAACATGTAAGGTTCCTCAAGGGGTAGACACAATCTGCTGGAATCTATCTGTTTGCACTATTCATAATATAATCTCCTTGTCCTAAACATGGAGGGGTAGTACCCTAGAAAGGTCCATCTCCACCCCTAACACGCGAGTCAGAATTTTTAATAAGCGAATATAAAGAATCAGAGAAAAATAATTGAATGAAATATTGATGTTCATGATACAAACATCAATAGCCTAGAAAGTTTCACCCCCACCCTAACACTCTACACACGCGATTCAAAATTTTCAATAAGCAAATTCAAAGAATAAGCAAAATAAAAAAAGATGATCAGTTACGTGAAATATTTCACGTTCATGCAATATCCAAGTTAGGCCTATACTCCAAGAGGCATAACGTAGATACCATATCATGATACAAACATCTGTAGTTGATTTCACATATAAGTCATCATTTTTAATTAGGGGATTCAGAGGATAGAAAACAGAAGATAACTAGTTACATGTTGTATTTCGTGTTCATGCAATATCCAAGTTGGGCCACAATCTAAGAGGCGTAACATATATATATATATATTGATTTTATGCACGAGTCAGAATTTTCAATAAATAAATTTAAAATAGTAATTGATTGTATGAAGCATTTCATGTTCATACCATATCCAAGTTAGGGCGACACTCTAAAAAACATAAGTAGATATCATATCATGATACAAATATCAATAGATGATTTTACGATTCAAATTTATAACTTAATAAATCACAGAAAATAATTTTACTGAATTCAAGGTTCCAACTTTTTAAAGCGGATTGAAAGAATATTATATGCTAATTAAAAGTTTTTTTTATCTATATATTTAAAAGAGATTCAACAAATTATATGTATACATTAATTTATAACCCCACTCCAATAGAGGAAAGTGCTAATTTTTTTAAATCTTTTGTACATATCCACTTTATATTTAAGTTTGTAGACAAGGACTTGTTAATCTTCACATTACCTTAGTTGTTTGACTTTTGTCTAATGATAATATAATTATTCATATTTTTCGGGGATTTGAGTAAATAATTTATTTTCAAAGCATATATAGAGTATATTTTTCTTGATATACATCATTGTACATATGTAACTCTAATTGATTATTTGGATATATTATAACAACTCGGATAGGCATACAAATTCAAATTATTTTTTAATTTTTCTAATTAAATCGCGATTTAGATTG
Organism: Solanum lycopersicoides; assembly: GCA_022817965.1. Taxonomy (NCBI): domain Eukaryota; kingdom Viridiplantae; phylum Streptophyta; class Magnoliopsida; order Solanales; family Solanaceae; genus Solanum; species Solanum lycopersicoides. The sequence goes on from CM040627.1 coordinate 92,535,670, forward strand.
AAAATTGCGAAAACGGCCTGTAAAAGTTTTTCAAATTCCGAAAAAATTCAAAATTCGATTTTATATTTATTAAAAAATAATTCATGACCAAATGGACAATATACTATATCATTGAATCACATTACTCTTGGAAAGAAAAAGAATTTGAAATATTATTATACCCTTTGTTTTGTGATATAATATGAATGGAGGAGCTACATTCTTTATTATTTTTTATTTTTAAAAAAAAAACTATATAATAATAAAAAAAAATTGGACTCAAGCAAGACAGGATATCCTATTTATGATTTTATGAGTGTGGATTAAGTGAGACAGGTTGTACCAGACAATATATGGTGAGTTTGGGAATCTTTATTCATAGACACATATACTATTTATGATCTTTGGTACATGTTGTACATTATTCATGTGAGTTTTCTAGAATATCGTGTTTGTAATTTTTAATTATTTAGTTTTGTTTTAATTTATCTGTTTGATTTTTATTTAATACGAAATTTAAAAAAGTAATAAGATTTTTGAATCGAGTGATTTTAAAATGAAGATATATGCAACGCACTGAGATGTTCTTTGATCTTCTGTGTTAAACATGTTACATAAAAATTTGAGAAAATGAAAGAGTTGTCAAAACATGAGAAAGATGTTCAATAGTGTAATTTTTCTTAGGCCTAACCCATCGGTGACCCCCATAAAGTTGGCATCAAATTTCACTTAGACACCTTAATTAGCCGATGTTCATTTTAGACACATTAGGTAGAGTTTCGATGTGTCATTTTGATACTTTTTTGCTGACATGTCATGATGAGTGTAACACATTCATTAACTGCGCATCAAAGATTTATTCAACCAATTTTTATTTTATTTTTTTCTTCTTCTTCCCCATATTTCAACCACCATTTTCTCAAACTTGAACTTCTTTCATGGTGAAATAAATTTAATGATGCCACAAATGAAAAATCTAATTTCTAATGTCAGAGATTTTCCCAAACTTAAATTTCTATTCTTATTTATTGCCCTTCTTCCTCCTCGATTTAATTTGAGAAAAAAGATCAAAATTTAGAGGAAAAAACATGATTTTTTTTTGAAAAATTGGAGATGATAAGAACGCACTAAGAAAATGAGATAATCCCCATTAAGAAAAACTTAACAATGTGATGTGAAATGAACACGTACACATGTTTATTTTAAGAATTTCATCTTGAATTTTTCTTAAAATCTGTCCAACTACATTTAGTTGTAAGAATTTGAATTACACAAATTTAGTAAAATTATACCATAGAAAGATTAAACAATTTTATAAGATGTGTATGCTTGTTGAAGAAGATGATGGGGGGTGGAGGGGGGGGGGCAGATGCATCCCCTAAGCAGAATTTTTACAAAAAAAATGTCACGTGTCATCAATTCATTGGTCATTTTCTTATTTTTTATTTGAAAATTTTATTATTTAAGAATTATTTTGAACAAAATGACAAATGTCCTCATTTAATTTGACATTTTACACCTCATCCGCGAGTGAAACTCACACACATTATATTGTTATTAATTGCATAAAAAGTGTTAAAGTGACACAATTGAGTCTTACCTAAAATGCTTAAAAGAAACAAAGTTTAGTTGAAGTGTCTAAGTGAAACTTGTTGTCAATTTTAGATGTCACCGATGGGTTAGAATTTTTTCTTAATACTCTTAAATCATTTTAAATATACTCCATTAATTAGAAGTAAATACTCATAATAATTGTAATTAGCAACTTAACAATTAAGTTAAGATAAATAAGCTATAGCATGTTAAATTTTTATACTTATAAAAGTAAAAATTGACAGTTTATGGCCTTCATATTTTGAAGAATCTTATGTAGGTCCCAATATGATGTTATATTATTACTTTTTGTCTATTTTAAATCTTCTTGCATGACCAAATCCTTTTTTTTTCTTTTCTATGGTCAAAAAAGTCTTGTCTCTTTTATTCTCTATCTAATTACTACTAGTTTTGAACAAATGATAATCGTAATCGAGTCAGAATTTTTATTAAAAAAATTTAAAATATCAAAATTAAAAAAATTAATGCTAACTATATACATACAAGTTCCTAACTAGTTTCGTTTTTATATATCGATAAGAATTTATTTATAATCGATATTTATTTATTATCTATCAAATTGTTGTAAAGTTCTATGATATCCATGGGGGTACATTTCATAACAACAAAAATACAGCATTTATCTTCCACTTTCGTTGCAATTTCATAATGACTTATTTAATTTATTACTTTTCATATACAAAATTGATAATATCTAGGTAATAATTTGAAATCCATTTTAATAATTTTAGTAAGTATTCTGGATCAAGACCACTTATTTTGTACGGATTTTGGAATAATTTTAGGCAAAACATGTGGTGAGAATCTTGAATTATATATCCAAATACTAATATGGGGTTTGCAATTTAAAATTTTTAAATATGTAAATAGTAATTTCTTGTGTTATTGTGTTTCATATCGAGTCTTAATGTCATACATCACATAGAAAAAAAGTTTGAACTAGTTTATTAAAGTTTTACGTTAGTCGACTCATTAAATTAAGATACTGAATTTAATATTATTTTGCGATCGACATTTAATAATTGTATTTCTGTATATACACAGAGGAAAAAGACTTCAATAAGTTCAAAGAAGTTCGCAAATTTCTTCTAAGCTATTAGAAAAGCGAAATCAAACCTTTCTCAATAAGATGATGAATTGAAAATTAATTATTGAACCGAGCATGATGAATCAACGACAAATGAGAAGATAGGCTAGACAAATTAGTCATTAAATTTTATAAATCTTTCAAAATCTCTCTAATTAATTTAAAGGTGATCATAAAATTATAAAATCGTCTAAGTTTGTGACAATTATTTTTAAGTGTCCACTAATATAGGTCACCTAGCCTATATTATCTCAATTCTCAACTAATGGATCTCCCAAATTTATAGGCCAATAAATTGGAGTTAATGTAAGTCACCAAATATCTTTAATCAAACCAACAAATTTGTGTGCTTGCACATGTTATTTAATCTCCCCTTTAATTAAATTGCATTATTAGTAGTACTATATCAACTAACCTATGATAGCTTCAAAAATAGTGAACGATATAATGTAAGATGATCAAATCAAGTAGGATTCACTTATAAAATCAATTAATAAATTAACATATTGTTCTTTTTTTACCTTGTGAGTTATATAAGTTTTGAAAATATACGTTTGATCAACTTACAAAAATTAAGTAAATTATTCATGTTCATTAGTTAAATTAATTAAAAAATTAAATTAGTTCATATTCATTGATTGAAAATTTGAGTTCCAAAAAATTTAAATAAGGTTAGAAAGATAAAATATATCATTTCTTAATGCAAGTACACAAAAAAAATGACATATAAAAAAAAACGCACAAAACAATAGTTTTAATGCTAAATAAAAACAATAATTAGGGGCGGACTTAGCTTAGAAATTAGCGCTCTATAAATTCACACTAATTCATTTATTTCTATCGAGATGTTGTACATAAATTAGTTTTTTAAATCAAATATCTATAAATATTTGATTGTTAACTTATATAGGCTGCTCGTTAATTTGAATTTATCGTCCATAAACATAAAGAAATTTAACATTGTTATTCTAGTCGTTTATCTAACCTCTTATAGTACATATATTGTCAAAGGGTGGATTCGTAGGGTATATCACGAATTCACATTTACGTGAGTTTCAAAGTTTTCCACAAAATTAAAAATTATAAATATATATATTTTTTAAAATTGATGTAATATTATATGCTAGGTTGGATGGTACATTTGATCGAATGGTGAGGAATATGGATCCATTCTTACATAATATATTATTTTTATTTGAAATTATAGATTCATTTCATGTTTTGTATTATATTATTATTGTAATAATAATAATAATAATAATAATAATATATTTAGTATTATTTTATAAATGAAATATAAGGCATAAAATATATGCAAACTTTATCATTATGTCATAGAGGTTTTCGAAGGACTCTTGATCACTCTAATACAATAAATTAAAGTAAGTATGAAAAACAAATGACAATAGAAAGCAAAAATAAGAGACTACAAAAAAAAAAAACTAATATTATAACCAATAGCCACAACCAAACCTAAATATGTCGAAAAGTAAAACAACACTTCATTATTTACTAATCTTCTATCTTAATCTACGACTTTCATTCCATCTTATCAAATATATTATCATTGCATATAAATTAAGTTTATAATTTATTATTTCTAACATTTGATAAAATTGTTTCAATAAAAATAAATTTCTTAAAAAAATATTACACTTTTGTACCACCTTGCAACCTGCTCAAGATATGGTAATCACACAAGATTTTCACACCAGGAAAAAGGTATCACTGCTGACATCACCTGTATCTTTTGGGTGGATTTGGTGGGTCCCACTTTTCCCCCACCCCACCCCCCACTCCCTTACCCCTCCACCTTCCAAAATACCCTGACCCCCACTATCCCTTTTTTCCTCTAAAAACTTATTTTCCTTTCAATATTTATACCATACTTTTTTCCATTACAATATTTATACAAACAAAACTCAAATCTTCAAGAATCATTTTTCCCATCACTCAATACATTATAAGTATCAAAACCCATATTTCCAAATTTTTTAAAAAATTAAAAAAAAAATCACCTTTTTTTTTAAAATCAGATTTTCCCATTGCTTGCCTTGTAATTCAAAAAAAAAAAAAAATCAATCTTGGAAATTTGGAGAGATTTGGTCAGATCTTGCTTTGTGAGTTGTGGAGATTTTGTTTGCTATTTTACTTCTATACAAAGGCAAAAACTTTCCTCTTTTTTTCTCCAACAAACTCATCTTTTTTTTCTTTATCAAGAATCTCATCAAAGAAAAAAAAAGAACTTTTTTTTTTCTTCTTTTAAAGATCTGTTTTTTTTGTGAAACAATTGTAACAATGGGAATGGCAGCTGTTGAGTCTCAGTTTCATGTTTTAGCTGTTGATGACAGTGTAATTGACAGAAAACTAATTGAAAGGCTATTGAAAACCTCTGCTTGTCAAGGTACTTTCTTGATTTTGATATGTCAGAGTCAGGATTTTAAGTTTATGAGTTCGGAATTTTAGAAAAAAATTACTTTTTTGTAATTTTGTATTGAGTTTTGTCAAATTCATAATAACTGTTAGTTGAGTAATCATACGAGATATTAACTCGATTATGTGTTTGTTGATGCAGTTACAACAGTAGATTCTGGAAGTAAAGCTTTAGAATTTCTTGGTTTACAAGAAATTGACAAGAATCATCAGGTAATTTGATTAATTTCATTTTATTGAACTTTTTTGTATGAATTTAGCTGAAAAAATTGAAGTTTTTTTTTGTTTCTGTTTGTTGAATTTGCAGGAAGCTGAAATTAATCTTATTATAACTGATTACTGTATGCCTGGAATGACTGGCTATGATTTGCTTAAGAAAATTAAGGTATTTTTTTTTGGTTCTTGTAAATTAGTTTATTTAGAACATAATTTTACTCATTTATGTTGTTTTGGGGTATTATAAAAATCTAATCTTTTTTAAACCCAAGGGCTGTTTATTCAATTTTACCCAACAAACATAGTTTTGGCATTGTAAAAATTTGATCTTTTTGTTCTTCCCAAGAAAAAATTAATCTTTTTTGTGTGTAAGGGGCTTTTCTTAGTTATACTGTTTGGGATCTATTTTTGACTTTGTATATTTAGAAGGTGAGCCTTAGCGTAACTAGGAAAGTTGCCCATAAGAAGTTACGGGCTCGAGCTGTGGAAACAACCTTGATAAGGTGTACAATAGATCCTATGTTCTTACCCTTTTATGTTTCTCTTTGTATTTAGACGGTGAGTTTTCGCGTAACTAGGAAAGTTGCCTCTATGTGACTAGGAAGTTACGGGTTCGAGATGTAGAAACAACCTCTTGCATAAATGCAGGGTAAGGCGTACAATAGATCCTATGCTTTTGCCCTTTTATGTTTTCTCTTTGTATTTAGAAGGTGAGTCTTAGCGTAACTAGGAAAGTTAAGTTACCTCCCATCTGACTAAGAAATCACGAGTTTCGACATGTGGAAACAACCTCTTGCAGAAATGTCTTAACGCCCTTGCCCTTTTATGTTGCTCTTTGTATCTAGATCTAGTGTTTAATTGTTGGACCAATTTTTGAACAGGAATCTGCATCTCTGAAGAACATACCAGTAGTCATTATGTCATCTGAAAATGTTCCTTCAAGAATCAGTAGGTAAGAGCAGAACAATCAAATTCATCGACTCGAACATGTAACTTTACTGTTGTTCCAAGACTGATTCGATTAAATTGATGTACAGATGCTTAGAAGAAGGGGCAGAGGAATTTTTCTTGAAGCCAGTAAGATTATCAGATGTTAATAAACTAAAACCTCATATGATGAAAACCAAATGCAAAAGCCCCAAACAACAAGAAGAAGCTGAGATAATTGTGACACAAGAATCAATAGACACAACATATGTTGTTCCAAATGACAACATAGTACAACAACAGAAATCACAAGACAATAACAACAACAAGAGAAAGGCCATAGAAGAAAATCTATCATCAGACAGAACAAGACAAAGATTGAGTAGCCTTACTGCTATCTAATCTAATGAATGATGCATATATTATAATTTTCACTTTATTTTTTACTCCACAAAGTTGCTAAAGTAACATTTTTTAGGTTAATTCTTTTTTTGGGGTTTCTTTGTTATATAATGTTTTCTTGTTACTTACATAACTTGGATAATACAAATATTAAGTTGACATGTAAAAGGTCTATTATACACATTTCACATGATTATTATTATTTTTTGCTAGTTTTGTTTAGGCTAATCTAAGGAGGGATTACATAAATTGTTTTTTTTTTTGTTTTTGTATATAGACAAATAGTATATGACTTCTTTTGCCCTAACTTTTTCCCCTTTTGCCCCTTACAATCTTTAACTAGAGTTCTAATACTTTAGAAGGGTATTTTATACTCCCTCGGTCTAAAAAAAAATGACCTCTTTTTCTTTTTAGTATGTTTTAAAAAGAATGACTTTTTATTTTGGTAACAATATTTCACGTGGCATGTTTAAGGTCACAAGATCAAAGGGTAATTTTGTACATTTGACTTAACTTTAATTTAGGACCACAAGATTCAAAAATCTTATTTATACTCTTAAACTCTGTGTCAAGTTAAATTAGGTCATTCTTTGTAAAACGGAGGGAGTATATTTTTTCTTGAGTGGGTTAGGGGTAGGGTCATTTTTCAAAGTGTATTTACATGAGGAATATGAAAAAGAACTTTGAGATATTTAATTTCTTACAAGAATTAGTACTAACTTTGACTAATAGAACATTGACTATTAAAGTTTTCTAAAGTGATTAGCTTCCTCAAAATCTTCTTTTTTATATAGAAAAGATTTTGGGTTAACTTTTCAAGATAGCAATTGATTTGTTGAAACAGTTTTTTTTGCTTTTCTTTGTATGGTTGAAATAATACCTCTTTTTTTTTGCCTTTTTCTTCTAATAGATTATCTAATACTATAGTCAAATGAAATTGAAAATACCTTTCTTTCTTAATTAAGATAAAAGGTGATTGTTTTAAAAATGCTCATATCGCTTTAATTACAAAATCAGCTATTCATTAAAATTGAAAGACACTTGTCATGAAAAGATAATAATTCTTTTATTACTGATGAATAATCTTTTCTATACGTATATCACTTTAATTATAAAATTAGCTACTCATCAAAATTGAAAGACCCTTGTAAATGAAAAGATAATAACTTTTTTAATACTAATGAATGATCTTTTCTACACGTAACTGTTGAATGTTTAACGTTAAAGTATTCGAATATTAAAGAATATAAAAAACTCTCATATATCAATTGATTGCAAAGTAGCAACATTGACTATTAAAGTTTCATGTCTAATCTTGTTTATTTTGTCTAAGAAAGTGTTTTAGCTATCTCAAAATCCCCATTTCTTTAAAGAAGAAAGATTTTGGATAAGTTTTGCTTTGGATGGTTGAAAATAATGGCCTCTTTTTCCTTTTTTCTTCTAAAGATGATTTGATGCTAGAGTCAAATATATTGGAAAAAATTGTCTTTTTTATTTATATGAATGAGGTTACATTTTGAAAGTGTGGTTAGATCATGAAATGAGTTGTTTTATTGAGTAAGAAGATGATAGCATAATCTTATGATCAGTAGCGGAATTAGAAATTACAAAACAAATTTGTGTTATTCAGGGTTTGAATTTGAAACTCCTCTATTCAAATGGATCAAAGTCAATTTTTTTGTTAAGAGTATCAATATATATCCTTTAAATGTAGAATTAACATATATATACAACCTAATTTTCCGACTAAAAGTGCCCACTTGGACACCCTAGGGTGACTGTAGCTCCGCCCCTACATCCGAGTGGTAATCTTTATGTATTTATGATAAAACAAAAAAAATAATCAAATTTAAAAGAATTGATCAAACAATCTTTTGTTTAGTGGGCCTTATTGTTTGTTATGGGCCCTAAATGACTCTGGCTATGTCATAATCTTTTGGGTTTTAAACTTTTCATGACACTATGGGCTCAGATAAGTCCATTATTTGAATCTTGAGCTACAAAATTTGGAATTTTTTTAAAAATTCAAGGAATTGGAACAGATAGACAACTATTTCATACAATTGGCAACATATAGTCCAATATTAATTAGCTATTAATAAACAAATAAAAAATGAGCAAACTCTAAGAATAGAAATATAAAAATCATATAAGCGCTCTATAGCTACATTTTTGCTATTTGTGCTCCAACAAACTATATTTGCTATGGAGCATGTGATTCGCAGGCATCTCATCGTATAAAATCCAAGTAACTGTATATGTATATCGGTTAGATAATTGTATATATGTAACTACTATATATGCATCAATGATTGTGTTTGTATATCTACATAAAATTTGAATTTGTATACAATTAAATTGAATTAAAATATTTATATATGTATATCAAATCTCTCTCGCTTTATACAAACATAATTGTATATTTTTATAATTTGTGTTTGTATAAAGCGAGATTGTATAATTTGAGTTTGAATAGAGTGAGAAAGAGAGAAAGGCAAAAGAAAACTGGACGGGGGGAATTTATATTTGTATAATTCTAAGTGTATAGGACGAAAAGATATAAATTTGTATTGTATATACAATTTTCTCTCGCTTTATACAAACCCAAACACAATTTATACATTTGTGTTTGTATAAAGTGAGACAGGCGAGCCACAAAGTGGCGAGCGAGATTTAAAAGAGTGGCGAAGGATGATTCAAGGGAGAGAGACAAATGACAATGTGTTTGTTACGAATTATAATCAAATGAAACTATAGCTATATAATTTATTTTGACTAAATAGTTTGCTAAATTTTTCATAAAAAAATTGGCACGTATTAGCTTAAAATTAATATATCAACATTTTTAAATTGTTATTTTTGAAAATAATAATAAATATTTAGTATCATCTCTCTTCTAACTTCCAACCAGTTCTCCTTGAACTAGCAAAAGATTATTCAAAACAACCACCTTTCAAAATTCTTTCCTATTTTTAAAAAATGTTTTTTTGCTAATTTTTTTAAATGAACTATTTATTTCCAATTAAGTCTATAGGTTGTTATATTATTTTCTTTTTTTAAAAAAAAAAAGAAAAATAGGAAAATGATTGAGAAAATGTTCGATTATTTTAAATTCAATTAAGTCATCATGTAATAGGATTGCTACTCAATATTTATTGGTTGATATAGATATCAAACGTGAATAACATTATACGAATGTTCATGTTAGATCACTTCTCATACATTTGTGAAAGATTTTATTTTTGTGTATTTAAAATAATTCACGATATAATAATTAAATGTTTGATAAAATCTACTAATATTTTGCATGAACTTATTTTCCATGAATAATGTGTCAACTAGGAGAATTACTTTCTAGTATTGATTATGAGTAAAGTTTAGTGACAAACAAAAATAAAGTAAGTGGATGATTATTAATATCCTCATATTAATTATAGTAAGTGATATATATATGAAGTATTTAATGATAAGTATTATAAATGATAACTTGATAACAATACATGCTATGGTAGTTATCTATTAGTTTGAACTTTGACATATTTATTAAAATAAATAATAATTAACTTATAACCTAAACTCATTATAGAAATTTATTAATATTGTTATGTTACCATTTATTAATAATCTGATTACGTAAATATTTTGTACAACTATTATCATAAATATTTAAAATGTATATCAAATATTAAAAAAAAAAACTTAAAAAGTCAGGGGAGTTAATAGTAAAACAATCTTAAAATATAAAATCATTGTTAAAAAAAAAATAAAACGTTTCATTAAGTTGCAAAATAATCTAGCTAATTGTACAAATTTATTTATATTTTGTTATCATATATAAATAATGGTAAGTTATAACTATTCATTTTATTATAAATATGAAAAATCCAATATTTATAAACTTGGAAAGTTGGTGAGTTGATATGAAAAGAATCTTTAAATTATAAAAATTGAAAAAAATTAACATTTTTATTTTTAGTTAGAAAACTAAACTTACTATAAAAATTTATTTATACTTTTACCATAAATATGAAAAATTCAAAGTACCAAATATAAAAATCTTTGAAAGTTGAAGGAGTTGATAAGGAAAAAAATTTAAAATTATAAAAATCACTATTGAAAAAGATAGGTAACTGTCGTAACTGTTTTTATTTTGGATAAGGGGTCAATTCATAATTTAAGTAAAGTAGAGGGACTTCATTGATAATAATATCAAATATATATTTGTAAACTGAAAAAGTGTACATATTTGAGTTTGTCCTTCGGTGATCTATTCGAAGAACTTTGCGAAAAAAAGGAGAAAAACGAGGAAGCGGTGAACAGAAATCAGACGGCACCGGCACCGGCAACGATAGGTGAGTTTCCGATTAGGCTTTTTCCGGCGATAGATTGTAAGTGTTGATGATTTGTAGCAGAGGTTAAGTTTCGTTGAGACTCAATTTTGTAAAATGGTTGCCCTTGATAGACTGAACTGAACTTATTTGTAAACGTAGAGAAGTTGTAATCGGTTGAAAAATTGATTTGTTTGTAATGTTGGAGTGATATATGTTTAAATTTAGCTACATGCATAGTGAATGATTAGTAATTTTGTAGAGATGAATTCGACTTGGTTGGGATTTGGATTGAGTAGTTGTTGTGTTATATGTTTGGAAATGGGAAGAAAAAAATTGAATTTTGTTGTTTTTCCTCTTTTATTTTGTGTATATGTCGGAAACATGTTTTCTGCCTCACACAAGGTAGGAGTCTAGGTAAGGTCTGCGTACATTTCTATTCTGTATGATGTATCTTATTGGGATGTGGGCTTTTTAAAGGATCATAGAGTTATGGTGGTTATGCTAAAATGTGTTTTTTCTTGTTCCATGGTGTTTGTGTCTGGGCGAGCTTGTGCATCTCCACTAATTTCACGAAGCACGTGCGAGACTTCTCACTAGTGCAAGTAGAGTCTCGGTAAAAAGTTACCGAGGCTTGGACTTAATAGAAGAAACCATATACTCCCTTCATCCCATTTTATACGAGTTAGTTTGACTTGACATGAAGTTTAAAGTTTATGAAAGAAAAACTTTTGAAATTTGTGGTCTAAAATAAGTGATAGCCGTCTGTGTAGCTGTAAATTATTTTACAAACCAGAAGTGTAAACCACATGCGCAAACTATCTTAGTCTCACTTCTCTCATTTTACTTGCCACTGAGACCACTCCCACCTTACCTCATATAACTTCGTCCTTTATAATGTCTCTCATGTGTATGTCCCGACTTCCATCTAAGCATCCTTATCTCCACTACATTCATTTTTTGAATGTGGGCATTCTTAATTGGCCAACACTTTGCCCCGTACAACAATGAGCAACACATTCTTCTAGCAAAATACCCCAGATGCTAGCTTCCGTTTCACCCACCCCGCTCCATCACAATGTGCAACATCATTATAAATCTCCCCCTCTCCTTCGATTATGAACACAAGATACTTGAAGCTTCACCTCTTGTGTACGTACTATGTAGACTTAGAATGATAGGCTTCAGTCCAAGCATTATTTTACCCTTGTACCCATACCTTTTTTCCTCATTTTTCTCACATTTTTCTTCATATTGGAGACTATATGATTCCTCTCTCTCTTTTACTATTTATTAGTTAGTTTGTCACATGATAGTAGTTTGTGAGTTGGTTGTTTTTTCTTTTTTTAAAAATAAGCTGGCAATTAGTAAACTGTGTTTAAGTGTGAAAAGTCCTTGCCTATCCCAAAACATGTTTAAAGATTCTCTTCATGTCCACCGACCCCTATACCCAAAATATTCTTAAAAATTCTAGCTTTGCCCTAACTAACTTATGGTTTAAGTTTTGACATTGGAGGAGTGATTTTACATGCCAATTATTTATTCTAAAACAAGTGTTACATGTCAATTATGACCTAGTTTTTATTCTTTTCTTTAATAAGTCAAAAGTCATTTGGATGTTAACCTTTACGACAAGGTGGTATTTAAAAGTTTTACAGCTGACGTTGGTGGATTAGGTTGGAGTTTAGAAAAGGTATATCTAACTACATATGCACAAATGCATCTTCTCTTTTCACCAGAAGAACATAATGCTCTTGCCTCTCCACACATATATATATATATATATATATATATATATATATATATATATATATATATATATATATATTCCTTTCTCTGTAATTCATCCAATATAATCATAGTGGTTTTCCATGCATCTTTTTCCCTAATATCCATCTTTCTCACCCTGTAAATTTAACATAGTTCTCCCATGGGTTTCTGTAGAACTTCTCAACAGGAAGTAAAGAGAGGTCCATACGCTACCACATAACTCTTTAGTATGGTGAATTCATATGCTATGCTCCTCATAGGAAAACTAACTTGTACACAATGCCTTAGACGTAGTTTATATTCTACAACTGGTCTTGCAGAAATGGAATAGATTAAGTAGCTTGGGATCAAGAGAATGTCATAACAAGTTGCACATTCTTGCATCTGCTTTGATCAATGTTTTCTGATTGGAGGTTGTAATATCTCATATTTGTTGATCAGATGGTTGTCATATCCTTTAATGGTGAACGTCAAATGTGCTGGAAACACTGATGATACATGATTACATATACCATGCAATACAGAATCACTAATTGTAGGAGAGGAGATTGTGGAGGAAAAGCATTCTTCCACTAGTTGATTTTTCTGTTACTTCTCCTTTTCTGTCGCTTCTCTCTCTCTTTTGTCGAACATAGAAGAAATTGAAGTTTCAGAGATGGTACTTTATACCATATCTCTGGTACCATGCAGAAAAGGAGAGAAAAGATGTTCGGGCAATATTTCAGCTTCATTGTTACGTCAAGCTAATGGGAGTTTAAACAGTGATGTACAACATACTAAAATAGAAGGAATTCAAAGAGTACATAATTGCAAGCAAAGAATCTTCTTAATTGATCCTAAGTGATAATTAATCTCCCTAATTGAGATTACAGTATTTTCACAATATTCTTAACACGTAGGGTTACTTGAATTTAGACATTTCTCCTTGACTCTACAACCTGCAGTTTGCTGTGGTTTTGCTTGATGCCATATTGCTGAGTCTTTCATATGTGTAGTTCTAGCTTATTTTTACTATTTATTTTATGTGGTGCTTTTCTAATTACACCCTAATTATCTTTAACTTATCAGGTGATATCAATTGTTATTTATTTTTGTTAGCAAGAGTTGAATTTTTTCTTTACCTGACCTTGTCAACAGAAATTGCATCAAGTTTCTGCTGAGCTTTTTAACATTGGAAGATTGAAAAAATGTCTGGTGAGCAGGTTAGGAAAATCACGCGTGAAGACATACAACTGGTAAGCATTGTGCTACAATCATAACATTCGTTTTCTTGTTTCTCGGTATGAATCATTTAATAAGCCCTGAATCAAATGGAAAGAGATAGAGCATGCACAATTTTCTTTGAGCATATATAGCAAGAATTTGATTGAATTGTGTGGATAATTTCTTAATCTGTAGATATAATTCTTGCTACTTATAACTCTTTCAGTTACTTCAAGGCAAAGGATACTTCACCCCGCAAGAATTGTTGCCTAACCCTTTAAAATGTTGGTCAAAATTAACATAATTTAAATTAGAAAAGCGAAAAGTGCCACATAAATTGGGTCAGAAGGAGTGATCTTAACCTCGGCATGTGCATGGTTTAAATTTAGCTACATGCACAGTGAATGATTCGTCTAGATGAATCCGTCTTGGTTGAGATTTGGATTGAGTAGTTGTTGTGTTACATGTTCGAAAAGAGAGAAAAAACTGAATTTTGTAGTTTGTTCTATTTTTTTGTTTATATGTCGGAAACATGTTCTCTACCTCATACAAGGCAGGAGTCTGGGGTAAGGTCTGCGTACATTTCACCCTCCCGAGATGTATCTCATTGGGACGTGATCATCTTATAGGATCATAGAGTTATGGTGCTTTCTCTCCTAACAATGAGCTTCTTTGATTTCAGGTGCAAAATCTCATAGAAAGATGTTTACAGCTTTACATGAACCAGAAGGAAACTGCTGATACCCTCTTACATCAGGCAAAGATTCAGCCTAGTTTCACTGAATTCGGTGGGTGCTCTCTCTTTCTATTTTGTTCCTTATATTTTGTTAATAGTATGCTTTTGACTTTTTCAGAGAAATATTTATCTGTACTCTCAAGTTTCTTAATATTTACTTAATTTGGAAGACAATGAATCTGAGGAAATAAAATAGAAAAACGACCTGTTATGAGAATTATTATGATGGAGTTAATTCCTTATATGGTCGGTTATCCAAGTAATGGAAATAACCTAAAAAAATCACTTTTGTTTTTTTATGACAAAATCTTTATTCTTATAAAATCATCCTAGCCTTTTGAACTACTTAACTCACCTAATTTGCTTTGTTGGCATATAAATTTCATTTTAATGACAAACCCCATTAATTGAACCCACCTAAGACCCAAAATCTGACCAACAAGAAAATAAATAGTTTTAATTCTACCGTGTTTACATAAAGATACAGTATCTTAATAATCATGTGTATATTTATATATTCTGATGTCTTGTTCGTATTAAAAACAAATATCTATGACTCCTTATTCTTTCAATTAAAGAATAAGTTCCCTAAAAATCCAACCTCGTCTTGTAACCTTCTTAAATACTATCACCAAATAATTATAATTATAAAATAAAGAACAATTATTAATATATGAAGCATATGCTGATTAATCTAATGGACACCCTAACAAATGACTTGTGCCTTCTATATCAGTTGATGTTGGCGCCAAACAAATAAAAATAAACACAGAAAAGAGAAAACTAGCCTCCTTTCTGTCATTTTATACTTCAGGTATGTCAGACAATCAGTAGCCAATGATTATCCACACTCATGTAGCAGATTGAGTTTTATGATTAAATTGACTAGGTATTGTAATGATCTTCAGATGTTAGTAGAATACTGGAATTCCATACAAAAGAGATTTTTTTGGGTCAAATTTTGGGTCTTCGGTGGGTTCACTTAATGGGGTTTGTCATTAAAATGAGATTTAAGATGCCAACTACGCAAAATAGGTGAGTATAGTAGAAACTTAAAAGGCTAGATATTTCATAAGAGATAAAGTAATAGTTGAAGGACTTGCTTGTGATTAAAAAAAGTGACTTTGTTGGGTCAGTTTCATTACTTGGATGACCATTTAAGGAATTAGCTCTATTATGATGAATAGGAAGAAAATTATTTGAAGAGGGATTATGGAAGGCATTCCTCCCCCTACTTATTTCAGAATAGTATTTACTTATCAATCAGTTATTCTGATGGAATTGAAAAATGTATTGAAATTATTATTAGTATTTGTTTTAAATGCGTTTGGCCTGTCTTATCTCAAGTAGTTGATGTTGTGATCTATGTGCTTCATGTGTCTACGGGAATTTAATTTGACATCTTGATCTCTTTTCCAGTGTGGCAAAGGCTTGAAGAAGAAAATCATGAGTTTTTCAGGGCTTATTATACGAGGTTGATAGTAAAAGATCAAATTATGAGATTCAATGAGTTGCTTGAGAGACAGGCTGAGTCAATGCGTGTGTATGCAAGTGAATCCGTTCCTGTGTCTAATGGATCTCAGATTCAACCAGGTAAACATGAATATAATAGATTCCCTATTGATCATCTTGGAAATAATTATTATGCCTGTGTTTTTCTTTTCCATCGTAAAATTTGTTATAGTTTCCCACTCGTTTCCAATTTTCAGCTTCCTTGCTTTGTATTTTCATACAATCAAATAGGATTTTAGGCTGGATACTCAAAGGAAAGGTTTGAGGGTTTAAAGTGGCAGATCATAATGTGAATCTTAGGATAGTTGTTGGAAGGATTTTTTTCAGGAAAAGTGTCCCAGAGGATCTGTCTTTCGGCACCATGATTGTGTTTTCAACTTGAGATCATTGATACTTGTTGAAGTTGGTGAATATGATAAAATCCGTTTCTTGATTTTGATAAGTAAAATTGAGTAAAACTTTGGGAGAAATGGAGGAAATAAATGAAGTTTTGGCTTCATCAAATCATCAACATCATAGTCTTAAAATCCTCCTTCAGTTTATTATTTTAATTTCCCTTTTTTATTTCGTTTAGATTAAGGGTGAAGGAGTGTACATTGCGACTCTGAAAACAAACTCATCTTATGCATTTGTATACCTGTTATATTGCTTTAAGTTTTGTACAATTTCATCCTATTAAATACTGATAAAGGAAAAGTAAGTGATTATGTACTATCACATATTGACAGTAGCAAAGAACTCAACCTTTCAAGCAACAGAGCATGCTGAGCCTAATGTGAAGCTTGCCAACATGCACCCGACTATTAATGACAATTTACCACATGGTTACACAGATGGTGTGTCGTCAGTCCAATCATATGCGCAAGCTGCTATGGATGTTTCTGCTCATGCAAGAAGCATTGATTTATCACCCAACATGCTATTGCCTCAGCATGCAAACCTGGGACTGATGCAAGGACCAACTGGGGAGATGATCAACTCAGCTGGTTATTCGGGCAACTATGGTGGTGAGGGCATTCTCCAGCAGGCTCGTCCTGGAATCGGGAATCCATCTCTTCCAGATTTTAGCAATGTTGAGCCAAGTGTACAACCAGTGAATGAGGAGCCCTGGGGTGTTGATACATCTTCCTTTGGTTTCTTGGGAAAGATTCCTCGAAACTTCAGTTTCTCGGACTTAACAGCTGATTTTCCCAACACTTCTGGTTTGTGTTCCCTTCTCTTCTGCTGTAATATCGTTGATCAATTTCACATGGTTATATGTTTTTACTTTATGTTCTATACAGAAATTCTCGAGGGCTACTCTGGATCAGCCTTTCTTGCAGCAGATACCAACGACTTTTTGGATCCTCAGGATAAGGGAGAACAAGAATATGAAGGTAGTTGTGTGGCATCTGATTTTGAGTTCTTTAGCTTAGTATATACCAATACTAATATCCGTCCCAATCTGGCAGCCATGAACGAACTGGATACTATGTCAGAAGACGTGAGTTTTGAGGATCTTTGCAGTGATTGAATGACTATTCAGATTACAGTCTTGCAGAGTTAACCAGTCTATGTAATCTTATCAGGTTTAGGGGTATAGTTTATTTCAAGTATTCTAAGTTAATGTCCATAGCTAAGCAAGTTGTGCTTTAGACTGTTCGCTCTTTCTGTTAAATTGGTTTCTGAACCCATCAACATGGTTTTATCTTCGTATTGACCTCAACGTTTGCTGGTCCAGTTGCTTGTAAATAGAATTGTGAATTTAAAAGTGCTTTGGTTTCTTTTGGAAGTATTAATTCTTGTGGTTAGTTAGACTGAGAACACGCTCGCAAGGACGCGTGGTGGAAGGTATGCTCAGCCCTTGATACATTGCTATTTCTTAATCGTTGCTTTCAGGGATAATGAGTGAGTCGGTTGGCTCTTAGAGTATAGCCTCTCTCGGGGTTAGTGATAAGAGTACACCGGAACACTCTCCTATTGACTAGCAAGTGTGCCATGATGACCGGCCTTAGCTGGTGTGTTCGGTTTACTCATGGCTCGTAGATCAAAAAATTTAAATTATATTTTCTCTAGAAAAATTAAGTTTCTGACGTTACACATTGATTGTATCCTTTTCACTCTCAGCACATCACACCTCAAACTTCACCTGTCACCCATAGTTCCATCTCCACCACCTCGCTTAAATGCCCTTTTCATAATATTTATTAGATTCTATACAAATAATGTTTTTTACTTATATATTGAACACAAGAAAATAAGAAAAAAATTTACTTATTTTTCTAGTTCATATTGAACACACTCCTAATGTACTCTAAAAATTGCGATAGATAAACAAAGTTAGCGAAACAAAAGTGCTGGATTTTGTACAATGCATGAATTAAATTTTTATCATACATTATATGTTTCTATTGTTCATGTCTATTCGTACATAAAATCACCATTTGTAAATAGATCTTTTTTGATCCACTTTTCATCAATAAAGTTGCGCGTGACACTCACTCTATTTGACCCCTTTTGATTTTATTATCTTACTGTCAATATCAAAACTCCATGGTCTTTCCTTCCTCATGGGGTGAAAAACATTGTTGTTGTCAATAAAGGTATTACTCCGTTGATTGAGATTACCCAATTTGGGTATTTCAAAGTTTTGGGCAAAGGTGTTTTGCCTACAGGTTGTTATTGTGAAACTAAGTTGGTGTCCAAAAACGCAAAGAAGAAAATTAAGAAAAATGGTGGAGCAGTTATTCTTATTGTTAGTTCATTTTTGAAGACTAAGTTGGTGTCCAAAAATGCAAAGAAGAAGATTAAGAAAAATGGTGGAGCAGTTATTCTTATTATTAGTTACTTTTTGATGTTAAAGTTACTACTTTTGATTAGTTAACGAGATCCCAACTTGATATTACTAGTTTGAAGTTTTTTTGAGATGTGTCAATTTAATGAGTTATTTCCTGTTAAAGCATCTACTATAAATAGTATTTTCTATTTGTAAATAATAATTTTTTTCAAACCCTAATTAATATTATTAAAGCATCATTGAGAAAGATGATGAGGTAAATTTGTGTTAATGATATTTGATCTGTCATTAATTAGGTTCAACACATTTGAGGCAATTGTAACCCAATTTGAGGAAGATGATGAGATAAATAATTAATAAAGAAAATAATTGAAACGTGACACTTTTCAATTGATTTTTGACAGCAAAAATGGACCTTCACGCGCGTCATGTGCGTGTTCACAAACATGGCGAGAAAATAAATCAAAATGGTCCTTTTACAAAGATATTCAATACATTGTGGGGTAATAGAATGTCCGCAGAGTTAAGATGTCTTTTTTAAAAATTTGAAACAATTTCAGTGATACCTTTATGTCTTTTCTCTATATTTTTATCACTAAACTATAGTTATTATATGCAGATTCTTGTTGGAAAATACATGTTAGGAGACTTATAGGTTTCTCTTTTTAAGAATAACATTTTCGATACCTCAATTTTAGTCACCGAATATATTATATTATTCTCTCTATAAACTCTAGTCTCATAGTATGGTGGAAAACTCGTGTTTCTTCGGACACTCACTATGATTATATTATATGCTAGGATGTAAGAAGACGATCAACTAATATGCTTATGGGTTAGTAAAGTATGATTTGATATAAATATTATATATGCATATATTTTACCCAATAAGAGGCTGAAGAAATACATATAAATTATTGTTTTTTACAAGTTTTATATCTTGACTATCCATTGTTCTCTTTATCTATTTAAACTACCAATTTAAACTATCACTTTTTTCATATTAAAACACCTCAATGCTGAGTTAATCAAATATTATTTCAATTGACAACAAACACGTGTAGTCAACTGAAAAATGAGGTATATTTTAACACAAAGAAAATTATATATGAAACTCACAAATAAAATAAACTATAGACTTTGCAAAAACATGATAGTTGAAATATGGTTTTACCATTTAACTCATATATTTATACTCTAAACAACTAGGAAAAATGCATAAGTACTCTTAATCTATATTCGAAATTTTAAAGACACACTTATACTATACTAAGGTCTTATTACCATCCTCAATTTATTTTATATATAATTTTATGCCCTTTACGTCCTACGTTGCACTAGCTTAAAAAAATATCAACACGCGCTAAACTCAGAAGATAGTGCCACGTAGACCAAAAAGGGCTAGAAAATTATTTATAAAATAAGCTCAAGGATAATAGGACCTTAGTATAATATAAGTGTGTCTCTGAGATTTCATATAAATTATGGGTATTTATGCATTTTCCCAAACAATTATAAAAAGATGATAATATGGACCCATTATGTAATTTTCAAGATAGTTTTGGGGGCTAAAATGGAACTTAACAGTTTTCCCTAAGACTTAACTGAAAATTTATAAAATCACCATAATAGCACAATCTTAGGTCTTAAGTAGGTTCCAGTTAGGTTCCATCAACCTGGGCGAAGTTCAAAGGTAATTAGCATCGGAAAACCCCTCATCCCTTTTAATTTTTTGTTTTATTTTGTGGGTTTTGGTTGTTTTGGGGTTGGGGGAGGTGGGGTTGGCCAAAAGTTGATTCTTGAACTTGGGATTTAGGTTTTGGTTGAAGAAATTTAATCTGTGTTCTTGAATTCATTATTATACTTGATTCTCAATTTTGGAGGTGGAGGGGTTGTACTATACTGGATTCTTTATCTTGTTGAAACAAAAAAGTTGAATCTTTTCTGTTAACTGAATATTTCTGAAGGCCTTGTAAATGTTGCTGGGTGAATTGAGTTAAGGGGGTGCTACATAAGTACTAAATTTTGAAGTTACTGAGTAATTTGGAATTTTGGATGATGGTTGAGCTTTGTCATATGTGATTTTTATACAAGTAGGTATAGTGTATGTCTCTGTGTAGCAAAGATAATGGTTATGTATCATGTACTTGTGTACAACTGTGTTGTTAGGTGCTAGTTGTTTTTTTAGCCTCGGTATCTTATTATCTTGTTGTTGTTTCTGCTTGTTGCTATTACTTTTTTCTTTTTCACTGTTCGTTCTGTTCATTTAGCTGAGGATCTATCGGAACAGCCTCCCTAACATTAGTTACAACAATGAGTTTGTTGCTGTTGTTGTAAAAAGACAGTGGAGACTTTTTTTGTTAGTAATGTTATTAATAATTGCGCATTTGCACAGTTCAGTCACAATTCACAACTACATTAGAAGCACCAAGTTGGTGCTGCAAAAGCTTTACGAATCTTTCTTATGAAATTGTCTAGTTTTGGTTCATATTTCTTGCCTACATGATGATAAATCTTGTAAGCTTTTAGGTTCTTTAGCTTACACTTCTTTAAAAATTCCGCAAAGCACCTCAAGGTGGTTAAGCACTTTATAACGGCTTTAGGCATTGTTGTATTAGTCAGAGAAAGAAAAATATAGTCCAGATATCTTCATAGTTTTACCACCTCACTATGCAAATAAGAGATAATCATTGTTTTATCCTCCTTTCCCGGTTCACATGGTTACATGTTTTTCAAATAGTTTCCTCTTTCAATCCACATCCAAACATTCATTTCCTAACTGTGTGCGACTCTGCTGGCTTTCTCAAAAAAATATGTTCTGTGCATCCGATACTTTGACTACTTCTAACCTCAAAGGCAACAACTTTGGCATTAATCTAGTAGTTATAAATACTAATATTTGAGCTACAATGAGTGGAAATTAGTAGCTCAATCAAGCTCATTTCGTTTCTTGAAGATGCATCTAGTCCATCCTGAAAATAGAAGGTTGTCAGGACATCTCTCTTACCTATCGGCTATCACTCAACATTCTCAATATAAACTCCGTTGTGCATCTATCCGACCTGGTAACATATATCCTGCTTGTGAATTTTCTGCTTCTATGACTGCTTAACTCTCTACTTAAGTTTTCTCTTCTTCTACTAAACCTGCAAGATGAATTTCTTCCACTGTTGGAAGTAAAAGATTTCATTCTAATTCTCATTTGTGTTGTCAATTATTCTGTCAGTAATGAACAATTTGAAGATACTGTAGTAGCAGCGATGTGTATTTTCCAGTCTATACAAAATCTAGTGTTTTTGCCTGCTTCCTTGATCCACCATGTTCTACATTTTCATGTTTCCCTATTGTGTCCTGTATTGATGCCAATCTTCTCAGTTTGCCTTTTAGATTCATGATAAATCCTATTCGTCAACTTCTTGGACTTTGATTCCAACCAGTTCTTTACTTGGTCTTTAAACCCTTCCTTTCAAAATGCATGTTCTCAAATCTGATAGGTGTCTTGATTATCTATCCAAATCCAGCATTATTGGTTAGTGATCATAAAGAAGTCTCAGTAGTAAAGACTCCCTTGTATTTGCATATTTCCCTTCCCAATTTACTGAGATTGAAATTGTTCGAGCTTGTAAAACTTCCCTATGTTTTCTCCAATCAGCCAAGTGAATCTTCCTCTTGTCAATGGAATCTCTTTCGGATCCATATCTAGAATTAAGTCTGAAAATTCCAATGTATCGAGAAGTTACAGGACTTAATTATTCTTTCTTCCAGAAAATGTGTCTCATTAAGTTACTCCAAGACATCAGAGTACGTTCCATTATCCTTTTGCTGTTGCTAAATCATAGAACTACCCGCCCGTTTATACTTTAGATTACATCCATGGACCTTGGAAGACCCCAAGAGAAGTTGCTAACGCCAAATTCAAGCAAATAGGAAATAGAGTAATCCCCAGCAAGCTTCTCTTGACATAGTTAACCTCCTATCTTGCATATCGACCTTTCTAAAAACATTGGTGCTATGCACTCTGGCTTGTATAGATTATAGGAATTGCATCTATTTTGCAGTCACTTTTTTCTCTTTCCCATTTTCGATGAACCTCTCTAATATTACAGCCAAGTCCCTCCCTGCTGTGTCATTTCCCAACTCCGTAGTGATTACTTCTGCTACTCAGATTTTTGCAACTTTGCTCCATGGGTCAAAAGAGAAGAAATCACTGGAGCAGACAGCTGAGAATGCTGGTGTGATCCACTTCAGCCATCATCATGGTGTTCCAGCACGAATGTGTACACACACGAGCGCACACACATAATATCCTTCAACTACGTTAAGTTGGTTGCAGCATGATTGGCACTAAGATGATATATTTGTGTCAGCGAGTAATTTGTTATCAAAATTATGTGAACTGTGGTTTACCTCTTTTTCTAAAGATTCTGGTAAATTGCTTCTGCTTAGGTGAAATTTGCTGTTACTCATCATGGAAAGTTTAATGAAAGAGTATGCTGCTTTTGAAGAGAAAGTAAAGCGTACTATAGTCATTGACAGCCTTTCACCTGCGGCTACTGAAGCTGTCGTTAGAGCTTCACTTGGTCAATTTGGGAATGTCATTAAGGTCAAGTTTATCTCAAACTACCTTGAACCAAAGACCGTTGGACTATCTGCATTGGTTGAGCTGGAAAATGCAGACCAGGCGAAAACTATAATCTCCGAGATAAGCAGTTCCTCATTTATGATCTGTGGTATGCCAAGGCCTGTCAGGGCACGTGCTGCTGAAGTAGAGATGTTCGATGACCGTCCTATAAAACCTGGTAGGAAGATAGTTTGCCGATGGTTGGACTCCAGCGATCCTGATTTTGAGGTCACCGAGAAGATCAAGCATTTGGTTAGCAAACATGCAGAAGAAGCCAAGTTTTGCCTCAAGGTAAACTTTCTTTATTCATTTCAGCGCATAACACTCTCTCCGTTACACTTTTACTCGTCCATTGTTCTAAAAATATATGTCCACTCTCACTTGTCCAGTTTAGAAAATCAAGACTTAATATAACACTTAGTTCCTAATTTATCCTTATTATAAACTATAGTCATTTTCCAAAACATTGAGTTTATTATATTTAAAGGGTGATACTATAAATTTGTCATTCTATTTATTGCGCCTGGAGGGGTGTGCCACTGGACAAGTAAAAATGGGCGGAGGATCTCATTTTTAAAGTAAACATGTTTGTTAGAAGTTCATTTTTTCTCTCTGTGTAGCATCAACTAGAGGAAGAGGAAAATCTTGCGAAGAAACAGACAGAGATCTTGAACGCAACTTATAAGAAGTATGAACTCATAGACAGTGTTGTTGGCAGCAGAGTCGCTGAACGTTTGTCTGAACGTTACAGAGTGCATGTTGCAAATGCTGAACACTAATAAACTCGTCTGTCCAACGCTTTGCACAAGAAACTAAAATAGACCTGAAGATTTTGCTTCCTTGCGATCGGTTGACATGTTTTGCTTTTTGTGAAACATCATATTTCAGGCAGTAGAGAGAGCTCACTCTATAAAAGCTTGCGTAGTGTTTGGTTGATATTGAATTCATGTTTCAAGTAAACCTGCAAAATATTACTTAATACTATCTGTTATGTTATTGCTAGTGTGTGAAAGCTAATATGTGTGTGTGTGAAGGATGTCTTCGGTATGGAGTTTTCAATTTTTTCATATTCGGTTGGAAAATATTCTCTCTCGGATAATAATTGAATTGACGAAAATGAAGATCCTAAACGAAGTAGGGAAAACAAGTTTCTCAAGTGGCATTTCACATTAATGTGTGCTCCTTCCCTCCAACACACTTCATTTTCACCCTATCCCTCGATAAAAGGATTCCATAATTTCGAAAGAAAAATTGAAACACGTTCAAGATGGTACATAGCTTTTTTCGATTAAATTATATACTAATTAAACTAAAGTAGAAAAAAAATTGAAGATTTTTTTCCGAAGCACGTTCAAATAGGCACGTCAACAAAGACGTGCGTGCATCAGCACGAACTCTCTTATATAATAAGAGAATTCTATTCCTATGAGTGTATTTATTTGACTGATCGTATGTTTGGAGCTAATTAATTCCATGTAAATTGTAAATTAAAGAATGGTTAGTTTTGTTACGGGAAGCCATTATAAGTATGCAGTGTTGGTCTATTCTATGAGATAATTTTGGTAATAGACATGTGTCTGTGACTGATTGGCTAGAAAGAAGTACCCAAAAAAAAGAAAGTAAGAAGCAATATTGAGTAGAAAGAATAATTCATAGCTTCGGAACTTCAATGTAGGCTACGAGCACTGGGTGGGAAATCAAAAAAATAATTCATAGACAATAGTGTAAGAAAATTGTCTATGAAATTTGACTAGATGAGATGCGTGAAACAAAAGAGTGTTATTTTTTGAAATTTATAACATTCTTTTGACATTACCAAGGGTGTGTTTGGTAATTGGTATGATGGGAAAATGTTTGATTTTCTTATTTATTTGTATAGGATTAATACAAAAAAAAATTATTAGTCCATCTACCGAAAGTATTTATATATAATCTGAGTTCACGTGAATACATAGCTTACATGCTAAAGCGACCTCCTTGCCCCTTGGTACAATAAACAACATAAAGCAAACAATTACATACATTGGAGATTTCATAAAACAACACAAAAGTTGAAATATTTTGTAATTAAAGATTTGTAATTGGACTAGCAAACTCAAGAAGCTCTGGATTTCTTTCAAATATAGCCATATGTTGTTCATCCAACATGACTATAACTTCAACTCCTCCTCCATTTTGGCTATCCAATAAAAAGAAGAACTTGTCAAAAGGCCCAGCTCCCATGCCCACTCTAATGGGCCTTCCCCAACCAAAGTCCACTTTATAAAGTGGGAACTCAATCAAACTACTACAAAGATAATTATCAACTTCATCATTGCTATGAAATGGTATTTTCCCCTTTTCAATTGATTTAACTACCTCTAAGATAATAGCACTTTCCTTAGGATGAAGATTTAATTTCCCCTTCCTCATTTCACCTAACAATTTCGGAAAATTTACGTCTTTTTCGTTATTTATTTTCACGAAATAACCAGATAATATATTTCCACACGCGTCATGTGACAAAGGTGGGTTAAGCCTTTGGCGCATATTAGCAAGTTGAAACAAGGAAGATGGTTTAAATGAACCCGAATTATTCACTTTTCTAGCATCTATAGCGCATTTGTAGAGAAGTGCGCTCACAACTTCAACGCGAGTAGGTTTTTGGACTTCTGATTCATGCGCGATTTTTGCTTTCAATGCGTTTAGTTTATCGACGTGGAATACAAATTTTTTCCCTAAATATGTTGATTCTTTAGACTTGAAAGTTGATACTACAGAAGAATCAGTAGATTGTGGATAAATAGATTCTCCAACAAAACGAGGAGCAAGTGTTGCATTAATATCACGAGTCAAAATTCCCCAATTATTGAAGAAATTGCTTATAGAGCAACCATCTCCAATCTTGTATGATAAGCATCCACCAATTGCTATTCCTCCGCAATCAAAATGACTTACCTGATCAAAATGTCACGACAAAAATAATTGAACTTCATTCATATGTGTCCGAACTTCAATTGAATATGAAAATTCATACACTACATGGGTGTGTTTGGTATGGAGGAAAATGTTTTCCATGGAAAATGTTTTCTTGGAAAACAAGTAGATTTTGGACTTATTTTCTCATGTGTTGGTTGGTGAGTAGAAAATATTTTTCGGAAATGATTTTTAGTGTTTGATTTATGAATGAAAAATGTTTTTTTTAGAGACATCTTTTATTTTTACTAGAATAAAAAATAATTTATGAAATTGAAAATATTTTTAAAAATAAAATTTTTTTTTTTTGGGTAGTGGTGGTGGTGGGGTGGGGTGGGGTGGGGGTAGTGGATGGGGGCAGGGGAATGGGGTAGGAGTGAAAAAATAAAAATTTGAAGTTGACAGTATTTTCAAAAAACAAAATTAATTTTTTGGGGGACGGGGGTGGGTGGGGCTGGCGGGGGGACGGGGGTAGGAGTTTAAAAATAAAAATTTGAAATTAAAAATATTTTTAAAAAGCAAAATTAATATTTTGGGGAGGGGGTGGGGTGGGGGGCTAGCCGGTGGGTGGGTGGTTGGAGTGGGGGGCAGGGATCGGATGAAAAAATAAAATTTTGAAATTGAAAATATTTTTTTTAAATGGACGTTTTTCTCCAAAAAAAAATGTAATTTAAAATTGGAAGAGAGTTTGGAAAATGTTTTCCTTAATTTCTGAAGGGAAGTCATTTTCCTTAATTTTGAGGAAAATGAGTTGATTTGGAAAACATTTTCCAAGATTTTGTCCCAACCAAACATGAGAAAATTGAAAAAACATTTTCCAGAAAATGTTTTCCTTCATACCAAAATACTCCATATCTCATATTGTTTTAAAGTGCATAAACTTGTAAATTTTAACGTACTATGAGTATGACTTAAATGATGATCCCGAAATTAAATATAGATGGTTAAACAAAACAAAAATCAAATTAACTATCCTTACTTGAATTGTAGCTAAAGTTCCTTCATGCATGTGAGCATAAGGTTGCTCAAGAGGAAACACAACATGTTCATCATTGGTGTATGGTTGTCTAAAAATTTGAGACATAGGACAATGTACATGAACATGTGATAACTCAACTCCCATATCATTACAATCAACATAATTATCATTATCTTTGTTCAATCTTCCAGCATTAGGATAATAAAATGAAAGAAGTTTTGAAAGAGATTTTTCAAGAATTTGAGACACATGTGTAGGTTCATAATTTCCAATATTTGGGTAGAAAAATGCCATAGGAATAGACATATGCATAACTTGATCAACAAATGAAAGTTTGTGAGATTTTTTAGTAGGAGGAGTGAGGATAGAAGGTTTGATTATTTTCTTGGAAGTCAAGGAAACAAGGTGATGACTCCATTATGCTTTCAAGTCTTGAACAAACTCAGAGCTTACAATTTATAGAATATTCGTTTTAGAGGCGTAGTCAAGATTTTGAAATAATGGGTGCATTATTATAAAAAAAAATGGATTAAAGATATAAATTTGATTGATTTGACACTTAGGTTCTTATATGTTCAAGATTATTCTTTATCGGTCCAACCATTTAGAGAGGCGTTACCAAATTTTAGGAAGGAAAATAAACAAGATAAATAAAATATTCAAATTTCTAATCTCACGCAGAGACTTGCACCCAATCATCATCATAGGTCATTATATGATACTTTGAAGGTAGGTTCACACATATATTTTTTTAAAATAATATAACAATACTATATATGATTTCAGGATGAGGGCATGGATTTACGTGTCCCTGGTGACCCCCTTCTGAATAAGCCCCTTCTTAGTTCTCATGTATTTGTCTAGAGAGAGATATAGAGTCGGATTTTTAATTTATAAGTTGTGAAATGTATTATTTTTTTTTAAATTACCAAATGTTGATCAATAGATTATCTATACATACTTCTTTTGTTCGGATTTAATGGTCAAATTTTGACTAGCCACATCTATTATAAAAATAATGATTGATATACTATGTGTACCATTTTACCCGTATTAATTGATAGCGTCCCAAACATATTTACTAATTTCATTTTTCAAAAACATTAACTCAATGTTAATAAATTGAGGGCATAATAGAGGGGAAATTATCCTTTATTAATTTATCAAAAATGACAAGTAAAAGTAGAGATCAAATTATGAAATATTTGACAAAGAAAATCTGAACGGAGGGAATATCAAATAATTTTTGTAACATAAATACAAAATTTTAGCAAGGTTGATGAATTTTGTGGAACTCGTAATTTGTATATATTAGTAATAATAGAGTCAATTCCTATCTTGTTTTTGGAGCTAATTAATTCCATGAAAATTGTAAATTAAGATTAATTTAATTTAAAGAATGTTTAGTTTTGTTACGCAAGCCATTAATCATTATAAGTGTGGATTGTGGGCCTATCCTATGTGATAATATGAGACATGTGTCTGTGAATGATTGGCTCCAATAATAAATAAATTTGTGAAAAAATAAATTACCAAAAAAATAATGAGTAATATTGAGTAGAGAGAATAATTCATAGACAATATTGTAAGAAAATTGTCTTGGAAAAAAATAGAAAAGATGGCTAAGAAGGGAAAATGTTTGATTTTCTTACTTATTTTTTTTGTATTAGATTAGTAAAAAAAAATTATTCCTATTTCCAAGAATATTTAGGTATAATCTGAGCAAATATTATAACATCAAACTTGAATTCCACCATTCAAACACATATTTGAACATGAGTCGGGATCGAACCTTGGTTTAGAGTTGAGGTAGAATATCAAATTAGA
Source organism: Solanum lycopersicoides (assembly GCA_022817965.1). Classification (NCBI taxonomy): domain Eukaryota; kingdom Viridiplantae; phylum Streptophyta; class Magnoliopsida; order Solanales; family Solanaceae; genus Solanum; species Solanum lycopersicoides. The sequence goes on from CM040627.1 coordinate 92,565,035, forward strand.
AGTTTGATAGAAATTGAGCCTCGAGTTAGGATTAGAGATCACGAGTCGGAGTTGAATCTCGAGCTTGGGGCCAAACGATGGATCTTGGGTTAGAGTCGGGAACGGAAGTTGGATCCCAATCAGGGTATAGGGAGTCAAGTCCTAATCTTGACCTGAGGCATCGTTCCCAACCCAACTCGGCACCCAATTTTGGATCCCAACCTCGACTCAAGACTGAACTCTCGGCCTTAACATGGGCTCTCGATGCAAAGCAAAATGAGGAAGGGATATATAATGTGGACTTTGGTTGGGGAAGGCCCATTAGAATGAGCTTGGTAACAATAGAAATATCCAAATAGTACAAAATAACATAAATATAAAATATAGCCCTCGATAAAAAAAGTTATTGAGTTCACTTGAATATCTATGTTACATGGTAAAGCGGCCTCCTTGGTACAATAAACAACATATATCAAACAACTTAAAAACACAACATATATTGGAGATTTCATAATACTTTATAATTAAAGATTTGTAATTGGACTTGCAAACTCAAGAAGCTTTGAATCTCTTTCAAATATAGCCATATCTTGTTCATCCAAGGTGACTATAACTTCAACTCCACCTCCACTTTGGTTATCCAATAAAAAGAAGGACTTGTTGAAAGGCCCAGTTCCCATACTCACTCTAATGGGCCTTCCCCAACCAAAGTCCACTTTATAAAGTGGAAATGCAATCAAACTACTACAAACAAAACCATCAAATTCATTGCTATGAAATGGTGTTTTTCCTTTTTCAATTGATTCAATAAATTTATAAAGTGGACTTTGGTTGGGGAAGGCCCATTAGAGTGAGCATGGAAAGTGGGCCTTTCAACAAGTAGTTCTATTTATTGGATAACCATAGTGGAGGTGGAGTTGAAGTTATAGTCATGTTAAATGAACAAAATATGGCTATATTTGAAAGAGATCCAGAGCTTCTGAAATTTGCCAAGTCCAATTACAAATCTTTAATTATAAATTATGTGGTATTTAATCTTGTATTATTTTGTAAAATTTATTTTAAGTTGTGTGATTTGATAGGCATAGTTAGAGATGACAAAATTAGCCATAAAATCATAGTTCATCTAATTCATGTAAGTTTGAACTTTGAGCTAATTATTAACTCTCCCATTTATTAGGTTGATAATATCTAATCCAATAAAATAGTAGATTAGATTAGAAATTAATGATATTTATAACAAGAATGGAGTGGAGAAATGGTCTTTTATTAATTGATAAGTTAAGATAATTGATGAAATTGGCGGCTTAATACTTTCTCTGATATTAGTTGATCATCTTATTAAAAATAGTTATCTCATATTAGTTGATCATGAAAATTTATTAAAAAATTTCCAAAATTATCCTTGCAATTAATTTCTTTTTTTAAGTATTTACATTTATTTTTTAGAAATTCTATTTTTAAGGGGTTAATTGTATAATTATCTTTCTTATTAAATTTTTAATACTTGTAATTAGTAGACAATTGAGTTCACATGGTGTTGCTTAATCATTAATGAATGCTTACTTTTTTCTTCTGACAGTTACTGAATACTTGTCTTGTATTAATTAAGGATTTAGTAATAATTAACATTAAATGAAACGTGGTTATAAACCCCACAACCATTACTACTAAATTATATTTTATAAATAATAACACTTTTAGTCCCTAAATTTATTGATTAATTATGTATTTAATCTTTGTGATATTATATGATTCAATCCTATTTTTAATCAATTAAAATAGGGAAATTGGCAGAATAGCAAATATTTAAAAGTTTAGATTTTATTAAATGTTATATCTACTGTTTATGGGAATTCTAGTTTGCATCTATAGTTTCGCTAATTATGCTATTTGTTTGATTTATATGCATTAAGTATATTTGTATAATTTTGTTCCTAATTGTATAAATTCAGAATTTTTTGTATATGTTTACCCTGACTATCGATAGGAGGTTTATGAAAATTCATAATAAACTACGTTGTTTCTATATTGACAAACAAAATATATAGCGAAGTTCTGAATAATTGTTAATTATATAAAATTCATATACTTGCCTTAATTGTATATTCGCAAATAAAGTATATAAACATAACAGAAATATACAATCACAACATCCTTAACAAATATAAATATAACTATGAAGCACGATAATTAAATCTATAGCTATAAAGCCTTATTATGTTTGGTGCTCAAATTTTCTCATTAAAGTATCATTTTTGGGCCTTTTATATAGAAAATAAAAGGAAAACTTACATAAATATACTATAATAAAAAAATATTTATCATTTATAACAATAATATTTTTTTTTCACTTGATCACTTTTAATTCATTTATAATACAAGTTTAATTCATATTACAAAAAATAATTTTTTATTCACATATAATACAAATATTAATGATATATAATTCATTTATCACACATTTTATTACATTTATAATACAACGTGTCAAATTTTTACCAAACAAACATAATATATTTTTAAAAACAATTATAATTCATATATATTGCATACATAATTCACTTTTGATACATAATTGCAGATTTAATATAGTATTGCTATAAATGATAATAAATAAAAAATATTGCTAAAAAATAAGTAATTATTTATTAAAATGTATCAATTCATCTAATTTTTTCAAAATAAAATATGTTATGTTTGACTATTTATATACTCTATAATATATTATAGTTAATAAAGTGACAAACCAAAATTATCACAACCCATATGAACTGTCAGAGAGATCAAAAGTGCACCAGCTCAATTAACTTAAGTAAGATATCATTGTAACTAAATTAATTGTTTTGATTAATAATAAGTGTCATTAACCCTTGTATTTTATAAATCTGACATGCTTTTGTTTTTGTTTTTATGCATTAAATTAACTTAGTTTGCAGGGTGATGTTAACTTAAAATTAACAAAATAATGATTCATGAAAGCAATAATATTCTCAACATAAAAAAATTGACTTTATCCATATATTATAATAGTATTTCCTAAGACTTTTCCTAAATAAGTGCATTTGAATTAGTCATAAATAGATTGCTTAATCAGTTGAAACAAGAAAATATTCTTCTAATACTTATAATAATTTCCTTCTTTTATTCAAAATTTTCTATTAAGAACGAACGAGTATTCATTAAATTATCTCTTTATCATTATTTTTATTGATATTTCTAAAGTTCCATTAATTTTTTTTATTAACTACATCCTTTTAGTATATTTTTTTTTGTTGTTATAGCGAAATATTGTTATTGATCATAATTTCTATGAAATATTATTACGAGGAAGCGTATTATAGAAAGATTTGATTATATAATTATTCTAATTTAATTAACCAAAGCTTGAAAGTAGGCTGTTAGTATGTTAACTTCCCAAATCTACCATAACTTGCATTTATTTTCAATCTTTTCTGTTATTCAATTCATCATCTTCCCAACTGTACTTTGACATCAATAGTCCCTTTTATCCCAAAAAAGAATTTCTTCTTTCTGTCAAAAATATCACTTTTTTGCCTTGTAAAATCTCCTGCTTTCTGCTAAAAGATTTTCATTTTTTTTTGTCTTTTCACCTCAATGTTTTTCTGCCACAAGATTTAGATGTTTCTGTTACTAAATTCTTGCTAAAAATTCTCTTCTTGTTCCTGATTAAACGACCTCGTTTTTATCCATTTTGTTCTTGTTTTCTGCTCATTAAGTTCTTTTTTTTTTTGTTTTGTGCTAAAAAGATTCATTTTTTTCTGTGGGGTTCTTGATTTCTGTTTAAAGATTTCATTTTTTTATGTTAAGGTGTTGTTTTTGAGCTAAAAAGATTCAATTTTTTTTTCAGTGGGGTTCTTGTTTTCTGTTAAAAATTTCATCTTTTTGTGTTAAGGTGTTGTTTTGAGCTAAGAAGATTCATTTCTGTCTGGGGGGTTCTTGTTTTTGATTCAAAGATTTCATTTTCTACTGTTAATTTGTTGTTTTGAGCTAAAAAGATACATTTTTTTTCTGTGGGTTCCTTGATTTCTGTTCAAAGATTTCATTTTTATTTGTGTTGTTTGGATTTAGTTCAAAAGATTCAGTTTTTATTGATTAATCCATTAATGGGGTGTTCAGCTTCTCGTTCCTATGACTTTGTTACAACAGATCCACAAAATCCATGGAATTCTTCATCTTCTTCACATTCACAATCTCCATATTCATACTCAGATTCATCTTCAACTCCAGTTTCAAGAACCCTGTCTCTTCCAACTCCTTTGGTTCATCATCCTGCTATGTGCAAAGGTGATACACATCATTTGGTTTCTCTTACCTCTACTACTTATGGTTCCCTTGTGTTGATTGACCCCCAAATTCCAAACCCTAACCCTAACCCTAATTTCCATGGTGGAAATTTCAAGAATCCTACTACCCAAATGACAAAATCCCTAAATGGGACTGAACCACAAGACCCTTTATCTCCTGATTCAGTAATCAACACTTGGGAGCTCATGGAAGGACTTGATGAGTTTGATTTCCATATGGTGCAGTCCAAGATTGAGTCCCCTAGAAAGGTTAAGTCTAAGAGTCTTGATATCCATAGTGAATTGGATACAAGTGAGTTGGAAAAAACCTATGAGTTTGTTGAGCACTCGGATTCGAAGCCGTTATGGAAGCATTTGTCTGAGGAACAATTGCTTGCTAAAATGGATCCTAATGTAGCTTCAAGCTATAGACAAGCATTGTCTTCCAAAAGATTTGTGTACAAAGAATCAGAAGATTGTCCAAAGCCCGAAATTGTTACTTCGATAGAGTTAGAGTCGAGTAACACAAGTTTGTTGGCTGTAAATGATTTCCATTTACAGGGTAAGGAGGATAAAATACAGCCTGAAATTGCTGGTACGATAGAGTTAGAGTCGAGTAATGCAAGTTTATTGAGCTCATCGTTGCCCGATAATGATGTCCATTTAAAGGGTACAGAGGATAAGATTGTTCTGTATTTTACTAGTTTAAGAGGAATCAGGAAAACTTATGAAGAATGCTGCACAGTGCGAACGATCTTTAGAGGTTTTCGGGTGTGTGTGGATGAAAGAGATGTATCTATGGATTCATCATATAGGAAAGAGTTGCAAAGTGTTTTGGAAGGAAAAGTGGTTAGCTTGCCTCAGGTGTTTATTGGAGGAAAACACATTGGTGGTGCAGAAGAGATTAAGCAACTTCATGAGGCTGGAGAAATGGCTGAACTCGTGGAAGGCTTTGCAGTAAAGCATTCCGGTTTTGTTTGTGGAAGCTGTGGAGATGCAAGGTTTGTACCCTGCCCAAATTGCAATGGAAGTCGAAAAGTATTTGAAGAGGAAGAAGGGAAGTTGAGGAGGTGCCCCAGTTGTAATGAAAATGGACTGATTCGATGCACTGGCTGTTGCCCGTGATTATTGATTCACATTTTCCATGTACATGCTTCCACTATTTTATTCGAGGTCTATGAATTTATGTTACTACTTATGTACTGATATTGAAATGTGCAGTGTCCTCTTGTAGACCGATTTCAAGTGTCCATATTCTCTAGCCTTGGAAAATTTCATGTTCATTTTCTTTTTGAACAACTCGAAAGTAATAAAATATCTGCAGTATGTTCTTCTTTGCTTGCCCAGTTCTGAACAAATATGTGATATGGAAATGGTATTGTTTCTTCTATTTTGAGTGGAAGTATTCGTGGGACTCTTAGAGATCTTTACCTTCGGTAAGATTTCAACAAGTTTGTTCTGCAGCATTTAGTTAGTATCAACTGTTATAAGCTCATGGATTCTTGTTCGGAAATTCCTTCTTTGGTTTACTACCTGATGCTATTAACTTTGCATTGTTGCTATAATATTCTATGCATTACGACATATTAACTTGATAAGCTGCTTGTTGGAGTGAAAGTACCAAGGCCAATTTACAGTCTTAAGGCTATGAAGATAACCAACATTTCCGATTAGTTCTTGAGTTAGTTCATACAGATTTGAACTGAAGTTGAATCACGATATACTATTCTTAATGGAGAGAAGTATTTATCTGTAGATGTCTATCATTTTCTATGATAGAGTGATTTGTCTCTTTGAGTAGATTTATTACATGTTCTATCTTGCATGTCAGACTAGCAACCTCAAGTGGTGGTGAAGTCCAAAAGAGTTGCAGAAACAAATTGTACGGATAATGTTTTCCGGAAGGTAATGTCCCTTTCTCAGACTGAACTGAATTGGAAGTTCTCTTATGATTTTGAGGATACATGCTTCTAACAAGATGACTGTAAAGCTCTTATGCCATAATATTCAGAGCTAGGCGACTTCGTTTAGCTTTTGTATTATTTTCTGTTTTTATGGTGCAGATGTTTCTGTGTTTTGTTTGGTATATTAAGAAAGTAAATGCTTTTATCCATTGGTGCAAGACCTCTTGCAATGTACAAATTTCTATTCATTTGCTTGTTGAGTTCTCAGACAAATAACGACACGTGAGTCCTTACCATTTGCCTTAGCCTTGGTGGGGATGAGTTATTTGATACATGTGCTAGCGGGATGTTCTATCAACGTACCTGGTGAAATAGTCGAGGTGCACGTAGACCAGTCCAGACACCTCTTTTATTTTTTATAAAAAATAGATTTGTTTGATGAGTTGCTTTGAAGCTTTCCCATATTTTTGTGGGGTGTATGTAAGCTGGTAGTATATATCAGCAAGTTAGTGTTTTTTGATATAAAAACTTGAAGTTGGTCAGAAGTCAAATAGTAAAACTGATTCAATTAGAAGGCACTGTTGTGGTTGAAAGGCTCACATCCTTTACTGGCTTCTTATGCTCATGGCGAAAACACTAGGTGGTTTCTTTTCATTTGTGAAAAACTTCTATAGATAAAATTAGCTAGTACTTGTGATGGTGGGACGTAGCAGGTATTCGTGAAATTAATTGACCTCAACCGGTCTATATGCACTTGAACATAGACACCTCAACTTGATCTCAACTAGCAACTAAACACTCCAACTGTGTCCTCGGACACTCAATGTTGATATGACACATGAATTTGTCCAGTGTCAACTGACACAACAGAGACGAGTTGAGGTGTCTAGATGTTTGCGTATTTGTTTAGTCTTAAAACTCAAATTATGAATTGAGAACAATGAGAAAGATGCTGAACAGTAACTATCACTCTGGACAAGGAAGAAAAAGATGAAAATGAGAGGTGCATAAAGACATCCTAGGGATGGTGGCAATACATTGGAAATCTATCATTATGTCTGGTCCACAAGGCCAAAACCACATTATTGTACCAGAAATTAATTGTTTGGCTAACATAACTTTGGACAAGATTTGTACACCTAACTTGTAGGCCAAAAAATGTACTTAATGTTCCATTCTAATTGAGGGTAAGGTTTGTCAAAAAAGAGAAAATAATGAGAGTATTCAATCCAAAACTTTAAGCCATGAGTGAAGTGGCCCGCGATGTTATAAACCTTTTTATGTACTATCAAGGATAAATATATTTCTCTAACATCTTTATGGATTATATGTGAAGTTGTTGATTGATTAACTTCGATCATATGAAAGAATTCGAGTATGTTTAGTGAACATAACGAGAAACATATATATGCAAACAAGCTTATCGAATTTTCGCTTTGAGATGTATGAATGTTCAATCCAAAACTTTACAAGTATTTGATGGAATGAGTCGAGACAATATAAACTTATTTGAAATGTTTTAGACAATAACAATTCTTATGAAGAGCAATTGTACTTCTCTAAAACAAAAGGCCACTTTATTATAAAAGAAAAATAAAGGCACTTTGTAATTTATTTATTTTAATAAAAAAAACACTTTATTAGAATTGAACCTTTTATTCCAAACTGTCTATAAAAAGGCATACAAGTTTACCAAACCCCAAAGTTAACTTTTTTTTGCATTTGGTTGATTTTTTGCTTAAAGTAATACTTTAATTTAAACATTTAAAATTCCCTCTCTATATGTTTGATTCTTTAACAAGGTTAGATACATTTTAATCAAAAGTAGGAATTTTTTTCAAGGAAGAATATGTGGATGGACATTTTAATTTGACCTTAACTGACAATTGAACATTTTAACTTATAAAATGACCGTAAACACCTTCAAAAATTATGTGTCACGCTATAGTGTTCAACTTATAAAATGATCGTAAACACATCCAAAATTTATGTGTCACGCTATAGTAAAAATGAGTTGACATATATCTAAATATGCAATTCTCAAAATTGCAGCGCTTAAGTTGAAACCAAAATGTTTATCTATGTCTTATGCCAAAATTAATCGAAATCAACTGATATTACAATAATAAGCAACAAATCTATAAATTTGAAATATTTTTATTATTATTTGAAATAATTAGTTGAACAAGTACTAACAATTTTACCATTATGCCTTAAAATTAGAACCAATTAAGTGAACTACAATCCGAAAATTATGCAAAAAAAAATCAGTTTCTTCCCCAAATATCAGTTTTTCCATTTTGAGTTTCACCATTAACGCTAATTAGGGCTTTGAAATTAGTGGACTACAAACCCTAAAATCGAAAATGGAGGCCAAAATGAACCGATTATTTGGGCCAATTGTTACATTCATCAATGGAGGGGACCAGCTTCCTTGGACCTCACCTGACATTGTTGTTGTAAGCTTTCTTGAATGACCCCATTCTTATAAATTTCATTAAAGCATTGATCTTTACATTTATATTTCATGTTTTTAATGATTTGGGATTTTGGGGTTCCAGTAATTTCAGGTATCAGGTATATTTACTAGCATTTTCTCCTTACGTGACATGGAAAGGCTCAAAATAGTCACATTTGGGTTAAGCCTCAAAAGTGACCCTTGAGTTTTCACATGGAGCACTAATAGTCCCTCATGTTTGCAATATTGGTGCATTTTTAATCTTTTCATAAAATTTTGCTTATTTTTTAACATCAATTTTGTCTAAAATTTTATACAAGGAATGTCCAATCGTCTTTTTATATATATAATAGAAATAATAATTTTATCTGAGAGAAGCTGATAAGAAAAATACCTTGTTTTATTCACTAGAAATATTATTGCATCTATACTAAAAACATCTTAACATATGACTTTGCAGGAAAAGGAAAAACTATACTATTGCACGTGAAATTATCGTGATAAACCTCTCGACTTTACCTACAATACGATTTTTACTAAACAAAATAAAGTGTTTTTCTTCTCATATTCTTTCATATGGAGTTATTACTTCTACTAAATAGATAAAATGACGATTGAACATCCCATACATAGGTTATGGATAAAATCAATGCTAAAAAATAGGTAATATTTTGGAGGGAGACCAAAAGTGCACCAATATTGCAAACATGAGGGACTATTAGTGCTCCACGTGAAAAATGAAGGGTCACTTTGAGCCTTAACCCAAAGAAAAGGGACTATTTTGATCCTTTCCTCACTTAAGAACATAAGACTCGTATCTTTAGTATAAGATCATAATATTAAAAAAAAAAAAGAAATTTTGAACTCCGTTCCAAGTTAAAGGCGGAGAGTATGATTTTTGTTGAGAAGTGGGTAATTGTGGTTGGAGCTAAGATTTTAATTTTTATGGTATTGAAATTTTAAATGCTGACTTCAAGGGCTACTGATTGGATTCTTAATATGTGTACATATTTGGTGAATTTTTTTAATACGGATATACTGTTTGAGCAAAAGCTAACTGTTTCGACCAGACTGGTAGCTTGGTTTTTCTTTGTCATAAACATTCTAGTTGGTAGTTGGACATGCCCTTATTTAGTCTTTTGTATGATTTGACCATTATATAAGAACACTGTTGCTTTGGGTTGCAGAAACTATGAAGAAATATGTTATTGAGATAAAAAGTTTATGAGAATATGATGCTTTAGGCTGTTGTAACATTGAAGAAAGATCCGTTTTTCTAATTAACAGTACAAAATTGTGTTACTATTAATAAGGAAGAGGTCTATTGGTTGGTATCGTTCTTGTTAGTGAATTTAAAGTTTTGCATTAGAGACGCTATGTGTTAGCCATTTTAATGTTGTTACTTATACTGATGAAGTGGTGCTTTTCCTTATATCAGCATGCAGTGGTCGTCTTGCTTGGTAGTTTTTACGAAGCCCTGAACATTGTTTTCAACAACATATAAAACATATTTGATCTAGTTTTTGTCTCACAAGAGAGAAGTTGAATGAATTGGTTTGTACTGAGAAGCAAAAAATGAAGCGATAGTTGTACTATGTTGCTTTTGGTGCTTAGTCTTATGTGTCTATGAATATTGATAGGGCTGCGAGAGAGAAGTTGCAGATGCTAACAAAGGTGCCTCTGATGAAGGAACGAATGAGAGTATTATGAGATTGTCATGGGCTCTTGTTCATTCTAAACAATCTGAAGATGTGCAACGAGGGATAGCTATGCTTGAGGGTGAAAATTAGTCAGATCTATTTCCTATTTTATGCTACAGATTGTTGCTTGACTTGCTTCTACATATCTAGTAATGTTTGTGAATTGTGATACTACCACCGACTATCTATTTTCATCATTTAACTCCTAGTTTCCATATTCATGGACATATACGCCTGATGCTCTTCTCTGTCTTTAAAATTCTAAAGCAACACACATTCATGAAGTTCTCGTACTTGAAGGACATCGTTGAGACAATTCCTATTGTTTCTCTTGTAGTGTTAGTTGTAGAAACTATATTACACTGCTTCATATAAATGGTCTTAGGAAGTAAAGTTCATAGAGTCAAGAACATGTAATGGATTACTACAATCATGTTACTGTTGAATCATCGCAAAATTACTCTGATTTGTTCATTGGTTCCTGGTACTGTTACTTTCAACTCTTTTGGGCTTTTGTTGCTTAAAATCTTTTTATTTTTGTGTTTGATTGGATGTTTATGTGTCTAATGCATAATGTACTTGATGATTCGATCTATAAAAACCATCATCTCTTTTGCTTCTTCTTTTCTTCTCCAGCTTCACTTGCTAACGCCAGTAGTCCACTACAGCAGCGAGAAAAGCTTTATCTTTTAGCAGTCGGATATTATAGAAGTGGGGAATATTCAAGGAGCAGAGAGCTTACAGTTCAATGTCTCGAGGTTTGGTCCTAATCCTTTTACTTTTCTTAGTCGTTTGCTGTGAACTCTCTACTCACTCGAATATCTACCTCTCGAAATCAACTTAGTTATTATCGATCATTTGAGACAATCAGAATTCGACCCCACCCTGTTTAGTTTTGCTATAAGTTTTTTCTTCCCTTTAGATTGCACCTGATTGGAGACAAGCTTTATCGCTTAAGAAGGCTATTGAAGATAGAATTAATAAAGGTAATGATTACCCGAGGCTTTTTCCTTGCTTGCTCCATTTTGGAGAACAGCATACCAAATTGGATTCATTTGTGTCTATGCAATGCAGATGGTGTCATTGGTATAGGAATCACTGTGACCACTATAGGACTCATTGCTGGTGGGATTATAGCATCGTTGGTACGAAGAAAATGATCTTCACCAAAACAACTATCTGAGGTTATTGACACAAAAACCCGAGTTTCTATTGACAAAAAGAAGATGAACGAACCATATTAGTTTGATTCTTTTTGCATTTCCTTGCTTCTTCTTCTCTACGAGTCGTTTAAAGGGAGTCAGTAAATGTTCTATAGAATAATGACAGACCATATGGCTGAAATTCTTGTGATTGACTGTTCGTTTGGTTAAAGACTCACTTTAGCATTACTAGTTATATGAAATGTCATGTCAATTTTGCTTTGATATTTGTTAATAACTGTGTGTGAAAAACACTTGTAAAAGTATAAAACTAACTCTTCAAATACAAATCACTTGCCATGTGTAAACTATTAATATTAGGAATAATTTTTAGTCTAAATTTACATTAACAACAAATTCATGAAGGGGTCAAACTATGCATGCTTAGCATATTCTGATAAGGAAAAACTCAATAGATTGCTTCGAAATAAGATTCTTGCTGCTGGTGGACGGCTATTATATGTTATAAAAATGTTGAAGAACCAAATGGCAAAGCCATAAGGGTAAAAACAAATACACATTTTAAATATTTCTCATTTGGTGCTTGTGACTTTGACTGCTTGGATGATAATTTTGCGATGGTTCCAAATACAAATAAACAGAAGGGAGGCACAATAGCATCTTCTGCCCCAAACTAAGGCATCTTTGTCCACTGAATATCCCTTTTCCATACATACAGTCATACAGATAAACTGTGAAATATGTTGCTCGGACTCTTTAAAAATAATGTTGCACCCTTGTTAGATCGATATATCTGCATTATTTCTAAGATCCAACATGCACCCCTGACATAGCTGCAAAGTCTAGACAAACAACGAGTGTATATTACTAGCCAAGCCTACTCTTTGCGCTTGTCAATCAGTATCCCATTCTTCAGGTATAGTTTTTCTCTCATCGCGTGGTCGGACTCTGAGAAAAAAAAATTCACAACTTCTTCCACGGATTGTTGAAACTTTTACATGGCTGATCATAATGAGAACCTTACTCCTAGTGAGCTTCTTCAAGCTGAAACACAGTCATGGAACCAACTCTATTTCTTCATAGAACATGTAACATTGAAGTGTGCACTTGAATTTGACATACCTAATGTCATCACCAACCATGGCAAACCAATGACAATATCAAAACTCATGTCTTCCATCCCTATTAGCCCTTCAAAATTTTCCTATTTTCACCGCCTTACACGAATATTAGTTCATTATGGCTTCTTGATTCTACAAAAACATGATGATAACGGCAATGATGATGATAAAGAGTGTTATTCACTTGCACCAGCTGATCGTTATGTAGTAAAAGACAGGCCCTGGAACTCGATGGAAGATCAAGATACTTTTTTCTTTAAAGCATGGAGTTGTTTAGGTGATTGGTTCAAGAATGATGATCCAAGTGCATTTTATACAGCATATGGAGACTTATTCTGGAGTAAACTTTCGAGTGATTCAAGTACTGGTAATTGGTTTAACGAAAACATGTCTAGAGATTCACGATCATTCATGAACGTGTTGATTGGCAATGAGTATAAGGATGTGTTCAAAGGATTGACATCTTTAGTAGATGTTGGAGGAGGCACTGGAACCGTCGCAATGTCCATAGCCAAAAGTTTCCCTGACATGAAATGTATTGTTGTTGATCTTCCTCCTGTTGTGGCTAACTTGCAGGGAAGTGAAAACTTGGAGTTTGTAGCAGGGGATATGTTTCAGAAAATTCCTCCTGCTAATGCTGTCTTACTCAAGGTAATATAAACTTAAACTTTTCGCTAATAATTCCCCTGCATTACTAGTTTCTCTTATAACAACATATCCAGTGTAATCCCACAAGTGAGGTTTGAGGAGGGTATAGTGTAGAAAACCCTTACCCCTACCTCGTAAAGATAGAGGTTGTTTCCAATGGACCCTCGGATCAAGTAAAACATCTCAAAACAGTTTGAAAAAGAAAATACAGAAATGAAAGCAGTAACAACAACAACATATAGCGTTATGGAAAACAATACATATCATACAGATAAAGAACAGTAACATAAGCGAAGTACAGGTAACACAGATGATAACAAAAATCAACGAACAAGAAACTACGAGAATACTAGTCTTGTCACTTCTCTAATATCTTTTGAACATGTTAATTTTGTAGTCAATTTTGCATGATTGGAATGATGAAGAATGTGTGAAAATATTGAAAAACTGCAAGGAGGCAATAATAGGAAGTGGAAAAGTTATAATTATAGACATGGTGATGGAAAATCCGGAATTGGATGATGAATCTGTCCAAGCACAGCTCTTCATAGACATGTTGATGATGGTTTTTGTAGGTAGCAAAGAGAGGAACAAGACAGAATGGGAAAAACTTTTCTTAGATTCTGGTTTTCCTAGTTACAAAATTATTTTTACTCTTGGTTTGAGGTCTGTCATTGAGCTCTACCCTTAGATCTCTCATGCTTGTTATAAACGAGGCTATATTGTCAGAGGCGGATTCAGGATTTAAATTCTACGAGTTCAATCTTTAAGATTCTTAAAATTGAACTCGGTGTAGTTTTAAAGTTATGGGGTTATGACCTTATATAAATTTATGTTCTGCATCGAAAGTACTGAGTTTAGATGAATTAAATATTGTAAAACGAAGTTTTATCAATAAAATGCTAGTCAATTTTTAGTGTATATAGTTCTAATTTTTTCTAGGTGGCTTTTCGGATACTTAGAGTGAAAATAGTAGTAGGTATCCTAGAGCTTTTATATTATACTTTTGTATAAAGTTTTCTCTGATATCAAGTCTTGTATATTCTGTTATCTTCAAAAAATAAATAAAATCCTGTTCTATACTTGAAGAAAATCATGATGCTCAAGTGTAAGAAATGAAGAACTGGCATTGCTTTGTGTTCCCTTATCAGAAGTATCAATCAATAAGTAGTTTTCACGATAAAATGCAGGATTATTTTATCATGTGTTTGTTTAGAGGTATTAGTAAGTCTCGGGATTCTTTTATCCCGTCCCCCCATAACAAACGAGTTCACTTAGACTAGTACTCGGAGAAATGAGATTGATCTTTCGATTAGTTAGAAGAATATTGTCAACTGATCTAATGATCATTGTAGTCTTGATCAGTATATTATTTATCTGAATAGTAATTTAAAGGTCTCATTAAAACATTTTCGTAAAAAAAGCATAATACACATAAACAGACACTCAAACTTAGCCTAAGATGACAAGCAAACGCTCTAATGCTCATCTAAACATCTCAACTCGTCTTCATTTTGTCAGTTGAACACTCCAACTTACAATATAATCATCTAAACACCTCCAAAAACAATACTATTCATGTGCTTCAAAGTAGTAGGTTTACACAAGTTAAACAAACAAAACAAAATTAGTACTAGTTTGTATGAATAAACAAGAGTACAAAGATCAATCAATGCCATAGAGCAACAAGATGAAAAATAAATGATAAAATTGAACAAACATGACAGATTCTTGAAGTGGTTGGTTTTGAATCCTATCATTACTAGTCTTTTTTTGGATGGACTGTATAGAAGGTTTGGATGCCTGCTAGAAATGTATCTGTGACTTGCAAACCAATGACAAAAAGTGCTGCAATCAATGCAAAAACAGTCCATGGATTGTTAAAATGAGTGTTCTTCCATTCAGCAATCCAAATTTTGCCTTTGTTATTGTAATGTTTCTCAATTTTGTCTTTCACATCAACAAAGGCATGTGGATTCGGCACCAAATCTCTTGCTAATTCATTGAACAGATCTGCTACTTCTTGATCACTTCCAAGAAAGTTAAGTAGTATACCTTTTGACCTCAGCTCCTTCACGTCTTCAGCATGATCGATAAGTGAATCCATGAAACTGACATAAGACGTAATTCCAAAGTCATCTGATGTATCAGGACATGCTTCATACGCGGCTAAGTTTAAAAACTTTGACTTGGTTGAATCATCTATAGTTATAGGTGGAAGTGTTAAAAGAGCTGAGCAATGAAATGAAGTGAACTTAACCTCTGAAAGATGACGACCCTTTCCAGGCCTGAAATGGATTCCTGCTCTACGTAGCTCCATAGCTGAACGATACGAGCACCAGTCACCCCTTAGATAGCATCCACCTTCTGAGAAAGCCTTTGGGTTTATGAGATTTGTTTTTAATAGCTCAAGGAGATGAGCAGGAAGCGGAGTTTTCGTGCTTTTTTCTTTGCTAAGGTCAGAACGTTCTCCTCCACAAATCTTTCTAAGAAAGTTCATAGCTTTTTCAGTACATGTATGGCTTTCAGGATGTTGATCACTGAAGAAATCAACAAAGAAATCCTTGATACTCTGAATGAATCCTTGATGTTGATGAGGGTTTGTATGTGCACTCAAGATGAACGTTTTTATCATCTCCATCCCTACATTGTTCTTGAGCTTACAACTCATTAACACATCCAGGACTTCAAATGGTAACTGATTTTCAAGTAAGAAAAGATCACGACGAATGAAAGCTATATCATGGCTCTTCATTTTCAGCTCCTTATATCTCCCGGTCACAATGCAGTGAAGGTATTCAAGGATGAAGCATCCATCCAGGAAAATCATCTGTGCAAACTTCTCATCGTTGTAATCTTTGATCGAGTCCTCATCATAACACTCCTTGACATCAGGTATAATATCCTTCACCTTTCTGTAAAGCTCCTCAAGAGACACTGAATTTGTCGAAAGCCATGCTAACTCCTTGCTTTCAAATATTTTTTCATCAGTTAACTGAATTGCAAGTGGCTTCTTGTACTTCTCCATTGGTTGAAGTTCTGGTTTTCCATGGTGAAATGGACCGATAGAAACCACAAGAGGCTCATAACACCTTACGTTTGACTTAATATCGCGATGCATTTTTGGTACCTTTTGCATTTTTGGATTCTGCAATGAGCCAGGGTAATCTCTGCTCTTCTCCAATGAATTTAGCCATTCTCTCTCATTTCCACTGATTTCTTGAGATTTCGAGTTTGAACCTTCATGAATTGTGATGACATGTTCATCAGGAAATATTTCATCGCCGCGTTTGCTCCTCCTACCTTCTTCTTTACTAAACATTGTTCCTTTAGAAGATAGTTTGTCCATTTTTTGTGAAATTATGAACCACAATCTTGATACTATATAATTGATATTGCTTCAACTTTTTATATACACTTAAACTGGACTAGTATTTTATGATAGTATAATTTTACTATATTGGGCCACCAGGTGATTTTTCTTCATTGTCAAGTCAGGTATTTTCCACATTCTTATTTCTAACCAGACATTTTTCAGCTTTCTTCTTATAAAGAAAAAATAGAACAGAATAGGATCAGATAAAAGAGAAAAAGCATTTAGTTCAATTCTTTACCTGCCTGGTAAAAAACATTATCCATGACAAAAAGGAAAAAAGAACAAGGATTACCATATATATAAATAAAGATGCCCCATCTCTATCTGCTTAAAGTTATTCTTGGATGTGAATCATGTGATAGTTTACTCGAACGTGAGACATATGGTTAAGGATGAAGAGGTATTTCACAGTCCACCACAATCCTTTGATAGTAAAATGCCTTCATTGATATGTCACTCGTGAAATTTATATTCCCGATTTCTGCTAGCAAAGTCATTTTTAACAAACTTGTTTTTCTAGATAGAATGTTTTTAAATGGAGATCAAATAATAAAGGGATTACATTGTTGTGCTAGAGTCGTTGCTTAGACTCTTAGAAAATGTCAACGTATCCATGTCAAAATACTTCAAAAGTCGTGTATTTCACGCAACTGTTTCGAAACTGAAGAGTCTGCACAATTTAGGCTAGAGATATTAGGAATTTGTATATGATGTAATGATCGATGAAACTTTATACTATGTCTAGTTCTATTCTATTTCATATATCAATCCTTTTTTTTCTTTATCAAACTCCGTGCTTAGTGAAAACTGGAAAATCGAATCGAAGCTGAGAGAGAAGCTATTAAGATAATGGCTAACATTTAAAATAATGGCTAATATTGAGAACACGTGTAAAATAGGCTATTTTACACACTTTTCCTTGAAGTGTACTAAGGAAGTCCCGCCAATAATGAAAAATGAAAAATAAAATAAAAATTAAATCCCGCCAAAGGTAAAAACTTACAAAAATTCACAATTATTTCGCCACCGTAGAAGCCATCCATTGCAGTACCAGTAATGAAGAAATTTAAACGAGCACCGCCGCCGCCGCCGTCGTCGTCATCGTCATCGTCGGCGACGCAAGGTCCTAAACCGTCAAAGCATGTGGTGCATATAGGTGGTATTCCGGTGGAGTTCCCATACCAACCCTACGGTACACAGTTAGCGTACATGAATCGAGTTATTGTGACACTTGATCGAGCACACAGGGATGGACATTCTCATGCGCTGCTTGAGTCTCCTACCGGTACGGGAAAGTCGCTTTCCCTTCTTTGTTCGACTCTTGCTTGGCAGCAGAACTGCAAGTCGAAGAATCGTTATTCTAATTTTACTCACTCTAAACCCGATCCGCAAGCCCTAGCTGATCCTATTGGTCACGGCGGTGGATTTATTCCTGAAACGCAGCCTTCAGGTACTTCATTTCTGTTACACTGTTACTGATTTGTATAATGATCAACAATTGAAATGTAGGATCTGCAGGCTCAGAGGTGGAGCCAAAAATTTTAGTTTATATGTTCTGAATAAATTATTTGTATATATGAAATGATTTGTTAAAAAGCATACAAAGTTTGAGCTAAAGTTATTGTGACTCTGCCCATGTGAATGTGTAGACTTCATTGCCATGAGCCCTTTTGAATTTAAGCTGTTGTGGAGTATCAATTACTAAACATTTCAATTTCTGTATTCTCAGGGAACCCGGATACAGCTCCACCTGCTGCAAGTAATGGGACGAAAAAGAAAAAAGCGGCACCTACCATCTTTTATGCCTCGTAAGATTCATATTTTTGAAAAAGTTTATGTGTCAATATTACTGGTCCCTTTATAAAATTGAATCGCTCTGGAGATCTTTACATGTGAACCAAGAAATCAGTGTATGGATTTATACCCTTTTTAAGAAGCAGCAAACTCTAGGCAAGCGAATTGGTGGAATTTGTGTATTGAAAATCAGTCCATCTTCTTTTTCAAATGTAAATTCTCCATCACACACACACTAGCACCAAGTAGGTGTGTCACAAAGCTTCACAAAGAATTGCATCTCCAAGGAGGATACAAACGCTCAAACAATATACTCGTATGTTTAGCTTGCACCAAAAAGAGTTAGGTATAAACAACCATTTTTCAATTTGTGTACTGCAATGTATTTATCTATAAAGATTCATTGACTTTCACTGGTCATGTTATGCACATAGGTACAATTCCCCAATGTTTCTTCACTCTTTCCACGCTGCATCCTGTCCATGCTACTAGCTATATCTTTTGATGTCCTTGGCATTACCCACATTATAATTTTATATGTTTAATCATGTGGTCTATCATAATTTTGTTTACTTGGACCATTGTGACTCTTTCTGCAATTGAAAAATATTCTTAGGAGGACACATTCACAAATTTCTCAAGTGATTCGGGAATACAGAAAGACTAGTTATCGGGTGCCAATGTCTATACTGGTAGGTTGCCTGTTTCTTTCAATAAGTTATTATGTTCTTTTCCAATCTTAGTCTTACCCACAATTTAAAGAGTTGGATCACTTATATTCCAGTTGGGTAAGTAGGAGCTTCGGTCCATTTTTAACCCATAAAAATATGGACAAGTATTTGTAACCATATTTTACAAGAAAGCAACTCAAAAATTGCATTCTAACGTTCTTATGTTGTTTGCTTATATAAGATGATAGAAGAATCTTCCACTATGAATAGAATTAAGAATTTGCATACAGCAATGTGAAAACTGCAAAAAAAATAAATAATTAAAACTGTCTAGTGTGTAATGAGCGATTTTGTTCTATCAGAATAACAACAACACAATACTCATTAATATGAAACATGAAAAGGAAATGACAGAAATAAAGAATGAAAGTTACCTGTGAAACAGAGAAGATAGAAAAAAAATTAAACTTACCTGTGAATTCAATCCATTTTAGCTCAACCCATTTTCAATCCGCCTAAATCCTATCCAATCCGCTCATTTGCCACCCATAGTTGTTGTTGTTATTGTTGTATGTTTCTTTCAGCTTGAGATTTTACTTGTTTGCTTTCTGTTCATCATCTTTCAGGCTTCACGAAAACACTACTGTACAAATGTGAATGTACGAGGTGCAGACAACATTGATGAAAAATGGTGATTTTTCATATATTCATACAAAATATGCTTTTCTATGTCTTTTGTCCAATGTTGTAATGTTATGACTGAAATTGCAGCAAGTTGTTATTAAAGGATCAGGAGGCTGGATGCTCAGAATTCAAGTTAGTTTGACTTTCAACTGTTAATATCATCTATTCTTCTCTAGATTTAAAAGTTGAGATGTTAATCATCTAATTTCTGAACAGAAATACTCATAAAGTAAAAGGTCATCCATCCATTCAGAAAGGAGGGTGCCACGAGGCTCATGATATTGAAGATCTTGTTAAAGTTGGACAAATTGTCAAAGGTGACAGCTTCTGTGTAAAGTTTTCCCATTATTTTCCATGCGAGAGTGAACTTATCAGCAAATTATTATTCAATTGTCAGGCTGTTCTTATTTTGGAGCACGTTCCTTGGCTGATGATGCGGAGTTAGTGTTCTGTCCATACAACTATATCATCAATCCAGTTATTAGAAGAGCAATGGAAGTAGTTATAAAAGGAGCCATCATTATTCTCGATGAAGCCCAGTATGTATACATATAAACCACTTATGAAATGGTCATTCAATTTTGCTTTCTATGAAATGGAAAACTATATTAATTCATCTTTAGGTCTTGGGAATCGTCACTTTGTATATCATACAATAAAATACTCTTTCTGATCCAGGTTGATAGATCTATTTTGCATATCAATCATTTTCAGTTTGATCAAATTTTCAGAGTTTCATACACTCTTTCATCTTTTGAAAAATAAACTTCAGATATTGAGAACACTAGAAGAATTGCTTCAAGTTATAATTCGTTCCAGTTCAACATGATGAAGACACCTGTTAAAACTTCTATTTACTGATCATTCTGTAGTAGACTCATAGTGGGCTAATTCATGAGTTGAATCAAATCGGGCCTTTTTATCAACCAGAAGTGAAACAAAAGAATTATTTCAAGACAGGATGCCTAAAAGCACTGAAAGTATCAGATAAAATTAATAATGCTTCATGAGAAGTATTAAAAAATTGATGTATCGTAAATTGAAATGGAGTCTATACAAATCATTATTTTGACTAGTTCTTTGTATATCTGTTTTGTTTGGTGTGCTATCTGCAGCAATATAGAAGACATTTGTCGTGATGCTGGTAGTGTTGATGTTGAGGAGGATATTTTGCTTCGTAAGCATGGACTAGCTTTTCTTCATGCCCTTTATTAATCTTTTCTTGGGGCCAAATTGAAGGGAAACTGTACATCATCCATTTTAGTTCACCACTTACCAGTTCTTGTTTTCTGGAAGAGTTGCAGATGGAACTGGAGCAACTCATACAATCTGATACAATGATTTACCAACCTTTGGTAGAAATGACACAGGTGATTACTGCAAATTTGAAGCGCTGTTGACAGCTTATAGAGCTTTTCCATCAGTTTGTGTATTCATGGTTTTTGCAGGACATAAGGAGTTGGATTGCTAGGAAGAAAAATACTTTAGAAAAGCACGGCTTCCAACACTATGCCTCATGGTGAGTTATGGTTTGGTTACTGTTCCTGCTTCAGACGTTAAGCAGACAGGCGAAATTAAACATGTAATGTGAACAGATCAAGTTTGTTGTCATCATTATCATATGTTGGAGCATTAGATAGCAAAAGGAGTATCCATTACTTCTTTTAATTAGGCTCTTTTGGATAATTGCAAGAGGTAAAGTGAGTTTTCCCTTGTATTTGGCTGGTAAATACTTGATGTAAACTTGACGCATACGATGGTATGCAATGCTTTAGGATGTGGAAGGACTTTATCAGTAACTCCATTTATCATCTTAGATAGGAAAATATTTTTTTTTTCATTTGAAGTGATACTGTACCTTGATTTGTAGAAACTAAATTTTGTATGACTTTCTTTAGTGTACATCATAGGATATTGAAAAAAGGGGAATTGGAATCAGTTGCTCCCTTTAATTTTGAAAAGCATGACTTTATCAGTGTTTAGGTTTTCATTTCTTGCCTGACTTTGGTTATGTCATGTTATAGGACATTGATTCTAATTGTTCAGTGACTACGAAAGATCTTAGGTTTTGGCTTACTTAAACATTTATAGCTGCTGAAGCTGAATCATATATCACAAATGCATATGGTGTAAAGCCTTCAAAATTGACCTTCAGCCATAATTATATATACGAAAGAAAAGTACTCAAAATTCTACAGTTCGATTACGAATTAGATCTAATCATATTTCAAATAAGATGAAAGCTATTTTAATACTTATTTAACTTGAAGTTTCTGACTCAAGGTGTTTCATGATCAAACATTTGTTCAGGCAACTATGCTTCTGGTTGTAACTAGTTCTACCAATCTACCTGTGCATGTTGTGTGTATAGTACTTTGAGAAGCATATATACATTTATGTATCTCATCTGCTCCAACTTAATTTGTAGTTGGACTGGTGACAAGGCCTTGAAAGAGCTACAAGAAGCCAATGTGACAAAGCAGTGCTTTCCAATTTTACAGGAATGTGCCTCGAAGGTAAATTCTTGCTGATGCTGGTCTGTTTAGATTTAATATATTAAATGTGGATGGCTGGTTTTAAAAGTCCCATGTTGTTGAGGAAATGGGTTGTGACCTTATTTGGTCTTGAACAACCCTTCCCCATGAGCTAGCTTTTGAGGTTGAGTAATCATCATCATTCCACGACTTGCTTTTAAGATTGAGTTAGGCCCAAAGTCCATTTCTTCACATTGGAGTGGTATATGAGGACATGTATAATTATCCTGATCATTGCTCTTGTTCTCACCCTAATCTCTTATTATTTTTCTTTCTTTCCCTGAAGGCCATCAGAGCTGCCTCTGAAGCTGAGCCAGGGACAGATCATTTAAGTGGCATGGCAGCATCTGTATTAGAAGGCACTGCACCTTATTTTAAATTCTAAATTGCTTATCTTTTAAAGATTTTTTTTTATATATATATATTGACTATGAGAATCATTCAGGACTAGTCTCCTCACTTAGTTACTTCTTCTCGGGAGATGGGCTTCATGTGTGTGATTATCAGCTAGCTTTACAACGCTATGTCAAGAAAAGTCCTGGTAAGTACTGATATCTGTGAGGAAGATGCTGGTTATTGTTCTGTGTTCAGGTACACAAGGTCTCCAGTTGATCTTGCTAGACTAAATTGCATAGATCATTTAACCTATTTTGTGATAAATTTACTCAACGTCGATTACAGATATTTGTAATGAATTGTAACAAGAAATGCTTGCCTGCAATGATAAGTTTTTGTAATAAGCATGTTTTTGAAGTGTCATTTCTTCAAAAGAACTTGGTCTTCTAAATGCTTTTGCAGGGCATAAAGGATCTGAGGGCTTATTGAAAATTTTCCTGATCACTAAAACAAGTAGAGATACTTGGTGATTCGTTCTGTTTTGTTCTGGTTCTGTTCAGTTAAAGGAGGTGAAAGCCCTTTAACTCCATCATGGAACAGACAGGAAGGAAATCTCTATGCTTCAGACACGCCTATATAATGTGAAGCACCTCAAGCTTCATCCACCATGCAAAAATAATAGGAAGAGAAACAGATGTTTTTGTTTGCTTGTGACATGACGACCAACACTGATGGAAATTCTACGAATATAGTCATAATGCTCTCATCCTTAGCTAGAGCATCTAATTCATTTCTTGATATTTGATTTGTTAGGCTAGAGAATCTAATTCATTTCTTGATATTTGATTTGCTTATGCTACTACAACTCTATGAATGCGCAGGAACTGCTGTTGGTAGCTGGACACAAACCTTTAGTTTGTGGTGCCTAAATCCAGCCGTTGTATTCAGAGAAATTGCTGATTCTTGTCTATCAGTGATCCTAACATCAGGGTATGTTCAATATCATACAGCCTAAGGCAGCTTCATTCAAGCACTAATTATTGGTGGTGTTTTGGACGATTTAGATTATTCCTCCAATTTGAAGCAAGCTTAATAACCTGTCAAGCAAAATTTTGAAGTCAGTGGCGTATGGTTTAGTTTCATAAATATTTAACATATGCCAAATGTTTCTTGTCTCTGTTTATTTTGCTTGTTTATCATCTATCCTTGAACATCCTTATTTTTGCCTTCTCCTGCCCTTGTATGACAATTTTGAAAAACTGCTGCTGTTGAAGTTTCATTTTTTTCTTTGCTGTTGTGCATCATTACTTCTTTTATTACAGGACTCTATCACCAATGGATTCATTTTCCTCTGAACTTGGTGTTACTTTTGGTACTTCACTGGAAGCTCCACATGTTATAGACGTTGAATCACAGGTATTTTCACATTTGACATTGTTTTGGGATCTGCTGGAGTTCGGGTTTTAGTGTAAAGATAAACTCAATGCCAGTCTATGAATTACAGTTATGGGCTGCTGTAATCTCGAGAGGACCAAGAAATTATCCGTTGAATGCAAGTTTCAAAACAGCTGATTCATATGCTTTTCAGGTATTTTGTGATATTCATGCTAAGTTTTTGTTTGTCAATATGTACTTCCCTCCTTGTCTGACATTGGAGGATTCACCGTGAAGGATGCACTTGGCACATCTTTGGAGGAAATATGCAAGATTGTTCCAGGTGGTTGTCTAGTATTTTTTCCTAGCTATAAGCTGATGGAGAAACTAAGAAGTCGCTGGAAAGAAACAGGTCAATGGGCCCGACTTAATGCTCGAAAGCCCATTTTCACTGGTAAGAAACATTAAGTCCATTCTTTGAACATCAGTAGGATATTTGCCTATAAACAGGCAGCAAGAGTGTAAAGATTATCCAGACTATTCATTGCATGCTTTTTCATTGATGCATTAGAAATTAATCATGCTTGTCAATTGTTGATCTTTGCTAGTGCAATTTTTTTTTTAATGGCTTTGTTTTTGTTTAGAGCCAAGAGGGGGTCAAGAAGAATTTGAATCAGTTTTGAATGGTTACTACAGTTCTATTAACCAAAGGCAGAAACTAGTGATGGGAAGAAAGAAAAAGGCAAAAGGGTCAGCTCTTAGTGACGGTACTCCACTTGAAGTTTCAAATGAAAACAAGAAAGAGGGAGCTGCTTTTCTTGCTGTTTGTCGAGGAAAGGTACATCAGGGTTAATTCCACCTGTCAAATTGTAAGACTTTTCTAGTATTTGAATCATCACAAATGGCTATCTTGTGAAAGTTCAGTCCCAATACACTGTCTGGTCCAACTGCCCACATGGCCAGTTGGCAACATTGATCTGATCACAACACATCCTGCTCTTCTGTGCTCCAAGTCGTTGCAATATGTATTTGCCTTATATATAATGATCAACTTACAATATTATTAAGGGAAATTAGTCTCTTGCATTTGACATGACTTGAATAAAACTGTTTTAAAAAGTTCAACAACACTTCGCAAGAGACTAACAAAAGAGTTAGGACTTACAAGAAAGGATTTTTATTTATGAATAAGCTTTTAGGCACTTTGTGTATCTCTTTATCCACATTGGAAGCAAAGAAAATGAAACTTTGGCCACTCACTTTTTTCTGTAAGACTATTGAAGCTTGAAAAGATTGCATATCTGAATACGCAAGTGGGTTCTGCAGGTTTCTGAAGGCATAGACTTTTCTGACGAGAAGGCTCGTGTAGTTGTATCCTTTTTTCTGTCTTTGAATTATGTTACTATTTGTCTCCTCACTCCTGGAATCTGATAGAGGATGGCTGAAATTCTGGAAGCAAATCCTTATATTTCTATGTGAAATCTTATTGGTGGCAATTCTTTTTTATATTGCAAGTATATTTGCATGGGCTTATAGCTCCATAGTTTTCGGTTGTTATTATTTTCTTAACTAAATTAGATAATTGTTGGGATTCCCTTTCCAAACATGTAAGGAATCTCTCTTCATATGAATTTTTATTGATTCATTTATGTTTCGGTGACTAATATGGAGCTCATTGTCCATCAGAAATGATATGAAAGTCGATCTTAAGAAGAAGTTCAACAATACTTACAAGTCATCCAAAAATCTTCTGAGTGGGAGTGAGTGGTATTGTAATCAAGCCTTCAGAGCTCTTAACCAGGCTACAGGTAGGCAATGCCTCTGTTAACTTTCTAAACATCTCCGTGTTGAAAGTTCTTTTTTTAATCACATATATGGCAATTAGCAAGAGAATCTTTGACTTATACAACATTGTTATCACATACATCACAGATTCATCAATTTGGTGTTTGTCATAGACCACCATCATATCATGGATACTCATACAATCTGTTTCTTTTTGCATTCATTTCCATCATCATACGGCTTGGTGAATATAATGTCTCTCATCAGATTCAGCAAAACCCAGACCCCACTTGAGTATCCGCTAGGCTAATTTGAGTCATTTTTGCTATCGCAAAGCAACTCAGATTCACATAGTTATTTAAAAGGAAAAAAGTTACCGTAATGTGATTGTTGACTTTTACACAAACTCAGTTTGATCATTCCTTGTTCTGCACTCATTTTCCCTGAAAAATCCTCTTGATCCGGGACTTATTTCTTTGAGTGAGAGTTTTGCCTTTCTGTACATGTACTCTTGTGGCTTGGTCACGTGTCTATCTACAAGTTTTTATTTTCCTATTGAATGTTATATGTTTAGGATGCTATCTATACAAGTAAAATATTTTGCAATGAATTGCTTCATATTAGGATGCCTGCCTAGCTTCTTTGGATTCACGTACAATGAAAAGCTACAAAAGTCTCTTTAATGATATATTTTTGAGTAGTTTAAGTGAGCGATGTCATATGAGATCATGCATATAGCTTCAAGAGGTAACGTATGTGTGCAATTTATTTCAATTTTGTTGTAACACTACATATGGGATATGTAAGTATGAATCAAAATAAAGTGAATGGACATTTAAAAGTTCGGAGTATCATATTCCAAAGTTTTTACAAAGATATTTCCCTTAGTTATCACTAATTGAAATTGAGTGAAATTTTGTGTTCAATCATGCCTATTCTCCTTCCATCCATTTCCAAGCCTCCAATAGCCATATATGTCTTAGTTATCAAAGACTTCCCAATAAAGTTTATCTTTGTTGTATGATTAGTTTGTAATCCACCAAATTCTCTTAATGATGTTAACATATTGGTTATGATATAATTGTTTTTTGCTTTGTAGGTCGTTGCATTCGCCATAGATTTGACTATGGAGCTGTGATCTTCTTAGGTACTTATATTATTCCTTCTTTGATTGCGTAAAAGAAAAAGAAGAGAAATTTTTTCTTTGCCAAGTGGTGAGTATGAAGAAAAATGTATTTCTTATTGCCGTATAAAACTTCTAAGTGCTCATATTTTGTACTTAGAGGACACATTCTAACACTCATATTCAAGTTGGAGCATATAGATCAACAACATATCGCTGAAATCCCACATGTAGAATTCAGGGAGGGTACAGTGTAGACCTTATTTTACCTCACAAAGGTAGAGAGGTTGTTCCAGATGGATTCTTGGCTCAAAAGGGAAGTATCCTACACGTGCTTGTATGAAAGGAGACAACAAAGTAGCAAGACACCAAACAAATGCAGCAACGAATAATAATACACATTGATGAATAAGAAACTATGTGATAACTATGCAACATCGGTTTGTATATTTATAAAAATAAGAAAAAAACTATGCAACATTCGGTTACCTGCTAACTTTCTATCCTAATCCTCGACCCCAATAACTTCCTACCTCAGGTCATGTCCTCAATTAGCTGAAGTTGCGACTTGTCCTATTTAATCACCATGCTTTAATTCTTCTTCTGCCTATATTTACCTCTCTTATTTCTTGCTGCAACCAACCTCTCTATACCGACACTTTGCACCTCCTTTTCACATGCATGAACCATCTCAGTCTCCCTTCCCTAATCTTGTCTGTCACTGATGCAACTTCCACTTTACCCTGTATAACTTCGTTCCTAATCATCTCTCTGAGTATGCACATTCATCTGGAACATCCTTGTCTCCGCTACCTTTATTTATCTGAGCGTGAGTGATCTTGATTGACCAGCACTCTACCCTGTACAACAATATTGGTCTAACCAAGCTCAATTCTCTCTTCTTGCACGTATACTACTCCAACAATCTCCTTACAAAATGGATTGTTTATGGTTGATCGCCGCGGTATGAATCCAAATTGGTTCGCAGAGATAGACATACTCTTCCTCATCTTCATCTCGACCACCCGGTTTCAGATTTTCATAGTGTACTATAGTAGCTTGGTACTGCTAAAGTTATCCTAGTTTTGGATCTCACCCTTGTTCTTGTACAACATAACCATTCCACTCCACCTCGTTTCCTCTGGCATTCTTATCTGTCGTAAATATGACATTGAACAACCCAGTCAGCCACTCCATACCTGCCTCGCCCGCTTTCTACTAATAATCCACGGGGTTCTACTCTGGCCGAGTCTCTGTTCCATTTCTTATCTGACAAATAACCCCCTTAACCTTTGCAACCTTTATGGATCTACAATACCCAAAATCTCTTGGAGCATATAGATCATGTGACCCAAATTTGTCAAAAATAATAATAATTGGAGTTTGGTCCTTGAGTGCTTTAGTGCACATATTCACCAACTCACCTTTTGAAGTAACAAGATTTAGTGGAGACTGATTAGGAGTCTACTTTCTAACCTAGTGACAATAATTTTGATATTCTTGACCTTCTCATAGAACATTGAGTTAGAAGTGATGTGTGCCACAATTTTTACTATTGACTTTTCGAAACTTCAACTCTTCAAGTATATCTGAATGACTCAACAAAGTTTTCATGTTATGCCATATAGGAAACAAGGAATATTACATCTTTTTGAGCTGGACTATTTTATGGCTTGTTTTTTCCTCAGACTGAGCATTTCAATCATTCATCATACGATCTTTTTTTCAGTAATCTCGACTAGAACTCTCTCTCCTCCCTCCTTTTCCACTTTTTTGAGTACTTCTAGTTGATTACAATTTGTTGCATTGTTTTGAGAAGAATACATCAATTTCTTTGATAGTTTTGAATAATTCGATGATTTTCTCTATCCTTGCTTATATCAGCTGTGGTATCTCTATATCCAATATATTTCTTCTTCTTGTATGTAGATGAACGTTTCTGTGAGACAAGGAATAGAGCTTATATTTCAAAGTGGTTGCGGAATTCAATAAGACACCACAGCAGCTTTGACAAGTCAATGGAAGAGCTGAAATCCTTTTTCAGAGATGTCAAAGTACTCATTGACAACCTTTAAAAATCATGGCAGCTATTGTTCTCTGCATCAGTGCATTGTCTTTGTAGAAGTTTTCCCAATATTTTTCTCTTTTTTATTCTTTTTAGTTATTAATTCAAACCTTTTCTAAAATCTTTAAACAGGAGCGTGTTGGCAAGGCAGCCAGTTCCATACAAAGTTCTGTTGTTGACGTTGAAGAAAATGCTTTTGTTACCAAGAGTATAAGAACCAGGCAGAAAAACCAGAACTTCAGCACTTCTGATGTGAAAGGGCTTAAGGAGGAAGAAAATAGTGCATTGATTTGTCAAAAAGCTCCGCTCCTGTGTCAATCTTCATGTATTGATACCATGTATAATACATCCTCCACTAAAATGAGAATTGATGCCCCTCATTTGATGTTAAGTGATGATGAGGATTCTGATGGTCGCAGAGGTTACATTGATTTGGAATGTGATTCAGCATTTTCATCTAGGTGAGACATGAATCTTTAATGTGTTGCGTCTGCTAATTTCATTCTGTTCAAATTTTTCTGCGAGCTCACTACTGAATTCCTATTTGCAGGTTCTCTGGAGATCCATTGATAGTTTCACACGCTACTGACCCTCAATTAACTATTGTAAAAGAAACTCCTGCTACTGATGACATTATTCACATTTCTAGTCCTCAATCCTTCTCCAAGGATGAATATTCTTCCTCCACCATCATTCAAGCATCTAGTGACCTTTCAGACCACTTGGCAAATCATTCTACAACTCAACAAAAAACTGAGTTGGGTTGTAAATCTCCCTGTTTGACGATTACTCCTCAAAAAGATGTCTATACAAAAGCAAACATGATATCATTTGATGTTGAATCGCCAATTAACTTGAGTGTCAATTCTCATGTCGGGAAAAGGATAAAACGTCTGGATTTGTCATCCATAGTTCATCTTGATGCAGAAGAATTTGATACTCAGACGACCAAGATTCCTATGCATGATAGTTCTACATGTAGATCAAGGAAGATTAAAGATGCAAACCAGATGTTTGATTCTAGTTCCAGAATTAGTCAGTTAGACAAGGAACTGGAGAAGTCCAAATCTCCTTGGTCATCGGTCCTGAATAACTGTGAGACATCAGTCGTGCAACCTAATCTTGCTATGTATGAAAGACTACAGATATTTTGCTCACTTTGCAACAATCCACTAGGGCTTCCTGAGAATAATTTATTTGTTATGTGCTCACAAACTTTGTCAACAAAAACTCACTTAAAATCGCTTTGGAAGGGTCAACCAGAAACCCCTGATCCGAGCAGACATAGTATACCTATTCTCATAGCTAACTTTTCGTCTGTTGATCAAGGCATCTATGAAAGAACCAGTGACAATTCATCTGTTCAAGGGATTTGGTGCAAAGAAGATGGCTGTGTTTTCAAAACTGTTTTCTGTCCCTTCTGTGTAAATTCCAGACATTGTCTTGGTGTACAGGTCATGGCTTCTGATGCGTCTAATGTCCACTTACTAAATAAGGTATTTATCTTTCCACCACTACATTACTGGTTGCAGGGTTTTAACTTGTTCAGTTTCTATCCTAAAACTTGAACATTTTCTTTCTAAGATATTTTCCATTTTCACCATTTGTTTTCTTTGAAGGTGCTGCTTTATTGTGATTGCTTGGTGATAAAGGAGCCTGAAGCATCAAGAAAGGTCAGTGAGTCCTTTGCTCATTTCTTGGAACAAGTGACCTAGAATGTGTATAGGAAGTATTTAAGCAGAGTTGAGTATCATATAATCTGTCTATTGATAGGTCAATGCATCATGACTTAGTGATCATGCAGATCAAGGGCTAATACATGATGTTGCCTGTGAACTAATGTAGTTCTGAATCATTCACCTCTAAACCTGTAAATAGACCGTCCAAGTTTCCTTTTATCTCCATTCTGTCACGGATCTATTACTTTGACGTCCATGAAGATATTGTGTAGCATATACATTATTTGACTGAGTCTTTACCGGATTCATCCTGATTCTGCATGCGCATGAAACTTAATTCCTCAACCGCCAGTAAACCTACTGTTTGAGGCTGGATATAGACTCTAGATAGAAGAATACTTGATTATTTGCCACTTAAAATCCATACACTAGAGATACTAATCTCTACCTAGTTACTTTGGAACTAGGCTACCGACTAATTTAATGTGTTGATATGCTACTTTTTGGTGCTTTCTGACAAATGAAACAAACACCAAAAGTTCCAGTGGGTCACTAGATTATTTATCCTGTCAAATTTGTGCCTTTTTTTACTTCTCTCTTACTGATGTTGCCTGTATGAGCTCAATTTAGGAATTATCTCCATCCAACAATTCAAGCTCTGATAGAGGTCTCACTTCCATTGAGAGTTTCACATTTACTCCTGAGCAGCAGAACCTTGGAGGATGGAGAACTACAAAATCCAAGGTTAGGACATATATTTGGATATAGTTTAACATTGTTAACCTGATGGTCTATCGGAAACAACCTCTCTACTTTTGAGGTAGGGGTAAGGTCCACATACAGACCCCACTTTGTAAGACTACATCGAATATGTTATTGTTAACCTAATGTCTTATATTTTATTAAAAAAACTTATCATGCAGATGCGATTACCAAAGAGGAGCATCTCATCTAGTGCACAGAGGTGATGCAGAACAATTTTTGGAGTTCACTAAATAGATGGAACTTTCTGAAAATGCTACCGCATTATAAAGACTAACAACTTCTAGTACAGATCACAAGTTGCCTACAATATGAACTTTTTATGCAGAGTTCGATTCAAGAGATATTAACAGTTAGTGATCACTTTTGTGTTAGGCAAATAATTAGATTCCAGTTTTTTTTTTCCATTTATATTGACATGAAATAGAGTTTACATATTGATAAGATACAGAAAATTGTGTTCTATATAATTTATTCACGTTGTGCAAAGATGAGAAAACAAGTTTTGGTGGATGATCGATATAGATTGTCTTATTGAGACTTGTTCGTTGAAGTAAAGATGATTGGATTTTGTAATAGATGATATTCCTTTGTATATATTCCTTTCATTCTTTTCAATTGGTTTGTCAAGACCTTGACTCTTGTTTCAATATTGATATCTTACTTGAAAATGTAATGTAAAGTTGACCATGTGAAAAAACAATTATAAAAGATATATTGACTAAACATTAGAGATTATCTGACTTGTGATTTAAATATTAGAACAATCAAAAGGAAGAAGCTTTTTAAAATTCATCTTATGAAGTCCGGTCATCCATTGCTGAAACTTATGGTTTAAAATTCATCTTATGAGTTGGGCCATCCATTGCTGAAATTTATGGTTTAATACCGTTTTCATTATTCCACAGCAACAGCTAAATCAGAAGTATTTTTTCTCATAACCGACGAGACCATGAACCCCTCCTTCAACTTGTGCTGCTCCTGTTCGGACCTGAAGAACCAGAAAGAGAGTTAAAAGTTGAATCCCAATGAACTATGAGCGACTAAGATGATTATGCCCTTTCAATTCGTTACAATATAACAATGACCGAGGATGAAGATACAAACCTCTAGCCTCAATGTGCCTGATCTTAAGAGATGATGAGCAGACTGCAGTGAGGAAGCACCTAGATCCTGGAATCCTTGTTTTACAGCTTGCATTGTATAAGGTACGAACTTCAAAACAGTACCCTTATCAGCAACTGAACCGACAACACCCTGAGCAATCTTTAGTTTAGCAGTATCACCCAAGTATCTTGCATCGCTCCCTTTTGTCATTGCTTCCAAAGATCCCATACCTCGATACTTTTTCACACGGAGACCATTCTGTCCTTGCCAAAAAATTGACCAAAGTTAACAATAGCACTAACGGAACATTTGAGTAGAATACACTTGCAAATATGAACACAGAATGACCAAGGTACATTTAGTCTCGCAATACAAAACTTAGAATCAAACTGCTTTGTTGATGAGATAATCAGAACTCTTGACACAGAAAGCCAGATATGCAACGATAGCCCCTCAAGTTAGGCACTATAATTTTGCTCTTGACCAACTGACATTTCGTGCCAACTTTGAGGGGCTATGTATTTGGCCTTAAACACAATCAAGTGAAACACCAAATATCATCTGACATTCATAGTTAATTATTTTGGGAAGAGAAGAAAGTAATGAATACAAACAATGATTTTTTAAGATGGAGAAAGTGCGAGCTTAAGAACCATCAAAAAACCATTTCCTAGCTTCTCATTCTATCTTCAACATCTAACAGTTCTCCAAAGACTGGTTTCATTTTGAGTACAAACAATGGTTCTTTTTTGGAGAAATGTGACAGGAAACAACAAAGAAAAATTCTTAGTCTTCTAGTTTTTTGTTTTTCAGTCTTGCTATGCGTTCTTGATTTAACTTATCAATACACAATTTCAGTGATAATGACCCGAGTTCTCATACCTCCAAAGGAGAGTTTTCAATCAAGGGAAGCTGGATAGGCAACAATATGCTAAGCCTGCAGGTTCTCCGGATACAGCTAAAGCACTCTTTAGATGTATCCTGGAAGGAACTTTTGCAGACAGTGTATAAAAGGATTGAGAATCCTATAGTACCTTATTTTCATAAGTGCCAGGAGCTTCATTGCTTCCAGCCAAGAAGCTCCCCATCATGACAGTTGATGCTCCAAGCGACAATGCCTTCACGATATGGCCAGAATTAGAAATCCCACCATCAGCGATAACAGGGACACCATGCTGCTCAGCAATTGATGACACCTTGTAAACAGCAGTCGCCTACAAAGAGAGAAAACAAGTTTAAATTCAGTTGTACAGCCAGCGAGTTCCCTGGATGCTTTCATACTTCGTTCCTTCCCAATCGTTTATTGATAGTGACTATCTTCATATTCAGTTAAACAGAGGGAAAATTAACAAAACAAATCAACTACAATCAACAAAACAAAAACCAGCTCCATCCAATAACTCACCTGTCCACGTCCCACAGCACAAACTTCTTGAGTGGTACAGATGGACCCGGATCCCATCCCGACTCTCAATCCATCTACATCATGCTTAATCAAGTTCTCTGCTTGGTACTTAGTGACTATATTTCCACCAATCACATCCAAGTGAGGGTAAGTATGTTTCACAAACTTGATCATATTAATCTGATACTCTGAGTTCCCTTGCGAGCTATCAATCACGAGAGCGTTAATCCCAGCTTTCACCAAATGCTCCAGCCTCTCTTTATCTGAATCCCTCGTCCCTATTGCTGCCCCCACCAAGAACTTCCCGTCTTTCCCTAAAGACGGCAAACCCAATTTGGGAAGCGAATTCATTCTCTCCAAGTCAGTAGCTGACACCAAATTGACCACTTCCCCGTCCTTTTCATTCACCAATGGTACAAAGTCCAGCTTTTTAGATGCTATGTAGCCTGCTACATCCTCAAAATTATAGCTTGAAGGCAGAGTAACCGGAGAAACGTTCATATAATCAGAAATTCTAGCTTGCTTGTCACTCAAACCGTTCCAAGTAGACTTACACACAACACCTAAAACTTTGGATTCCTTAGTTCCTGACTCGGTAACGAAAATACAAGGAGAGTTACCAAATTCATCAGCAGAATGGATGGAATCGGAAGGGGAAGCAAATATCAAATCCGATGAGAAAGGGATTTGATGAGACTTAGCAGCGCGGACAATAGAAGCTTGTTGCGAAATGGTGTTGTTGTAGTGAACGATACCTATACCACCTAGCGCCGCCATTCCTATGGCCATGGAGGTCTCAGTGACGGTGTCCATCGGAGAAGCTACGCATGGAATGGAAAGGGAAATGTTGCGGCTGAGCTTAGTAGAGAGGTTGACGGCATCGGTAGGGAAGTCGATGAAACCAGGGAGGAAGATTACATCGTCGTAGGTGTAGGAGTATCCTTGGTTGAACAACTTCTCCGCTGAAAATCCGTCGTCGTTCATGGTGGCGGCGATGCGGTGGCAATGGCGGCAGAAAAGGGTTTTTAGGGTTTTGCTGGTCAATAGAATTTGAAGGTGCAATCAATATAGTAAGTGATAAAAGGGAGCTATTATTATCGGAAGTAGTTCAAAATCGAATCAAAATCGATAATTTGAATAGAATTTTTTATTAATTTAATGTTGATTTTTTTGTTATCGGATAGTTTTAATGATTTGAGGTTTTTTCTTAAGCGATAGTAAGTTAACTAATTATATTTACAAATTTTTACAATAAAGTCCTTCACTTAGAGTTTGTTTCTACTTTCATTTCTGATTGTCTCAAGTACTTAGTTATTTTACAACGTAAAAGTGTTTGATTTTGAGCAAAATGTAACTTGTGAACTCATATGATGGTTCATTTGGTTTGTCACATTGTTTCTACGTGATTTTCAATTTATTTTGTGTGTCAAATCTTAACGTTAAATCGATAAACCAATGACGATAAATCAATATCTTAATGGTTTATAACGGCTTAGCATTTCTACAAATCGATAACCAATAAGCCAAACTATAAACTATAAAACCGAACTGAACCAACTGATACGCAGCCGTGATTGAAAAATATTAATTACATTTTTTAGAATTATTTTATAAAAAAATCATGAATTATTAGTTATATTTATTTGTAATATAAGTTTAACATAATATATTAGTAGTTAATAGTGCAACAATTAATAATTCTAGTAAATTATTTAAATTTTAATTAATTAAAAAAATAAATATACATATAGCAAAAAAAATCAATAATTAAATGAACAAAAATAGTATTAATTTTACTTTTTAACAGAAAGTCCATTTTATAAAATAATTCCTACTTATTAATTAGTGGGATTTGTCATATGTGGTGGTCTTATTCAGTGAAGGAATTGGACTCATGACTCATTTATAATCCACTATTAACAAAAATATAAATCTATTTTATGATCTTATAATAGTATATTTGGATGTATTGTAAAAAAAGAAGAAAAGGATATGTTTTTTTCAATTTATATGTATCATAGTGTTTGACTTAATGAACATAAAGGACAAACTTTTTGTAATTTTGTAATTTATAGCTAGGTCATAGTAATAGAGGTGAAGAAATTTGTGATAAGGTGGAAATGATTTTGGTGAAGGACAAGAAATGAAAATGAGTTTGAGATGGTTAAATACATGTAAAAAGGAGATGTATTAATGTTTTGATGTGAAGGGTATGAGATATTCAGTGTTCGTTTGGATTGACTTATTTTAGATATTTTTAAGTTAAATTTTTTTTAAAGCAGTTTTAAAGTATTTGAGTAAAGTTACTATTAATGTAACAATTTGTTGTTTTTTGTACTTTAATTGTGCAAATATTGTGTTGTAATTATTATCCAGAATGATTTTGTCATATTATCCATAGTATTTTGTTATAACTTCTTCACTTTTATTAAAAAAAAAAATCATATTGCTTTGTGTTTTTTTCCCCCTTGAGTTGGTCTATTGAAAACATCTCTACCTTCAAGTTAGGAATAAAACCTGCCCCAATGAAAGTAATATGAGCAACGATGAAATAAGATGAGGTGCCTCGAGTACCCTATTTAAAAAGAAGGATCAAAGATTTTAAATCAATAACTTTCATACATATGTTAAATATTTTTAAATTTTATAATTTTATATATGTTATAACAAACATCAAATATGTCATTAAAGACAATAAAGTATAAAATTAATATTTCCAAATATATTTTATGTTTACAAACAAACTAGATAGAGAAATTTTATGAAAATAAATAAATGGAGCATCTAGAATGACATAATCACAAGCTTGTAATTTAATATCTTAACAATAAAATATATAGGAGGAAGTAGAAGGAGGAGTGATTGATTGATTTTAAAATAATATTAGGTGGGATATTTGGTCAATTGACCCTTAAATAAACATCAACAAAAAAGTGACTTAATACCCAACTCACTTTGAAAAAAAATTGACAAATGGTGTTCTCTTCACTTCATTTTCTCCACACTTTACTCTTAAGAAAGGAACAAACCAACCAAATAACTCATCTACACTCTTCCTTTGCCTTTTGCTATTATTCTCTTATCAAAAAGCATATTTAAAATCTAAATTTTATGAGCTTTAAGTTTTACGATATTAATCTCAAAAAATTATAATTAAATAGTAATGTTTTAATATATTTAATATGTTTCTTAATATATATATATTTGGTTCGAATTAAGCTATCGAATTTTGCTGAATCAATATAGCTTATTACTAAATATATATAATGTTTTGTTTTTGATTCAAATGAGTTAATGATAAAACGTATTTGAATTATTACTTTCTTCGCGAATTTCACATCAATCTAGTTGTTCCTTTTTTCCATAGGGATTGTTATCATTTATCTACTAAGACACACATAGTTAAGTATACAGTGATAGTTTATGTAGGAAAATGAAATAACTGATAATTTGACTTAATGAGCTTTAAGGTGCATTTTATTACATAAATAAAGATGATTCAATAAGCAAAAAAGAAATATAAAACTCGTAAAATAATAATAATATAAATGTGTTCTTAATGATTAATTTAAGTTAATTATTAGATTCGATTGAACCAGTGCCATGCCCTTTGACACCAACAACGAGGGGCAGAGCCACATTGGTAGAAGGGGTTTATCCGAATCTCTTCGATGAAAAATTATATTATTTATAAATGGTTAAAATAATATTTTATGTATATATAATAAATATTGAATCTCCTTCGATTATTCTTTGTGTCTATTTCTACGAATTTTAAACTTTTTATTGAAAATTCTGACTCGACCACTGTCAACGACCATTAACTACCCCCACCCACCCCACCCCTACCCCTACCAAAATCCAAATTACCCAATATTAGAGGCACCCATTTTTATGTTCTCCATTTCTAGCACAAAGAACAAGAACCTTACCTTCACTTCTCACAAAGTTCCCAACTTTCTTGATCTTTCACCTCAAATCTTGAAATGGGTATCAAGTTTTCCATGTTTTCATTCATTCTAACATCACTTTTTCTCATTCTTATCTACATACCCACCCAATTTTCCCACTCACCCATCACCATTTTTAAGCCAAAAAAAAGCTTCATAATCTCAAATACCACAACTAACCCTTACCCTGTAAAATTTGCTTACTTGATCTCTGCTTCTAAAGGAGATGTACCAAAGCTAAAAAGACTTCTTTTTTCACTTTACCATCCTGGTAATTTTTACTTGATTCACTTAGATTTAGATGCACCAGAAAATGAACACCAAGAAATTTCAAGATTTGTGAGTGACAACTCTGTTTTTGGAGAAATTAATAATGTTTGGGTTGTTGGAAAGCCAAATTTAGTGACATATAGAGGACCAACTATGTTAGCTACAACACTACATGCAATGGCTATGCTTTTGAAGATTGCTAAATGGGATTGGTTTATTAATCTAAGTGCTTCTGATTATCCTTTAGTTACTCAAGATGGTATGGTGAGTACCTTTTTTATTTTTTGTGATTTTTTGTTTCAAAGATTGCATTTTTATCAATATATTTGTTAAAAAAACATTTTTTTTTCATGTGGGGTTTTGAAATTTTAGAGAAAAAAACTGTTCTTTGTGATTCTTGATTTGTGTTTGAGAGATAGATTCAAGTGATTAATCTTTTTTTTTTTATTACATTTAAAAAAAAATTAAAATGGTTAAAAGAATGTTTCTGAAAATGTGGTGAAGAAAAATAGTTAAGTTTTTTTTTATATTATATATATACTACAAAAAAAATCTTTGAATTCTTTCAAACATTTTTTTATTTGTCATAATGTTATTCTTAACTTTTTTTTGTTTCATGATCTCAGATCTGATCCATGCCTTCTCTGACTTACCAAGGGATCTAAATTTTGTACAACACACTAGCCACATGGGGTGGAAACTGTAAGTATTTTTTTAATCTAAATGTTAAATGGTAAAAACAACAAAAACTATCACTTATTCATTTCACGCGAGCTTCACATTCAACTATCTCTTGTTCGATAGTGATAATGTAGGAAAAGATCTCACGGTGTGGTTTAATACATAGATGATGATAATTCAGGTAGAAGCGTGGAACAATTGATGTTGAGTTGTGAAATGACTAGTGAATAAGTTGTGTTTTTTATCATTTAACTTATTTTTAATTGTTTATTTATGAAATTCTAGTACTTATCAATCAAAAAAAATAATTCTTAATTTATATTTAGGAATAAGAGAGGAAAGCCAATTATTATAGATCCTGGTCTTCATACTCTAAACAAATCAGAGATTTGGTGGGTTATCAAGCAAAGAAGTCTTCCAACTGCTTTCAAGCTTTATACAGGTTATTATTTTCTTTTATCTTCTTCTAATTTTTAATTTATTATTTTGTGGCTCCAAAAATTCTAAGAGATTTTTTTTATAATATAAAGTATGAAAAGTGAAAGACATTACATGTGAGATGTGACTCTTGAAGAGAGCAAAAGACCACAAAAAGAGGGACTAAAGTACTTTTACTTTTATTTAACTACCTATAACACCTAGATGAGGAGCAACTTGTTCGTTGCTCGGATCATTCAAAAATATTGTTGCACCTACACACGTTGAATCATTAAAAGTTGCATACATATTGGGTACCTCCAAAAATATTGTTTGTATCCACCTGTGTCGAGTACTCCAAAAATGAATTGTGACACCCAAGATAATCATAAGATAAATTACATTGCTCGGACCCTCGAAATTGTTGCCACACAAATCCGTCTCAGATCTTCAAAAAATGCATAGTTTTTGAAGGATCCGACACGCCCCTCAATAAAGAAGAGCTTAACACAAAAGGGTAAATAGTTGGATAATGGACTAGTGGTTACTTATGGACTTGGGAAATCCTCCCTCAACTTCTAGTTTTTAGAGTTGAGTTAGGCTCAATGTCTATATCTTGTCATGGTATCAGCGTAAGGCTCATCCTAATTATCATTTCCGACGTTGAGACCCCCCCTCCCTATCAAATTGCTCACGCTCCATATATCCAGCCTTGGGCGTAAGGGGATCAAGAGTCTTACATCGGTTCTTTACAGGATGAGTGATAGTATCAAAAGATAATTAAAAAATAGTTTGAGCTACATTTCAAGAAAATGCACATGTTAATGCCATTAACACATGCTTTTGCACTTGGTTTAAGGGACATATAGTTCAAGTGAGAGTTTCTACATTGATTTGATGGAATCTTGATTCTGCTGTTTTTTGAATGTGTGTGTACAATAATATAATAAAATACTCGAGATTTGTTTTCAATAGGACTGTATTTGCTTTACATACTTGATTTTTGATTTGTTTTACTCGAGCTGAGGGTCTTGTTGAAATTTGTGTTAAACAACTACCAACACAAAATCTATTTACAGGTTCAGCTTGGACAATATTGTCGAGATCATTTGCTGAATACTGCATAATAGGCTGGGAAAATCTTCCAAGAACTCTACTTCTCTACTACACGAATTTTGTGTCGTCTCCAGAGGGTTATTTCCAAACAGTCATATGCAATTCTGAGGAATACAGGAACACCACAGTGAACCATGATCTTCACTACATTACATGGGACATCCCTCCGAAACAACATCCAAGATCCCTCGGTCCGAAGGATTACAGGAGAATGGTTTTAAGCAACAGGCCATTCGCTAGGAAGTTTAAGAACAACAACCTTGTCCTTAATAAAATTGATCGCGATCTTCTCAAAAGACGAAATGGACAGTACTTCTCATCTGGAGGATGGTGCTCCAATGACGATGATCGAGGTTGTTTGAATCTACAGGTTGAGAAATATGGCGTTTTAAAGCCCGGAACAGGTGCGAGAAGGTTGAGAACTTTATTGAAGAAATTGGTATCTGCACCACATTTTGCTAAGAGGCAGTGTAGATAAGTTGGAAATGAAAGTACTTTTGTTGGAAATATATGAAATAAAAATTGTGGAAGAGGATGTAATCATCCAAAGTCAATTCTTGATAATTGTCACAGTTCATTAGCTTTTATGAGAAAAAGAAAAATATAAATCACAAATATTATTTTAGGTGTGTACATCTATCCTACGTTCTCCCTAGACCCCACTTATGAGATTATACTGCGTATGTTGTTGTGTGTAGGGCTGAAGTCCAGTTTTATTGGTTCAACAGTATGAAACATAATGATATATGATTGAAGATTAGAGGTGCTGTATGATCATTGCTTGTATTATTTTCTGTGATCTGTTGTTTTCTACTCAAGGTATCGGTTTATTATTACAACTCAACTTGTATATCGTTAGAGCTAGAGGTTTAACTGAACTCAATATTTTTCACATGGGGGTTGATATATGTGAAGAATCACAATATGTACACAAATATTAGAGTCTGATGAGTTCAATTCTAAGATCTTTAAAAGTTTGAAACCATTAAGTTTAAATCCTGGATTTCAGTACATTCAACTCATGCTAGAACTGCAATTACACTTTCACAAACTTACAGTTTTACTTGTGTATATATAAACATGAACATACAAGTTTGTCTTCATACAACGACATAACGAAAGGGAGAAGTTTCTCATCACATCACTCCATTTCTCTTGTAATTTTAGAGACCAGTAATCATTCTGCCTGTAGGAACTCTTACATCGCGATCATTGTTGCTCCAACTAAACCAGTGTTCGTGTCCCCCTTGGTTAGTCGCTACAAGCTCGGTGAAAAGGGAAGAAAACACAATACAAAGTAAAATGGCAAACAAAATGAGCAGTATATTAACATATTGTGATGTACTATTGAACAAGATCCTTGATAAGTCATTCTGTATCCTTTAACAAATTGTTAATCATAGTTACCAAAGGAACAGTTCCTTTGGTCATTATCTCTAATCTAGAAGTATTTGAAGCATGAGAGAAAAGGGATAGACCGAAAAACATGAGTTCAGGAAGAAACAGCCGAGATGACAAGAAACCATGCCAATAACGAGGTTCTAGATCAAAAAAGGCATCGAAAAACCTTCTTGTAGCGGATAAATCAAGCTTCAGAAGAACATCCATACCAAAGCAAAAGAATTCTCTTTGACGTCTCCTTTCTATGGGCCACAAATCTTTCCAAACAGATGCCGATAACTCATTACCTAGATGGTCCTTATCAGAACCAAGGTACTGAATAATTGCATTAGCAACGACAGGAGCTGCAGCTAGCGTCCTAGCTACCATATAACCTGTTGAAGGATGAACCATACCAGCAGTACCACCGATTCCAACTACCCTCTGAGGTATTACTGGAAGGGGGCCTCCCATTGGGATCACACACTGCTCATCTTCTTCAATGCTCTTGACTTTTATACCCAAGTGACTCAAACGAGCCACCATTCGTTCTTGAATATCATCCATACGTAATCCAGGACGAGCTACAAGGGAGGTTTCTTCAAGAAATATTCTGTTTGATGAAAATGGCATCGCATAGAGAAAAGTTGGAACTTTTCTGTTCCTCTCTTTCAGCTTCATATTGTTATTAAGATGGGAATCTCGCCAATCCATAAAAAGCATCTTACTTGTATCGAAGGGATGTTCCTCCACTTCCGCCAATATGCCATAAGCTACTTGATACCCAGGATTATATGGCTTATCATACTGAACAAGACATCTAGAGAATCCCGTCGCATCAAGAACCACTGTTGCCTGAATAGTCACACCATCACTGCAAATCAGCATAGATTTAGCTTCCTCATGAATTACCTTTATAACTTTTGCTTGGTGGAATTTAACACCATTTAGTATGCATTTCTGCATCATTTTCGACTTCAGCTGTTTCCTATTAACCCTTCCATAAG
The DNA here is from genome assembly GCA_022817965.1 of Solanum lycopersicoides. NCBI lineage: Eukaryota > Viridiplantae > Streptophyta > Magnoliopsida > Solanales > Solanaceae > Solanum > Solanum lycopersicoides. The sequence continues at coordinate 92,607,831 of CM040627.1, forward strand.
GTCTATCAAGATTCTTAGTTTTATCATCATCGACATAAACAACAGCACCTGACCACGTCGCATCAAGGCAATCCAACAAATCCATGGCCTCGAATTCATCCACCCAAACACCATAGTTGTTAGGCCATATCAATTTAGGGGATGGGTCAATCGAGCAAACGGATAACCCAGCCTCCGAAACCTGCTGTGCAACAGCAAGCCCAGCAGGTCCACCACCAACCACAGCTAGATCCACAACAAGCCCCTTTGAAGGGTCATACATAGGAAGCTCAAAATCAAGATTTTCCTTCTTTATCTCAGGTACAAGCTCCAAAAGAGTACTACTCCTAGCTTTAACACAAACCCCTCTTCCCCAATTCTCACAAAATTTCCTAAAACCAAGCTTCAGAGGGTTTACAGAGCTAAAGGAGCTACCTTTAACAGCAAATCCATGAAAGGGTTGCAGAAACTCAAGCTTATTTGGGGTTTTCAACAATGTATCCATATTTTCCAACAAGGGTTTACAGGTTCTTGAACTTACAAACAGGATTTAAAGAAAGTTCTATACTTTTCAATTCTGAACATCAAACTACAACCAATAGTTTATCCAATAATCTGTAAAATGAAAAGGGTCTTTAGAAATTTCTCAAGATTTGCCATATAAAAAAGAAATACAACAATTGACATAAGCTAATACTGGAGTAAGTGCTCACCATGAAGATACCTAGGTCACATAAAGAAATCTCATCCTTGTGTTGTTATAAAAATTTACAGCAATATTCTGGTGCTGGTAAAGGATATGCTTGTGGTGAACATGAGTATGACCTTTGAATTGAAAAAAAATCACAAAGTTGCTATCTTTTTCAATTATTTTGGTGTGGTGTGTATGGGGAGGAGGGGACCTTTTTTTTAATTTGAATTTCTTTTGGGAAAATGCATAACTATTTCTTGAATTATGTTCGAAATTTTAGAGACATATTTATATTATATTAAAGTTTTATTATTCTTAACTTATTTTATAAATAATATTCTACTTCTTTCGACTTATGTGACACTATCTTGTAGGTTCAACGTGTGTTGACAATTTTCTCAATTATAGTGTCACATAGACCGACAAGGGGTAAAAAGTTATTTATAAAATAAATTTGAGAGAGTAATAGGACTTTAGTAAAATACAAGTGTGTCTCTGAAATTTTGATTATAGATTTGAGAGTACTTGTGCATTTTCCTGGATACGAATAATATTTGTAAAATAAGGAGTAATATTTTGAAGTACATATAAGTTAAAAATTAAAATTGTGTTTGGGTGTGAAAATTTATTGAACTTCCATCATTGGAAATAGGGTATATATTGGCATATGTGCAATCCATAATACTTAATCTTACCATTTAGGTACATATTTTTTTTGTCAAATGATACCCTTGCTAATTGTAAAATTTACACTTATCAATCATAAATTGAACAAAATAAAATTATTTTTTATTTCATTTGTACACACGATTTTTTTAAATTTAATTTACGTATCATTTTAAAAAAATTAATTAACCTCAATACTACTTTTAACTTAGTTAACAATCCTACGTGACCCCTTATAAAATTTATTATGGGTTTAAAAGAAAAAAAATAAAGCCAAAAAGTATTATGCTTAAGATTTAGAAATGAGAACAAAATTGTTTAATATCAAATAAATACAATAATTTTGATTATAAAAAAGATTTCGAAAAGAATCGATATCGAGTTAATTGAATATAGAAGTTATTTCAATCACAAGAGTAATTAAGTTAATTCACAAAGAGAGTGATTAAGTTACTCGAATATCAAGTTTTTTACGTTAGGTATTTTTTTATCGAGCTCGTTTCGGGAGGCTTACCTAGTCAACATCATTCCATCAAGGACTATGGTCCCATTTTTTTCCTAAAACCATAAAAAAATCTTGAAGAAATAGTACTATCACCTTTCATCTTCTTCTACTTCTTCAATTCTCAGTCCACAGTTTCCATTAAACCTCATCATAACCCCCATCAAAACGACACCGTTCAAATGCTCCGTTCCTTCACTTCCAAACGCTCTCTTCAATCCCTTCTTCACCACCACTACCGCCGCTGCCGTCAGAATCCTCAATTCCCAATCTTCAATCCCCGTCCCTTTTCTTCATCGCCGGGACCGCCGTCTTCCGACGCCGAGCTCCGGAAATACATCGGATACACACTTCTCGTCTTAGGTTCTGCTGCCGCCACGTATTATTCCTTTCCATTCTCGGAAAATGCAAGAGACAAAAAAGCTCAACTATTTCGGTATGCTCCGTTGCCGGATGATCTTCATACGGTGTCTAATTGGAGTGGGACTCATGAGGTTCGGACTCGGACTTTCTTGCAACCCGAGTCAATTGAAGAGCTTGAAGGGATAGTGAAAGAAGCGAATGTGAGGAAGCATAAGATCCGGCCGGTTGGGTCGGGTTTGTCGCCGAATGGGATTGGGTTAACACGAGCTGGGATGGTGAATTTGGCGTTAATGGATAAGGTTTTGAGTGTGGATAAGGAGAAGAAAACGGTTACTGTTCAAGCTGGGATTCGGGTTCAGCAGCTTGTGGATGAGATTAAGGAGTTTGGGATTACTCTTCAGAACTTTGCTTCCATAAGAGAACAGCAGATTGGTGGCATTGTTCAGGTGATTGATTGATTTGTTCCTGGATGTTTTAGACAACTTATCATGTCGATTTCTTGTGGATTACTCCTCCGGTTCAATTTGTTTGTCTTAAAGAATGCATCTTTACTCTTCGAATTTCAACTTTTCACCTGCTTAAGACCATGGTTCATTCTACATATTTTTAGTTTAGGAACACAAGATTTGAAAGTTTTGTACTTTCTGACTCTGTGTCAAGTCAAAACCGGATGAACAAATTGAAATTGAGGGAGTGGTTAATTTAATAGATAACGTGAAGTGATAGATAAAGAGGGCTCACTAAAATACATAGTGTTTCCATTCCAAAATTTCTCCCATGTATGTGATATTAACTAATTGGGATTAAGGTTTATGTTGACAAGCTTACATGAGGTGATTAGGTCCAATGATTGCTAGAAGTCATTTTAGTCTTGCTAGAAATTTGTATGCCTGTAAACAATGTATAAGCTTTTTCTTTAAATGAAATGGAGCAGAAAATGTTTAAACTTGTATAGTTAGGGAACATATATTATTGAATATTGTAATGAAACGGGTTCAAATGGAGTGAAATGGACAATGAAAATTCATATAGCCTTATTGATGAGTGGTTGGCTGGTTATTCCTGCATTTTATACTTCTAAACTAATTTTTTTAGTTCTTAGAGAAGATTACGTAGTGTGTGCGTCGTTGGAATTCAATTCACTCTTAATTTGAGTTATTTCAAGTTGCTACATTTGGCTTAATTCTCATCTCACATTTAAACTAGGATAATTGACTGAGGGAGCGAGAATTTATGAGGCTGGGGTATATGTTTATCATGCTTTGTCTTATTTGTGCTAGTGCTGAAATTTTAGTTATGGCCTATACATGTATAATTATGCCTTCTCTAGGTTTACAATTCAAATAGAGTTCCAAAGACCGTTTGAGGCCTGGTAGACTACATTTGCATAGTGGCAACACTTCAGCTAGGAGAATTGCTGGATGCTTTTGATTTTACCCAAAAAAAAAAATACTGGAAACTTTTGAGGGAGAAGTTGTCCCTGTGTATAGATTATAACTTAGCTGTATACTAACTGTTTTGTGATGGCCAGAAAGTTGTCTCTAGATTTGGTGACATGATGAGTTTTGTGGAAAGTTTATGTATGTACTCTGTACAGTCGTACTTTCTTGATGTACATCTACCTATGTAAATAAAAACCTTACTTTTGCATGATCAATCAAAGAAAATATGTTCAGGCTGGTTCTGTTTCATTCCATGTTGTGTTTCAAGGACAACATCTGCTTTTTGCTACCTGTTTGAAGTTTCTACATTATTCCAACTTGAAGTTACTTGATATATTGATTTGTCAGATGTATGTTTCGCTTTTGAGGATTGATTAGGGAAATACTAAAGCTTTTGTTCCTTTGAATTCAAAATTGTTAGGTTGGTGCCCATGGCACTGGTGCCAGGTTGCCTCCAATTGATGAACAAGTCATAAGCATGAAATTGGTTACCCCTGCCAAGGGCACAATAGAAATTTCAAAAGAGAAAGATCCAGAACTCTTTTATCTAGCTCGATGTGGACTTGGGGGACTTGGTGTGGTTGCAGAAGTCACTCTTCAGTGTGTTGAGAGGCAGGAGCTTGTAGAACATACATTCCTGTCTAACATGAAAGATATCAAGAAAAATCACAAGTAAATATTTGCTTTTTTTTTTTAGTGAATTCTATTCCCTTTTGAAGCTCTCATAGTTGTTATAATGCATCTTCTTGGAGGGTTTCTTTTATAAAGAGCTTGTTACCTGTTAATATTAATGTATCCAAGCTAGCGATTTGCAATCATCCCAAAACCCAGCACAAGGGATCTCATGGAAAGGAATTTAGGCTTTGTTGATATTATTGTGAGAGACATATGCTTGTGTATTTGTGATTAGTGAAACAAGGATTGCTCATAAAAAAGGAAAAGAAAGTATTTTCTTTGTCACATTTTATGTGTCACATTTTCCTTTTTAGTCTGTCCCAAATAAAATGACATCTTTCTATATTTTGAAATATTTGAGTTTAAACTTCCCATTTTCTACCTCAATTCGAGCTTGCTCGATCTTAGTTCTACAAATCTCACTGCACTGACCATGATAAACTCCTTTTTATTGAACTCCTTCCAATAGATTCTTCTCGAACTCCCCATCAACTGTGAATTTCAACATCCATTTTTCTTTTCTTTTTTTAATTGATACGGATAATAGCTTGACCACCCGTCAACTTTTCTAGTTGATAAAGAAGTTAAGGCTAATGACATCAGCCATCACCCATCAACATCCATTTTTCTATTCTTTTGATTGTCTCGCTGCTCAGTTAACACTTGCAACTAGAGCAATAAGCTCTAATTTTTTGATTTGATGATGAAGTGAATTATATAGATGTGCACTCAGAAGATGCACAATAATATACATCTTTGTTGCATCCAATGGTGTGACCTAGTGGTCAATGAAGTGAGTTGAGAACCATGAGATCTCTCAGGTTCAAATCTCATCAGTCTTGAACTCGGTAGACAGATTTCCTAGAACTGTGTTGGCGGGAGGTAGCAGATACCTTATAAAATTAGTTGAGGTGTGGGAAGGCTGACCACGACACGGCTCGTATTCGAAATAATAATAATAATGCTACTCTATCTCAGTTGTGGGATTACACCGGGTATGTTGTTACTACTCTATCTGATTAGTATCTTCTGTATTTGTGGGCTAGAACATTTGAGAGAGGACGGAAAATAAATAATGAGAAAGAAATAAAATGTTGGAGAAGAGAAGAGATGAAAGAGAGATAAATATAAGTGGTAGGGTAGTTGCTGAAAGTAATGATGAGACTATAGAGTATAGAGTGAGAGTTGTAGTCCCTTATAGGTGAAACAATTTATTTATCTCATATTGCGCACTGACTGGTGCATCTTTGTAGACTGTAGTAGACAAAATCCAGTACAAAACAACTTCTAGAAATGCCTTGTAAAAGTAAAACAACTTGCTAGTAATTGTTGATAACCCATGTACCCTTTCAAACTGCAGTATTGAGAAAATCTAGGTATCTCAGTTAAATCTCGTCTAGTGTTTCCTGGACTTAAATGGAAGCTGACCAGTGGTTGCTCCAATGGAGTTTTATCTTGCCTTCTCGATTTTATCAACTTTAAGTGTACTTCTAGCCTACCCTGGAATGTAGTTGAAGTTTTTGCACTTTCTAAATGCTAATGCTAATAATTTGTTGCACCTATTTAAATATGTTATTATGGCAGTTTGTTGTTAATGATGATGCATGCTTCACATAGCATGGTGAAGCACATACATCACTTAATGTCCTTTGCTTGTGAAATAATGTCACTAACATGTCATTACTTCAGGAAATTCCTATCCGAGAACAAGCATGTCAAATACTTGTACATTCCATATACTGATGCAGTTGTGGTTGTGACATGCAATCCTATGTCTAAGAGGAAAGGTCCACCAAAGAACAAACCTAAATATACTGCAGAAGAAGCCTTGCAGCATGTCCGAGATCTCTATTTGGAGTCGTTGACTAAGTACAGGTATGGTGGCATTGAACTAGCCTATAAAACCATATTTCAGACATCTTTTTCCTGGCATTTCTGCATGATGTTCTATTGTTGGACAAACTTGCGCATGTAGTATCGGCTATGTTTGTATACTGAGCCCCATTATGCGGTTGACCTTTTCCTGAAAGGGGATTAGCGAAATAATATACGTTGATGGACTAATTTAAGGCAATTGTAAAATTTAAGGCACTTGCGTAATGATATGTTCTGAAACATATTCATAAATTTGCAAGAATTTGAATTTACTTAGCTTTTTTTTTAGCCTCACTCGTAAGGTTGTGCTTAACGGAACTAACATTTCAATCCCTGCCTTAAAATTGTGATCTTGTATCATACTTATTCATCATTAGCAGATGAATACAAAGTAACAGAGGTAAACGACTCTAAATTAGTGTAGAAATTTGTTTGATAAGCAAAAGATCACAAATAATTCAGTATGACTTGTATAGTTGACAAAGTGTAGTCTAATTTTTCCACATAAAAAGAGATGTTGGCTATAAACTATCGGAGAAATGCTGAAGATTCTATGTTTCAATTTTTCGAATAATGTTCAATTACTTGTTAAATAAATTTCTTACCACTTTTTACAGAGATTCTGGTTCTCCAGATGAACCTGAAATAGTTGAACTATCATTCACTGAACTGAGAGATAAACTACTTGCGATGGATCCTCTCAACAAGGAGCATGTAATTAAAGTCAACAAAGCTGAGGCAGAATACTGGAGGAAATCAGAAGGGTATCGAGTTGGCTGGAGTGATGAAATTTTAGGGTTTGACTGTGGTGGCCACCAGTGGGTATCAGAGACATGTTTCCCTGCAGGTACACTCTCAAAGCCTAGCATGAAAGACCTGGAGTACATAGAGGAGTTGATGCAGCTCATTGAGAAAGAAAGTGTACCTGCCCCTGCACCTATAGAGCAGAGATGGACTGCTTGCAGTAAAAGTCGAATGAGTCCAGCTTATAGCTCAGCGGATGATGATATATTCTCATGGGTAATCTTTTTTTAGCGTGTGAATCTAAGATTTGCTTTTATGAAAAATGTCCTTCATTCTGGAGCCGAATAATTCACCGTAAATATTGTTGCACAAATTCAAGTAACTACTAAATGATGAATGAAATATAAAACCATGATGGATCTTTATCTTTAAACTAAAAACCATGACCGATCTTTTGTTAAGAGTTGGATATTCTCACCAATGTATTCTTTTAATTTGCTTTTGATTGGGCTGTCATGTACTCTGTCATTGGGGTTGTGGCCTTGTTTTTAAGGTTTACAAAAGGAGCTCAGCACATAATGCATGCAAATATTTGTTCATAGTGAGCTGTTAACTAATATAAGTCCATGGTCCAACTGCATCTTCTTCAGAAAGTAAAAAAAGAAGAGATTTTGAGACCATGGGTTGTGATAATTAGATGAGCTAATCAATGCTGACAATATCAGGTGGAGAATAGATCTTAAACAAGGGTGGATGGGTTTCATAAAGTTTCTACTTTATATTAGTTTTGGTAAAATACTAGATAACCTTCGATTCCGAAAGTGAGTCCTCTTCCTGTTTACACCCAAATCTGTGATTATTTTTTAGACCTGATAATTTTGATGCAGAGCTTTATTACTTATTTACTTATCTCCCTTCCAATATGTTGCTAGGTTGGAATTATCATGTATCTTCCAACCATGGATGCTCGGCAGAGAAGGCAAATCACGGAGGAGTTCTTCCACTACAGGCATATGACACAATCACAATTGTGGGATCAGTATTCTGCTTTTGAACATTGGGCAAAGATTGAGGTATGAGTTATTTATCACTACTGCTTATGCCAGTTATATAAAGGGCATACAGATACTACTCACCAAGCAGTTCCTCTTTTTCGTTTTGTTATTTTATTTTACTTTATTATGGGGGCAAGTAGCCCCAAGGGAAGAGAGTTTCAATCGGAAATGCCTCCATCCTGCTACAAAATCCATTGAAATATGTGGTGAAAAGGGAATATCTAAAAGACAAATAATCAGAATATTGGTTCTTTATTATTGTTGAGGAACTCTCTGCAAGATAACAGAGATCAGATTTCTCCTACTTCCACTACTTTGCAGCTATAGCTCCTTTAATTGTTATTTTGCAATTCTAAAGAACTATGAAATTGACGGGAAGATCGAAATTCGAACTATCCTCTTGCACCTGTTCAATGCACTTGGCCTTTACTCTTTAGTTTCTTTAACTTTTTTTATAATCTAGAGCTGATTCAATTTGATCAAACTGCTTGTTAGAAGAGGCATCTTCGAGAAGCATACTTCGAAAATATCTAGTTGGTAGAGCCTATTATCTAGCATAAGTTCATCCTAGGGGATCGTTACTTCATTATCATTCTAAATTGCCAAAGTCTAGAAACACTCTGGCCTTTGGAGCCTTTTTAAATTTACTTTCTCGATTTTGACACTATCTAGCAACTGATATGTTACCAAACATAGTTCTTTGTTCTGGTAACAATGTAGATAGTGGGGCAAATAGGAAGACATCCAATTGGTGTTTACACCTGTTCTCTTAATCATTTCCCAAACAGCACTGAACTTCTTTATAGTTAATTATTTCCGAGAGCAATACATATTCCGACATGAGCTTTACATGTCATGAAAAATATCGGTCATATAACTTTGTTCATAGACATTCACTTTTAAAATATAAAAAAGAAAACCTAGATAGCTGAATCTCTAGGTAAAGTTGACAATTGGGTACTCAACATGGAGGGAATTGCATTACCATTTAATTTTATGTTACTTCCAGGTTCCCAAGGACAAAGAAGAGCTCGCGGCTCTGCAGGCAAGGCTAAAGAAGAAATTCCCTGTGGATGCATACAATCAAGCGCGAAAGGAGCTGGACCCAAACCACATCCTATCTAATAACATGCTCGAGAAGCTCTTCCCTTCCTCCGAGGCTGTGTAATCTTGGTTGGTTTACGTCAACTCCTTCTTAATTTATTTTTACGATAGTGATCGTCTTCATGCCTGTTTCAAAGCAGATATTTCACGAGGAAATTTTTGTCGTGTATATTGTTGTTCAGAATGTTAAGTTGAAGGAATTGTTATAAACTTTAAAATAATGCTTACCATGCACTGTATATGCTTGAGGCCAGTGTTTAAGTACTGATAAAAGAATCGTTACGCGATAAATCATTTGTTATACATTTATCCTTTTCACTATTGTATTTCCTTCTCATACTTAAGGGTCTATTAGAAACCACCGCTCTACCTTCGAATCTGATATTTATGTTAAAATGAGTTGTGACTGAATTAATAATGCACCAAATGAGTAATAATTTGGAGTTCTCTATGTCTCACCTACTCATTATTGACAATTCACTTGAAAGTTGTTTTGCTTTATGAAGAAATTGTAACTTCTGAGTTGTGTAAGAAAGCTGGTAATATGAATGACAATGCAACAGATTCTTTTTTATTTTATTAAAATACTGAAAAACAAAATGGCTGTATCATTAGTTTTATAGAAATAAATTCCTAAAAACACTTGACAGAACTACCAGCTCTTAGGATTGGATTATTCATGAAAAGTTTAACACGTTTGACTGACAAAATTCAAGAAGCTGATATAAGTTATTTTAATCATTTCATCACAATGTAAATACTTTATATAGTTTTATAATTTATTCGATAGGCTTCGTTTTCACGATCGACTATTTTCCAAGTCATTGAAAGACTGAGCAAGAACGATAAGGGGCACACAACAAAGATGATAAATTATGATAATTATAACATCCTATCATTGGAAAAACGAAGATTCAGTGTATATATTCTTATATAAGCCGTCATTTTTTCGTCCTCAATACTTTTTGAGTCGAGTCTATTGTATATGATTTACATTTTATGTAATTTGCAGGCTATTACACGATGAGGAGTTTACGTAGTGTTTACCCTCACCTGAGAGCGCCGAATAATCTGGAATTTTTTTTTTAAAAAAAAAAGAACAATTAATAATAGAGAAACTTTAATTTTCATTGTCTGGTCATTTCAGACATGTTGTCCACTAGTTATGTCATGATTTATTAGGACAGATCCTAAAAGAGAAAGGAAAAGAAAATCCACAAACGAAAATTCAAAAAATAAATACTCATTTTCTTATTAATCTGTTTAAAAATAAAAATAATTAACTTTATATACTTTATTTACCCTTTATCATAGTAAAATGATACGTAAGTCTTTACATAGTCACACATTTGTTATAAATAGATAAAGTCAGATGTGGCAAGAAATTTATTTCTTTCTTAAATTTTCGATTCGAATTATAATATCTCACGTAACTACAAGTAATCATATCTTAAATAATCACAATTTCTTTTCTATAAAAGAAATGACTCCATTTGCAGGGCTAAGCTTTCACTTTTTTCCCTTTTTTTTTCCTCTTCTATTCTATTCTTTAACTTTAGACAAAAAGTGTAGAGATGTTGATGGCACTAGTAGCAGTAGAAGAACAAGAAGGAGTAGTTTTTTTTTAAAAAAAAAAAATGTGTTCCAACCATTTCAATTTTGGCTTCATTAAAAATATAATCACGTCATTTCAATTTGTTTGTCTTAGCTTCTATTTGGACAGTCGAAAAAATCTTACATATTAATTACAGAAATCTTGTGAAAATTCAACTTTTCTTAAACTTTATTCAGTCAAACATCGCTAGATATAAATAAAAACAACACAAGTATAGTTTGAGTTAACCTAGCCACGAGCCGATTTAATGATTAGTCTTTATAAACTTATATAGTGTCCAAAATTCCACAAAATGTAGTATCATGTGAAATCAAAACTGTCTAATTCTTAAAAAATTCATGTCCTAATCAAACAAATAAGGATAACCACTCAAAGTTTCACTCTACATCGAAGCATTTCACGTTCATATAAGGTTTGACAACGGAGGTATATATCATGTAGATAGTTTGTGAGTGATTCCACAAATAATATTCGTACTCTATAGGTTACATAAAAATAATTTTATTGTTACTTAAAAATTTGATCCCTTCGGTAATAAAACCTATACAATTATCCTAATTAGCTGGGGTTTCATCTAAAAAATATTCGTTTTTATTTTCCATTTAATTATTCAATATTATCTGAGTCATTAGTGAGATATCACTCTAAAAGGGTCAGAATTTCGACTTATTTTTTTGTGTGCCACTAAAGGGGAGCAAGAGACAAAAAGAGATCTAAGATATATATATATATTGATAAGTCAAGAACTTTAATAATATAATTAAAAAAATATAATATATAGTCACACTCACTTTTTGGCATTCATGCAAGACAAGCAACCACATTTTCTAAAATTAAATCATATCCTTCACATAAAATACTACAATTTATTATCATTTTTTCTAAAAAGAAGATAACGTTATATATATAGCCTATCAAATTTCTATACATAAGCAAAAAAAATTAAAAAAATTTGATAAAGCTTAACAGACAGCTCATTCCCCTCATTAGAATTAAAAGAGCTAAAAATGGTAAGGAACATAACTAACCCCACCATCACAAGAAATTAAAAATATCCCACTCTAAAAATAATAATATAATTAATGTGTGATTAAAATAAAGGGTACGTAGTACTCAATAAATATATATATTTGGGAAAATTATTGGTTTCCATTTGTCCATGACATCCTTAAAGAATCAAATATTATATTAAAACAATATTCGAGATAGATACGTTGTATGTATATCTTATCACTATCTATCTAAAATAAAGAATACATTCAATTTTAATTAGTAACATACTGTAATAGATAAATATAATCTAAATAGTATAAACATTTCATATATTATCTATATACATAACTTAAACTCAAAAACATATCCTATAATTTTACTATCATAAAAAGAAAAATAGAAGAAGGTAGATATAGGAGTTGACAGGCCAGAGATTGAAATGATTGACCTGTGTCCCTTCTATCCATCAAAAAGAAAAAAACTTAGAATATCTCAATTTTCTTGTCCCATCATATAGATTGAATAAATTCCAAATCCACCGTTAAATGTACATATTGCATTATCATCCTGAAATGCCCTAGAAACAACACAAAAAACCCAATACAATACATACACAATAAATAAATAAAAAATATGTTTTGAATTCAAGTCTCATCGCTCTATTATCAAAAAGATTGTCCACCTATCGACTCATTAACAAAAAAACCAAGCAACATGTGAGGACAACTTAACTTAAACTTTCAGATAAAATACATTACACACGATGTCAATAAGTACGAGTATATATACACCTAAAAAGGGGAAAAAAGAGTAATATTAATGATTTTCTTGATAATCAACCTTCTTGTTTATGTGTTTCCCAAATCCATGAAATTATAGACAAATTATCTCTTTTTAAAGAAGAAGAGATCATCAAAAAGTAGTACTAGAGGCAAAAAAAAAAAACATGCTAAGTATTTTTTTTTTTGTTTTGAAACATAAAAATGTCTAATTAAAGTAATAAAATTAAAAACAAACTAATACTCATGAGAATGATGATGATGATGATACATTGTTGATGGATTCTGATTATTGTGGCTACTGCTGCAATCATGATCACCTTCATTATTATTATTCATTTTGCATGCCATTTGGTGATGATGATGAGTTGCTACATTTGCACCAAGATTCAAATACACCATTCTTGAATCCAAATTCAAGTTGTTGTTTCCACTGCTCGTACTCGAACTATGATCTTCACGAACATGTGTATACATGTTCTCCGAAGATTGATTGTTATTCGCTTCACCCTCCTCTCGTGAAATTACCATAGCCGCGGATTGAACTAACTCAAGACATAGACGTAGTTTATTTGGTTCGATATGAGTTAGACCAGGGATCGCACCTTTGAATAAAAAATCAGAAGTTAGGGTTCTTAAAACATCGAGTGGAGTAATCCCATCGACCGTTTGGATATTCGGGTCAGCATGATGATCTAGTAGAACCGCAACCATATCTGGTGAGACCATTTCGGCCGCTAAGTGTAACGGGCTTTTACAGCTCGGCCCGGCCTGATAATTAACATCAGCCGCGCCGAGCTCAAGTAAAGCCTTTACAACTTCGCGGCTACAATTTTCAACCGCGTAATGTAACGCGAGTGACTCATCAAGATTTAAACCTTCTCCCATTACCATAAGTTTGACTAGTTCAACATCCGACGAATCGAGCGCTCGTCTCATTCGTCGGATCTTCTGATCCTCGAGCTCAATGTTCGAGGACATTTGATGTTGTTGCTGGTGATGGTGATGGTTGTGATGATAATTAGGGATCAAAGATCTTCGCGATTTGAGACGAACATCCTCGATTTTGGCAACAACATCAATAGGGAGGTGTTTGGCTAGGATTTCAGGTGGGAGACCTGATTTAGCAACCAAATGAGAACAAGTAGTCCAAAGTTGATGCATGTCTTGTTTTCTTGAAGCTATTAAAACTCTCATCACATCCTCAATTGAAGCTTTCTCCACCATGCTTATCAAATGCTTCTACAAATAATGTCAATAAAACTTATGTTACGTTACAGTACGCCTCAGTCTCAAAACAAGTTAACATGAATCGATCTCCATTTCTTCATTTAATCTCGATTCATATAAAAAAAGGAAAAAAGTACAAAGGAAGAATTTGAATATGTGAATTTTATCTTTTCTTGTGATTAGGTAAGGTAGGTATTTGATTCAACATTTATATATAATATAGTTATTAATTCCAATTTTTTGCTATTGTATTGGAGCCAAAAGAGGAAAGTAAACATAACTATTTGGGAAAAGATTTTGATATCACTACTGTGTAAAGACAAGACCAATGAAATCAAGAACCAAATTTAGAAACCTTTGAGTTAGTAGCTAGCTAGCACAAACACATACAATAGTACAAATCCAAACAAGTGTTAAAATCTTACATGAAATCAAGAAAAAAAGAAAAAAACTTATTAGACAAGACATCTATGATCAAGATTCCACTATACATTAAAAAAAAAATAGAATAGTACACCAATTAAGATGAAAAAGGAAAAAAAATTGGATCTAGTTATTATTATGTTAAACAAACCTAAAAACAAGTACTATTACTAGTCCACTTAATTAGAAACCAAACAATAACATGTAAAAATAAATTAAATTAAACCTGAGTAAGCAAAGCAAGTTGTTCAACACCGAAAGATCTAGCGGCTGAGAGTGTATCAAGTGCAAGATCAACGGCTGATGTGCAATGTGTATGCCAACAACTTCTTTCACCACAATTAGGCCTTGGTTCATGTTTTTGTGGCACAATTGAAACTTGTCCACTATACAAAAATTGTAACATCAACAAAAAACCTCATATCCTACTGAGTTCACAGGTATTACTACCTGTGAACCACTTGTTGTGCCCCTCGGCGACGACGCTAATCCAGCGCCGGCGCCGAACGGGCCCAATCGCGGGCCGGAGACAGATGCTGACTCCGGCCCGCAGAAGAATTTTCGAAAGAAGAGACTTCTAGCAGCTAAGATACATCTATGAGCATGTACTAAACGACCTTCAACACTAAAAGTAACATCACTAAAAGCTTGACCATTGATAAGAAGATTTAGATAATCTAAAGAGAGAGTTTTTAAGGAATCTTCAAGAGTACTCATATTGAGAGGAAAAAAACAAAGATGGTGAAATTATTTGAAGGTGTAATAATAGGAGAAAGGTTAGTGGCTTTAAGTTACTTCATTTGATGGATTTTTTTTTTATTTTTATTTTTTGCTTCTTTCTTTGTAGCTAAGTAGGAGTAGTACTGATCAACAGTACATGTTATTTGTTGTGAGATTCTCTACCTATGGTGTTTCTTCTATTGTGTTGTGTAATTAGATATTTTAGTGAGAGAGGGGTGGGTGGGTGGGTGGATGAGGGTGGGGGCTGCAATATGGTTGGCTATTCTTGGGCCATTGGGGTATTTATTATATTTTTATGAATAAAAAAAAAGGAAATAAAGAAATAATAATGACAGAGCTCGTTTGGTAGAGATAAGAATAATTAATACGAAGTTAATTCCAGAATGAGTTCATTTCATATTTTTTTTGTGATTAAATAGGGGGATAATTTTATGTCGAATTGTATTATAGTGTTATATTTATCCTGCATTGAAGTGAAATAACAATCGTGGGATAATTAATTATACTTCGAAATAACTTATTCTCGAACCAAAGAAGGTTTAAGTTATATGCATTGAGGGATAGTTTAGTGTTCGTTTGGTCATGTAATGTCCACTTTTTCCCTAATATTTTATTCTTGAAAATTATTTGGACATAAATTGTTCCATATTTTTGAAAAAATTCTAAAAAATTGTTTTCAATTCAAATTACTCACATTATTTTAAAAAAAATAGTTCTAATTTATTTATATCCAAAAACACAACTCTATTTTTCAAATACCATTTTCAACTTTTTCCAAATTTCATAATTTTTATCTCCAAACGCTCATCACATAATTACAAGTATAAACAAAAACAATTCATGCACAAGAATTCGTATATTTATACTACATTTGATATGTAATATACAAAACCTTTGTGTTACCAATTAATTATCATGTAGTGCAACTCATCAATCATACAACCCCCTAATATGTAAGTTATTTATACACCGACCGTGTAAATTATTTAAATTATCAATTACTGCTTACTCAAGAGGCGTATAAAGTTTAAAGTGATGACGAGATCAGAGTAGTATATATAACTTAAATTCATTGTATGGTTAGCTGGATTTTCAAGTATGGCCATTGTTATTCATGATTCATTAGCTGCCTAATAAAGCATATTGAAAATTCTTGGAGATAGTGTGCAAGTAAAAGATTAGATAAACAGAAAAAGTACTATTACTAGATGTTAGGTACATACATGTTTCAGTTTTCCCCTCTAAGTTAATGGCCATTGGAAAGTGTAGTGTAATTAGAGGTTGTATTGGGTATATGAAACTATTATTGGCTTAACATATATTAGTTTTTTTTTTAATAAATTAATGTTTATCAAATTATTGAGGTGAATAATTACTTTCAAATATCTAATTTGCAAATTGTTTTCTAAATTCGAAAGAGAGTGTTTGGGCTCTCCGAATAATTAAAACACGTACTCACGTATAGTATGTCTGAATCTAAATAAGGTTGGCGTTTTATATTTGAAGTATGATTTTCGGAGAATTCTTTTGGATCGTTAAGTATAAGGTTTTTAACTCAATGACATGTCAAGGGTCAAATAACATTAAAACTATAATAAAAACAGCTTTAAGTGGAAATAAATATACAAATTAATAAGAGTGATGAAATATAATTATCAATAGTAGTTGCCTCTAATATATACATAGTAACTATTAAAATGTTATCGTAATTAATTACTGATAAAGATTATTTTTGAGGTAACGTTAGCGGCCTAAAACACCAATGTTGCAAATTAGAGGCTTTAATTGTTATCAAGCTTATGATTAATATATACCTAACGATACTATAGGCTTACACTCCATACCCGAAAACTTCTAGTTATGACATTACTGTCTGTGGCCTATTACTTGAGCCACTAAAGCCAAGCCTTTTAAGACTTTTAAATTTTTTTAGTTCGTTGTTTTGATATATGTATTAAATGTTTACTTAATTCAACTATGAAACATACAAAATCTATTAACGATAAAAGAATGTGTTCTTTAGCATAAATACTTTCAATCTAAAATTCAAATTCAAGATCTTTAATTAAAGAATTAATGATAAAAATTCAATTTTTATCTGTAAAACATTTATAGATCAATTTCCTTTCTTAAATTGAGTAGCTTGAAAATGTAAAAGGGCATTAACGGTCTTTTTTGCCTTGCCTACTATTAGGAAAAGCTTTAGGCCACCGATTTTTTTGAAGTCGCAACTGATTCACCCGACATGTCACAAAATTATTGGCTATTTGTCATTCAAAAAGAATATATATGTATTGTTATTTGCCTTAAATTTCTTATCATAAATAGTTTTTTTTTCTTCTTAAAAGTAAAATATAAAGTCTTCATTCTTTTTTTCCGTAGGAAAATAAAACTCTATAAATAGAGACTCGTTCCTGCTAGTAACATTCACAATATAGACCTAGGGGCTAAAGTGTTTTGTGTAGGATTAAAAACAGTTAAACACAAGTCTTACTCTAATAATAGTATGAACCTCTTTGTATTGTGAATGAATCATGTGAAATTATTCCTCTTTATATTTTGTACTGACATATTTATTTCTCAACTTTGTAAATATAAATTGATCGAATGATAATATTACGTTAAATTTTCATCTCATAATCTATTTAATTAATCAAGATTTCAATACGAATACGATGGCCATTAGGAGTAGATAAGAGTGTTAGGGGCAAAATGAGGTGGGCAGAGATATAGGGAAGTGTGTTGGCCGGGTAAATGGGGTTCATAATTAAACGGCTTATAACTTGGAGTTTTTTTTTTTTTTTTTTTTTTTTTTTACTGACTTCTCTGTCTTGCAGCTTAGCGTGCGTGACCTCCTTTACCCTGACATGTGACAAATAAATACACCAAAAAGCTGTTACTAATTCTTAACTTGTATACTCTATATCATCACCATCAATTTATTGTATCATACGTTTTTTCGTTAAGATTAAGATGTTATAGTTTAAGGATATAATCGAATAATAATACGAAATAAAAATGAAAGTAAAAATGTTGTGTTCGTTAGACGTGATGGAGATTGTTTGTAATAGTGATGGTGGTTGGTGTTAATGGATAGCAATGATGGTGGTGATAGTTATAATGGTGAAGGTCTAGTTGGTGTTGTACTGTGGCGGTTGGTAGTGATTGGGAAGATTGATTGATATTAGTAGTTAATTGTGTTGATGGTAGTGGTTGAAAAACGTGATGGTTGACGATGTGTTGGTGGTGATTGTCGAAGAATATGTGGTGGTTTTGACAAAGTGTTTGATGGAAATTGACGATAAATCCTAATTGTGATGCTGGAGGTAGTTAATAGTATGGATTAACTGTAATGATGATAGTGATTGATACGAATGGTCAAAATAGCGGCGATGACATCATAATAACAATATGCATCGTTGACATCAATGATGGCTATCAATGATAACTATGATGATCGAAGTAGTTGATGGTAATAACTAACATTTGACGAGAATAATATTTTCGATATTATAGTTGAAAAGGTTTGATTGAAATGTACTACTACTCAGTGTAATTAGTATGGATCATCTTAAAATACAATACAAGCCTATCAAGATTAAATGTTAAATCGATCAGATAAATACCAATGATATTTGATATTGTAACATGCAATAAATTTGAAAAATGGAAATTGAAATCATGTGGAGGAGGGGTTAGTTTGATCACTTTGAAAGAAAATAGAAAGAAATTAAGGTGCACTGATTGACAACACATCATTGACTGTCTTATGATTTGAAATCCTTCGATTTGACGTTTGACTTGTCTTTTCATATTACACACAACAAAATCACTTCTATTTGTATTAACAAAAATCACATATATTAGTATGTACAAGATTAATGTGCATGAAGTTTCTTATCCTTAGCAAAAATTTATCAAAAATAATTTTTATAGATATAAAATAAAAATATATAATATTTTCTTTAGACTCGACTCGTCGAATAATAATAAATTGTTATTGTTGTAAGAAGTTCCTTTCTCTATCTATTTGATTTATGGTCTCATATTACATACTTTTTTCCCCGGAATTTAGGCTTTCATTTACTTTTTCCTTTATCTCATGTTTCCCCTTTTCCAAAAAGATACTCAGAGGTGAAATGGGTAAAACATAACTAATCCAAAGTGAAATAGAAAATTAAAATATATATATGTGCGCGTCTGAATTTGATTTATTGGTTATATATTTATGTGTTAAACTTAATTTTACATGATTCTTAATTTTCAACGATCCACAAATACATTTTGACATTCATTATATTATGTATCACTTACATAATTAATGTTTATGGTCACTAAATCCTAAATTAGCTATTTCTTTTGTTGTATGTCTACAAATTATTTTTGGCATGCTAGAGGTAGTTATTAACCAAACTCTACATCATTTTTTGTTATTTTCATATTTGTTTCGTTGTATATTATTAACTATGATAACAATTATTAGAGTCAACCAGCCTAAAAATTATTTTAATATAGACTAAAATTGTCTGCTTTAGATAAGTACCCCATTATTATCAATTTTCAAGAGATTGCATACCTAACAAGTTAATTACCAATCTTGAAAAGTCATTTATAATTTAGTATTTATAAAGGGAAATTATCAATTTTCCCTTTTAAAGCTGTTTAGTGCAACTCAATCAAAAGGGCCCCCACACACAAAAAAGAAAATAGTCAAATTAAATTTGATATTGTCATGTTATAAGCCATTGAATTCACATAATTTAATTATTTTATTTTTCTTTCAAAGTATGAACATTCCAAATAATAATAATGAAGGTATTCTAATTAGCTAAATTTCATTATCACATTTGGCTAAATGTTGAATAGTTTCGAAATTGTATCTAAATTATTGATTAGCATTAATTTTGGAAGTGGCTATTTGTCAATTTCTTCCTATTTGTAAAAATAAATGTCCCTATATATAGGGGGTTATGTCTAATTTTTGCCCCTTAAATATGTGATCTTAAAATATCTGAACATCGAATTATAAATTATTTTTTATGGGCCATATATTTATATTTTATCGGCATTATATCCCATAAGATATACCGTAAGGCATGTATGACAAGTTATATGGTACTGCATAATTTCATTTCTATCGAACTTATGTCATACTAGGCTAAATTTAATTTTAAAACCTAAAATTTATGTCGTATAAGACATAACAAGCTATGCTCTTATCATATTACTTAATTTCTACGGATTTTATGTGTTATAGACAAAACTTAAGTTTGAAAATGCACTAGTTAAATTGTAAAGGGCATAACTCAAATTCTATCCAATTCTATTGAACGAGTTAAAGTCATAGTAATACTACACTAAACATGCTACATAATTAACTTAATTTCTAGAAAATTTATGTTGAGCAAAATAAAAGTAGTCAAAATTATCTCAAGTACTGAATTCGGCCATAGATAAGAATACTTTAATCTACAAATTTTCGTCAAATGAATAACATGGACAAAAATAAAAAATATCATATATGAAGGCAAAAACCAAAAAAATAGAACATTGTATGCAAAAACTTAATTTGAACTTATCCATTAACTTGTGGGACAAAACCACATGAATGGCCCCAATTTGAGTTAATTTAAAAATAGTAAATTACTCAATTTGGAGTTAACATGTGAGTTATTATAAAGTTTGTGTAGTCAAAAGAACCATATTCATTTTTTTCATATTATAAATTCCTAACATAGGTACATGAGCACAATTGTAGCATGTGGATTTGTTCCTTTCTTATCCAAAGATGCCAAATTTTATTCAGTGTATGTTATTTTTTTGGCAAATTCAACCACACAAGAGATGAAAGTTATTTGTTCTTTTTTCCAATAATTATAATAAATTCACATGCAATTTTTAGCAATATGATTTGATGTATTATTTAATGTACAAAAAGTAGACACGTCAATTTGCCTTGTTAAAAGGAATCAAATTATAATACCAGTTCGTCGAAAAATTATACTATATAAATAGATCAAAAAATCTTGTATATGTGTATATATGTTAGATCTTGATATTGTATAATGTTCTTGGTATTCTTTATTTTTTTTGTATTTTATGAAATTCCAGGATAACCTGTAGTCGCTACAATCTATGTCATAGTCTATGTCTTCGAGTGAGTACTCTATGATGGACACTAGATAAACCTCCTCAACGTAACATCATGCAAACCACATGTGAGATATAAAGTACTGCATTAGACAATTCGTATGCAATAAGCTTGACGATCAACCCGGCACGAATGACCACCCTCAACACTAATTGAGTCATTCTAAATAACACCTCTTTATATATTGACGACTCTACTTATGGAAAATTATGCTCCACTTGCTATTGATACTATATTACCAATACGCGCTAGGGAGGATGTAAAACTAAATTAAGTTACACGATGAATAATTCATAATTTATATTTCTTATATATAAATAAAGAATATATATACCATGATAAAAGAATTTTTACTTCATTTTTGTTTTGTATCCTTTGTCACTTAGAAAATATGCCTTGAATATATTCACCACAAAATTATGATACTTAAAATCCAAATAAATTATGACAAGTTGTAAACCAAGTTGCTATAAAGTGGGACAATGAATCATTTAATTATTTATGTATTTTTTAAGTGATCATAAATTTCAATATTTATGTCAACAATTTACATTATTCTTGGATTCTTGATTTCATCTTTTAACCCCAAATAAAAAATACTTCCTAAAAGGGCAAAAAGTATTTAAAATGTAGCTCAATATGTACTTCTAAAATTTTGTATATTAAAGAAAGACTAGTTGTTATTATTTTAATATTTTAAGATGCCAAAATCATGTAATTTAGTTAGTACACATTGGAAAAGTTATGATTACGACTTCAAATCATGATTAGTACTACTAATTACAGTACTGTTTAATTTAGAGGCTTTCCAAAAGTGGATTAAACCATTATAATGATAGGGTGTAAATCTCCAAATAGGGAAAGATCACAAGAAGATTAACTTTCACTAAATTATGTTTATTCTTTTGGCTTTACCTATAAAATATGTTTTAATTAAAAAAGAGGTCTTGGGAAAAAGGAACAAAATGCAAAAATATGGAAAGTGGGGTTGCCACAAAAATAATGAATATAAATTGGAATAATTAAAGTGACAGTTGTATATATATGATTAATTAGTCCATTTAAAAAACTATGTTAGTACAAAATTTGATTATTTTAAACATAGTCCAATTAGCTAGCAAATAATTTCATACAATAGGCTTTTCTTTGTTCCTTTATTTATATTTTTTGGTTTACCATTTGAGATTGACGCTCCCAACAGGATTCCTTCATATTCAGAGTTCGATTCGAAATCTCTGATTAAGAGTAGAACAGTTCTATCACTGTATCAGTTGATTATCTTTTTAATTTATTTATAGTATAATCATGATCATAGTATATAAGCAAAAAAAAAAATTTGAAAGATAAGGTGTAAAATAAATATTTAAGGGCCCTTGTTGATCATGTGTTTCTTTGGGGGGAACATAAACCATATGTGAAATCAAAGGCCCCTCATTGCAAAATCCACTATCTCCCCACCCCCACCCAACTTAGTCCCCATTGACTTATTCTTATTTTAGGCAACTCTATCATCATAACCAAATCCACAATATTTTCCAATTCTTTGAGTGCAATCACAACTATGGTGCAAAGGCCAAAACCCTAGCTATATATAGTTAAATTTGTTTGAGTTTCAAAAATCTAAATAAATTAAGGGAGGGTAGGGTATTGATTTGAGCATATGGTTTATCGAAAATAGTTTTTCTATCACATAATAATAGGGGTAAGATATGCGTACCCACTACAACAAAAATAGCTTTTAGTGATGTGAAAAAACTTTTACCGGCATTTTTAATTGTCATTGGATTTAGTGTCGCTATAGGCAGTAGCGACATTACAAAGAGTGCTAAATGTCGTTAAAAAAATATTTTTAGTGACAATTAAGCTATTATTGTTAATTGATTGGCGGTAAAAATCATTTTTGATATAGCGTTCTTACACTCTCACACTGATATGTTATTGTTGTTGGAGGGTAGGGTAGGGTAGGGTAATGAACATTGAGCAATGAAGGTGGTCAACGATAACTTAAGAGCAAGTCAAAATTCCGAGAAGAGCATGAGTAATTTTGTGACAGCTTTTCATTAGAAATTTGGTTGAGAAGGAGTTGAAAACTAAAGAAGGTAGGAGCATATGTGAATCTTAATTATCTTGTTTGATAGACCATCAATTCAACGAGAAAATGTTAGACCACGCCACGATCTAAAACATTTATAAGTTATTACGAACATTAAACACGTCTAGTATTTTGTCTGTAATATATATATATATATATATATAGGTTTTATTAATATTAGGGTTCCCTTTATTATTATTTTCTTTAATTTGGTCAAAAAAACACCTTAAAGGAAGCTACTATAAATACAACTGCACAAGCCTTTGCAGACAAAGTATGAGAAACTGTACAATTTATTATAGGATGGAACTGAACATACAATAAATCCAAAAAAAAAATCATTTTTTCCCCCATATAAATAAAGGGTGCCCCTATTACATTTATTAAGTTATTTAAAGCTATTTAATATCACTTAGATTTTGTGGCAGAATTTAATTAAGTTCAACAACAGTATTAAACAGTGATTTTCAGTTGGATTTTTCATTGCTTTTTTGATTATATATGATATTAATTAGGTTTTTCACAACCAATTAAATTTATTATAATTGAGGACTGTCATCATAGATTTTTGGAAAAGAAGTCAAAATTAAGATATAATCAAATTTCTCTATAACAATGTTATTAGTCCGAATTGTTCTTAATTATACTATATAACGATAATGTTATTATAAAAAACATATACAGTAACTTAACATGAAAATCAATTGGTTTCGGAAAAAAAATACTATATCGTTATAATAATAAAATAACAATAGAATTTTGGAAAGCCATCGTGATCTTCGATTAGTTTAAGAAAAAATATTTTAAATTCTCACTTTAGAGACTTTAATCATGTGTTACAGTGTATTTTATTAAATTTTAAAATGTGAAGTCATATATTCTCAACTAAAAATGTATACAATTAAAACGTATAATTTCATACAAACATTTATATCTTTTATACTTTTTAAAAATTATATTTTCAATACGTCCCGCACATGTTAATGAAAAAAGGAATGTTCTTAAGCCTAACTCTTATAAAAAAGAATTAGCCCAAAGATAAAGAAAATGAAGTATGAAAGAAAAGTGTGTTAGGGAAGGGTTTTCTCGTAAAATGAATCTTATAAAATGGAACGATAATTCAAATTAATTAAATTTTATTGTAAATATCAAATATTAAATATCTAGACTAGTGTTTTTATTTATGTTTTGATCAAAACTAAGGCATTATATAAAGCAATTCATCAAAATAATATATTTTTCTAACTTACAAAATTAGTATAAACGTATTTCACAGTAACGTTTTAGGATATATTTTATTTTTGAAAGTTAATTGCGTTAGATTGATATACGTTACTCACAGTAACGTTTTAGGAGTAAAACGTTACTTACAGTAACGTATATCAACCTAACGCTGTTAATTTTTTAAAAACAAAATATATCCTAAAACGTTACTGTGAAATCGTTTTTACTAATTTTATAAAATTTTAGAAAATATATTATTTTGATAAATTATTTTATAGAATGATTTAGTTTAGTCAAAAATTCATTTATTTTTCTACATGGATTTTAATTGCTTCACAATTTCATTATTGTACTCCACTTACAAGCAAGCAAAAAGTCTACGTACATGCACTAAATTTCCCCTATTTAAGGCATCTTGTTTTTTTTTTTCCTTTTTCCTTTGTCTTTTTTCTTTCACTAAACTCTTTTTAAGTGAAAAATTCATATTAATTTAGACAAAGAATAATTATAAATAAAATAATAAAAGTAGATAAATGTCTTTGTCATTTGTCAATTGATTTTCTATATGTCGAAATTAACGGATATTTGTGACTATACATTTAAAGTTCAAGTATTTTTTTCTTTTACAATTATTTGGAATTTCAAGATTGTAAAGTCTTATTAAATAATATTATATCATATATAACAAAGAAATAGGTATGGTTGAACATATTTTATTAATATAGTGTCTTGTTTTCTATGATTTGCGCTGTTGATCACATAGATAACTAATATCACTTGATATATATTAAATGATTAATTGTATGGTAAAAATATATTTTTCATAATATTTAAACCTAATAAAGATAGCACTACAAGTGTTTTCGCGTAATCTAGTTATACTATCAAAAATTATATAAG
This sequence comes from Solanum lycopersicoides, assembly GCA_022817965.1. Taxonomy (NCBI): domain Eukaryota; kingdom Viridiplantae; phylum Streptophyta; class Magnoliopsida; order Solanales; family Solanaceae; genus Solanum; species Solanum lycopersicoides. The sequence continues at coordinate 92,633,075 of CM040627.1, forward strand.
ATCTCAAGTTTGAATTTACGAAAATAAAATATTAAATAATTTTTTTTCTTATATATCTAAGTTGTAATTGAACAGAAAGTTACTCGATATCTATATTCGAAAACATGATTATGAAAGGAAAAAAAACCCTCTATATCTCAGAAGACTCCCACCACTTTAATGTTTAGTCTAATCTAACTCTTTGTGGACTCTTCTACAATGATAAATATTTAAGAAATTAGGAAATTAAGTGGTGTCAAAGATAATAGAAAACCAGTTTTGAGTGGATTAATTTGGTAAATGTTGCACCAAATGGAGTCGGAATTTAAATAACAATAATATATTTTGTATAATCTTATAAAAAGGGTCTAAAACAGAGAAGAATATACGTATACAACCTTTGTGAGGTAGATTAGAAGTTATTTTCAATAGATCTTTGATTCAAAAACATATAATCAAAGCAGAATATAAAGAAAATAATACAATAAAATATATTATAACAAAATAAACAACGCAATTGCAGCAACAGGAATCCAAAACCCTAATGATAGGGAAAAAATAGCCAAAACTATTAAAATAAGGTGAAAAAATTATTATGATCTAGAAGAACTTTCTAAATATTAATTCTTACAAATAAGGTGAAAATTTTTAAAACATCTCTAAAAAAACTCAAAAAAATTGAAAATTTAAGAAAAAGATGTTTAATTACTTTTAAAAAATAAAATAAAATTATGGTCTATTTCATTCAAAAAATTTCAAAGATTGATGTGACAAGACAATATACACATGTGAAGGATTGGACAATTGCCTTACTAGTTATTAAGTGACCTCTCCTACTTATCCCACTTTTACCCCAACCCCTCTCAAAAAGTAAATATTTTCTTCCACCAATTAAATAATTTAATATTCAACTTTAAAAGTTTTTTATTTATTTTATAAATTATTGATTTTATGTAAATATCGAATGTAAATGAACTTTTTACTTCCTCAATATACGCAAATCCCTTGAGCCCTAATTAAATAACACACAAAATCAATAAAAACTCATTTGTATCAAATGTTTATACAAATCATATTAATCTATCATAATTAAATAATTTAACAAAGATAAAAATATGAACTAGCAAATTGATTATAATTTTAATAAAACAAATTTAATGTAAAAGTATCGTAGATAAAATTTAGATATATAAATTTACGATCAAATAAGCTTAAGCTAGATCGAGAAAGAAAAAAAAAAACAATGATGGTAGCTATGATATATCTTTCCATCAGTCTGCTAAATATTGTACTTTCACTAACTACTGATGCTGAGGTTTCATTTTCTACACAGTAATTTTATTTTTTTTTCTTTCACTTCACAAGATTTTATAGCTTAGATTTGTTTAAGCCAAATTATGCAGTTGCACTGATTTCCACATGCCATTTATGGCACTTCACTTCATAGCTCTTTCATTTTTTTTCATTTCTAATATTTCTTTTCATTTTCGTAACGGACATAGTTTGATACACGAAATATTTTATATTCACATAATTTTAAAAAAATTCACATTTAAAATACTAGTAAAATTACTAATTTGTTCATGAATAAAAAATATGATAGAATGATAAATATTTTTGGAAAACTTACATAAATATACTATAATAAAAAAATATTTACCATTTATAACAATAATATTTCTTTTTTATTTGATCACTTTTAATTCATTTATAATTAATACAAGTTTAATTCATATTACAAAGAACAATATTTTATTCACATGTAATACAAATTTTAATGATAGATAATTCATTTATCACACATTTTAATACACTTATAGTACAATGTGTCAATTTTTTACCAAGCAAATAATATATTTTAAAAAATAATTATTATTCATATATATTGCATACATAATTCTTTTTTAATATATAAATAAAAAATATTGCTAAAATCAGTAATTATTTATTAAAATGTATCAATTGATGTAATTTTCCAATATTTTTTCGTACTTCGCCAGAAGTTTCAGGTTGAGTTTCTTTGTATACGGGATCGTCTTTGTTGTGGAACATCTCATGCATAAATCTATATTTAGTTAGCTTTCAATATAATATCATACACCTGATAGAAAAAAATATTTATAAAGAATATTAATTGCTACATATTTTGACGATAATTAAACTATTTTCATTAAAAATCATGATAGTAGTGCAGCTAGGCTAAAAATTACTCTAGTGATTATAATTTTTTATGAGGGAATATAAGGTGTGGCTTAAAATTAGTGAATTGACTAATTAAAATTCACCCTTTTGGGGGGTTTTAATTTGAAGGAAAAGATAGGGGAATTAAAAAAATAAAATTTACTAAACTTGTTCATGTGATAAAAATAATGTCTGTTTTCTATCAGTCTTCCCATCACCTTATTATTCTTTTTGCCTCTCTTTTTAACTTGTTCAATTATCTTACCTTCTCTTTTTGCAGAATATGTTACCTACTAAATTGACTATACAAAACAATTTACTCAATAACAAACACAATATAATTCTACGAGTAGGGTTCGAAAAGAGTAATATGTACGTAGATTATTTTGTTTCTATTTTGTGATTATATATAGAGATTGTTTCTGATATACGAGTAGGGTTCAAAAAACGTAATATATACGTAGATTATTTTATTTTTATTTTGTGATTATATATAGAGATTGTTTCTGATAAATGATAGTAATAAGGGACAAATAATAACCACAAGATAATCAGATAGTGCTAAAGGTCTAAGAATTATAAGCAGCCTAAAAAAATTATCCTAATTAATACTCTTGGTATGAAAATACACTTGTCAATAGGGTGGAGCTAGGGTATCGAAAGGGGTTCGTTTGAATTTGTTTATATATATATATATATATATATATATTTGAAGCTAGGGTACCGAAAGGGGTTTGTTTGAATTTGTTTTTTTATATATATATATATATTTGAATTATGTTTTATTAGTAATGTATGATAAATTTAAATATTTTATTTTATTTACAAATACGATATGTTAAAAGGAGAAATTCATGTCAGTGTACGTATGGAATGGATAACAGGAAGCACCATAATGTGTGCCTGCAAGTGATAACTGTAATTTGGCCTTCTTTTTTTTTTCTTTTTTTTTTTAAAGGTTTTTTCGGGCGTGGTATAATTATATTGATGTCCGACTAAATTTGACGTTTGAAAGTTGATGAAATATTCTCAAACAAAGGCAGAAGCTAAGATGATCTCTAGCAAATAGTGGAGTGGGATAGCTAGACAAGGATTCACTATATCAAACATGATCATTGACGACAATTAATTTTTAATTGCCGCTAAATATATATTTTTAACAGCAATTAGCACTCTTTGTATATGTCCCTAAAGCCTTTAGCGACATTGATTTTAATGACAATTTACTAATGCCAGATAAAAATTTTAGCACTCTCTATTAATATCAATATTTATTATAGCTAAAAGTTATTTTTATTGTAGTGATTTCTCATGCGTCTAACTATTTCATTTCTAATATGAGATAGCTAATTTTACCATTTCAGTACATAATAGTTCATAGGACAAATTAATACCTATAACCAAATGTGAAATAAAAAGGGTAATTATCTAACAGGGAAAACATATATATGTCATGTATATACCCAAAGTAATAGAGTTTACAAATATAGTGAAAGTTTGGATTTTATCTGTTTCGATTTGTATATGTTTTGCATATATAGATTTGTATTGATTTGCTTTCTAATCATTTATCGTTATATCTCTATTTACATATCAGATTAATATTAAGATAACATATACAAAGTAAATTGATACACAATAGTAGTATCACAAGTTTTTTAGGTAAACTATCGATCACTATGATAGGTGGTTAGGGCTCAACGCACCGATATTTTTATAATTTTCTCAATAAAATAATCTCGTATTTTATTTCGAATTGTTATCAAATGGGCCTTTTTTTGGTCTATTTACCTACTACTAAGGCCCATAGACATATGATGTTGATATATCATAGAAGAGATATAAAATTGTACTAAAGTGCTACTACTGGTTATTTGTACGTACTCATGTGCCTGCATGCACACGAGCAACTCTCAACCCCCCACCCCACCCCACCCCACACCCACCCACACCCTAATTAGTCTGATTCGAAAAGAATATCATTTTTATCACAAATAAAAATAAATTAATCTCACGAAATAATTTATGAAATAAAAATATCTAAGAATTGTTTTAGATTACAAATTTCAATAATTTTTTTTTAAAATATCGTATTAATTTAAATAATATCACATAAAATTAATAGGATGGAGAGAGTACAGAAGAGCCAATAAAAAATCTAAAGAAAGGTAACCTTAAAAACCAGAAACAAAAAAGCAGGATTAGTTTCTTTGCTATTATACTATTGAGTAAAAAAAAGAAATTATTTAGCCAACATATTATAAAGTGATAGAGTCAAAGGGACCATAGGTATTCTAGCAGAAGGAAGTAGCAGACTCTGGCAAAGAGATAAGGTGTAGAGAAGTGGGGCCATCGGAGTCGGAGTCAGAAATTTATGTAAGAAGATTCAAATAATGATATAACGTCATATATAGTTTCATTTGAACTTGTGACCTAAAATAATTTATATTGATATAGGTGTCGCATGTGGAGTAGAGGACTTGTAATGGAATAATACTATAGAGAGAACTGATTATACAACACATGATACATCTATAACTAATCAAAGACGTGATCGAAAATAATTTCTATTGTTTTATCTTTTGATTTTATTGTCTCCTTAATTTTGACTATCATATTATTTATTGTTCATTGTTCTTCATTGTTTCAATATGAATTGTTTACTATTGTGTAGTTGTTTTACATACTTAATTTTTATTATTGCTTTATTTGAATTGTGGATTTATCAAAAATAATTTTTCTACCTTCTTAAGACATGAATAAAGTCGTGTAAGCACGCTTTATGAAATTACATAAAATATGTTAATGTAATTTGATATCATTTCATGACTTAGATAATTATTTTTATATCTATACTATATTTTTTAAAACAAGAAAAGTAGTTGGTCATTGTGTATATGTAATTAAAGATATTTTTATTTTTATTTATATAAAGTATAATTTTTCGATAAAAGAAATTCGAACGCAAAGAAGACAAGGAGAGTTAATATGTGTGAAGAGAGTGGGTCAATGACCCACAAGTATGGGGTTGCCTTGTCATGTCAATAGCTTCATTTATAATTAATGTTCTTTTCCTTGTTTTAAAAATCTTGTCCCTATATATTGACACTATTTGTAGGAACTTTAAAATACAGTACTTTAATAGTAATTAGTTGTTGCTATGTTAATGGATGCTATTAAGTGGAGGTCATTTTACTTCCTTTTAAATTTAATAATTATAAGATATTCAGTAAAATTTCATAATTAAAGTCTAGAAAATGTGATGTCTATGCAATAGATTGGTGAAAGACGATAAATATTGATAAATCAGCCAAAGTACACGGTAACTGGCTAAGTAACAACTATTACTTCTCAGTTCTAAATAAGTTAAAATCAGCCATACGAATCTTCGCGGTATCTAATTTCAATTACTATCAACAAAGAAACACACAAAATTTTCACCTTTTTTCATTCCAAAAGCAACCTAAAGTCCTGGAAGTTAGTTGCTGATGTGATGTGAAAGAGAAAGCTATTAATTGAGAGACAAAACATGAATATATATTATATATATATATATACCAACTCTTGGCAATAATAGCATTGAGAAGGGACAATTAATTCAGTCGAACTCTCAAAAGATGTTGTATCTGTATATGATCTTTAAAAAATGCACTACTTTTGAAAATATGACATAGTTGACGATTTTGAAGAGTGCGAAACAATATTATATTAAAGAACCAAAGAAAAATGAAGAGCTATGACATAACTCAAATCTATATGTTACATCAAAAATGAATTTGTTCTATCATGTATACAACAATTACAAAGTTAAGAACTACATATTGGCTTTCCTGCAGACTGATAAAAACGAAAACATATCAACTATGAAACACAAATGAATTTACCATTCAACAAATAAGTTACACGAATATAATTGCATATGTTTATCCCTCAGATACCGTCATTGCTTCTACTCAGGGTGAAGAAGTTCATGACTCGTGGACCTCTCATTGGCCGGTTCAAGGTTAGTCGTAAGCTGTAGGAAAAGATAGTAGTGAACCAGGAGAAATTCCGGTAGTTGCATAAGGGACATTTAGAACATTCCAGAAGATGGTAACATTTGTCTTTCGACTAGCAATCACGGGCAAAACTACTTCAGGCAATAGCCCAAAACTTTTTCCTGCAAAATAAGACAGGCTCCTTCTTTCTCTGATGGTTCTCTAGAAACTGAAGTTCGACATCCCAGAGAAACTTTGGAGCAAGAGCTTGTATTCTTGATACGATGGGCTCTTCGTCTCTGATTATGATAAATCCCTGCATGTCACTTGATAACCTTAGATTGGTTCGCAGTTGAAACTTCAAGACACAAGAATAATGAACATGTCACAATCGCTAACGTATACTCCAAGCTGGATCTTGTTTAGCTCAATTCAGTTGACATATAGCATAAGGTAGTCCATTTTTCTCAGCATAAATTAGTCAATAAGAAACTTTCTGATTTTGTCACATTTCCACCGATCGAAATTGTTCATTGTATGACCTCACCTTACAAAGGAACATCCTTTTGCACCTCTAAAAGATGATTTATATGAATGATCACACAAACTCTCGTCCAACAAACTAAGCTCGAAGAAAATTGGTAGTCGCATTATGTTAATTAAAACTCTCTCAAGAAATTGTCGAGTGTAGAACTTGAGAACAAGTTTTTCTTTAATAAAGGAACCTGAGAACAAGTAGCAGAATGTCTAAATTATGCTTGGGAAACCAATGCATTTCTAGTTCCATCTCCACCCCATTTTCAACCGACGAGGGGAATTGAAGATCAAGGATGAGGTATTATGTTGTTGTAAAATAGGATATAGTACTATGACAACTGATTCAAATAAATATATTAAATATACGAGAACTAAATGCTTCCTTTTCTTAGGCGTTATCTTTTTAACGTATGTCATATATCAAGCTAATACACTTACTCTAAACTGTCAAATGAAAAAAATTGATCTTGCAGATGCTTTCAGTTTATCAATTTATTAAATATTTAGTCTCTCGAGCATCAAATCGTAATGAAACCCCTTACCTGAGGTCGTAGAATACGGTCCATCTCCAGCATGATATCTTCAATTAAACAACCTTCTTCACGATTTTTGTAGTGAGAAAGAAGATGATTGGCATGCAACAAATCGTAAGTGCGAGGATATGTGGAGAATGGCTCACACCTACAAATTCAAGCAAGATATTTGTTAGGGCCTTTGTAAATCAGTTAGTGCTTATAGGTAAGTAACTAAGTTAATAGCCTACCAGTCATGAAAAACGCCTGTAAGACCCCTGCCGTAAACGGCAGACAGGGTGTCATTCATGGTTATAGGAACTACATTCATCACCCATACAGGCCATGTATTTAAACCAACAGCGAATCCACCAAGGGAAGCACTCATGTCCATTACATTACGTATTTCTTTCTCCTCAACATTCATCAGTCTCCAGTAATGGCGAACTTGATCTTGCCAATAGACTGTATCAGCCAAGAATTTTTCACGATCAATACCTGCAAGAAATTGATTTGAGCATGTCAGACATATGAGACTTCCTAAAAGATGAAATGGCAATCTCCATAAAGCTTCCCTATTCAAAAAACCAAAAGGAACATGTGTCTTATTCCGCTTCGCCCCAATATACGTGTAGGGGGAAGCACCAATGGAAGTGAACCTAATTGTTCGTTTCCTTTTCTCTTTGAATCAAAGGTTGTTAGAATACCCCTCTTCTAGATGGATTATCTACAAACCTTTTCATGTTATCTGTATTCAGAGGCGAAATATGTGCTACCGTTCACATCAAACATCGTTCTTTTTCCCCTAGGTTCTCTAGCTTCCTTTCCGATCTCGTATGGGTAGTAAGTTAAGCCATTCCAATTCATTTATTTGGGCGCGAGGGAGGCTGTGAGTAAACTGAGCTACGGATTTTTCCGCTAGTTGATTCTCAAAATTGAAAAAAAAAAATCGGGTCCAGACCCACAAATGGATAGGAAGCGATGCGAGGGTCCTTCATTAAGGGGGGGGGGGGGAGGAAAGAGGGGTGGTCCACCTTGCGCAACTTTAGAAAGGAGAGAATGACTTTCTGAAATTCTCTCCAACCTTTTCTATCTATCTTTAGAAGTAGGGTGAGAGAAAGTCAACATAACACACTAAGCACTTTTCTTCTTTCTCATTTGGAAGGCTAAGTCCTTCACCCTGACTCCAATGATGGGAACAACCTCCGGAGCAACGAAGCAATCTTGGACCCTATTGGTTGCTCTGTGCTTGGATGCACTAGTCTTCCACACGCTAGAGATGAGATGAAAACTGGCCCCAGTCGGCGGTTCCCGTGCCACCATAATGGCATAGCATCAAAAGAGTGACCGGAACATGTCCCTGACCAGCTCGTAAGTAGCATCCCGCTGTGGGGCGTCAAAAAGCAAGTCTTTTTTATTGCCCCGCTGATCTTAAAAGCACCTCGGGTCGGAGGCTGGCTGTAAATAAAGAAGGGTGGTGCACTTACGAATTTAATTTATTTTGATAGAACCAGAATTGGTCCTAGGTTGTATTGTTTTTCAACTATCCGTTGGCTAGACCAGATTTAACAGCGAACAGTTGAAAAACGATACGACTCAGGATCAATTATGATTCTTCTTTCTATCAAAATAAATCAAATTCGAAAGCGCACAGCCCTACTTTACTTTACAACCGGCCACTGACCCAAGGTGCTTTTTAAAAAGGTCAGCGGGGAAATCAAAAAGACTTTCTTTTGACACCCCGCTATGTCGACCAGCAGAGGAATACTACTTACGAGCTGGTCAAGGACAGGTTCTGGTCACTCTTTTGATGCTATGCCATTGTGGTGGCACGGGAATTGCCGAATGAGGGCAGTTTTCATCTCATCACTGACATGTGGAAGTCTAGTGCATCCAAGCACAGTGCAACCAAGAGGGTCCAAGATTGCTTCGCCAAATGGGACGGATTGAGTTCATACCAGGATCTAGGGAAAGGCTTTTTGCTCACCCGTGAAAGGCGCATGGGTTGATTCTATATCTTTCTATGAGGTAGCAGATGAGAAGGAAAGACTAGTTCTTAGAAATTCGGCTGACATTGAACTTAAACTAGCTGGTGCCATTGAAAGAGAAGAGAGCTCCGTGACTTCCGGGCTTAGCTCTTTTCCGGTGCAGCTGAATAAATCGGTATTTTCTCTTTCAGTTGTTGTTCTGTGTCAAATGGAGCCAATGATTATCATTAGGGAGGTTCAAAGATATGAAGAAGTAAATCCATGAAGAAGCCAAGCGGATTCAACATCTCCAATATATACAGAAAAAGTAATTTTAACCTTGTAGAAACGAATGGCCCCCTTGCCCTGATTTTGGATCCACCACTGAATGGAGCAATCTCAATTATCATCAAGCATAATATTCGCATTTTAGGCCAGAAATGATATTTTAGAGGTGATAATAGCACTAGCCGTTGAGAAACCGATTGAAAAAATAAGAAGTAACAATAACAGCTGAGAAAAAAAATAACACTACCAGTTTGAGAGAAATGAAAAGGAACCACAAAAGCAAACTTCTTGACTGATTATTAGAAAAGAAGAAAGTATTGAATGACAGCAAAAGTAGTAAAAATAGCCAAAGTAAAAGAAACAACGGTAGTAAAAAAATTGAAGAACAAGATAATGATAAACAATAACGAGGACAAATAAATCATATCTGGACAACTGGAATAGTTGCACAACAATATAGCAGATCATGAAAAATCAAACTTACAACAATATAGATTGTCTAATTTTTTACCGTGTGAATAAGCATGAGGAATATATTCGCCACAATTGATTTCAGAGCTAAGAGATGAAAATTCATGAATACAACTAAACCAAGGAAGAGAATTGACAAACCTATCCGACTGAGACTTTGTGAATACTCTGAAAGACGTTGTGGTCGAGGAGGTAGTTTCTTCAACGAAGATGAAGCGTCACTAAGGGTAACACAGTTCCTCAAAGGTGTTTTCCATGACGGCTTCAAATCATCCTCTGAATCACATAAGTTTACAAGTTTCTCCTGAGCATTATGCTGAAGACATGAATTATTTTCTTGCTTAACCCATATTGCAGTCTGAACTTTCTGCGCAATAAGCTTCCAGCACATTCCAGAAGTCAGCTTTACTAGTTTGTCCCATATCTCCGGAAAGTCCTTATCCTTTCTATAGGCAGGAGGAGCTGAATAGATAAAAAATCCATTTGGTCTTAATATCCGATTCAGCTCTTTGAGTAGAATACCATCTGCAGCACACCGATATGAAAAATGAATTTTAGCATTGTAAAACAATAAAGTGAATTTACATGACATGCATGCAGTGGCGGAGCCACCTTCGCCAGAAAATTATACTGTTTAAATGTTTAATTGACAAAATTTTAGTTTTATGTATATATACTATATGGCTAAACAATATATATACATAAAACTAAAATTTTGACCCAACTAAACAGTATATTTTCTGGCAAAGCTGACTCCCTTAACTTTTACATGTGTCTATCTTTTTATATTTTGACACCCCTTGGTAAAATTTTTGTCTCCGCCATTGCATGCATGGGTAGCATATAATTAAAAGACTACCTTAGATAATTTCCTTCAATTACAACAATAGTGTATTTTAATGACATGCATTCAATGGCGGAGCCACTTTCGCCAGAAAATTATATTTTTACTTTATGTATATATACATATGGCTAAACCATATATATACATAAAAGATAAAACTAAAATTTTGACCCAACTAAACAGTATATTTTCTCGCGAAGGTGACTCCGTTAACTTTTATATGTGTCTATTTTTTTTTATATTTTGACACCCCTTAGTAAAATTCTTGTTTCCGCCGCTGCATGCATGGGTAGCATATAATTTAATGACTACGTTAGACAATCTCCTTCAATTATAATGATAGTGTATTTACATGACATGCCTACATTGGCGGAGCCACCTTCGTAAGAAAAATTATACTGTTTAACCGTCAAAATTTTAGTTTTATGTATATATACTATATGGCTAAACAGTATATATACATAAAACTGAAATTTTGACCCAATTAAACAGTATATTTTCTGGCGAAGGTGACTCCCTTAACTTTTACGTGTGTCTATTTGTTTTATATTTTGACACCCCTTAGTAAAATTCTTGTCTCCGCCACTGCATGCATGGGTAGCATATAATGAAAAGACTACCTTAGATAATCTCCTTCAATTACCTTAGAGAACCAGAGTCATTCATACTTCGAAACTCAGCTATAACAGCTTAGTTTACACGATAGTGACTTGAGTAAAGTTTACTTGATGTAAAAAAAATAAGCTAATATCTCCATGATGATCAAGCTGGTGGAACAAGTCTATTATGGAGGATATCTAAGGCCTTGTAGATTCTAACACGGCATTAAATTCATTGAAATTTGCAAATTAATGTACTATTAACATACATGATGTAGAAAGCCAAATAATTAGATACAGTTTACTTATTTAATGATCTAGGTCAATTACATTTAAGCATACAAGGTTTGCATGATTAATGAAAGAAATTCTCACCATTCTCATGCCAATCAACTCGACATCTGGAACAATGCACCATGTCAAAAGAGTTACTTGGATACGGTAGCTGCTTTGTAGCTATAGCAGATATCATAGCACCGATTCCTCGTTCCAAAGCAAATTGAATTTGATTTTCATGACCATCTTTGGGAGCAAAAGACAGTGTTTCTATGTTAAGTGGAAGAAGATAAGCAGAGAAACTGGCAACCCCACAACCAACATCAAGCACTTGATATATCCCTGCCGCACGCAAGTCACCTGTCTCATCAGTTGTCATATTTCCTAATCTGCATTGAAGAAATGAATTACGTACATCAGATACATAGAAGAATGGTAGCATTAAGAATTGATTTTCACCATTCTTAGTAAGTGTAATGGATCATCTAGTACAAATGGCTTCATTTAATTGCTTCAGGGAAGCCTTAGTGTGTCAATTTTCATTTTTCATTGAATAATCAAAAAGCTGCAACTTTAATAATGACAGGGACAGGAGAAGTGAAAGAAAAACAGACCGCGTACCTCTCAATATATTCTGTAGCTCCATGCTTAAAATGAGTTCCACCGCCTGGAAACCACCAAAGCTGATCCTTCTCATGTACCCAATTTTGTCCTCCTTTTACCTCCGCAAGACGTGTATGGTTTATATTACTCCGCCATACATAGTCCCTGCTAGTTGGCCACCTTATTGGTATCTTATAATCAGCTGGAGGTGGAACCAAACAAAACAAGCGCCTGTCAAGTGGAGGACAGTGCCTCTCTAGCTCTTCTTTCCTTGAAAGATCTAATTTTGGCATCAACTCTTTAACATAAGAAATGTCATGACAGGGGATATACTCATTAAATTTCAGAGGACATACATTTATTCCAGTTTCAGGGATAGTGAGAGGTACCACCCGATAAGAAAGAGCAATCTTGTTCCTGAACTTCAGAATACCAGAGGATGACTCTGAAGAACTGGGGTTGGAATCAACAGTGAGATTTTCACTTTGTTGCTGTTCTTGATGAATATAGAGAGATGGGTTTTCGCCAAAAAGTGTACCAGTGTAAAAAGAACCCACCATTACCAAAAGGGCTATAATTATCATCTGCCCTGTATACCAATCAAATGCCCTTGAACTTATCAAAGACCCACTCATTTTTCCCCCTTTTCAATTTTCTCTTCAATCTAAAATGCTTATATATGAAAAAGATTACAACTTTCAAATGAAATCAAAAGAATTGCTCATCGATAAACATTGTACACCATCAGATCGACAGATCTCAGGTTTTTTTTTGTGTGTGTGTGTGTTTGGAGCTGAATCAGAAGTGAACAGTGTTGAGTGTTGAGTCTAGTTCCTCCTAATTTTGTGAATTTTTATTTATTCATTTATTTACTTACCAGCTAAGTATTAAAAACACATTTTAAATTTATTTGGTACAATAATAAGAGATGATAAATTTTTGAATGAATTTATTTCATATTTAATTAGAATAAAATTGTAGAATAACTTAGAGCCCGTATGAATTGACTAAAGAAAAATAGCTTTTAAATATATAAAAAAAATATACTGATTTTTCAAAATATTTATCCAATTAAACATGAAAAGACTGAAAAAAGTGATATTAACATTAAAAAATGTTTTGTTATATTTGATAACTTGAGAGACTAATGTCCTCACACTAACATTAGTTGTAGTACCTCGTATATGTGATTTAATCTATTAGTTTGAGATATTTTTAGATTTGATCATATGTTTGATTTGTCAAGGTTAATAATTTTAATTACTAGGTTTTTGAAAATTAGAGATATAAATCATATTTAGAAAAAATACATTCAAATTTCAAAAACTCTTTGCAGGAAATATGGTCAAATACAATTCCATCTCCAACTTCAAACTTTGAAATTTAAAATAAAATATTTTTCTAATATATATTTTCATGTCCAAATACCCACTTGATATTATTTCAAAAGTGAAATTGGATATATACACACATCATACACCTATTTGTGAGGACCATAAATAAAGAAATTACATATATTAAAAAGTTTTGCTTATAGAATTAAAAAGTTTTCTATAAAAAAATGAAAGGAAGTTAATTATTTATCTTTTTTTGCTTATAGAAGTAGAAGGAATGAGATTTTGAAGACAACTTATATGAAGTTGTATATTTAAGATAACTTAATTATTTATCTTTTTCGATTATAGAAGTAGAAGGAACAAAATAGTGAGAACAAATTATATGAAGAAGACTTAAGAGTGTGTTAGGCATGAATCAAACATATTTTGAATTACGTATTTTTTGGTGTTTGATAAGTAAGGAGAAAATATTATTTCAAAAAATATTTAAGTATAAACGTAACTATGCAAATACTATAACCCTATATCATATTCCATGTCCCAATGGTTGAGGCCCAACCCAATGAAGGACCCAATTGTTGTCCCTAACAACGACTTAAAAGAACTAACCCTAACTTGAGATTCGACACTTATCTGTAATCTTGTCGAGCCTCTAAGTTGGGATCAATCTCAGGTCGGGGATGAGGATTGAATTATGGTTCAAGGTTAGATTTTGGGTCGAGTTCATAGAGAAAATCGGATAAAAAATCCTTCATATCCTATGTCTAGATTTTTGCAATAATGTTATCGTTACTATGCAGGTGATGTCAGTGGGGAATGATGTGGCTATCGGTGCTATTGCACCATTCCTTATTTATGACATGTAATAGGCTTACACGACGGGTTATTAGCTCAGTTGGAAGAGCGGCAACCCCTATCAAATGGTTGTCTTTGATGTTAATTTGAAGAAGAAAACAAGTTGTTGTCTTTATTTAATTTTCATTTCCATTCTTCTTCTTTTTTGATAAAACATTTCCATTCTATGTATGTTCTTAAATTTTCTTGTTTCCAAAAATTTATGTATCACTTATCATTTCTCAAATGTTAATCTTAGATCAACTTAATTTTTTAAAATTAAAATTTAAATATTAAAAAAATTATTGAAAAAGTAAAGTAAGTTGCATTAAACATGCAATTTTCTAATTAATACGATGATGTTTTTTTAAAAAAAATATTGATCAAAGATCATATAGTTTGAATATTGAAAAGCGAAAAGTATTGCATAAATTGAGATGGAAGGAATTTTACTTTATAAATATTATAGATCTAGGTATATATTTATTTAACGTAAGTATTACGCATGCAAATAAGTTAGAAGTCTTATTTTTGTAGTTAGAAACGAAAGAAAGAAGTGTTACATATAAGGTAGGAGTGTACAAAAATTAAACCGATTAATAAATCAAATCGAAAACATGTTATTAGGTTATTGGGTTAACGAGTTTTTAATGATTTTATTACGAAAAAAAATTGGGTTATCGTTCGTTATCAATTTTTAGTATTTAGTTATTGAGTAAGCCGATAAATCATTAAGATGATAGCAATATACTACTTTACCCTTCATAAAAATTAAATATTAATAATTTAACATAACTATACATTATATCAGTACTCTACACTACAATATTCATATTTCACACTTCACAATACTTTTACTTCACAATTTCACATAAAAAATGTCATATTATGTTTTGGATGTAATTGTAGTCATCATACTACATCTACGCTTATTGATGCAATTTCTCATTATATGTCTTGTTTCACTATATCAAAACATTTACAGTTGATTTATTTTTTTCACTGTATAGTGAGAAATCATATATTTATTTTAGGTACTTTCTTATTGGGTAAACCAAAATCAAATCATTGATTAGCAAAAATCGATAAATCAAAAATCGATAAAGAATATCTTATTGATTTATAGCATTTAAAAACTGAAAAATAATAACAATCAAATCGATAATACATAAAACATAGCTTAATCATTCGATAGTGTGGAACTTTTTTGAGAAATCTGTAGTACATGCTTTGGTTATCATAAATACTCAATTTATTAATCTCTATATAAGTCTATAAAGTGATGAGTACTCATGTATATGTAGAACTTAATGGTGATATTACATTAAAAGTATTTTCGATTTACAAACCTCACTTAAAGTGTCTCCAAAACAAGTAAACCTATTTATATTTTTTCAAATAATTAGGTTGCAAATCTATACTCAAATAATCAAATAGCAAAATGTTCATCTTATAATTCCCTCAATTTTCCCTTCTCTTACCCCCTAAAATTTTCACAAAAGTGAATCTGGAAGTACGATGATGTGTACACAAATCTTACGTCTATCTTGAAGACAATTATTAGAGAAATCGAAAAACATACATATCCTTCAACACATCATATAGGTTTAGGATTACATCTTGTATCATAGCATTGATATCTCTCAAACAATATCTCAAACTCTCCACAACGCCATGCAAATTTCCCGCCTTCTATCGCCGCCATCATTTGACAACGTCATTTTCACGAATTAATTACTGGATAAAAAAAAGATTATTTTTTTACGATCACACCTCTATAAAACAACAATTAATTAGGACCAACAATTGTGATAATATTTGAAAATAACTATACTTACTACCTTTATATCGAAATTAATTCAAATATATTATGTGAGTATCAAATCTAAAGAAATATTTAAACTATATATAATGTATATATATGACTCGAGGTAAACAAAACAAACTCTAAGGAGTACATCTCTAGGGAGATACAATCAATAACGATATTTGTGTGCGTAAATATTTGTCTATGCTTACTCATATTATCGATTAATAATTTTTTAAATATTTAGCCAATTAAACATGAAAATACTGAAAAACATTTCTTCATATCGAACACACCCTTATTTAGGAAGGAAAAAAATTGTGTATGTTATAAAATATTTTCGTTATATGGGATAACTTCACTTACTTCAGACACTTTCCTCATACAAACATTATTTATAGTAGCTTGTGTATGTGATTTTATCTACGATATTATATGATTATCTATTTTGAGATATTACTTTGATAGATCAAGTTTGATAGTATGTTTGAGGTAAATTAGTCAAGTTGGTGATTTTATATATATATGCACGAAGCTGGAGGATGTAAGTTTATCGAATATGATTTTTATGTCTCTATTTATAGTGTTCGTAAAGACATACAAAAAGTTGTAATAATATAGCATTAACAATAAAATCATCAAAAAGGTTAGAGGATGCGAGAATAATATCAATAATGGT
Source organism: Solanum lycopersicoides (assembly GCA_022817965.1). Classification (NCBI taxonomy): domain Eukaryota; kingdom Viridiplantae; phylum Streptophyta; class Magnoliopsida; order Solanales; family Solanaceae; genus Solanum; species Solanum lycopersicoides. The sequence continues at coordinate 92,649,966 of CM040627.1, forward strand.
GTGTGGAGTAGTGAAGGATTAACTATACATCATGAAGAAGATTAATAGTCATCCATATTAAAATTTCATAACAAACTATTTTTAATATAAAAACATGTTATATAAGTATATTTGTAATTAATAATATTGACCATTGTAATTATAATGGCAAAGAGTTTGATTACATGTCTTAATTACAACACATTACATTAACAAACCCCTTGACTATGTAATGCTATTAAAATTAATGCTCATATGTATATTAGTTGTTAGATATTCTCTTCAAGAATAACATAAAGTAAGAAAAAATAAGACAAAAATAATAACAATAATAACATATTTAATATAATTTTATGAATAAGATTTATTTTGTTCTTTAATATTATTTTTTCATATGAGTTTTGGTCAATAACTTTTAATTTGAATTTTTATTTATCAAAATAAGTTAATCATGAGATTATTAGTATTTTCAGGTTGTGTGATTTTTGTGTTAAATGATATATTCGTGCTAAAAATGATAGTTAAGTGATTTTTATGTTTGGGTGTGAGTGGAAGAGGGGGGGAGGGGGGTGATGGCTAAATGAATGTATATGAAATTGATGTGTGCACACACCTTATATCTATCTTTTGAAGACAATAAATAAATAAAACGAAAAACATACGTATACTTTAATACAAATACATCATTTAGATATAAAATTTTCAATCCATAGAAAGTAAAATCTCTCATATATATTATCTTTTTTCAGTTTTTCTCCCAACGATCAACCATTATAACAGTTCACATAGTAAAAATTAATCAATAATATCTAGGATAAAAGAAGTTATAGTTAGTCCTAAGTTCATATTCAAGCTCAAATTCTCTCTGCAGGTAAGTAGAATATGTACTTATCAGATAAAACAATTCTTCAATTGTGCCTCCTAACCTCACAGCTTGCATTTGATGATCAATTTCACTCAAATGATGCCTCACATTCACCAATTCTGTGTAAATCTCGAGGATTCGATTCCTGTTATTATTACCCACGGGTGCTGCCATTTTTATAGCTAATTAATCACTAGGAAAAAAAATGAGAATTTTTTTTTAGTTGTCTCAATAAAACTTCTCTACAAATTGTTACTCTTAAGACAATAATTATAGAGAGATTTGGATATATATATATATATATATGTATATATATAATAGATAGTGAATTTAAAGTTAATTAAGCGCTAGTGAGACTAACCTGGATGAAGTGATGTTCAAAGTGTGTTTGAAATAGAGTGTGTCTTCGATATTTATAAAGGACTCGTCGTTCTAGGTTCATATAAATTTAAATTTCATAATAAATTTGGATTTTGAGTATACGAGTAAAATACAAAAAACATAATTATTTATCAATTTTTTTGGGTTAATATCTCTATGGCCCCTCAAACTTTTTCAAAGGAATTCATTTAGACACTCAACTTAAAATTTGTTTTAATTGAGCAGTTGAACATATGAAAGATTTATTTCAATATAAAATATAGTACATGACTAATTTGCCTTTTGTGATATACTCTATTTAAAATTAACTTTCATGAACAATTTTTATTTATTAAAAAGTCATTGTTAGCAATGTCTCATTAATTCCAATCAAATCAGTAAGATAAATTCGTCAAAATATTAATTTTTACATTAAATATAAAATAAGAATGGTCAACAAAGAAAGACGTTTTAATTATCCCTATTTATGATTTTGTTGGCAGTCCTTGGTTGTATATTAAGTCAAATATTTCAAAGTTAATACTTTCTCTATTCATTTTTCCTTTTCACATTCATTAAAAAAGTAATTATTGATATAAATATTTTAGCAAATTTTTCTCTATTAAATAATGTTTTGAAGAATATATATTTAATGTTAAAAATAAAACATGGAAAAAAAATATCTTTTCTTGATATATAAGAAGTTAACAAATAAAAATAAAATATATTTTATGAATAAATGAAAATCACCAATTTAGATATTATCACATTTTATGCACCAGTTATTAATTATATAACAGACTTTATCTACTAATTGTCCCTTTCATTAACTTTACTTGGAATAAAAATATAATATGATGTCATACTTTTACATACTTACATATAAAAGAAATAATTCATGATATAAATAAAAATATAAGAGAAATTATTGTTTCTTTAGAAAACAACTTTATTGCGTATTTGTTATCGTTATTTCACAAATATTTATAATTTGAGTATATATATATATATATATATATATATATATATATATATACTTTAAACAATAAAATGAGATATATAAATTTAAGGTTTCATAGCAAATAAAATTATAATCAGAGAGCGTAATTAGATAAATTATAACTATTGAGCGTTAAGTCTGTTTGTCATATATGAACTTGACAAGAATATAAATTGCTCCTTAATATAAACCTTTCTTCTATACATAAATAGTTGCATAAATTATTTTTATTTTGTGAAATAGTGAGTTTAGATATTTAAATGATTGCATTTATATTAAAATCACAATCCAATTTTGTTTTATCTTAATTTTACTTTTGTATTTTTGATCGATTGAATGTGTAGATGACACTACATATACTCAATTTTACTTAACCTAAAACTCTCAGCCACTATAATTTTTCTCCCCAATTCAAGTTTTTGAAAGACACTATTGTTTCATCAATTCGAATAATATCATTTTTATATAAATGAAAGTTCATCATATATTTTGTACGTAGCTTATCCATAATTAAAATTTAGGGTAAATTAATACGCAAGAATTATCAAACCCACAATTATAAAAAAAAAAAATTATAGTTAATCTCAATTACAAATTCTATTAATATAATAAAAGAAATGAACGATTTCGAAAAAAGTTATGAGATTACACACTCTAACACAAAATATTGTGTTACATAGCTTAGTAATTAGTATTTAAAATATATTATAACTCTATTGAAAACCATCCTTCTATGATACACTTCACATTTTTATAATTTCTTGTCAAACTACACAATACTTTTATTGTTATTTGTAATATTTTATACTAAATTATCATAACATAAATATTTTCTTTAACGGATAATTGCCTCAAAGATTTTATCAATAAATCTTGACGTAACTGATAAAATCATTATTGTATAATTAATATTGCAAATCCAAATTATAAAAATAAATAATAGATACTTATGATTAGACATTCTCGAACAATAACATTATCAGTTTTAGTGCACCTTTGACAGATTATAATAAATACTTATGGTTTAATCGTATGAAACTTGACTACTCGAGCTTTAGTGCACCGAGCTGCCTATATTTATCATCCCAGATCGATCCCAGATCCAATTTTTTTGGGAGATGATGAAACCCAGAAACTCAATCGCAAAAACAATATTAAAAAAATTCAAGAATGTCAGTAATCCCAGAAAAGCCCCATTTTCATCATCATCATCAATTTTGGAATCAATTCCAAGGGAGAAAGTTGATTGTTTGGTGATTGGGGCAGGTATAGTGGGCATTGCAGTAGCTAAAGAGCTTAGTGTAAATCATGGTAGACAAGTTTTGGTTGTGGATTCTGCCCCAATTTTTGGAACTGGTACAAGTTCTCGTAATAGTGAAGTTATTCATGCTGGCATCTATTACCCTACTGATTCTCTCAAGGTTCTTTGTTGTTTTCATTTTTTCTAAGTTCTATTGTGAATCTTGTTGTTTTTTAGGGCATACCCATTTAGGGGTTTAGTTAAAAATGGAATCTTGGGGTAGCTTATTGGTTGAGTTTTCCCTTTTTTAGCTGATAAAGATTTGTGATTTAAGTGTTACTGGAAGTCTGGATTTGTAAACATACACTTAAACTTGAGATCTGCTTAACTTGTTTACATTGTGTTAGTTGAACACTAGGATTTTTAAAATTATCGTCTAGATACCTCCAAAAGTTATGTGTCATGTTAGCATCGGATGTTCCCGGGACAGAGGGAGGATGAGTTGAAGTGTTTAGTTACCTTAGCTTGTCTCCATTGTGCCAGTAAGGTTTCAACTTACAAAATGATCATCTACATACCTCCATAATTTATGTGTCACGTTAGCATTGGGTGTCCATGATACATAGTGAGGACTGAGGACGAGTTGAAGTGTTAAGTTACCTCAGCTCGTCTCCATTGTACAAGTTGAACATTCCAACTTACACAATGATCATCTAAATACCTCCATGATTTATGTCACGTTAGCATCGGTAATCTTGTTTTAGAAGTCCGAACATTTCCAATTAAACATGAACTGATAGTTTTGACCTGGTTCTGCTAATTGCTCGGGTTTCTTGTCTGTGTATGTGATCTTGCTTCTATAGTTACCGAGTATAAGCATGAATGGGAAGTTTGAATTTGATACAGTTAATAAATCAAGTGAATATTCCCTGCTATTTGGATGATGAGAAAATAGTGGTGTCTTGAAAATTGAGTGTCTAACTGATTGATTATGCTCTTCCTCTTTACATCTACAACTAGGAATGCAATTGAATGCAGCATGGAGAAACTAGTTATCTTAGCTTGATTAGAGTACATTTACCTGATGTTTGAATTTCAAGTTGAGTTCAAGCACAATCTAGTAGCTGATTATCATGACTACAAGTTCAGTGTTAAACTCTGAGTTCACCCTGGATTCAATTTTAAAAATCTTGATTTACAATACTATGCATATCAACTGCATATGCTCTAGCGATACTTGTTAGGACCGAAATAAGAAGGTGTAAACGCGGAAGCTAGCAATGCAAACCTCGAAAGACCACGAGTAAGAAGACAACGAGAAATACACCAAAAGACACAAAGATTTAACGTGGTTCGGTCAATCGACCTACGTCCACAAAGGAGATGAGCAATCCACTATAAATATGAGAGTACAAAATACAGAGAGAAACAACCTCAACCAATTCACTTGGAATACATGGGAGGTTCACACAAGTGATAACGTATCAAGCTTGTGACCCATAAATTCTCCCCCTAACCAAAACTCTCAAAGCCCTTAAGACTATATTGTGAATGCTGATTAAGTTAGAAGGAACATGCCTCTATTTATAGAGTCATAAACCTTTTCCTACCAGAAAAAGAATTAGTCAATCCAAAACCTTTTCCTAAAAGGAAAACCTATATATGGTAAGAAATCAGGGCAAATAAAACCCAACAATACTAAATGTACAATACTATGCAAATTAGCGATAGCTATTCTTATCTTTTCTCACTTCAATGCAAACTCTTATTTACACGCATGGATCTCTTTTCTAGAAATTATATAGGAGTAAGTGTCATTATTGGGATGTGGAATGTAATAGTTCTGAAGGTTCAAAAACGATCATAAGTAGTTCTACTGCAAGGAGCTCCCATATGCCACACATGAGCTTTAACTTTCAAATTTAATCGCAGGCATCTTTCTGTGTTAGAGGGAAAGAACTGCTCTACAAGTATTGCAAAGACCATGAAATTCCACACAAGCAGATAGGCAAGCTAATAGTTGCTACTGGATTGTCAGAGGTTCCAAGGTTGAGCGCTCTCATGACTCGAGGAATTCAAAATGGGGTTGAGGGTCTGAGAATGATGGAGGGGTATGAAGCTATTACACTGGAGCCCGAATTGCAATGTGTTAAAGCTTTATGGTCGCCTTCCTCAGGAATAGTAGATAGTCATTCCTTGATGCTATCATTGGTGGTAATGCTTCTCATCATTCAGTCTCCAAATATATTATGTCATATTGACTGCTTGATAATCGACATCCAAAGAGCTCATTTTCTTTTAGAACTTTGGGGAAAAAACCTCTTTACTTAGAAGATCATCCCAGATCGATCCAGATCCATTTTTTTGGGAGATGATGAAACCCAGAAACTCAATCGCAAAAACAATATTAAAAAAATTCAAGAATGTCAGTAATCCCAGAAAAGCCCCATTTTCATCATCATCATCAATTTTGGAACAATTCCAAGGGAGAAAGTTGATTGTTGGTGATTGGGGCAGGTATAGTGGCATTGCAGTAGCTAAAGAGCTTAGTGTAAATCATGGTAGACAAGTTTTGGTTGTGGATTCTGCCCCAATTTTTGGAACTGGTACAAGTTCTCGTAATAGTGGAATTATCATGCTGGCATCTATTACCCTACTGATTCTCTCAAGGTTCTTTGTTGTTTCATTTTTTCTAAGTTCTATTGTGAATCTTGTTGTTTTAGGGGATACCCATTTAGGGGTTTAGTTAAAAATGGAATCTTGGGGTAGCTTATTGGTTGAGTTTTCCCCTTTTTAGCTGTAAAGATTTGTGATTTAAGTGTTACTGGAAGTCTGGATTTGTAAACATACACTTAAACTTGAGATCTGCTTAACTTTTTTACATTGTGTTAGTTGAACACTAGGATTTTTAAAATTATCTTCTAGATACCTCCAAAAGTTATTGTGTCATGTTAGCATCGGATGTTCCCGGGACAGAGGGAGATGAGTTGAAGTGTTTAGTTGCCTTAGCTTGTCTCCATTGTGCCAGTAAGGTTTCAACTTACAAAATGATCATCTACATACCTCCATAATTTATTGTCACGTTAGCATTGGGTGTCCATGAGACATAGTGAGACTGAGGACGAGTTGAAGTGTTAAGTTACCTCACCTCGTCTCCATTGTACAAGTTGAACATCCCAACTTACACAATGATCATCTAAATACCTCCATGATTTATGTCACGTTAGCATCGGTAATCTTGTTTTAGAAGTCGAACATTTCCAATTAAACATGAACTGATATTTTGACCTGGTTCTGCTAATTGCTCGGGTTCTTGTCTGTGTATGTGATCTTGCTTCTATAGTTACCGAGTATAAGCATGAATGGGAAGTTTGAATTTGAACAGTTAATAAATCAAGTGAATATTCCCTGCTATTGGAATGATGAGAAAATAGTGGTGTCTTGAAAGTTGAGTGTCTAGCTGACTGATTATGCTCTTCCTCTTTGCATCTACAACTAGGAATACAATTGAATGCAGCATGGAGAAACTAGTTATCTTAGCTTGATTAGAGTACATACCTGAAGTTTGAATTTCAAGTTGAGTTCAAGACAATCTAGTAGCTGATTATCATGACTACTATTCTGTGTTAAACTCTGAGTTCACCCTGGATTCAATTTTAAAAATCTGGATTACAATACTATGCATATCAGCTGCATATGCTTCTAGCGAGATAAAAAATTCTTCAATTGTGCCTCCTAACCTCACAGCTTGCATTTGATGATCAATTTCACTCAAATGATGCCTCACATTCACCAATTCTGTGTAAATCTCGAGGATTCGATTCCTGTTATTATTACCCACGGGTGCTGCCATTTTTATAGCTAATTAATCACTAGGAAAAAAAATGAGAATTTTTTTTTAGTTGTCTCAATAAAACTTCTCTACAAATTGTTACTCTTAAGACAATAATTATAGAGAGATTTGGAATATATATATATATATAGATATGGTGAATTAAAGTTAATTAAGCGCTAGTGAGACTAACCTGGATGAAGTGATGTTCAAAGTGTGTTTGAAATAGAGTGTGTCTTCGATATTTATAAAGGACTCGTCGTTCTAGGTTCATATAAATTTAAATTTCATAATAAATTTGGATTTTGAGTATACGAGTAAAATACAAAAAACATAATTATTTATCAATTTTTTTGGGTTAATATCTCTATGGCCCCTCAAACTTTCAAAGGAATTCATTTAGACACTCAATTAAAATTTGTTTTATTGAGCAGTTGAACATATGAAAGATTTATTTCAATATAAAATATAGTACATGACTAATTTGCCTTTTGTGATATACTCTATTTAAAATTAACTTTCATGAACAATTTTTATTTATTAAAAAGTCATTGTTAGCAATGTCTCATTAATTCCAATCAAATCAGTAAGATAAATTCGTCAAAATATTAATTTTTACATTAAATATAAAATAAGAATGGTCAACAAAGAAAGACGTTTTAATTATCCCTATTTATGATTTTGTTGGCAGTCCTTGGTTGTATATTAAGTCAAATATTTCAAGTTAATACTTTCTCTATTCATTTTCCTTTTCACATTCATTAAAAAAGTAATTATTGATATAAATATTTTAGCAAATTTTTCTCTATTAAATAATGTTTTGAAGAATATATATTTAATGTTAAAAATAAAACATGGAAAAAAAATATCTTTTCTTGATATATAAGAAGTTAACAAATAAAATAAAATATATTTTATGAATAAATGAAAATCACCAATTTAGATATTATCACATTTTATGCACCAGTTATTAATTATATAACAGACTTTATCTACTAATTGTCCCTTTCATTAACTTTACTTGGAATAAAAATATAATATGATGTCATACTTTTACATACTTACATATAAAAGAAATAATTCATGATATAAATAAAAATATAAGAGAAATTATTGTTTCTTTAGAAAACAACTTTATTGCGTATTTGTTATCGTTATTTCACAAATATTTATAATTTGAGTATATATATATATATATATATATATATATATATATATATATATATATATATATATATAATATATATATATATATATATATACTTTAAACAATAAAATGAGATATATAAATTTAAGGTTTCATAGCAAATAAAATTATAATCAGAGAGCGTAATTAGATAAATTATAACTATTGAGCGTTAAGTCTGTTTGTCATATATGAACTTGACAAGAATATAAATTGCTCCTTAATATAAACCTTTCTTCTATACATAAATAGTTGCATAAATTATTTTTATTTTGTGAAATAGTGAGTTTAGATATTTAAATGATTGCATTTATATTAAAATCACAATCCAATTTTGTTTTATCTTAATTTTACTTTTGTATTTTTGATCGATTGAATGTGTAGATGACACTACATATACTCAATTTTACTTAACCTAAAACTCTCAGCCACTATAATTTTTCTCCCCAATTCAAGTTTTTGAAAGACACTATTGTTTCATCAATTCGAATAATATCATTTTTATATAAATGAAAGTTCATCATATATTTTGTACGTAGCTTATCCATAATTAAAATTTAGGGTAAATTAATACGCAAGAATTATCAAACCCACAATTATAAAAAAAAAAATTTATAGTTAATCTCAATTACAAATTCTATTAATATAATAAAAGAAATGAACGATTTCGAAAAAAGTTATGAGATTACACACTCTAACACAAAATATTGTGTTACATAGCTTAGTAATTAGTATTTAAAATATATTATAACTCTATTGAAAACCATCCTTCTATGATACACTTCACATTTTTATAATTTCTTGTCAAACTACACAATACTTTTATTGTTATTTGTAATATTTTATACTAAATTATCATAACATAAATATTTTCTTTAACGGATAATTGCCTCAAAGATTTTACCAATAAATCTTGACGTAACTGATAAAATCATTATTGTATAATTAATATTGCAAATCCAAATTATAAAAATAAATAATAGATACTTATGATTAGACATTCTCGAACAATAACATTATCAGTTTTAGTGCACCTTTGACAGATTATAATAAATACTTATGGTTTAATCGTATGAAACTCGACTACTCGAGCTTTAGTGCACCGAGCTGCCTATATTTATCATCCCAGATCGATCCCAGATCCAATTTTTTTGGGAGATGATGAAACCCAGAAACTCAATCGCAAAAACAATATTAAAAAAATTCAAGAATGTCAGTAATCCCAGAAAAGCCCCATTTTCATCATCATCATCAATTTTGGAATCAATTCCAAGGGAGAAAGTTGATTGTTTGGTGATTGGGGCAGGTATAGTGGGCATTGCAGTAGCTAAAGAGCTTAGTGTAAATCATGGTAGACAAGTTTTGGTTGTGGCTTCTGCCCCAATTTTTGGAACTGGTACAAGTTCTCGTAATAGTGAAGTTATTCATGCTGGCATCTATTACCCTACTGATTCTCTCAAGGTTCTTTGTTGTTTTCATTTTTTCTAAGTTCTATTGTGAATCTTGTTGTTTTTTAGGGCATACCCATTTAGGGGTTTAGTTAAAAATGGAATCTTGGGGTAGCTTATTGGTTGAGTTTTCCCTTTTTTAGCTGATAAAGATTTGTGATTTAAGTGTTACTGGAAGTCTGGATTTGTAAACATACACTTAAACTTGAGATCTGCTTAACTTGTTTACATTGTGTTAGTTGAACACTAGGATTTTTAAAATTATCTTCTAGATACCTCCAAAAGTTATGTGTCATGTTAGCATCGGATGTTCCCGGGACAGAGGGAGGATGAGTTGAAGTGTTTAGTTGCCTTAGCTTGTCTCCATTGTGCCAGTAAGGTTTCAACTTACAAAATGATCATCTACATACCTCCATAATTTATGTGTCACGTTAGCATTGGGTGTCCATGAGACATAGTGAGGACTGAGGACGAGTTGAAGTGTTAAGTTACCTCACCTCGTCTCCATTGTACAAGTTGAACATCCCAACTTACACAATGATCATCTAAATACCTCCATGATTTATGTCACGTTAGCATCGGTAATCTTGTTTTAGAAGTCCGAACATTTCCAATTAAACATGAACTGATATTTTGACCTGGTTCTGCTAATTGCTCGGGTTTCTTGTCTGTGTATGTGATCTTGCTTCTATAGTTACCGAGTATAAGCATGAATGGGAAGTTTGAATTTGATACAGTTAATAAATCAAGTGAATATTCCCTGCTATTGGAAGATGAGAAAATAGTGGTGTCTTGAAAGTTGAGTGTCTAGCTGACTGATTATGCTCTTCCTCTTTGCATCTACAACTAGGAATACAATTGAATGCAGCATGGAGAAACTAGTTATCTTAGCTTGATTAGAGTACATTTACCTGAAGTTTGAATTTCAAGTTGAGTTCAAGACAATCTAGTAGCTGATTATCATGACTACTATTTCTGTGTTAAACTCTGAGTTCACCCTGGATTCAATTTTAAAAATCTGGATTTACAATACTATGCATATCAGCTGCATATGCTCTAGCGATACTAAATGTACAATACTATGCAAATTAGCGATAGCTATTCTTATCTTTTCTCACTTCAATGCAAACTCTTATTTACACGTATGGATCTCTTTTCTAGAAATTATATAGGAGTAAGTTTCATTATTGGGATGTGGAATGTAATAGTTCGGAAGGTTCAAAAACGATCATAAGTAGTTCTACTGCAAGGAGATCCCATATGCCACACATGAGCTTTAACTTTCAAATTTGATCGCAGGCATCTTTCTGTGTTAGAGGGAAAGAACTGCTCTACAAGTATTGCAAAGACCATGAAATTCCACACAAGCAGATAGGCAAGCTAATAGTTGCTACTGGATTGTCAGAGGTTCCAAGGTTGAGCGCTCTCATGACTCGAGGAATTCAAAATGGGGTTGAGGGTCTGAGAATGATGGAGGGGTATGAAGCTATTACGCTGGAGCCCGAATTGCAATGTGTTAAAGCTTTATGGTCGCCTTCCTCGGGAATAGTGGATAGTCATTCTTTGATGCTATCATTGGTGGTAATGCTCCTCATCATTCAGTCTCCAAATATATTATGTCATAATGACTGCTTGCTAATCACCAAAGAGCTCATTCTTTAGAACTTTGGGGAAAGAAATTCTCTTTACTTAGAAGATCTTGATTTCTCATTATTTGTTTACCTTTTTAGAATCATTGTTGACCATACCATGGGTTTAGGGCGAAGCTGAAAGTCATGGGACGACTTTCTCTTACAATACTGCTGTTATTGGTGGTCATATTGAAGGAAATCAAATTCAAATTCATGTTTCTGGGAGCAATGCCATTGCAAACTGGAATGGGAGCTCAGAATTGGACTCTGAACTAATTCTTATTCCAAAGCTTGTAGTGAATTCTGCAGGCTTAAGCGCTCCAGCCATTGCAAAACGAATGAAAGGTCTACCTGACGGTATTATACCTGCTTCTCATTATGCTCGTGGTTGCTACTTCACACTTTCAAACACTAAATCCCCTTTCAAGCATTTGATTTATCCTATACCTGAGGTTGGTGGCCTTGGAGTGCATGTTACCTTGGATTTGAATGGCCAAGTCAAGTTTGGTCCTGATGTCGAATGGATTAAAGGAATTGATGATATTCCGAGCTTCCTCAACATGTAAGTTCTCATTAATAATGTAAAATTTTTGCACATTGAAGGTTGGAAAGCTTGTTCTCCTTTTGAGTACTTCAGCCTGCTACATTCTTTACACTTAAAATGGAAAATAGAATTGCAGAACAGTCAAAAAAATTCTTAACGCTAGAAATGGCTACTCTTCTTGCACTACGAAACTAATAGGAGCAAAAGAATTCTAATCTCCGATATAATTTGCTTATGATATTTTAGGTTTGATTACTCTGTACATGAAGACCGTGCCAATCAATTCTACCCAGCAATAAGAAAATACTACCCTAGTCTAAAGGATGGATCTTTGGAGCCAGGTTATGCAGGCATCAGACCAAAGCTTTCTGGTCCAGAAGAGGTTCCTACCGATTTTGTAGTTCAGGTAATATCGAACTTATTCTGAGTTTTTAACCTTAAGTTCAGTAGTAGATCACATGCAATTCTTTAAGTTTGTCAAACATAAGCACAGCTGGTCCAGTGGACAGAAAATTAACTAATCCCTACAAGGTTAACGGTTAGTACTCTGATGAGGTCTTACAGCTGAGTTATCAGACAATTATGGTTGGAATCACCTTTAGCAAGAGACATTTTTGGTTACCTTTCCTTTCCATCTGCTAAATCTGATGGTCTCTAAAACACGTATATCGCAGGGAGAGGACATTCATGGTATATCTGGTTTAGTAAACCTGTTTGGGATTGAATCACCAGGCCTAACTTCCAGTATGGCTATTGCAGAACATGTTGCTGCTAAACTACTGAAATGATACGAGATTTCTTCTGCTCGCGCTGAAGTGATACTTTTATGTATTATCTTGCAGTAGTTTAGTTTCAGTGAGCTGTTAAGTTGGAGAACTCTATAGACATAGAAATGTATTATCGTTGAAATTTCGCCATGTTCTTTACGCAGTAAGAAGAGAGTTGGCAACTGAATTCTCTATGTACTCAGAATAAGAAACTTAACAATAGTCATTGTTTCACTGTTTAAATGTTTTCCATTCTAACAATTGATTGTCAGTACAAAACACATCCAGAGCCTCTTAAGCATCAGCTGGAATTGCAAATAATCTTTTGACATTCTATAGAAATTTTCAACATGTTCAACAATATGGTTCATGACAAAAACAGCCATCCACTTCTGATTCCTCAAAGGGTATGATGCATGAGTTCTATTCTAAGATTTCGCCCCGACAAAAGCAACTCGAAATATTGTAGAGCTTCAATATGTGATGAAGCCAACTAGGCAGCTGTGTTTACCAATTTTCACCTGAGCTCTTGATATGACCATCCAAAAAAACTTAACCGTGCTTGTATTGTAACATAGAAATTCTCATCGTTTACGTTCTTGTCTCCACTTGAAGACAGGTTTGGTTGTTGGGTTGACAAGCTCTTCTTCACGAAGTTTGCGTTTCCTTCCTGATTTCTGGTTAACATAAAAGGAATTATTATAAGATCACCACTTACAATCCTTGAATACGGAAAGACATAACCGTAAGTATACCTGTAGTTCTTTCTGCATTGCCATATCCATGTATACTTTCTCTAAATCTCTCACTCTGCTCTTTCTTGCTTCCAACTCTCTATAAGATGTAGCTGTCTTCCTGCGCAGGAGATTCCAATGATGAAAAAGTTGACAAGCTTCGGTTTGAAACCAAAGGAAAACTAGTATACACATATATGAAAGTGCACAAATCGGCCACCACTCAGCAAAAAGAAATAAAATAAAATAAAGGATTAATGCAATTCCCCATAACCAAATTGGTTCTCACACTTCTGCGCAGCGTGTTGAAGGCATTTGTAATAGCAGATTTTGAAGAACGATTTGCAGAAGCTTCAATACGAGAACACTTAAAACATCAAGTAAACTGAAGCCTGAACGGATTAAGGTTCATTTTCAGGCATATCCACAGTGGATACTGTTTCTTTTAATTGCATTTATGCTTCCTTTCAGCAGTTACTAAGTGCTTGGTTGGGGTTGAGGTGAAGGAAAGGATCGAATAAGGAAGAAACTACCCTCAGCTCTTAGAAATAAATGCATCCATCCAATGTTTAACAGAAAAACAAGATATTGCGAACATGATTCAATAAAATGTAGAAGACCAGCTTTTGGTATAAAAGGACTAACCATTTCAAATATTTATCAGCCATATGGATTAAAGATATGTAAGTTTGGAATGCAATTGATGTATTCTTCTTTTTCCTTTTTTATTTTTATGATAACTGAGAATCACGAGTGTCAGCTTGTGAACGTTCTGAAACTCTGTGGATATGGGCCTTGCCCCTTTACCCTTATCCACTGAAGATGTCACACTCTTACAACTGGACGGAAGACCCATGGAACCATACATCTCTAATCACAGACTAGATGATTAGTTTATCTCTTAAAAGGAAGGAACTAAGATCCAGTGACAAGTCATCGTAATAATGATAATGTTGACATATCTCATAAGCAAAATGCTTGACAGATTTTAAAAACAAAGAGCTCTGGTTACCTTCTAATACTGCTAGGCAAGTTCTCAGAAGCAGCCAGACTACTACGTTCTGAAGCCTTAGACGCTAGCTCTTCTGCTTCCTCCCTGAATATAAACAAAACGCAGATAGTAAGGAATTTGAATATGGCACTACAACACAGAGAGAGAGATTTTAACAGAAACAGAAAATTCGAAGTGATATTCGGGTGGGGAGGGGGGCTGAAGAAATTATACAAATTATGCAGTGTCTCATTTGCTTGCTGTCCAAAATGATTATAATAGATTTAAATAAAGCTCTTAGGAATCTTTATATTGAACCATGTCATCGTCTTCTCAACTATGTGGAATATAGAGGAGAGAAAACCAAAAGAATAATAAAAGGAAATGGCGTTGCCTGATTGTTTGAGGCCTAAACCAACAAAGCTAAAAACAGGAAATTAGGTAAACATACTGAAAGAGACAAGCTTGCACTGAGATACTTGCACAGTTCTAATGAGTCAGTATTTTCTTATTTCTTTTTAATTCTTTTTTCCAAAGATTCAGTCATGAGTGGCACTAAATTTAATCCGGAAGCTGCCTGCTTGGCTATTTTATTAGGAGAAATGAAACTAGAGTTAGTAATATTTGGAGATAATTTGTGAACAAAGTTTGGGCATCGCTTGGAGATAATGCTACCATACAGAATTTGTGCTTCTGATTCAGTCATATGGTAAAAGTCAACCGAGATCAAGTGATGAGGTTTCAGTTCATGAAGAAAGCAAAAATATTGGATGCATTTTATCAGGCCAATGAATGACCATCAAGTAGATAGCTCCAAATGAGTCTTAAGTTGTATGGTAATAGTGAATTATTTTCTGAAGTTTAATGATATTTCAACTCGTGAAGATAGCTAAATAATGAATGAGAATTGTCAGGTACATTAAATTCAAATAGATGTTCCCTTACGAGACTGTACTTTTAAGTGTATACACACACTAACACAAGAATGTAAGTTATTTCAATCCTGTATGCTGAATGGTAAGGAATTCAAGAAGCATTCCTAACCTGTCCTCAGCATAGTAGACACGTTTATTTGATGGCTGATTATCAAGCGAGTGCAGCATGGCAGTTAACTTCTCAATTTTCTGCATACAATGACAGTTATTGACAAGCAGGAAGCAGAAGAAACTTCTCAATCTAGGGATCAACAAAGAGAAAGAAAAGGAAAGTAATTACAATGTGAACCAAATAAGCAACAGTAAACCTTTTTCTCACTCTGAACTTTCTGTAAAATATAGCCTATATCCTGAGTCTTCATCAACATGAGTTCCTCTTGAGTGTATTTATTTGCTTGGCTCCTGGAAACATGGTAATAGTGCCCAACAAGTCAGGTCAATCACGACTGAGGAAGAAATTAGCTCAACCAAAAGATAAAAATTGTATCTTACTCCAATTTGTGCACTCCATCAACAGTTTTTGTTTTAACCATCTTAAAGTAGAATTCATCTGGATTTCGAAATGCTGCTTTTTCCTTGAGTTTCTGTAAGGCAAATAAAATATATCATTCACATATCTAATTGTATGTAATGTAAATGATCATTAAGGGCAAAGATAAAGGTACCACCATTAAAAAACCAAAAAAACATGTAAGAATCCCTTTAAAAGGACTAGTTGCAAAACACAATCAAGGGTTTTGATCTTTTCCTTATCACCGAGAAATCCCCACCGCAGCCTTCAAAGTAGGGATGATGGGCCCGCCCCTCTACCCTTCTACACTTAAATACTCGACTTTATTCTCAAATTTGTGACCAAATAACAAGTTCTCAGCCTTTGCCAATTGAGCTAATCCCGGGGGCTCAAGGGTTTTAATTTATAAATGAACTGTAAAAGCCCCATTGTTGCAAGCTGCCCTTCCTTCTTCCTTCTTTCTTGTTCTTAGTGGAAAACAAAGTTGGGCCTTACAGCAAATATCACACACCCTAAACTTATTCATGTCTCAGTTGTGTATCAAGCTATAGCTATAGCAACAACAACATACCAGTCTAACCCCACTTGTATGGGATGGGGAGGATAGGATTATGCTAACTTTACCCCTACCTTTGTGGGGTAGATAGGCTGTCTGCGATAGACACTCGACTCAAAAGAAGTGTAACAGAAACAGGATAGACAAGATAATAATGAAGAACAGGATACTATGCAATACTAGTTAGAACTACTTAACAAGGAGAAGATGGACTAGCTCCCCACTTCTTCGTAAAAGTATTCCAACACATGACAGCCTACTAACCTTGTACCCTAATCCTCCACCTCCTAACCTTCCTATATATGACATATCAAGGTATAGAATACTTCGAATTCAACTAATTCTTATCTAAACCTTCCTATCTAAGGGCATGTCCTCGTAAGCTAACATATCGAGCTATACAATACATATAATTCAACTAAAACTTTTACCTGCAAAGCCTGCTCCTTTTTGTGAAATGCTGTCGCCCGTACCACATAATCTTTATGTTTCTCGAGCAACCCAAATTTTTTCCTTGCTTGTCTGATAAAAAAATTTACAAGAAGATTAAACCGAATCAACTCAAAAACACATACAAATCAGTATAATATGTGAAATCAATTACAGAATCACTTACGGCTGAGCTCGCTCCTTATGAGCTCGTCTAGGAATTGCATTTTTGAATGAAGACATTTTATAATTGATCAATTCACTGAAGCAACAACGAAAATTCTTTAAAAAAAATCACTTTTTACACAGACAGCAAAAAGCAAATCTTCAGGAAGAGGAAGAAGATGATGATGTAGGGTTTAGTACAATTTAGGGGTTTTAGGATTTGGGCTTTTTATTTGACCCGTTACTAAGGTGAGGGATGGGCTTTAGAATTTGAGATGGGTTAAATAAGGTTTGGGCCAAAGTATTTTGCTTAAGTTAGATTTTTTATGGGAAAATTGTATATAAGAGCAAACTATTAATTCAAATTAAATGTTATAAACATAATTTGATTTAATTGTACCCCATAGCAAATTGTGTTATTTTCTCCTCTCCCTGGTGGAATCTCGCTCGCCATTTTGGTGGTCTCACTCGCCTCTCTCGCTTTTATAAAAATACAAATGTATAAAATGCGTTTGTGTTTGTATAAAGCTAGAAAAAATTGTGTATATACATATTTTTTCGTTCCCCTCTCTCCCCTCTACCAGATATCGCTTGTCATTCTCACTCGCCTCTCTCAATTCATACAAAAACAAATGTATACATTGTGTTTGTGTTTGTATAAATCGAGAAAAAATTGTATATTCAAATACAAATGAATATATTTTCGTCCAATACACTTATGATTATACAAATACGATCTTCTCCTGCCCAGTTTTCTTTTGTCTTTCTCTCTTTATACAAAACAGATTATAGAATTTGTTCTTTTATATATATATATATATGTAAAAACAGATTATATAATTGCTTCTTTTGTATATTTGTATTAACAAATAGTCATAACTTTCATTTGTATATGTATTACGAAATATACATGTTTATATTTGCTACGAAACACAATTATGTAAACTATAGCTATGATATATAAATATGATTTTAGTGTTTGTTACATGTGAAAGTTTTTAATATATATAAAACCAAATAAACTCAAAGAATATTCTTTTGGTGATTTTATAAGGACCATTTGCACAAATGGCTCATTTTGGGGATGGCATTTAATTTGTCTTTCGGCATTTAAATAAAAAAAAAAGTTAAGAGAATACTCTTGAGTCTTGACATCGAAATAACAATCAATTTTTATTTCGGGTAAGTCTATATTTTTGTAGCATAATATAACACAAGTTATGTGGCTTAAATCCTATGGAGCTTACGGCAATAGAAGCAAAAGTTCATTTAGAACCCATAGGCCACAAGTTATGTTGTAAAAGACATAATTTAGTTCATACTAAACTTATATTGTTAGAGGTAAAACTTTAATTTCAAGACTCATAAGTTATGTCGTAAAAGACATAGTTTAATTACTATTACTACAGAACTTATGTTGATTAAGACAATCGTTCTCTAAACTTATGGCTAGTGAAATTAGGTCAGAGATAAGGGTGTTTTGCTCCACAAGTTTTCATTAAGTGAGCAATTTGACTAGCATTTCGATTTTCGGCTATAGGTTTATCAAAGCTCGGTATAATACTTTTTAGTCCCTTCATGTATTTGATTTTTATGTTGTTTTCCATTTATGTTTGGAACTTATATTTATATTAATGTCCGATTAAATTTGAACTCACGAAGAGAAAACTTATATTATTAGGTAACAATTCAAACTTAAAAACTTTGATTAATAATAACAAATTACTTGTCGTTCCACCACCATCCTCGTCGATTCATTTTCTATTTAGTTTGAAGTGATAAGTTGAAGAAAAGTCCCAAAGGGCCACATCTTTTCTGTCATTTTTTTTTTGTCTAATAATGTATATATTGATATACCAACTTTCTAGGAAGTTTCATAGAAGTTTGAAACTTTGAAATTTCTTATATATTAATCTTGTATCAGAATATACTATCTTATATAAATAAGAGATAAAATTTATATATGTAGGTACGTTTACAAGACTCTTAAGATTTATAGCTTGGTTAAAATATTTGTCTTGTGATAGTTATTTCTATTTATTCAATATTATAACGAATATTTTATATTTGTCTTTTCTTAAAAAAAATATCATATTTAATTAGTACTATTTTATATAATTCTATATTACAAAACTTTAATAGTTTGAACACGTGTTTTATAATATTTTTGGTCAAAATATTATAGTAATATATATCTTTTTATATTTTTATATTGGATTAATTTATTTTTCGACAAAATTAAATTTTACAAATTTGTTCTAGATCGAAAGATCATTTAAAGTTAACTATTACTTCAAATTACCAAAAACCCAACTTTTGTATGATTTTCACAATTGACTAAACATTCACACAAAATGAATGGATGGAGGAATATAAATATCCTTAGATCATGAAATTATCGATTGATATAATCAACAAAAATTCAGATGAAACCTCTTGCTTTCACTTGATTTAGTTTTGACTAACCTACGTGAAGAATAGGTTGGGGCGATATACCTAAATTATATGGAAAAATAAATAAATACAAATGAAAAGCTATCGTTTTTGTTTGCGATTTGCATTGAGAAATTTCGAGGAAGTTTAATAATAGAACACAAAATGGAAAATTTTGCACATTACTTTATTGTCTCTTTTTTTTTTATAGAGAAAAGGGAGATTGGTAGGTTAGATGTCAATTTATAACTACAAATAATTATTTTTTATTGAATTTTCTATTGGTTGTATGAACAAAGAAAATAGTATTATGGCACACGACAATTTTAAAAGCGTTTTGGAAGTGCTAATTACGTGAATCAATAATACTAAAGTTTAAATACTTTTTGGTTCTCGATTTTTAATTACTTGTTTATTTTTAAATTGATATACATCTATTAAGAAAATTATTATTATCATTTTACCTCTATTAATTATGAAAGAGTGAATTAAAAATTAAGATTTTTCAACAAATTTTATCTTTTTCAAAGTAATTAATTGAGCGTATAATAGATAATTTTTTTTTCTTTCTTAATTTGTCAAAATGAAGAAGTAATTAGAAATAACTAAAAAAGAAAAAGTGAACAAATAATTAGGCACACATAAAATAACTAGTAAGTATTACTCTAGTTTTTTCACGTTCGATGAAGAAAAATCAATAAATACAAAGTATTAACTCTTTATTATGTTTTTCTACCTATTCGGTGTTAGATACATACATATATTAGAGTTTTATTAAATTTAAATTCGAACTGAGAAACTCTACACGCTTCTTAACAAAGGGGACTCTCTCCCACATTTGGTATAATTGAAAACAATTAATCTCTGTGTCTCAATTTATATAGCACATCGTGAATCTAAAAATAGAAGCTTTTAAGTTTTTAAAAAGGGAAAATTACGCGGCTAAACGAACTTATACTATTTAATTACTCATCATAGCTATAGTTTGCTATAATTATCATTCGCGACTAACACTATACCTAATTACGTGGGCTGACTTCGAGTTTGTATAATTAGTTATGTTTGTATATGTATAATTCGCCAAGATATACAAATAAATATGTATATATACAATTTTTTAACCTATATACATATACAATTCACCTCGCTCCCACTCTCTGCTCTCTCTCTCTCGCCTCTCTCCTCCCTCTCTCAATCTTGCTCATCTCTCTCCTCCCTCTCCCAATCTCGCTTGCCATTTATACAAATATATATGTATAATATACAGTTATATACAATTGTATGCATATACAATTCACCTCTCTACCCTCTCTCTCTCGCCTCTCTCCTCCCTCTCTCGATCTCGCTCGCCTCTCTCCTCACTCTCTCAATCTCTCTTTCCATATATACAAATACATATGTATAATATATAATTATCTAACCAATACACATATACAATTCACCTGTAGCTATAAATTGTAATTATCAAACTATAGCTATGAAAAGTAATTAATTATTTTTAAGTGGCTATATGTGAAAGTATCCCTTTTAATAATTAGATTTAAATTTACTTTTTAAATAATATGTAAAAGTGTTATAAATTATAATAATGACTTAAAGTACTTTTATAACATTAAAAATTTGATTGACTCTTAAAATTTCAACAATTTCACTTAAATCAGGATGAAAGAAATACTAATTATAAAAACACTACTCAATCTAAAATAGTCCACATATATTATGTCCCATTTCATTTAACGGGGTCCATAAAATTTTTATGCACAATATTAGCGTGATTATTCTTCTAATTAATCCAAATTATTGAATAATCACATCATTTTTTTTTCAAAAATAAAATAAAGGACTTAATTTTTTCAGGAATCACAAGCAAAGATTTTGATCAAACGATTCATCTCTGCTGTTCCATCATAAGACTAAAGTCCTCAAAGCATACGAATCCATCTCCATTTTTATCCACACCTCTTATCATACGTCGGCACTCCTCTAACGTGCACCGCCCATCTCCGATCGTTCTAAACACGTTAAACAGCTCCTCCGCCGTTATCTTCCCGTCGTGATTAGCGTCGAAAAACTCAAACGTATCTCTCATCTCGGAATCACACGACGGCGGTCCAAACGCCGAGCTTATAGCTCCAAATTCCTGTAAACTAATACATCCATCTCCATTTACATCAACTTCATTAAGCAATTGTACTAGTTCCTCCTCGGTTGGAGGATCCGATCCAACTCGAGTCAAAATCGCCGAGAGTTCCTCCTTATGTATTTTCCCGTCGCCGTCTCCGTCGATCATTTGAAAGGCTTGTACAAGTTCGTAGTAAACTTCGGCGGAGATTTCAGACGGCCATTGAGTAGTAGTACTGGGTAATACACTTGTCGGAGTGGTTACGGACCCGGAGGATGATGATGAGGTGGTTACGGACCCGAATGAGGGATTTTCGGATCTGGAAATGGATCTTTTTTTTTTGGATTTGAAGAGCTTTTTGGGGAGATTAGTGATGAGTTTCATGGTGATGAATTTAGAGAGTAAAAAGGAAGAGAAATGGAGAATGGTGAAGAAGGAGAGAGGAAGGAGAGGAGGTTAAATGGGAGAAGGAAGTAGCAAGCCATAGTGAGCTTCCACGAAATTTCCTAGAGTGAATGATAAGAGAAAATAAGGCTCTATATATTTGGTTCTTTTATTTCACGCTCGATATCTGATACTCATATTAAAGTTAGTTAAATAGTATGAATTTATGATAGAAAATTCTAATGGTTAAATGAGATGTCCGAAATTTCAGATTTAAAATTTAGTGAAAATAAAATATATCAAGTGATTTTTCTCATATATCATAACATTGATAAACACAGTTATCTGATACATATTATTAATAGAAATTGATAAATATTACATCACAATGTGCCCCACTGTTATTTGGAAAGAAAAAAAAATTGAGAAAGAGTTAATTTTATATCGAGTAATAAAATTTTAATGATAATCTCTAATTAATTATGAATGAATAGGTGTTTACCAAACTCCACTATATATAGTTTGGTGTGATTATTTTCTTTAGTCTTAATCCATTTATGATGTTTTCTTCTTTCTATTTTTATTTTTTTATCTTGATATGTGTAGAAAATTTTATTTATATATTATAGATAAACTTTATTTGATAAAGGTAATTTTTATATCTAGTAAAGTTTGAATTTGAGATGTTTAAGTAAAGAATGAAGAAGTATTTTATTATATTCCGTCGAATTTTTTGTGGATATTTTTTCTTTTGTTTATTTTAATTATATGTTGGTTTTTCTATTTTATTTAAGGAGAAAAATTCAAAATTTATTTATGTATTATCTATTTTCCATCAAAGAAACTCTAATGTGAATTGAATGAGTACTCAAATGTGTACATGGTTCAAAAAAAGTCTAAATTTAGCATTTATATTATTTTTTTTCTTTTTAAGTTGGAGTTTTGAGGTTAGATCATATTCGAGTGATTGTGACATTTTATTTCGATCATTATAGATATAAAAGACATTATAATTTAATGTCATTTTCACTTTTATTTGACTTATTAACTTATGTGGTAATGATAGAAAAATCTACAATTAAACCTAAATGCTTGATTATGGAGTGAAGTATCTCCAAATTAGAATTTCATTAAAAGTTAAGAGTGAATTTTAGTTTCGCGTCTTTGATGTCGATTATCTATATGTTTAAATATAAATTTTAAATTTAAATTCTGCAAATTAAAAAGCTTTTTGATATGAACTATTTTATTCACTAGTACGTTCATGGTTAATGATTTTGACACACCATATACTTAAGTCGAAAAGAAAAAAGAAGAGTTATAACTTTTGATCAATCTAAATCGTGAGTTACATAAAATAAACACAATATGTAAAATCAACATATCTAATGTACTCTCGATTCGAAAAAAATTACGTATACATATTTTATCGTACATGAAAAATAGTCTTTATCACTACAATTTTCATAAACTTTTCTTCTAGGTACATTGCACCAACTTCTTAATCTCTACATTATAGTTATAATTAAGATAATCAACAAAACACAATTATTTTATATCTAGATTAAGTGTTCACTAACCCCTTTTGAGTTTATTTACTAAATTTTTATTATTTAATTTTCGAAAAGATGAGTGCATGTGAAAAATCAAATAAAAAAATAGTCCAAGTTCTGCTATCACATGCAACTTCATTTATTTATTTATTTTTCCTTTGTTAGCTTTTAGCCAATAGATATAATTGGCCCACAGAGAAAAAGGCTTTAGCTCATTGTTAACAGCATGTCAAAATTTTGGAACTATATATTAACGTGATATAAGAAAACTGCATTTTTTTCTAATAAAATAATTATGTGGTCCTAAATAGAACTTGAAAATATAAATTCAGTAGAATTAAAAAAAAAGAAGATATAATCCTACCTTTTTCTAGTTTTCATAAATATAATTTCATTTTTTTAAAAAAAAGTAGTACAATGAATGGAGACACAAAGGAGAGCCTCCGAGCGTTATCTCTTCGAATCGTGAAAATAATCATTAAATTATTCATACATTATCTATATTATATTTTTAGAGATATAATTATAAATGTGAGATATTTCGTATACTGATATTATTCGCTAAACAAACGTGGAACATTGCTACTTGCAATTCATTGAAATTGTATTTAATTTGTTAAGAAGTGAATGTTTTCTGGCAGCAAATAAGGGTATTAGTTATGCTTTTTAATGTGGATAATTGGATTTTTGTAGTTTTATTTTATCGAAAATTCCGTAATTAAAGTTCATAATTAACTAATTTATTAAAATAGAAAACTGTGCTTTGACTAGATGTGTCAATTTTGACTCACAAATGTGTAACACACCAAAATTTAAGTGGATTAGAATTAACTTAGGTTACGTAGAGACTCAATTATAATGAAATCCGTCAATTTGTCGTCTCGAAGGAGAGGTCGAGATCATCCCACCATATTTTTCGAATTTAGGGTTTTTTCGATAAAATATTCCTATATTATTTGTATTTTAAATATTTCTTCAGTCATATCGTACAACTATCTAAGGTGTTTTTTAAAAATATAACACAAAATATATAATGATTAATGACACTAAATTATCCAACAAAAATAATAATAATGAAACCGCGTAAAATAAATATTGCAAGCTAATAAGTAATAATGAAAATGACCACAATTTAAAAGGAATATTATGCTAAAATATGTTTAATAAAAGGGAATTAAAATTTGATTATGTATGTTAATTGTCTAAAATCAATGTAAAACTAAAGAACAAATATTCAATATTATTGTAATTTTTATTGTTGAATTGATTTTTCTTTTTGCATTAGTATTAATCTGATTTTGATTTAAGTTTTATTATAATTATCAACATATGAATTATAATATTTATTCGATCATTCAAAATTCTATGTTTCAAATTTGAAATAATATATTAAAAGTATAAGAAATATTTAAAAATTATATCAAAGTAAATATTTTTATGTATCAAATAAAATGTTAAAGTTATATATATAATGTCGGGGTGATTTAGTTTCGGGTTGATTTTTTTTAGTTAAAACCAAACTACTCCAAATATAGTCCCTTTTTTTCAATATCAAATTAAACCACTAGTCGGATTCTTTTTTTATTTGACTCGATTTGCGATTTGATTCGATTTTCGCTTCGATTTTGTACACCCCTATTTCTAGCTTAATGGTAAACGTTTTATTTAACAATTAAAGAATAACTACTACCAATTAACTCCAATTTATATTATCTTTTAATGAAAATTCTGACTATCGCATGAACAATATTACATCATCATTGTAGCTTACAATAGTATACTTTGTTAATATTCCAATCAAAATTCCATGGGTATCTAGAAGGCCATATGCCCCACAAGAACTAATGTTGATTAATTAAGTACTATAAATTATGTTTATAAGACATTAGTAAGAAAATTATACAATTTTTATGTGGAGATTCCTATTTTGTGTGCTAAGGATGTTGGATTTTCTCTCTTAATTATTAGATTATAATTTTTAGCCTTGGCTTTTGTTGAAATTCAACTTTCTTGAAATTGCTTGTTAATTAGCTAGTCCATTTTGGATGCACTAAGTATTGAAAATTTTATTTTTTTTACAATAAATTTTCTATTTTCCCACTTTGGGTACAAAAGATGTATCTAATTTATTACCAAGTCAAGAATCGTAAGTCTATATTCAAAGATTAATTCAGAATTTTAAATCGATTACACATGGACTAAAACTTAAAAGTCACATACCAAAATAATTTTTAATATCTTTTCTTAAATGAGGAAATGAGTGAACATATAATCCTTTATAATGTGAATAGAAGAAAGTAACTAATTTTATAATATAATATTTCCCAAACTTTTGGCATTTCTTAGAACTCTAATGTGTGCAATCATCTTTATTTAACATATAGTTACTATGATTTGTTGACTATCATACATGTAATAAATTTATTCTTCAATATTACTTGAGCTTTTTAAAATAATATTATACCTGCCGTAAATTTTTCAAAAATGCATTATTTTTAAAAATCTTCCGGCTAAGATTTAAAGAGTAGTCACAAACACTTTGAATGGCAGACAATAAGCACATGCATTTACTTCCAACAACAGCACTAGCCAAGCAACTTTTCCAATGAGAAAATATATGCATAAACATCACAATAAGTGGACTATAATAGCTTTAAATACATTGTCTAGTTCTAACATCCACAAACATATATGTCAACATAATACCCTAAAAAGACAACCACAAATCCAAAAAAAAATTGTCAATAATATTCTGCGTATTGACTTCGAAAGAACTTAGGTTAAGTTGATCTACAATGACAGATAACTCTTCATATGAGACTTTGATATGATAACCTGATAAAAATAGAGTAATAACTGGTTAAAACAGGTTAAACTGCACTGATAGTATAAGGATTCTTTACACAACATGTCATATCTTATATGATTTGATTTTCTTTTACTTCATCTAGTACTGCATTTTCTGTTTCTCCATCTTCTGATGCTGAACTTATATCCATATCCTTGTCAGGATTTTCGAGTTGCACGCATTCGGCCACTGGATCATGAAAGCAACTGTTGTTTTCTGAATCAAGGCTCCTGTTTGATGGAGTTAAGTCTCCTCTCCTTACTACATTGAATACAATCCCATTGTTAGTCCTTTCAGTCTGTAGTAAATCACCTTCAGCGACGATGATTCTGATGTCTCTTTGATCAAATTCTGCAGGTGTTGTCACTCGTGGACTCGGAGAAAGAGGCTCCCTGACTACAACATTGTTGAGGTCAATACTCAGTCCTCTGCTCGATCGTTGTGAAGGATGCATTTCCAAGTCTTGTACATAGTCGATAAACTTATCAGCTGATGTTGTCCTCATCAATGGTCCACCTGATCTTGTCCAAGAATTATTATCCGCGCTTTCAGACTCACTGTCACTACCATGATGATCATGTGCAGCATTCTTGTTATTGCAACGCCAGTTTCGACCAGCATTGTGATGATGAATAGAGGAAGCAGGATCCGCGTGAAAGTCATCTTCAAGGGAGCCTGTTGAGTTCTCACGCGCAATGCAATTCCAAGAAGGAATACGTCTAGAAGCATTGAGTTTGACTGTGCTGCTTGACATACCTTGTGAAGAAGCAGCTGCTCTCTCCGCGCTCCTTTTTAGTCTACGCATATGATTGAGTATTGCTACACACTCATCAAGAGCAAGCTCAATTCCACAATTTGCCTTAATCGCTGATAGTTTCTCCCAAGTGCATCTCCTCCCTTGATTTGCTGCTTTTTGAACCTCCAAAGTAGAGGGTTCTGTATGATCTTCAAGTACTGGATCGTAAACAAACATTAGGACAAATAGTCAGTTACGAAGCCAAATTAGTCTCATTCAGTTGCGTATAACCACCCTTTGTCGGAAAATTGTATAGAAAATGATACTCTGTATAAACAGGTCAAAAATTACTTCTTAGCTAAATTCCTGGCTTCACCACTAGACTCTCATGGACATACCTGAGCAAGAGTGGCTGGCATTACAACGGTGACATCGCCTTCCCAATCTTGAGCGAATAGCTTGGCTAATCCCCTCAAGGGAAAACCAAGTTCTAGTACCTGATTGCATCTGTGCTTCACTTCCATCTCAGTAAGATGAGCAAGCTGCATAAATCAAATACTTATCGTTACATTTGTCCATGTAAATTCTCCGTCTTCTAAAGACACAAACGTAATCTCAGGAGTATGTAGAAGGAAAAAGTCTAAAGATTAAAGGAAGTATCAAGAACCAAAATCATACCTTGGCAGCAAAGTTGCCTCCATAAGCTCTTACAAACTCTTTGATCCTGAGTAAAGGAGCGATATGTGGATTCGCCTGGCTCACGATAAAGTGGTTAACGTTGAATAGCTCTTTTAGCTGCATCATAGGTAGATCAATCTCCAAGCTACCATCTCTCCATCGACGAGCAGATGAACCAGAAGCTGCAGCCTGATCAGGTTCCAAATGAAATGGCGGATGATAAGGAACAAGATTACCACTTCTATCCTTCGCCATCAGTTCTTGAGCTTCGAATAGACCAGGAAAGGCGCAAGAAGCAGTCACAGCGCTCCATATAACAACATGAGGTGAAGTCAAGTAGTTTAAACATCTAGGAGGTTCATGTTTTCTAGGGGAGCAAACAGTAATCCCTAGAACACGACCAGTCATGTCGTAAGCTTCTTGGAAAGTAAGATTATTCGTGAGATGGCGTAACATCACCTGCAACTGCCTAATCTCATGTACAGCTCCTTGTCTCATGATCCTCCTGAAAACAGTAAGAATTCCACCCATCTGTTCAAACGGCTGCAACACATGCCACGAATCCTCAAAAAAACTCTGCAGCTCAGGCCAAGACCGAGTTGCAACCACAGAGCACATAATCGATCCAACACTCGAACCAGCAATTATCCTTGGCATAAGCTTGTGCTCAACCAATGTCTTAACTACACCAACATGAAAAGCTCCCAAAGACGCGCCCCCGCTTAAAAGCAATGCTGTCCTACCAAAAGCATGTCTTGTTTCATGCATAAACGCAAGCTTCTCCTCCAACAAAATCTCATCTGAATCAGAATCACATACCATTTTCAACTGAGTTGAAACCTCATCAATATACTCCTTCATAAGTTTAGGGACATGAAGCCTACCCTTATGAAGCTGTGGATTACACATATTACCAAGATTTCTCACAAGATCAGCCCTCATAAAGAACATAATGTCTCTCAAAGATCCTTCATTACGACGATGTTGAAGTTCTTGAAGTTTATTTACAACTAACTCTTCATCATAAAACTCTGCTTCATTCATTTTAGGTGTGTCTTTCTCCAACATTTTCGCAGCATGAGCCCATTCCTCATAAGTTAATGCAGATTTCATCATATTCCTCCAAAATTTCCTCTTATAAACCATATCAGCCCTGATTTTAACATTCGTATATCGCCTCAACAAGAAGGCTAGAAGTGTTACCAACACTAGTATCCCTTGTGGATTACGCGGGTGAAACCATTTGATCAAAGGTTTCAAGTAGTATGACAGACAATTCTTGATCTTGTACAAGTAATATATCAAGAAATGAAAAATGTTATGCCTTAACCGCGATATTGATTTGCAAAACAAGACTCGAAAAGCTATTGTTCTACCTACAATTGAAGAAGGTCCTATGGAAAAGAACTCAACTCTAGCCTCATTACTTATATCCATAACTTAGTGATTGTAAACAACTACTAAGATCAAGATAATGAAGAAAACTATTCACAAAATTAAGGCAAAATCAGATGGAATCAAGAACTTAACACTAAAACATGTGCTATTAGAGTTCAAATATCTCAAAAGATTGAAAATTTCACTTCAAGATTCAATTTTGATCATACCAACAAAATCAATATCCAAAAGGGGCCTAGGAAACAACATGATTTCAAACACTTCCTATGGTTACTGAGTTCATACTTCAATGTAAAAGAAACTAAAAGATTGAGAATTTAACTTCAAGATTCAATTTTGATTATACTAACTAACTAAATGTTCAAAAGGGTCCTAAAAACAACAGGAAAAAATGACAAAAATGAATCGACAGTGCATGAATGGCATGTTGTATGGGTTTATTTAACAAATAATTGAAATTGGGAATGGTAACAAAGTCCATAACTTTGAGTTAGATAACGATATGGGCTATATGTGTCAGCTATTGGAAATATGGATAGACACACTATTATTGGAACTTGAAATCAATTTTTATACTACTAATACTATTCAACAATGAGCTAAAGTTTGATGTATCGTCAGTGTATAAGTAATAATCATTCTTTATCTATAGGTTTTAAGTTTGAGTCTTTGAGACATGAATTGCCTCTGTTTATCCTAATATATCTTTTCGGTGTGAATCCGAATATAATGGGCCAGTACAAGTTTTGAGTTCGAATCCTGTAGGTATGAAATGCTTTTCTTAGCCCTAATATTGGTCTTTCCAACGCGAATCCAAATATAGTGGGGTCAGTGTCATTGTGTCAGTATCAGATGCTGAATGAGAAATCGAGATTCAACATTTTCCAAAGTTTGTTACATATTTAGCAAAAGGACAATATTGTCATTTTTGTTTTTTCTTCTTTTAGCCATGTCAATATGTTGATATATAGATGAGTATTAGTTTTCATTAATGTAACATCTTTTTCATTGGCTATACTGTTTATTGCTTGCAAGCAATTCACATAGAAGAACAAGTGTATGAAAGATGTATAGATTATTTGGGACAAGTATAATTTTTAGTTGCAACTAGCAACCAATCATATGACAAATTCTCGAAAAAAGTGTCACGTTGATATTAATCGAGAGAATAAGTTGTTGTTTCCTTATATAATTATAGACGATCCCATCTCATAAACTAATCGCCTAAAAGATTAATTTTTACAAAACAGTATGTAATTTGTCTTTAATATAACATTTGCATTAAATAGTAAAGTTTGCATATTACATCTTGTGCTTCATAGTAAATGTAACTAAAACATTCTATTTTTTTTTACTACATCAAAATTTATTTATTATTATTTATTGTATATAAGCAATAATAACAGTAATATCATCAATTTTTCCTCCTTTATGTTGACCCTTAGATGCTCTAGAAAATGGTGTATCTGTAAATCTATCAAATGAATTATACAAAGCAATGTTTCCAATTTGACTAGCCAATTCCTCTGCTTTTAAATTCTGTTTTATAACTCTTCCAACAATTTCCTCTATCTCACTTTCGAATATATTATCGAGCATCCCATCCGTCCCAACCATCAAAATATCATCTTTCTCAACGTTTAATTCCATCTCTTGAGCAACGCTAGGATTATCTGAATTATAGTTTCCTAATTGATACGGACATCCAAATTCTCGTTGTTGTATTGATGACTTGTATATAATTTTTCTCTTTCTGATTAAAAAAAATCCACTATCACCAACATTAGCAACAACTATAGTATTTTTCAGCGAGTTAAGAGTTATAATACAAGCCGTAGACGATCCTTTTGAATTTGTGTTTTTGTAAGCTTCTTCAAGAACCCTTTTAGGGTTTACGTGACCTTTCATTGATTCATTATATGTAGCGATAAATGAATTCTTCATAAGCTCTCTCGCGTATATTCCAGAGTCAATCCCTTGTTTCGCCCAACCACCAACACCATCAGCAACACCAATAGTTTGGTATAATTCATGTATGAAGTGTGCATCTTCACCTAAAGGCTTATTTGGATTGTCTTTAGGTAAGTATAAAGATCCAAAAACCATTTTTAGGCATGGTAGTTTGTTACTAATAAATTCATCATCATGACTAAGTTTGAGTTTCTTCTTGTTACTATGATTTTCCGGATTATTATCAATTTCATGAGATGAGAAATGGAGATATTTCTTGTAGCATGGCAAGTCGAAAAGTTTATCGAATTTTATTTTGGAAGAACATTGATCATGACCTAATGATGAAATACATGCAGCCATTGTTGTGTGGATTGATAAACTTTGGGAAGTAAAAAATATGTAATGGAAGTTAGGGTTATAATGACTAATATATAATATATACACATATGTTACGTTGCAATTCTATGTAGAATAGGTTATGGAAAAACAAATTTTGGTAACTTTTTAATATATGGAATATTTAGAAAATAGCATATGACTTTTTAATATATGGAATATTTAGAAAATAGCATATAGTAATTAATCTTACTCTAGAATAGATTTAGGAAACAAAGTTTTTTGGAAATTATAGTTAAAAAAATTGAGATTTTAATTTAAAACTTTTTTGGAAACTTTTTGTATGAACGGAGAAATAAATTTTCCAACTACAAATTTATAACAAAATTAGATACAATGATTTTTGGAAAGACGAATTAAATTTTTTATATGATTTTTGATATTTTAAATTGTTAATTATTACACTTTTTTATAGTAATATATTTTTTAGATAGTTTTTTAAATAGTATATATTTCTCTCTTTATCCCAAGTATATATTGTTGTTTGCTTTCTTAATTTCTTTCAGTTTGGATACCTAATGATTTAGTATATATTCTATTTGTTGAATAAAATTTTGTTTCTATAATTTTTCCTTATTTGAACTATATAAAGAAATCACAACATTTAAAACTTTAAAATCACTTTTTTTTTTTACTTTATATAAATTTTACATGGTAAACAAAATTAATTAATTAAAGATATTAAAGAAACAAGTTCACGTGTTTCAAAATAAATATGCCCTTCAATTTAACTTTAGATAACATTTATGTCCTCCAATTTCGAGTGTGTACAAATAGACACTTAAATTTATATAAAATTGAACAAGTAATTACATGTGTCAATAAAATTTCAAATTAATGTTTATGCTTCTATAATACTTATCAATTAATTTATAATAACAACCAGAGTTCTCAAAAAAAAAAAAGCATAATACATTATCATATGCCTTTTAAAATGGCAAATGACATGTATGCCCTCTAACGTTATTTGCGCACAAGTAAACACTTAAGTTTGTATAAAGTTGAACAGCCAAACACATGCATCTTCCGTGACACAATACACATAAGACACAAAAATTTTATGTAGGACACCACGTAGGACAAATGTGTTTATCTGTTCATTTTTATACAAGTTTAAGTATTTATTTGTGCACACCGAAAGTTAAAAGACATACAATTTCAGTTAAGGTCAAATTTATGTATTATGTCGTAAAGAATTAGTGGATTTATTTGAACCCCTGAAATTAATTGAGGTATGTGTCAGCTAACGACAAACGTAAAGCCATCGGTATCCGTAAAATTAATCGAGATACGTGTAAACTGACTTGACAGGTAGCAGGAATTATGAATCGAAGTGAGCAAAACGTGGCTCGGTCACCAAACCTATATAAAGGAATGAGGACTTAGATTTGAAGAATCCAAATAAAAGGAGTTTGATTTCATAATAATAATAATAATAATTGCATGGATATAAATAATATGTAGTATGATCCGAAGAAAAAGAAAATAGTGAAACAAACATTACAAGGGAGAAGTTGTATCATTTTTTCTCCATCAATCATTTTTTTTTTCACACAAAAACTTTACATGTACATTGTATTGTATAATCATAATCTTAATTTTTTGTTCTTCCGTTCGATGAATTATCAAATCTGATGAAAGAATTTCGGAATTGAAAGAAGAAAATTCTGCAGAAAGATTACAACAGGAGGTGCGTTCATCAATTCTGTTTGATGATTCTCAAAATACATAATATTTTCTCTGTTTTAGTTGTTTTCTTCGTTCTATCAACGAAAACTCAACATTTAGGATGTGTTTGATACGAATGCAAGATGTTTTAATTTCCTCATAAATATGTGATTTTCTTATGTATATTTATTGTCGTAAAAGTATTTGTATATATGGGAGGTGAGAATTAGGGGGTGAAATGAGATGCGTTGGAGGATGGAAGGATACAATCAACGTAGAATGTCAGTTGTAGTTTCACTAGAAGAGTGATTTTCTTTCATCTAATACACCTTTTTGCTCGGGATCCGACGCATATAATCAGATATTTTTCAAATAAATTTGTATGTTATGTGTGTGCAGTTGCTTTTGCTTAGAAGTTTGAGTTGAAGTTTGGAGAAGGTGTAAAACAGGAAAGATTTTGCAAAGGAATGTCTATATCAAGGATTTGGAACTGCATTTCGTGTTACTGTGCTTTTGTTTGTGTTTCCGTTTCTACTGCAGAACTTAGCGGTGAAATTTCAATAAAATGTTAACTTAACTATCTTTAGAGGAACTGAAATTTGGAGAATAGAGAATTTCCAACCAGTTGCTGTGCCAAAATCTGAACATGGTAAATTCTATTCAGGTGATTCGTATATCGTCTTGCAGGTGTGTATATTCTTCTATTTCTTTTTTATCTTGGGAGGAAATAAGTTACAACGTTTTGAAAACGATTCTGTTTTTATCTTATCGCAGACAACTTCTGGCAGAGGAGGAGCTTATTGGCATGATATACATTTCTGGCTTGGAAAGGATACTAGTCAGGTAAGAATCGTTTCGTAGTCTTAGCAGTAGATCAACCATATTGTTCCTTTTTTTCATTTTCTAGAAGTTTGGATACTATGCTAGGATGAAGCAGGAACTGCAGCTATCAAAACAGTTGAGCTTGACGCGATTCTTGGAGGACGAGCAGTACAGCATAGGGAAATCCAAGGTCATGAATCGGATAAATTCTTGTCATACTTTAAACCGTGCATCATACCATTAGAAGGAGGTGTTGCATCTGGATTCAAGAAACCGGAGGAGGAAGTATTTGAAACGAGGTTGTATGTCTGCAACGGTAAACGAGTTGTTAGGATGAAGCAGGTACAGTAGCACTTGAGTTCATTTGGAAATGTATGTAACTTCTTCAGCTGTGATTGAAGATAATATTGAGCTTAGATTTTTGTCAGGTCCCTTTTTCTCGATCATCGCTAAACCATGATGACGTGTTCCTTCTAGACACTGAAGACAAAATATATCAGTTTAATGGTGCAAACTCCAATATCCAGGAGAGGGCTAAAGCATTAGAAGTTACTCAGATACTGAAGGAGAAGTATCATGACGGGGTGTGTGAAATTGCAATTATTGGTAAGTCGAAGCCACAGAGTAAAATGCAATATTTTGTGATTCATCTAATGCTTTAGACAGAATTGTTATGTAACTACTATGTGACGTGCGATATTTATTGAATCTTCCCCTAGAATTTTACAACTCTTTCTGTATTGCATATCTCAGATGATGGAAATTTACAAGCTGAGTCAGATTCTGGATCATTTTGGGTTCTGCTTGGTGGCTTTGCTCCAATTAGCAAAAAGGTTGCTACCGATGATGATATCGTTCCTGAGAGAACTACTGCTCAACTTTATAGGTAATGTTGAATCCTTTACCAGTAATCACCAGTGTCAAGCAGTTTTTCGTGTTTATAATACTCTATATCAAAGTTCTCTTGATATCCTTGAGAGACCATGTATTAGTGGACGTAACATCTTTCAATGGATGGCCCTCGGGGTTGTTACTTGTAACTGAATTTTGTATGTCAACCTTTTGCTGTTGTTGGTGCTAAAGGTGAATTATGTCCTCTTTTGCAGCATTACTGATGGCCAGGTCAATCCGTTGGATGGTGAACTTACAAAATCCGTCTTGGAAAATGACAAATGCTATATTTTGGATTGTGGTTCCGAGGTTTTCACTTGGGTAGGCCGTCATACTCAGCTCGAGGAGAGGAAAAGTACCATTCAAACAGCAGAGGTAGAATGTTAGCTGTTCATCCATGTTCTTGTGTGGTATAGTTTCTCATTTCTGAATGACTCAATAATTTTCAGGAATATCTTGCCAATCAAAATAGACCTAAGTCAACACGTATTATCCGGATTATTCAAGGCTATGAGACACATTCATTTAAGTCCAATTTTGACTCTTGGCCATCAGGATCAACACCTGCCCCTGAGGACGGACGAGGAAAAGTAGCAGGTAGAGTTATTACGAGAGTGTGAAGATTTTTATGTGTTTCTGGTTTGAGTTAGTTTTAACTTTGTCCATGTTGAGTCCTTTCAGCTTTGGTGAAGCAACAAGGTGCTGCTGTCAAAGCTGCTAGCAAAAGTACTTCTGTCGATGAAGAAGTCCCGCCTTTGCTTGAAGAAGGTGGAAAGATAGAGGTCTGAATCTGATCATCGGAATGTTTTCCATGTCACAATTTGGCCAGCTCAGTCTTCACTGAAACTGTAAAATTTGTCAGGTTTGGCATATCGATGGCAGTGCAAAGACTCAGATACCCAAAGAAGACATTGGTAAATTCTACAGTGGAGATTGCTACATAGTTCTCTACACATACCATTCTCACGAACGAAAAGAAGATTATTACTTATGTTGGTGGATTGGAAAGGATAGCATCGAGGTACGGATGTCCTTGCATATAAGGGTCAAACACGTCTTTATAAAATTTTCTTAATTGAATCATTATTGTGGATTCAGGAGGATCAAGAGATGGCTGCACAATTGGTTAGCACAATGTGCAATTCACTTAAAGGGAGACCTGTGCTGGTATTACTTCTTTCGCTTACTGTTTTTCTGTCAAAAACTCAAAATGAAGCTTAATTGTGACATCTACGTTATCCAGGGTCGGGTATACCAAGGCAAAGAACCACCACAATTTGTTGCAATATTCCAGCCCATGCTGGTCCTTAAGGTATCTCTCCATATATCATGATAGAGGCTATTTATGTCGTTTTAACGTATAGAATAACCATGACAAGTTTCTTTCCTTTTTTCAGGGTGGATTAAGCTCTGGCTATAAAAATCATATTGAAGAGAATGGCTTGAATGATGAAACCTATGCTTCTGATACTGTTGGCCTTTTCAGGATATCTGGAACTTCTAGTCATAACAACAAAGCAGTTCAAGTCGATGTTGTATGCTTATCGACCCTTTAAGTTTTCCCCTCTTTGGGATATTAAGTAGTCAGTGTCTGATAATCTTTTTCTTTATTCTACACTATCTGTTCCAATTTAGTCATGCTGCAAAAGCTACGTTATGAGACCCTTCTTGTCGTCACTTGAACATGTTCTCAAACTATGTCTAGATAGATAGGTAGCTTCCGTTCTATGTTGAAAGAGTCTCGGAGAGTTGTTCTTATGGATTACGTAAACATCTGTCCAGGGATGTAATTTAGGATTCTTTTTCAATATATATATTGAAGCTGTCTAAATGACAGTCTAATTGAAAATTTATGTTAACTTTGTACTTATGTATAGTTTCCATTTCTCCGTACTGTCAAGCTAAAGTCTAAGTTGCTGTTGCCACTATGTCCAAAGAACACTATGAACTTTGTTGTAAACTTTCCAAAATAAAATTTTACAACCTCGATTTCTAATTTTTACTCCCGGTTTCTGAACTCTAACAGGTGGCAACCTCACTGAACACTTACGAGTGTTTTCTTCTGCAATCTAGCTCTTCAGTATTCATTTGGCATGGAAAGCAAAGTACCCATGAGCAACAGAACTTAGCAGCAAAGATTGTGGAATTCTTGAAGGTGAGGCTTTTATCGAAGTAGAAAAAAGGCGTTCTTTGTCATTGTTATCTAACTAACATACCCTGTGTTCATCCTAGATTATACTGCATTAGGCTAATTTTGTTTGGTGTGTTTTATTCACAAACTCAGCCCGGAGTGACCGTTAAACACACAAAGGAAGGAACAGAAAGCTCAGCTTTCTGGCTTGGTATTGGAGACAAACAAGATTATACCAGCAACAAATTAGCTCCTGAAGCCACCAGGGAACCTCACTTGTTTTCTTGTTCTGTTAATAGAGGTGCATCCTTCTCATCCTTTGATATTTATCGCGAATGAGGAAATTTTTATATTCTAAC
This sequence comes from Solanum lycopersicoides, assembly GCA_022817965.1. Lineage (NCBI taxonomy): Eukaryota > Viridiplantae > Streptophyta > Magnoliopsida > Solanales > Solanaceae > Solanum > Solanum lycopersicoides. Next base: position 92,687,511 of record CM040627.1, read on the forward strand.
TGTCTTTCTCAAATGATTTCATGTTAACTCGTGGATATCCAGGAAAATTCGAGGTAATATCCTAGAGAATTCGGTTAAAATGTATAAATTTCTGGTTGTGTATATATATCAAACAGGTTAATATTTTCTATTCAAATAACAGGTTGAAGAAATCTATAACTTCACTCAAGATGATTTGTTGACTGAAGACGTCATGGTTCTCGACACACATGCTGAAGTTTTCGTTTGGGTTGGTCAATCAACGGACTCCAAAGAAAAGCAAAGTGCTTTTGAAATTGGACAGGTAATACTAGTTAGTGTCATATGTATACTTGTTCATTTTCATTTTTGCTCGAGTAATCGAAGAAGTTGATCACAGAAATATGTAGAGCTGGCTGCATCTTTGGAAGGGTTATCTTCTTCTGTTCCATTGTATAAAGTCACAGAAGGAAATGAACCATGCTTCTTTACAACATTTTTCTCATGGGATCCTGTAAAAGCTACTGTAAGTGACTAAAGCTCTCTCTCTCTCTCTCTCGTTGACTCTCTCTCGTTGTATCGTTTGAATTTGGTGGTACTTGGAAGATAAGATGTAGAGTGACTACAAAAGCTGCATTTGTCAACCTCACGAGAGACATCGAAACAATAAGAAGTTAAACTCATTAGTCAAATTTCAGCAACGTTTAACACTCTGACTTACCTGTTTAATCAGGCACACGGAAACTCATTCCAAAAGAAGGTTATGATACTCTTTGGATTTGGTCATGCTTCCGAGGTAATTGATCTTGTTTTTCCATTACTATAATCTCATCTAAGTTACATGAATCACACAATGGTGCAAGAATGATGCATTGTTTTCCATATCATATATTAGTTGTTTGACAGTTGCTTTTCGTAATTATCATCAACCGAGTTTCATAATACAAGAGTTCATTAGCTATTCAAGAAGTTTAGACCTTGTACTCTATATTTCAGAATCATAGAACAAATCAAGATGGACCAACTCAAAGAGCCTCAGCATTAGCTGCTTTAAACTCTGCATTTACTTCATCGTCTGCTGCGAAAGCTAGTTCTGTTCCAAAGCCTACAGGAGCAAGTCAGAGTTCACAAAGAGCAGCTGCAGTAGCTGCATTGTCTAATGTTCTTACAGAGGAAATGAAGCAGTCAAATTCGCGCGGATCTTCTCTCCAATCAAGTAGAAGTCCATCAGCTAGCCCAACTGGTACAAAACTTCGCCTGTTCTGTTATTTGTCGTGTGTATTATGAAGAGATCTCATGTTTACTATGGAAGCGTTGGTACTCGTGACTTATTAATTCATGACATACAAGCTTAGGTTATTAAGTGTGTTTGCAACAAATTTTAAACTGATCAAAAAATAAACTGCAAACACTAACAAAATATGACGAAACAGAAATTTTGTTGATGAATATTTGTGACTACAATTTTGTTCCTCCCTTGATTCTCCTTGCGATTGTGATGTACTTGATCGTTGGGAACATCAGGCGATGACTTTGACAAAAAATAGTATTTGATATCTTGATCTCTTTATGAATATCGCAGGAGCTTATGAGATTTTGAGAATCCCCTTGAAGGAATATGTTACCTTAATATAGGCGTGAGCTAGGATTTAGGATAGAGTAGCCTCTAAAAATCGTAACAGAGATTTAGCTCGTCTTGTAGAGTCCTACAAAATCTCGATGTCTACAATCTGTCTGTGTCTCTCTGTCTATGATTGTAACATGTTAATGATTACTTAAACTGAATATCATTGCAATTAGCATTTGAAGTGAATCAACATAGTTTCAGCTTGGTACATTATGTTTTTTTCAGCTAGGACAAAGCATGCTCGATTTAAAGAATCTGAAGAACGTTCAGAACATCAGGAGAACGAGGTATCTGAGCACGCATCAGAGACTAATGAAGAGGACTCGGACCTGAAACCACCAGACGAGGTGTTCAGTTATGATCAGCTGAAGGCTAAGTCGGAAAATCCTGCTACTGGCATTGATACTAAACGAAGAGAGGTTTGTAACTCGAGTATGGTTCATTCTAAAGAAAGTACATTCCTCTTTCCCTCATGATAAACATTTTTCAGGCTTATCTTTCGGATGAGGAATTCGAATCTGTACTAGGAATGACTAAAGAAGCATTTTACAAGGTCCCAAAATGGAAACAAGACGTGCACAAAAAGAAGGTTGATCTGTTTTAGTATACGAACAACAAATCACTCTCTCTGTGTTCCCCAAAAATCTTGCATATCAACGTATGTTGTTGATGTGATTTTTCGTCGTGGATTGAGGTACATGATGCCTGGATTTACTTATAGTTTTGCTTTCATGTATCAGTTGTTGGTTTAACGAAATATATTGCTTTCAATTCAAACTATGTATACATATGAAAAAGGATATAGAATATATATATATACACATATATAATAAAATCAGACTCATTCTGAACGTGAATTCGCCTTCCAAAGGTTTGTAGCTAAAAAAGTGAAGACTAATTCTTTGGTTCAACTAAAGAGTGTATACATTCATTATATTTATTGTAGTTAATTAAGTTGATACTTGAAAGACTTTGCAAGTTAATTGAGTGTTTGACCCTAATGTGTCAAACTAATGAAACTTGCATATATCTAGTACTTTTCGTTTCATCGTTTACGAGATAATTTATAATCATACAAATGTCTACGGTTTATTTTATTATGCAAGTAACAAAAAATCCTTTTTTCTTTCTTACACTTTGTTCTCAGTCAAATGTCGCTACATAAATTGAAAAGGAGTAGTTGACTTGAAATTAAAAAAAAAATAAAAAATCTTAGTGTTTACACTAAAAGCTAATAGATGCATACGTAAACTTAAATGTATTTTCATTTATTTAAAGCGATTCACTATAATATTTCATATTATAGGATATATGTAAATATCTGATGCGAGTAAATATTATCTTTAAAAGCCTTATTATTGACAAATTTGAATATTTTATTGTAAAGAGATCTATAGATTGACGTGCCGTGATCAATGCTAAGATTTATCCGTCTATTATTAATGTTATATATATACTGCTATTTATTTAAAAAAATTAGTGGTCAACTATTTCTACTTTTTTATTAAAAACATAGACACTGATTGGCCTTGGCTTATATGACATTTTAAAAAAAAAATGAATATAAAGAAGTATTTTCTTATTTTATTTTTTATATAATTTTTAAATATCTTGAATTTTAGATACAATATTAATACATATTAATTTAAGTGAATCATTTCTTGCAATTTTTTAATTTACTATTTAGAATGATTTATCATTCATTCTATAATATTTTGTTATTTATTTTATCATATTGCTTCAAATTATTTTTCTTTGAGCTAAGAAGATTTATCAAAATCAATATCTATGTTCTGTACTTTTAAGCTATAAGAATGAAATCTACATATATTATACTTTTTGTAGATATTATTTCGATAAATTACATTAAATATATTATCGTAGAGTATTCTTAAATGTCAAGCAACACTCTGTATGCTTGGCTGGCTTGAAAATAAAGCTGGCAAAAGAAGTTGTATAGTTAATTATATATCATGAAATGAAGTGCAAAAGAATGAAATGATCACGTTACTTCTTTTATGGAGTTTGTCAAAAGGAGTTGAAACACGCCGTCGAAATTTGGTAAAAATCACATGATCGTTCCAACGATATATCCCGTTCGTTTTAATTTATTTATCTAATTTTAATTTAATATAAAAATTTAAAAATAATATAACGTTTGAATTTTCTAGTTGTAAACTAAAAATATGTAGAATCAGTGGCGGATTCAGGATTTTCGTTCAGGAGGTTCGAAAAATAAAAATGTTGTTGATGGGATTTGAACCTGGGGCATGCAGCTTAATATTCAGGGGTCTTACCATTGAGCAATCTATTTTTAATTGTTATTGAGGGGTTCAAAATATATACATCTACAAAAATACATAAAATTTACCTTATATATATCGTGTATTTTTTTGCCGAGGGTGTTCGGGTGAATAACCTGGACCCAATGTGTGTCCGTCCCTGTATAGAATACATCAAAATGTCATTTATTCTCATAATCTTAGATATATAAAACGTTTTTAAAAAAAAAAATTGACTAAAAACTGTAAGACAAATAAATTATAATGCTAACAATTTTGTGTTATTTTCCCTTGGACCGTTACACAGTTGTCACATGAGGAAAAATCGATGAAATAATACTCCTTTTGTTTGACTTTGCTAGTGATGATTGATAAAATCATAAATTGACACAACCACCTTATTTGGCTGTCACCTTTAAGAATGACACTAGCTCGATTAATAATTTTGTATCGAATTAAACCACATGTATTAAAAGTTTCATTCTACAAACCATAGAATGTATTATTTACGGCTATATTCACCAAAGAAATTTAGCATTTACATTATATAAAGTATATCACACATTGTCTCTTGCTCTTTATAATTTATGGTGATATACGTTTAAAGTTTTTCTCGATTTGATATCGTTTTCGTAGCTTTAATATCGATCTAATCAATTATTGTGCTTCAAGATATCTCGAGGAAAAAATTGAATAAACTTTAATTTCGCATAGCATTTTACTCCTAACTAGAACTTAACGGTTGATTCTTCCAAATTAATCTCCAATCTCACTCTATTTTATTTTATCTAAACGTCATATATCTATTTGATTTGACGAAACAAATACAAATAAACCCCTCCCCACCTCTAGATATACACAAATAATCCATATAACATTTACTATTACATTATTATTTACATGACAATCAATCACTATAAATTATATCATTTTGATACCTAAATAATCAGAATGTAATTTCGATCTCATCAACTGACCAAATTCTATTATGAACAATTAATACAAAGTACATAGTCCTATAATTAACCTTTTTTCTAAAACTAATTTAACCACTAATCAACAATCACTATGAACTTAAATACTTTTTAAAAACATAATTAATATCAACATTACTATTTTCAGGACTTATAATCGAAAATTTCAATACTAATAAAGAACGTGATGTTAGTGAACTCAGATCAATAATTGACTCGCTCAAAATCAACTCAACATTCTTCATCATAAACTCATTTCCAACGACTTGATTGAACAAAACTGACTCGTTCATCGAGTTCTTCTTCTTGCGTTGCATCGATTCTTGAATAATTTTGATTAACATTGCATTCGATAATCTTCGAATTCCTCTTAATTCACCCATGATAATTTCGGGGCTTGCTTGTTTTTTATGAGTTTTTTCGAAGTTTTTTCTTCGAAAAATAAGAATCTGAGTTTGATTCTTAAATCGACTCGGTGAATCACCGAGTACGAAAATTTCTTTCACATTTACTAATATTATATGATTGAAATTTCTTCGAATTCGACCAAATAACATTGGATAACAAGCCCATCTTCTTAAATTCATAGGAACATGATCCATAAACCCGGATAATGAATTTTCCGGGTCAAGTTCATCGGCGTAAAACCCGATAACTGACCCATAACTCAATTGAATTGATTCAGCTTGTTCGTCAATGAAATTGCTCTGTTTTTTGCGACCCCAGATGGTTTCTTCACTTGCATTCGGTTTATTATGGGTCGAGTCGAAAATGGTAGAGTTGTATTCGTAGCCATTGATGAGTTTGAAGAACGAGGTGTTTTCTTCAACAATGGTGTTTTCAAAAAGAACGGATTTTTTGGGGAAAACGAACAAAATGTCGGATTTTGAGCTGATTTTTGACATGTAAATGAGTTTTGTGAACAATTTCAGTTCTTGAACAGTGACGGATTCAATTACATGAGCTACAATTAAATCAGTCATGGATCTTGTTCCTTTTCTGAACAGAGTACCCATTCCTTGCAATGCATGTTGCTGAAATGATGGGGATTTTGGATTTTGAAGTTTGAATCTTGAAGATGGTTCAAAATTTGAGATTGTAAAGAGGAGAAAAGTAATGAAAATGAGAAAAACACAAATTGAGATTATAAATTGAGCTCTAAACAGAGTGTTGATGGATTTTAATGGAGAAAGATTGGTTTTTTGCTTGTTTTTGGTGATAATGGTGGATTCATCTTCTGGGAATAAAATGAAGAAGAACCCCATTGCTTTAAATCCCATTCTTTCTCTCTTACTTACACAGAAACACTCAGTGGAGAGGTTAATTTTTTTTGGCTATATATGTGTGTGTTTCTGAGCACTCTGTTTTTGGTTTTTTAGCTGTTTTTGTGTATGGGGAAGATGAAGGATTATGAGAGTTCAGAGGAGTTGTTACTATGTTATTATAAAAATATTGTCGCTCGGAGTTTGATATTCGTATAATTAAATTCAAATTTGCGTATCGCATTTTTGAAAGAGGTGCTTTTAAATGGATCTTTCTTTTTTTAGACTTTGCAATGTTTCCTTGTTATTTAATATATTTTTGCCATTGTTATCTATCTTCTCGAGATAGTGATAAAATCAGCGTACATTCTATCTTCCTTAGATTTCATTTGTGAAATTTCACCAAATATGTTGTGGTGGTGGTGGTGGTGATGGTGATGGTACTTTTAAGAGGATTTTTCATTGAGAAATTCAAAGTCGAGAGAATGAATCTCAATCACATAAAATATTACTAAACTCGGCTACAAATTATTAGTTTTATTTCAGTAACTGAACTTAAATACACTCTCAAGCTTACAACATGAGTGAAATACACTTCTAAATTCTCTCAAGTATTTTCAACACTTTTCTTACTTTTTATTAAGAGTCCAATGCTCCCACAAGAGTTTGACGCTTCTTACTTTAATGTCGCAAGTACTAAATTTTGATAAATTAAATAAAATGATGTTTTTGATATTATTAAAAATTTATGAACAAAATAAATATTCATATTAAATTTAAAAATGTTTCAATACTTTCTCTTTTATTATAATCAAAGATCACAATTTTTTAAACCAATATAAAAGACTTTTTAAAGCCTATAGATGTTGTTTTTCGATGATAAACCAAAAGGAAAAGAAAAAAAGTGAAACTTTTGGGAAAGAGAAAAAGAAAAAGTGTAATTCTAAAGGGCAAAAAAAAAGGAGGAAAATGAAATAATATTATTGTCTTTAAATGAGCAAAATAAGGCAGCAAACATGAGAGCGGTGAGAGGGGGAGAGAATTTTAAATTATACAAACTATGGGTATTGATGTGTAAGATTTTTAAAGTAGTGGAACAAAAATGAAACTTTTAAATAGTTATTGGTTATTGCTATTAAATAAACACGTATATATAGAGAGGTGAATTAGATTAAGAATTTAAATTTCATGAATTTAGTTTTTAAGATTCTTATTTCTTAATATTGAGCACATTATATGTTTAAAGTTATAAGTTTTATGTCTATTATTTATTATAATTTTATTAAATTTTATACTCTAAATCGAAAGTTAAAGATTCAACTGAACTCATTCTTATAACGACACATTCATTGTAGTGCATATATAGTTCAAGTTCAATAAATAAATAGACGAGTTAAATAAAAATGCTTAAACTCCAGTTATATATATGACTATAGGACACAAAATAATTGAAACGAAACACAATATATTTGCATGGTCACTAAATAACATGTTAATTGACAACTCCTACAACAAGTTATCAAGTTCGAGAAGATATAGAGTTACTATTATAGCATAAAAATAAAAAAAATTATTTCCGAAAAAATTTCGAAATACACTTTTAAAGTGCAATAATTTTACCTTTTGATAGTTCTAGAGATCATTAAATAGAATATAATTATTAATTAGTACTCCTATGACTATCTAGAAGCTCACTTCAATTATATATTTTGTATTTATTTCTTAAAACTTAAGTAACCATATCTATCATATATGTCATATTTTAAACATGGTCAGTTTCCTGTCACCTCCCTTTTGCATATTACTTTTTCTATCGAAGTAATCGAATAATAGAGGTCGTACTATTTACTTAGCATACAAATTAAAAAATAATACGGTACGAGTAATTTTATCAAATTATTTTAATAAAAAATAAGTTATTTAAATATTGAGTAATGAGTAATGAGTAATGAGTAATATTTAATAGTAAGAATAAAATAGATACAATATAATAAATTATTCATTAGTTTTATAAATTAAACAAGTATTATTTTACATCCCTATTAATAATGTTTTACATTATCAATATATATATAATTAAGTTAATCTATATCATATTACAAGAGATCGTGACTCTGTATAAACTTTGATGAAAAGAAGAAAACTTGCGATCAAAATACATATAATTCATTTTTCAATCTGACGTTAATGTTTGAAGTAACTTGTGTTAACTTCATTAGAAATATCGAATAACTCTATTCAATATTAGGAATATATATCTCCTTTTCCTATTTTATTTGCATAGTTTGAGAGAGAAAAACACTAGCAATTTCATTAAACTCAACTCTTTTTCTCTTCCTTTCCATTTCTTCTTCAACTTCTAGCCTCACTCCAAACAACATTGGCCTTTTACCATTTTGCCCTTCTTTTGATTTTTTTGACAAAATGGCCACTAGATCAATAAGTTCTTTGCATTTCTTATTTACTAATAAAAGCTCAGAGCTTAATTCTCCATTTTCCATTTTGAGCCTTTTATTTTCATCAACAAGGCTATTGTACTCAAATGATGATGAAGAATTAGAAGTTGAGGATGATGACTTTTGATCTTCATCTTCACTTCCTTTCTTGTTGTTGTTTGTTTGTCCATGCTTTTTTTCGACGAATATCACATAGTAAATCCTTATCTCCCTTGCGAAACATGGCGTTGCTGAACTCCCACTGACTTGTTGTAATTTTATGAAAACCCTAGTCAATAAATAATTAGGATTAAATTAATCAATGAATCATAAGAACTATACTCAACAAAATTAAAGATATATAGTTCTAGGCTAAGAAATATCGTATATTATTAGTCTCAAAGTTGATTTACTATAATATTTTTTTATTAATACTGACGATGTATATAACAGAAATGTTGAATGATAAATTTTATTGTAGTTAATCTCATCCTTAATTACATACTATGGTTTCCTAAATAAATCGAATAACAATATAGCAACATCGATAATTCACTATGCATGAAAGACACAAAGTATATAAGTATGTTAACTAATCATTTTTTTAAAAAGATCGATTAACATTTAATCTAAAATATATTTATGTGTAATACCTTTTTAATAAAAAGAATAAAACAAGTTATCTGCTATACTGTATTAATGTTTGTGGAGAGCATTATTTGTTTTCATTCTCTCTACAAGTAAATAAATAAGATAATAATCTTATAAGTGATCTGATCGCATAAAATATCGATACGTTAATTTTTTAATTAGGGGAGGGTAGAATAGTAAACATACATAGGTATTAAGCTGCCGGACAAAGCTAGAAAAGTTGCTATGTTTGAAAAGCGTTGGAAGCAAATCTCTAGCAAACTCCGCCGGTTGCCGGACTATAAACGCCGATCCATCGGAATTCCAAGAAATGACGTCGTCCGTCGCCGGATCCTCCACCAACATGTATGTTTTTAGCAAGAATGGTGGTGTTGATGCCTTCCTTACATACTCTAACAAATTCCTTTCACATTCGTCCTCTAATTCCCCCATTCAAAAAGTTACGTTTTTGCTCAGATAGTAAGCACTAAGGTTATTATATTTTCGAGTTACTGAAAAGTAAACAAGGGTGTTTCAATAAATAAAAAAAAGACAAATGACGATTAATTATATGATAAAGTGGAGAAGAGTAGAAGAGCGGTTAAGAAACCCCAATCCCAACAATAAAAACCTAAAATGAATCCAAAATTCATGAGAAATACAAGAGGGAATAATATCTTGGGTACATGAGAGTTATTATAAAAGAGAAAAGCAAATAATATTTTCTTGAAACTTATGCTTTTTATATAGTTGTTTGAGAAGGACAACTATAGCAAGAAAATTTGTTTTCATACATTATATCTATGACGATGTTTGATTGGATATCAAATTAAATAAAAAAATAAAAACGATTTTTAAATATATAATAAATTAATTATTTTTTGAAATTTATGATCTAAAATATATATCATGATAAATTCATAATCTTTTAACTATGTCGTTATTCTCCCACATTATTATTTTGAATTGGGAGTATATAATAATGTGTCTTTTTTTAATAACATATAATAATGTGTTTGAATATAGTCATGTGCATCTTCTAGACGATCTATTGGATTAATTAATATTAATTAGTCCACGTCTAGAGAATGTGTTTTATTTCTTATTATTTTGTTAGCTTGGTAGAATTTGGTGACCATATTCTAGAAAAATTAAAAAATATTAATTAGTGTTTTACTTATTAAATAATCTTTTTAATGTGAAGACTAATATTACAAATTCAACATATTTGTGTTGTGTGACAAGATTTGATCAACTCAAACCCAATCATATCAACTTGAGTTATTATAGGTGGTAAGTATTCATTCATCCTTAATTATAGATTTTGGATTCAAGTTTCGCTGGTACCAAATCACCTTTATAAAGAAGTGGTTTATTCTCAATAATAAACTTTTTGACGTAAATTCGAATTTAATAAAAATTTAATATAAATATCAAATATTCGAATGAAATTAAAAAACAACAACTCAAAACTCAATGATAAATCATGTGAAAGAGCAATTTAGTACTTGGTAATATATTAGTATACTTTTCTTCTCTCTTTTTAATCTTATTTTAGTTTCTAGATAAATGACTCAGAATCTAATTAAGATCTTCTAGATGAGCATCCATTCAGATAAATCTAAATAATTAGCGTAGACTAATTAAATAAATATTATTAAATTTGTTTCAGTTTATAGTTTATGTGACGTTGATTTCGTATTAATTTAATTATTTTATTAAGAATGAAACAGTATATATGTAACGCTAACTAGAAGTTTTTATAACTACACAAATAATTTTGATATATTTAAAATCATAGTTTTTAAAAATCATTATACTCAAAAATTAATTACATGTTTAAATATTTTTTTATTATTATTTTTAAAAAAAAATTATTCTATATAACATAAGTTTTAAATGATTGAGTAATAATCTAGTAGCGTGTAGGGCTTTTGTGAACATTTTTTTCCAAAAACAAAGAAAAAAATGAACTTCAAATTCTAATCGTGCAACAGAAATTAGAACGAAATGAGTATTATTATAGATGATAGTTTTACAAAATTGACTAGTCTACACAAAGAAACAAAAAAAATAATAATAATAAATTGACACTTTAACGTCCATGACTCCATGTAGATTGATTGAGTGAATTAATTTATATTTTGTTTGTTGTTAACAACTTGTTTTGCTGTTATATAACATGAAAAAATAGAGATAAAAAAAATTAAATTATCTACGATATGTGTATCGATATATAAGAAAATACTTTTTTATCTCAAAAATTTTGTGAGACCTGTTATTAATTTGTTCGAGATTGAGACGTTGCTATTTTTTTTAAAAAAATTGGGGGCACTAGTGAGTAGTGAGGATTTTGTATTACCACTCAATACAAATTTTCCTTTATTTATTCTTAATCAAATTTAGGAAAAAATTTGAGTGTAATATGCAAAAGAACCAATTGTTTTTTTTTGCACTACTATTAATACATTGGATAATTAAGGGGGTCCAAAAAATTCATTCATGGTATTTGGACATATTGGAATATTTTATATATAATAATATTTATAATTCAACCAGTTGAATTATAGTTTCAGCTTGAACCCCACCTCAAAATGCAAAATATATATATATAGCGGTTATGAAAACGTTTTATTAAGAGATAAATAAAAGACGAAAGTTAATTTGATGAAAAATATATCAGATAAATTGAAACGAAGAGAATAAGTCGCTTTCCGACCCTTAGATATTTCACCAATCACGACCTTTTCCTTTTTCCCATTTGACTAGTGTGAATGGATTATTATATCTTATTATTTTGACAAAGATTAAGTTCTAGAAATAGAGAAATTAATACCATTTTGTCACATCACTTACCATTTATCAACAAAAATATTGTTTCAATTCCTTATCAACAACGAACTGCATTATAAGTCTTGTATAATCGAGTTCAAGAAAAGTTAATAGCTTTCGTTCAGACTCTATATTCGTACCAATGTTTTGCTCAAAAAGTTGAAAAAGAAAGACTTAATTAAAGTAAATAAACGGATATCCTATCAACGAGTATTTTCCTCTTATTAAGTGAAGGGGGAGGAAAACAACTAAACAAGGCTTAGCTAGTTTTATAGGACCGATCACTACATAAGCCAATTCTTCCATTCATTCATTACTAAACCACGGTATAAAGTGTTCGAGTCAAGTTATAACATATTTTTTTGAAGAATCACGGGCCTATGAATCGGACATATGGCTGGTAGTTCCTTTCCACAAGAGCTTCATACGTGTTGCCCCATCCCCTCAATCTGATGTTTGGATGTGAGCTATACTCCACGAAGAACCTCTTTTCCTGATGTAGTTAACAACTAAAGTTGGTTTGGAACTTATTGATTGCAAATTTAAAAGTTTTTAAAATAAAAAAATTGGCAAACATATATCAATCTCTATCTTGAAGGCATTTCATCAAATTACTGGACTACATTTCAAATATAACCCATTTTAAAAAGAAAACTTACACGAATAAGCAAACTTATACTATTTAATTACTCATCATAGCTATAGTTTGATATAATTACCACTCGCGACTAACATTATACATTAATTATGTGGGTTGGCTTCGAATTTGTATGATTAGTCATGTTTGTATATGTATAATTCGTCAGGATATACAAATAAATATGTATAATATACAATTTTTTAGCCTATATACATATACAATTCACCTCTCTCCCACTCTCTGCCCTCTCTCGCTCGCCTCTCTCCTCCCTCTCCCAATCGCTTGCCATTTATACAAATGTATATGCATAATATACAGTTATATATAATTATATACATTATACAATTCACCTCTCTCTCACTCTCTCACTCTCTCGCTCACCTCTCTTCTCCCTCTATCGATCTCTTTCGCCTCTCTCCTCTCTCTCCCAGTCTCACTCGCCTCTTTCCTCCCTCTCCCAATCTCTCTTGTCATATATACAATTATATATGTATAATATACAATTATCTAACCAATATACATATACAATTCACCTTTCTCCCACTCTTTTCCCCCTCTCGCTCGCCTCTCTCCTTTCTCTCCTAGTATCGCTCGCCTCTCTCCTCCATATAACATGTAGCTACAAATTGTAATTATCAAACTATAGCTATGGAGAGTAATTAATTATTTTTAAGTGGCTATATGTGAAAGTTTCCCTTTAAAAAAAGACATAACTTTGGGCCTAAATTCTCTCCAACAGATTTTAGTATTCCCACATCGCTGCAATGTAGCATTAGGAGACCCTTTTTAATATCAAGCAATGGGAATACTTGTCACGACCTTACTTGAACAGGATCTGTTCTATAGGCTCGTATCACTATATCCTTGATTTCTAAGGAGACAGGAAACCAAGTCTGGTGGATGACTCGTGGCCATTAGACTAGAGCGTGATTAATGGCCTCCATGGCCCTCGGGTCATGGTGTCATAGATGATCGTTCTTAGATCCGATTGTGGTTGCTAAGATGGTTTAATGGCTGTCTGACAGACTTTTCAAATTTTTTGCCGAAGTTATATCTACATTGACCTATTCGATATCTTATACTAATTTTGACTTTAGTATCATAAATATTATGATCTAGACTCATGGTATCATCAAAACCCAAAATATGTATAAAACTTTGTATTATATCTTAAAAAGCTCTGAGGTAAATTAGATCATGGGTTTTATATTATTGTTAACTTATTATACGTGTCTTAATTTGATCACAATTAAAAAAAAAAAAGTAACTTCTAATAACTTTAGTGGGCCAACAATTTAGCCCTACATCTTGGGTCTACTTTATAGCAAGCCCAAGTCAAAAGGGCTGGCGGCTACCAACCCTACGGCCCACACGAACCACTCTTCTTGTCGAGCTATCTAATTTTTGGATCGTTATTTAATTTATGTTTACTTTATATAAATTTAATTACTTGAAAAGTAATTTGAACTATGTTCGTTTTTTATTTGAATGTGCGAATTGTTTTATTTTTAGCCGTGCGTATCTAAATTAGTTTTCCTAATAAATAAATAAACTATTCTTAAAATTTCAGTAATTCAATACCTAAATCTACCGTAAATAAACTCTAATTTAAAATATAAATTCGATTCATCATAAGGAACAATCTTTAATAATCAATATGTTTAAACAACAACAAATCTAACAAACGTAATAGTAACATTTTAACTTTTTTCATATATATATATATATGTACACGCTCAATTATACATAACTGAAATACATGTTTATTACGCATTTTTTCTTAGAAATTACTTAAAATTGAGTAGTTGTTCAAAATAAAATAGAAAACGGATACTAATTTAAATGAATTATTAGTTCTTTGTCAATTTTCTCTATTTATTTTTTTTTTTTTCTTTTAATATTTATAGTAAAAGGCAACATAAAATTATTCTATGGAACACCAAGCTTTAGTTCAATTGAATACGTTACAACCTGTGTTAATAAAAAAAGAAGTTACAACTTGTGTTGATAATTGATTAAATTATATGTTACAAATACATAACTATTGTAAGTTTCAAAATTGTACATTTCTTATTTTTTTGAATTCTTAATTTAAAATATTAAGTAATGTTTATGTGTTTTTATACCATTCAAAAGAATTAAACAATAAAATTAGTAGAATGCCATCTAAAAAATTATAATAACATACTAGTGAAATTTAACCAGTAAGAGTTGAGAAGAATATAATGTACTTAAATTTTATTTATATATGTAATCAAAACAAAATAACAATAAAAAAAATGATCACATTATGACAAGGAATATTCCTTCTCTTATTGCCAATTATATATATATATATATATATATATATATATATATTAAAATAATAAATAATTATGTGTTACAACCTCAAATTACACTTTTCTTTTATTCTCATGTTTAACAATGGAAATTGCTAAGAAATTTCTTTGTGTACTATAGTACTAACTATAAAGTTTTTCTTTTTCCTTAAAAACAATTTCATTCTTTTAATCATTAATAATATTTCATATGCATTGAAGCCATAAATTTGTCTGGAAATGGGGAATATAACGCTTTACATTATAATTTGAATTGAAAAAATAATCTTAACTAAGAATACTTTTTTCATGTATGTATTTATATATTTCTTTATTTTTATATAAAATAAGATTTTTTATATACAGATATGAAACTAAAATATATTTACGAAGAACTAATAAAACTATTTGACCCGTAAAATTACTTACACATTATGTACATGATATTTCTAAAAGCTTAAAAAAGAATACGCAACAAATGCAATTTATTAGAAACTTTTATGCATATACATCTCATTTATCAAATACTTTTACTATTTTATGGCACGTTTAGAATATTGTAATTATCAAGTAATGACATTTCATTATTTGATTAATTGGATTTTGTTGTCAGTATGGTATGTTTCTTTTTTTTTTCTTTTTTTTTTTTGCATTATGGTATGTTTTTATTACAAAAAGAATATTTCACGATAATCAAACAATAGTTATTCATCAAATTTTTATAATTTTACTATATTTATTAATTGTTGAGAAATAATAAGCCATAACGTTTCATGACTCATCAATTAAAATTTTGATAAGTATTCTATATTTGTCAATTTATAAAAATTAATCAATCAACACCACTTTATGATTTGATTCATCAATCAAATTTTAATATTTTTTCTATATTTGACAATTTATGAAAATTATTCAAGCACCAACATTTCATGATTTGACTCATCAATCAATTTTTCTTATAATTTTCTATTTTTGTCTATTTATGAAAAATATCAAGTTACAATCTTTCAATCCTTGGTGTAGTCCCCATTTATATGCTGATTTGGAAAAATATTAAAGAGAAACAAATTAGTATTTATCCTATTAGAGTGAATATTGTAAAAAACAAGAAATGGACAAGTGAATTAAAAAAAGGGATAATTATATATAATAGCAAACTAATAACCTAAAATAAATGGAGTAGCTACGGTTTGATTTAATTGTGCTCCATAGCAAAAGTTTGCCAAAGTTTGCCAGTCGCCTCTCTCCCAAAAATCTCGCTTGCCACTCTCCCATTCTCGCTCGTCGCTCTCCCTCTGCTCGCCTCTCTCACTTTATACACAGAAGTGTATAAATTGTGCTTCTGTTTTGTATAAAAGCGAGAGAAAATTGTATATACACATGCAAAAACATATATCTTCGTGCTATACACTTAATTATACACTTTACAAACATTTTACTTCGATTCAATTGTAGACAAATGCAAGTTTTATACAAATATTGCAGCGAAAAAGGCCAACGAATTATACAATTGCAGTGAAATACAATTTTCTCTCGCTTTATACAACAGAAGTGTATAAATTGTGTTTCTATTTTTGTATAAAGCGAGAGAAAAACATATATCTTCTTCCTATACACTTATAATTATACAATATACAAACAGTTTACTTCGATTCAATTGTATGCAAAGCAAATTTTATACAGATATTGCAGCGAAATACGCAGCGAATTATACAATTACGCATTATACAATTGCAGTGAAATAAGCCAGCGAATTATACAATTACAGAGAAATAGGCCAGTGAATTATATAATTTAGGCCAACGAATCATACAATTGTATATGTATAGCGAGGCCAGCGAATTATACAATTTAGGCCAGCGAATTATACAATTGTATATGTATAGCGAATTATACAGTTATATGTTTGCTATGGAGCGCAATTATGCAAACATTGCTATAACATACAAATATGATTTTTTGTTTGCTATATGTGAAAGTTGCCCTTAAAAAAATACTACTACTACAACTAATAATTTTGTATGGCCAATAAAATTTATAATCTAGTCACATCGATATAACTCAAATTTTGTGTATTAATACAACAATAAAATATTTGGTATAATTTGATAAACTAGGGTTGAAATAGTGTAGAGCTTGCATATCTTATCTCATCTCTATATAAGTATGTTGTTTACGATAGACTCTCGACTTGAAATTTGTGCACCAATACTGATAAACTTCTGTTTTTGACATAGACGATCAATATTCAGATTAATTTAAGTGTTATCCGGCTGTTTTATATATATTGAACAACTCTGTTTACATGCGCAGAGATTTGTACTACCAAAAAAGTTTATCCAACCGAAAAACAATGGAGTTAGACGACATACGAACATAAACCTAGCGAATCATGTAGATAAGTCCTTACTGCCAGGTGGATAGACGGGTGAACCACGAACATAATGAATATAGTAACTGACAAGAAATATAATTCGGCAGACAAAGCCAAACATAGTTAATCACATATAGATAAGCCTTTATTGCCAGGTGGATAGGACATGTAAAGTGCGAAGAGAATGAATGTAACCGTCAAGTAATGGAATCGGCCGACAAGCGAAGACAAATCTAGCGAATCACATAAATAAACCCTACTGCCAGATGGACAGAGCAGATGAAGCGCGAAGGGACTAAATGTTTGATGAGTGGTTAAAAAAGTTGATCGTATTTTGAAGTCAGGTATTTGAATGGAAGTTGGGCACAAGTCTCATTCTAGTTGAGATCGATTCGGAATAACATTATGTCTTCATCGAAAGCGTCCATCCAAATTTAAACTATCAGGTATAAGAAAAACTCATCAGATCATGATAGAAAGTTAGTAAGTATTTGAACGTTGTTTAATTTTTCTTGCTTCTATATTATTCTTTGATTTTATACTTGTTGTTTCCTCTACTTCAATTGCATATTATCTACCGTTTTGGTATTGTTCTTCTACTTTTATCTTAACATGATTTTTTCATTACTGTATTTCTTTTTCATACTTGAGTTTGATACATTTTACATGAATAAAAAATCTATCGAAAACAGTTTCTTTATCTTTTACAAAATAGACAAAAAATTGCGTACATACATACAATACATCACATATAAAATTATACTAAATTTATTACTGTAACTTTTGTTGTATCAGGTTAAGTTGAACTACAGCGTCATATACCTTTTTCAACATTTCTAACAAATTTATTTATGTTTTTTACCTAAAAATTGATTAATGTAAATAAATAACTCTTTAATATAAGTTCCTTTTTTTCTTTTCAGGAAAAAAAAACAGTAATGGGCCCTACCGAATACACTTCTACCGACCCGCATTCTGAATTTAGGTCTATAAATACCCCTTTGACCCTTCTAATTTTCTCTCACTCCTCTCCATAACTAAGCACAATTTTGGAGAGAGAGAAACTCAAAAACTCCGGTACCCTTTTTCCGATCATCGTTGCCGGAATCATAATCGCTAGTTTTTTCCGGCATCTACGATCGAATCGGGTCGAAAACGTTTTGAAATGGATACGTACTGTTCGGATTGCAAGCGGAACACGGAGGTGGTTTTTGACCACGCCGCCGGTGATACGGTTTGCTCGGAGTGTGGGCTGGTGTTGGAATCTCGTTCAATTGATGAAACATCTGAGTGGCGTACTTTTGCTGATGAGTCGGGTGGTGATGACCCGAATCGTGTTGGAGGACCCGTTAACCCGTTACTCGGTGATGCGGCTCTGTCTACAGTGATATCTAAAGGGCCTAATGGTAGTAATGGAGATGGTTCTCTTGCTAGGTTGCAGAATCGTGGTGGTGATCCTGACCGCGCGATTGTTTTGGCTTTTAAGGCCATTGCTACCATGGCTGATAGGTCGGTTACTTGTTGCTTTCATTTCCTTTTGTTTCTGATGAACCCTACTGAGTTTTGTTTCATGAAGTATTAGTTGAATTTGATACTTACGTTATGAATTTGTGGTTTTAGTTTGTTTAGATATTTGAATGTCGGTACATGTTTATGGGTGAAATTTGGAGAATCTATATGATTGGGTATCAAAATGAATTGGGCTCGAATGGATCCGATTGGATATAGATGATTTATATAGATGATAACTAGCCTCTGATTGATGTGTAGTAGGAGGATGAGGAAAAGGGAGGGGGTTAGAAGATGAAAATGAGTTTATGTTATGATCACTGATCGGATTTCAGGGCTTGTGTGATAGTGACTATTGGGATGAAATGGGTTAAATCTTATAGAATCTGGTAATGAAATTGAATATGTAAGATGGCTAATTTGAAGAGTACAACTGTATAGCTTTTTTCTTCCTTCCTTGATTAAGCTTTTTTTGGAGGGAAGACATTTGTGGGATGATATGTGGATTTATAGTTTGATTGGCTTGGTGTTGTTGTTACGCTAATTAATCCATCTGATTTGTCCTTCCCATGCTCTATGAGATGGCATTTGTGTTGCCCTTTTGTTACAACTACATTTGAAGTGATAATACTGGTATCATTCCTTTTAATTTTTGAAAGCTTGGAAATTTTTTATGCATCGATTGAACTGAGTTTTCTCTCTCTATGTTTTACAGGTTGAGCCTTGTTTCTACTATAAGGGTATGTTCTCTAGTATTCTTTTAAGTTAATTGGGCATCACAATATTATTGACTGCATTCTTGGATTCTCTTGCACCTTTTTAGTTGACGCATACGACAGTGCAGCTTTTCCATTTGGTTTTTCCATCGCTTCATTTATATGCGTGTTAACATCTTTAAAGTTTTCTTTTGTCGTCTGTTGCTTAGTCCCTTTGTCTATTTTATAAGTTAATTACATGTAGATTGCAACATATTACCCTTTATTGTCCATCTTATTTTGCTTTAGTAAACAGAAACCATTAATTTTCTCCGCCTAAGTATACTGTCTGTTTGTGAAAGCACCAAGATTTGATTGTCTTGTTGCTGCAGGGTTATCCCCTAGATATGTTAAGGATGTCATCTGTTACAATCTTTTTTCCATATTGCAGCGAGTATTTTGATATAGCCTTTTTCTCTTCTTTTTGGGATTAGTCTGATAGTCCTTATTGCTGAAAGTCTTTTTTGCACTAATTGGTATATGTCTTCTTTGATCTTGTGCAGGATCGAGCAAGTGAGATATATAAGAGGCTTGAAGACCAAAAGTGTACAAGAGGCAGGAATCTTGATGCTCTGGTCGCTGCTTGTATCTACATTGCGTGCCGCCAAGAAGGCAAACCCCGCACTGTAAAAGGTGTGGCAATGTTTTCTAATCATGTAGATTAACAGTTTACTCTTCTGTGTGAACTCTAAACCTTTGGGTGTTGATTAGAAATATGCTCAATTGCCAATGGAGCTAGTAAGAAGGAAATTGGCCGAGCAAAAGAGTTCATTGTGAAACAATTGAAGGTTGAAATGGGAGAATCAATGGAGATGGGAACTATACATGCTGGGGACTATCTGGTGAGTCTACTAAATATGTAGGTTTTGGCCTCTTTGTGGGGGCGTAAGTGTGATATGACCATTCTTATATGCTATCCTGACATGAACTATTCTTGATCTTCAGAGACGTTTTTGTTCTAACCTTGGTATGAACCATGAAGAAATTAAGGTTGTCCAAGAAACCGTTCAGAAGGCTGAAGAGTTTGATATAAGGTACACATTTTTGTTTGTGTATATTTGATTATGTTCTTAATATGGTGAACCCATACGTTGGCCCCACAGAATAATCCAGAGGCTGGTTTAAGTCATTTGCTTGAGGATCTGCATGTGAACTCTTTGGGGGAACTACTTGATTTTTGCAGTCCCTTGAGTTCTCTTCTTTCATATTAAATGGACCTTCCATAAATTTGATTTTGGCACTTATTCTGTTCTGAAAACTTTAGAAAAGTTCTATTTTTTTGAAAAAAAATAAAATTGATAGAACTTGAGTCAATGGGTAATAGGGGTGAAGCTATTTTGTCAACCGAGTTAAGTTCTTGCTTGAACATCTTCCCTGCTCCACCTTCTCAAGAAAAAAGAGTGGCAGACCCCACTTGTTTGATTTAAATGACTAATATATGCAAGTCTCGTTAAAGAGATTTTCGTGGACATTTCACAACTAGTTTTTTCTATTCTTAGAGTTTTAACCAGTAAATGAATTGCTAAAAGGGAAAGAAGAGCGAATTGATCGTTATCACTCAGATCACTAGAGACTAAGGTTGGTGGATTAGATCATTAATAGTTATTTTCCTTTTTGCAGGAGGAGTCCTATATCAATTGCTGCTGCAATAATATACATGATCACTCAACTTTCAGATTCAAAGAAACCTGTTCTGCGAGGTTAGAACATCAACCTTCCTCTTTGTGCAATCTTTAGCCAAAGAGGCAATGCATATTCCTTTACATTCACGCTTCCTTAAGTAGGTGCACAATGCTGCATTTCTATATTTAATTGTGCTGCATAAGTGAACTGTTCATGTGGGGTTGCCTAGCTGCTTTTAAGTGTTGGTTGTACTTGTATATGCTAGTTTCGTATATACATCTGAACGTTTATGCTTGCAGCAGATATCTCAGTTGCAACCACTGTTGCAGAAGGGACAATCAAGAATGCGTACAAGGATCTTTATCCTCATGCTTCCAAAATAATTCCAGAATGGTACGTCAAAGACAAGGACCTTAAGAACCTGTGCAGTCCAAAGGCATAAGAGTACCTTAGTCGTTGAGCTCTATAAATCTGCTATAGGGCCTCAAGTCTGGAAGAATTATTCAAACAGAGAAAACATCAGACGCGGAGTTTTGCCTACCCTGTGTTCTGGATTCACAATGCACCGTAGGTCATTTAGACCATAGTAATCCATATTATTTTCTTTTTCATTTATCTCTTCCCCTTCCCTAAAACACAAATAGGTTCCATTTTTTTTTTGAATGTTACAGATTTCATAGGCAATTGTCAAATTTTTGTATGGCTAAACATTGTCATGCAAAGTGAAATGTTTTCGTCTTCCATAAGATCCATCATTTGGTGTGATTACTTCCTTTTTTGAACCATGTTGCTGCTGTTCGTTTTTTTGCATTGAAAATACTCATTGGCGAGATAATTTATGAAAATGCTCTTCTAAAGATTGAATGAGTTATTATGTACAGGATGAGTCTGTTGCATAATATCTTTAAAGACGCAGCATTAATAAATCGTATATCTCCATGTTGCTTGTTACGTTACACTTTGGATGGAATAGTGTCTTTGTCATCTTGGTGAAGCAAATATCTTATCCATTTTCTCTTATCTTCTTTTTTTATGATCAAAGATTTTTCTCTAATATCTTATCCATTTGCTGCTTCTTTTGGCACATCATATATTAATAATAATTGGCCCATCTTTTTTCTTTTCCTTTCCTTTCCTTTCCATACAATCATTCTTTACTTGGCTTCCTATCTTTTGTCTTGTTTATGTGGAGAAAGAAACTTGTGCTAATCGAGTCATGCACAAGCTGATCTGGTGACAAAGGAAAAAGAATGACCTACTATATAATTGCTTCAATGTTTAAAAACTTGTCACATGTTTATGATTTATTATTAGTTTAACTTCTCTTTTTACTATGTTTAAAATAGCAAATAATTTTTTAAAGGTTTATACATATATGTTTCAGCAATACAAAGTTTAAAATTCATAATACAATCATCAATTTATTCCTTAGGCTAGGCTAAATTAAAGCAAGCCATTTATTATAATTTATCAGTAGTTTTAAAAATACTCAAAAAGATGTTAGAAGAAAAAATTGTACTATACACACACACATTACTTTCAAATCAAACCACAAACACACGCTATGCATGTATATATAGTGTTTTATATATAGCTACGGAGAAATTAACTTTTTAAATTTGTCGATTAATATAATTTACAAGGAAATTTTTTTCATTATTTTGTCTTTATTTTGTCAAAATTTCAAAAAACTGAAAATGACCACAAGAATCACATGACTTTCCTACTCTTTCACCATTTCCCCCGCCACTTCCTCCGCCTAACTATAAATCCATCTTCTTCTTCACAACAACAACAAATCAATGGTTTTTTCATCTTTAAAACCAAAATCACAACTAACCCATTTCATCTTCTTCAATTTCAACCACATCTGTACAAAAAATTACACATTTTGACATAAAAATTGTTACTAATGGATGCGTACTGTTCGGACTGTAGAAAGAGCACAGAAGTTGTATTTGATCATTCAGCTGGTGATATGGTTTGTTCAGAATGTGGGTTAGTTTTGGAATCTCATTCGATTGATGAAACATCTGAGTGGAGAACTTTTGCTAATGAGTCCGGTGATAATGATCCGGTTCGAGTTGGTGGACCGAATAATCCATTGCTTTCTGATGGTGGGTTATCTACAGTGATCTCAAAACCTAATGGAACTACTAGTGATTTCTTGACATCGTCTTTGGGTCGATGGCAGAATCGTGGGTCGAATGCTGATCGATCTCTTATTTTGGCTTTTAAAGCTATTGGGGTTATGTCTGATAGGTACCTTATAATGTTCCTTTAGTTTTGTTTTATTTTCATTTTGGGTGTAAATGGTGGTGCATTGTGTCTTAGGCATCTTTTACTTGAGCTGAGGGTCTATCGGAAACGGTCTTTTTACCTCCCAAATGTAGAGGTAATGGGTAAGATATGCGTACACACTAACGTTTATCTCCCAAAATGTAGAGATAATGGGTAAGATATGCGTACACACTAACGTCTCCTGACTCCCACTTGTCGGATTACACTGAGTATGTTGTTGTTGTTGTTGGTGATGGGGTAAAGGTTTGATTTTGATATGGTTTTCTATGATTTTTGTGGGGAATGTGGGATAAGGGATAATGCTATCTTTAGTATTTTGTCGTGGGTTCTTAACTTTTGTTATTTGTCATCTCAAATGCTTTGATATACTTGTCCTTGAGCCGAGGGCGTATAGAAAACAACTTTTCTACCTTCTTAAGATTAGGGGTAAGGTGAGTGTACACACTACCCTCATGAGACCCCACTTGTGAAATTGCATTGAGTATGTTCTTGTTATTGTATGTGATTTAAGTTAGTATAAAAGATGTCATGTATTTATTGGTTAGGTGAGTCGAGATTCACACGTTCTGTTTATTTGATTGCCGGAGTTGGAGTAAAATTACTGGTAGAGTTGGTGTTATTTGCCTGGAAACTCAAGCGCTGAGCTGGGAACATTAAATTGTTGAATGTCTTGGTAAAAATTGTATTTTTGGATTGATTACCATTGAAAATGATGTGTGGTGATGTTATCATATAGTTAGTGTGAGAAAAGTTTGCATCTTTACTGGTTGCTCTACCTATTCTTTTTTGTTACAAGCGGTCTATGTTGTGGTCAAGTGTGAATTTTATTGGCTGAATTACTTGGTCTTTTTTTATTGGCTCTAAGCAGCAGGGTAAGTATATGTGTTGATTTTGTATTTATGATCTTCTTGATGAGGTGAATGCCCATAGTGGTGTGTGCTGCATGAAAAAATTCTTGAAAGTTGACAATGCTCATATGAAGGATTGCAAAAACTGGCAGTAGTTACCAGACTGGACCATGGTAGAGCATTTTACTTAGTGAAGCAATAGACAAGATAATGACTGTCAGATGAGACATAAATGAGTGTAGTTTATAAAAAGCATAGCGTTTGGTTCCCAAATAGTGGTGATAGAAGAGCAATATTACAATTTTCAGTTGAAAGTGGAAGTTGAATTATTGGCTTTAGACCTTGCTTTGTAGTGACTTTCTATGGTATGCCTTGATTTGGAAATGCTCTGTTTTATGCTTCTTTCTTTCTTTATGTTCTGTGCTTTTGATGCCACCTTATAGTGTAGGAGTTACAAATGTTTAGTCCAAATTCATTTCATTGCCTTAAAATAGTGGTATGGTCTACTAAAATAAGAAAAAAAAAAGTTTGACTCATCTGCTTTAGACAAAAAAAAATTTTCTTACGGCTAAGGAGAAATTAGTTTAGATGCCTCTGAAAGACAAGATGAATGTGTATCCTGTAGACTACAAAAAGAAAATACTTGCCTATCTACAACAATTTTGTGATTAAAAGATAGAAGTATTTTGAAACTTTCACCTTGTAATTTTCTCATACTAAATTCAAGGCCTTTGCTTCGTTTTAGAATTGCCAAGAACTCTCATGGCTCTATTCATTAAGTGTCTCCTAGCCTTTACACTATTGGAAAAATTTCCGTTGTGCCTTTTCAAGTATTGTTGCAGTGCCTTAGGTGGCTGGAAGCATCACACATCTTTTCACCTCGAAAGTTGTCTTGATGCACACAGAATAATCACCCTGGATCCATAGAGACCATCGTTTGGTTGTAATTCTGTTTTTCCAGTCATTTCATTCTCCAAGGAAACTAGTTTAGTCCATACAATGAATTACACCATACACTTTTTGCTCTCAAGTATTGTGTAGGTTGGGAAGTTGATTGAAGAAGTTTTATTTAATCAGTAAAATTTGCTCTTTCTTTGTTTTATTTGTCCACCACTTTATATATATTATACATTAAAACATTTCAACTTATTCTTCAAACAGTGCTCTTGGTTTTGGTTTTCTTTCTATATATGTGTTTCTTCTGGTCTCTTCTGTTACATTATTCTATTAGAGCCAAATGAACTAGTAATGTGAAACCTATTCATTATAAGTATGTGTCTGGTCTGGCTCCTTATTATATTGACTGTAGCTGAACTTATAATGCGGAATTCCAAAAGATATGGCTGATGTAACATACCTATTTCAGGTTGGGCCTGGTTGCAACCATAAAGGTATGTTCTACTCCTGAACTCCTGATACTCATTTTCAATCAAATGACATTGAGATGTCAGGAAGTCTGTGCAGATATATGCTTGGTTAAGAAGTGTCCAATTACTTTGTCTTTCCAATTTCATTCAATGTGTATGAAGAGTCATATTCCCTCTTTTAGCTAAGGCTGCCTGATTCATTTGCTCATTTGACCACTCAGCTGGATACATAGTTCAATATTCAACAATGTTAATGGGTATAGTATGCACCCTCCTGTCGCCTCTCTTCTAACAACTGATTCATTTGGCCAGTGATATAAAATTTGGAAGCTATTTGTGTATTTTTCCGACTTTTTTTGCTTGTGAACTGAGTGGTGCAGTATGTTCTTCTAGAACTTGGAGCTTGTCTTTCGTCCTGTGACCTTGTATTTGACATTCCGCCAAACATCTCATGGCAGGAATTAACGGTTTTTTTTAGAGTACGTCACAGTATTGTTTCTTAATATTATTAGGATATTCTCTTTTAACATTTACAAGAATAAGGAACAACCCAAGGACTCTATGTTATGATTCTTTTAAAAGATGAACTTGAAGATGTTTCGATACTTCATGTTAAGTAATTTGACAGTTAGACACTAAAAGCCACAGATAACTCTTGTTCAGTATTTCATTATAATGGTTTAGATTTTGTTCAAAGGACCGAGCTAATGAGATATACAAGAAGGTAGAAGATCAAAAATCTAGTAGAGGAAGGAACCAGGATGCTATATTGGCTGCTTGCCTATATATTGCTTGTCGACAGGAAGACAAGCCTCGAACTGTGAAGGGTACAGCCTAAGACTTTTTGTCAATTTGGTGTCCTGATTTAACTTCCAATTTGAATGAGCTTTCTTGAAACTGTGGATTGGAAATAGAAATTTGCTCTGTTGCGAATGGAGCTACAAAGAAGGAAATTGGCCGAGCAAAGGAATACATAGTGAAACAACTGGAGCTCGAGATGGGTCAATCAGTGGAAATGGGAACTATACATGCTGGGGATTTCATGGTGAGGTTTATTTGTAGAAGCATGAGAGAAAGACTCCATTACCAAAAAAAAGGACTACATTCTCCTTCTAACAAAAAAAAGGCTCTATTCTCCTTCTAACTACTATTTTTCTAAAATGAATTTCGTATCGAACTTTTGCTGTTTCTAATAACTTGGTTACTGATACATGCTTTTAACATTTAGCGACGCTTTTGTTCAAATCTTGGGATGACAAATCAAGCAGTTAAAGCTGCTCAAGAAGCAGTCAAAAAATCTGAAGAGTTTGACATAAGGTAGCTTTGCTTGTATTTATGTTGATACGCAGATGCTTATTCCAGATTTATTAAGTGTTCAAACTAAATGCTGCATTTGACTAAAACTGATCTCATTTTTTCCAAGTGGAGAGCATGTGTTTTTAAATTAGTGGGTGATGAGGAGAGTCTTTGATTCTATGACTATGTAGGTTGTTAAGCTTAAGAAGTTCTAGTTTTTTGTTCCTTACGTGCTAAAACTCATTGTATTACAGTAGAGAACAAAACCATGGATATGGTAGTGTAAATAGGTAAATACATGACGATGGTGCTGTTCGCTTTTGGTATCAGAAGACAATATAACTATATAGCAGAACCACGACCCTTAGCAGCAGCAAGCAAGGTGTATTGAGTTATGCTTTCACTTCATGTCATGTTCAAAAGAAGGACCTAGTCTTCATTTTATCTGCTACCTTGTGTGGTTAGCTTGCCTCTAGGATGATTGGATTTTTGGGATGCTAAGATATGAATTCACAGACTTCTTGTTGCGATCGATTTTTCATGAATCATGACATTTGATCTTTAAGTAAAAGAATTCCTGGTGTAACTTGAATTAAGATTTTAGAAGTACAGGCTTACAGAGTGATTATTTAACCTGAATGCCAATTCCTAGCTCCCATGCTTAATAAGGATTCATACAGCCGACCTCAACTAGCTTTAGGTTGAGGTGTTGTTTTTGTTATGTGGCTTCCTACAACTTAGTTACTTGTCATATTCTTCCACTGGAACGGGGAATTTTTTATCTGTTCCCCTCCTTGAGATACAATTATCACTTAATACTGCTTGGCATCTTTCAAAGATCTGGTCATGCTACTTGTTCCAATTTCCAAAATGCTTCAACAATCATATGATACCCATATGTATTTACTCCTCTATATGAAAGTGCAGGAGAAGTCCCATTTCGATTGCTGCAGCAGTAATCTACATAGTCACCCAGCTTTCGGATGAGAAGAAGCCAGTTAAAGGTAACGAAAATGTTATTATTCTCTTTCTTTTGACATGGATACTTAGACACCAATTCCCTCCTTTATAGGAATTGCATTAGTGGAACGAGCTTTCCTCCGTATTTCTAATGATGAGCCTCATACCCTATACATTTTTATACTGCTACATTAGCCCACGCCTCTAAAATTGCATGATGTTTCCTGTGACGATTTGAATTGATAGTCTTTGTCCTGGGGGTGATGAGTTACATTGGAGGTTAAACGCCACTCATATTACTGTGAATTGTTGTATTCTGAAGCATCTGCATATTGAATATCCGACATGTCATGTAAAAAACTGTATGAATGCAGATGTGTCACTTGCAACTGGAGTTGCTGAAGGTACGATCCGGAATTCATTCAAGGATCTATACCCACATCTCTCAAAGATAATACCAAATTGGTATGCACAGGGTCAGGACCTAAAAAACCTCAGTAGTCCTTAATGAAGCTAAGCTAACCATGTCAACAAGTGACAACTTTTTTAAAAAATGCCTTCAAGAATGTTGTGTATCGGAGGACCCTTCGATGAAATTAACAGGAGAGGAAGCTTCTTTTACCCCAAGATGTGAGCTAATACACATTAAATTATCAAACAGTTCTAACTTAGGATAGATCTTCAAGTTAAATTACAAGTTGTAAATGTTTTTTTCCCCTTAAAGTTGACACTCTTTCTTCATATACTACTGTACTGAGATTAACATGAAAATGTAGTTTCCAAATTTAACTTCATCACTTATGCATCATCCTCTTTTAAGGATCTTATGAATTTGTCGAGTCGAATTTATATAGAGACTCAAGCACTAGATAAATTCGTAAAATTTACTTTAGGGAATGGATTATCTATAACTTTTATTAAGAGTTATTTGATCCACTTCAAAGAATGAGACATAAACTTTAGGGTAATGGATCAATATTTAGATAGTTTATGTTATCTTGTTTATATTTCATATAAATTATAATATTTGAATTAATTTTACGAAATATTTATTACTTCGCACTAGCACCATCAATTGGTGGTGGCCTTAGTAGAAGACAAACAAAAGACAACCAATAGTTATATATTACTAGATATTGTCTTATAGGTTGAGTCAAATCAAACTTTAGCAGGGATCCACATTTAATTTTGTGCGTGTAAGATATGTGAAGAACCTCATATCAATGGTTTAAGAGATATATAATCATATTACCTTATATATAAGCCGACAACAAAAAAGAATAACAGTGCAATACTTAATTGTACAATATGTTATGTGTAACACCTCGAATCTCAAGACGAAGAAATTCTAGTTTTCAGAAAAATTGGTGCCAGTATCAACTAAGTAGGATCACGGACTGTAAGTGAGGTTCCTTCGTTAAGCCCGAATCCGTATAGTCTCTGGTCCCACCCAGGATCAACCAGTACAGTCCGTGGTTGGAACTACGGACCGTAGTGACGGTCAGCAGCCACTTAGAGGGAAATTGGTGTTGGGTCAACTTCAAACGGTCATAACTCTTAACATAAAAAGGATTAGGTGGCCCATGACCGATCAAATCAAAGATAATTGGATCTTCTTTCCAACTCCATTGAGTTTGCTAATATTCCATCTGTGAGTAAAAAATTATACTCGTTTTAGTGAAACCCTATCAGGCAGACATGACCGACGTCCCCTACCTATGGTTGGTAGGTTAACCCACGAATTGTAGGTCTCTCCATGGGTGGCCTTCGTCAGAATTAAGTCAAGGTCGTTTTGGTAGTTTTCCTATGCATTTGGCACTTAAACTACGTCGTTTGATCTCTAAACTACATAGTTTTAATCAGTGTAAGCCTAGTAACTTAATCACATCTTTCCCTAAGCGATTCATTCACTAAAAAATCATCAAACTTAGAACAAAAGAGGAGAAAAGAGGTGACCCAAACCCTTCCAAGAACGCAACAAGTTTTCTTCAGTTTCAGCCCCGAAATCAAAAGATTTCTCTATGAATTTCTCACTAGGTATGTGGAATTTCACTAATGGATTCCTTTCGTCCACTAAGTCACTATAATTCAGTCAGATTGTTGATTCATATATCTTGATTAGACCTAGAGTTTCTAAAACCTTAGATATTAGTTGCGATTTAGCTATTAAAGTATTCCTAATCCGATCATCATGTTCGTAGAACCGTTGCTTTGTTCTTTGCATGAAACTCATAATTTATAGTTGTGTAGATTCTCTTAGTTCATGAATTACATATGCTAAGGTAGTTAAGCAGATATACATGCTTTAATTTTCGACTGTCATATTATTAGTATATAATTGTAATATTCTCATATTTGCATGTCAGTATTTTGAGTTATTCAGTATTTCAGTTATAATGTATCACATACATATTCAGTTGGGAGTAGACTTAGCACCAAGTGGAATAATTTTTCAGTGTACTCGTATTATCTCAGATCTACGTGCCCCAGTAGGTTAGGTCCCCTAAGAGGGCATCGATTTTGGTGATCACGCCAGTCATGCCTTTATACCTCTGGCAAGGTATATCGGGTCATTCGATTCGGTGTATACATCGGACATCACGTTTAGCTCACGTGGTGGTTATATAGGTTATTAGTATTTTTCATAGTCAGACTCTAGCGCATTTGACCAAGTTTTCAATTATACTTCAGTATTTAGTCTCAACATGTTATGCACTTGGTCATTGCATTTAGTTCAGTTCTTTTCAGTATATCTCGGTATTTCCATCATGTTCAAATTGTGTCC
Source organism: Solanum lycopersicoides (assembly GCA_022817965.1). NCBI lineage: Eukaryota > Viridiplantae > Streptophyta > Magnoliopsida > Solanales > Solanaceae > Solanum > Solanum lycopersicoides. Next base: position 92,718,287 of record CM040627.1, read on the forward strand.
TTGCTTAGTTATAATTTGTTCAGTTTTTATCATATCCTGCATGCTCAGTAGCTTTCAAGTACTGACGCATATTCTGCGCTACATCTTTTTATGATGTAAGTTCAGATTCTCAGATTACGCCGTATATATCGGTTCCTGATCCACATTCAATAACTTCAATGATGAGTCCTCATACTTCGAGGACAATAGACATGTTTTCAGATTTAATCTTTTATTTCAGTTTCAGTTTTGCTAGGGTTAGCTAGGGACATGTCCAAGCAACTTTAGTCAATAAAGGCATTTTCAGACATAGTACTAGATTCAACATTAGTTTTTGAGTGATTTTTCGGTATCACTAAACACTTAGAATTTTATATATATTCAGATTAGTATTGGGTATTCTCCATCATTCAGTAATCTCATGATTTAGCTTCCGCATTAGTTATCTTTTTATAGATATGTCCAGTTTGCTTATGATATGCCAACTCACAGTTAGCTTGGGGACACTCGTAATCCTAGGTCCCGTGTTACGCTTAGGGATAGCCTTAGAGCGTGACATCATGTGAGTTCTACTATATATATGTTCCACATTTACGTTTATTTTACCTTATCTATATTTAGGAATTAATTCTTATAGTGTTGGGAGAACCATATTTATAGAATATGGACTTAACTATCATCTTTATTTTTTTAATTATTTGTTGAATGAGTGTCAACTCTCACATGTCTAATACTGATATCGGTGACTTAGATTTGATTAAAGGGCTACAACGATAATTTATGTAGAGAGGGAAAATAGGCAATTGATTGAGGATTGTAACAATAACCAATGGAGGCTATTTTCAAAAGAATTTGACTATAGTTGCAATTCAAAATTAGGCTAATATAAGCCAATACCAAAAAAGATTAATACTACAATACTTAATTGTACAATATGTTATGTGAGTTGTACTATTATATTTTATTCACATTTACCTTTATTTTACTTTATCAATAATTAAAATCAATTTTTATTGTGTTCGAAGAATTATATTTATAGAAAAGAGATTTAATTGTCATCTTTATTTCCTCAAATTATTTTTTGAATGAATGTCAACTGTCAAATGTCTAATATTGATATATCAATGACTTAGGTTTAATTAATTAAGGTTTATAACAATAATTTATGTAAATTGAAAATATAGGCAACTAATTGAGGGTTATAACAATAATTTATGTAGAGTGAAAAAATAGGCAATTAATTGAAACTCGATATATTTCGTTGGGTTGTCATTGATTTTCTTAAGAAAGAAAATCGACGCACTTTCATTGGTTATTTTCATGCAAAAATAGAGAGAAACTTAAAAAAATGTTACTTATTTTTTTAAAAAAATCAATGATCATCCATCAATTTTAATTTTTTACGACAACCAACGAATGAACGCCGATTTTTAAAATGCAAAATTGTAGTTGAATAACATACATAGAAATAAAGAAATCATAAAATTAGTATTTAGTGTTAAATGGTACATAAAAAAGAATAGAGTTGAAGGATAATATTTTATTATTTTTTTAGAAAAAATATTTTTTTTGTTTAACTCTCTTTCTCTGAGAAAGTGTGATGCAAACACTCTGCCACATCACTTAGAAGTGTCAAAACGGAACATAAAAATTGGAGTTGAAGGGTTAAAATGGAATAAGGTTGAGTTGGAGTACCGAAATGAAATTTAGGGACATGTTTGAGGGTCTACACTGTGTTTGACGTTTTTGATATCTTTTTAGCTACAACACATGTTGTGCATGAGCCATAAACAACAAATTTTTTTTAGAAAAACTAGGAAATCAATTAAAATAAGTCTATGAAACCATTAGATTCTAGATAAGGGAGCTGGAAACCAACAATAGTACAATACCACTATATTAAAATCGTTGGCCAAAATCACAGCTAATAAAATATCTGTGTATGAAATCTTATCTGATTTGAATGAATTTTTAGACAGTGAAAAATATCAAAATGAATATTAACAAATGTAACAAATAAAATAAATATTAAAAAATATAATGAACGTGATCAATAACGTGTAAAAATGCAATTAAACAGAAATAATGATTTAATCAAAATGAACAACTGGCTGTGACAAAAAGTAATGTAATTAAAATTAATCAATACAAAATCCTAAATTTTGACAAAAAAGAATAGTTATCGTTTAAAATTATAAAAATGTATTTGAACTATTAAATAAATAAAATTTAAGTTACGAATTTTAAAAATGTTAGGCCAAAATTGAATGTCAACAATGATGAGGATGTAAATTCGATCGAGATCACAACGACAACTATCTCTTGTAACTGGTTGCTGTTGGTTTTATTGAGAGAAAACAAAGGAACTGGTTGTAACTTTTCAATATCTTTTTAGCTACAACACATGTTGTGTATGAGCCATAAACAACTAAAGATTTTTAACAGCCAACCTGGCCTGCTAATACTAGTTGTTGGATTCATGTGTTAGCCATAATCCTTATAAGATCATCCATAATTTTCACCTATATATAACTCAAGGCACTCCAGAAACTGCAGATACTCATCAAATAGCGAAATTTCTAAAACATTTCTCAATGGCTGAGAACAAATCCACGAAAAGCAATGGCAAAACGGGTGTTCAAGCCGCACAAGTGGCTGTAGTTATGGTGCCACTTCCAGCACAAGGCCATCTCAACCAGCTACTCCATCTCTCTAGGCTTATCTCCTTGTATAATATCCAAGTACACTATGTTGGGGCAACCACTCATATTCGCCAGGCTAAGGTTCGTGTCCATGGTTTCGACTCTCTCACAGATAAAAACCTACATTTTCATGAATCACATACACCGAGTTTTGAAAATCCCCCTCCAAATCCAAATGCTTCTCATAAATTTCCTAACCAATTAATCCCTTCATTTTACGCAACAATCCATCTCCGAGAGCCAGTGTGCTCTCTTGTACACCAACTCTTAGACGAGAATCATCGGAGAGTGATTGTTATTTTTGATTCTATGATGAGTTGGGTAGTACAGGATGTGCCAGCAATCCCAAATGCTGAGTGCTACTGTTTTAGTAGTATCTCAGCTTTTCATATGTATTCATTGTTATGGGAAATGAAAGGAAAACCTTTCCAAGCTGGAACTGAACTATACGAGGACATCCCCTCACTCGAAAACTGCTGTACTAAAGAGATATGGGAATTGTGGAGGAAACAAGAATCCCTCATGGGGAAAGTTAGCTCTGGAGAACTTTATAATTCATCCAGAGAAACAGAAGGTTTATACCTTGACTTAGTAGCCAAGGAAAATGATGGCCTAAACCTATGGGCTATTGGTCCACTCAATCCGTTGTTGTCTAAGCAGAAGAAAGACTCAAATAAACACCACCAAAGCCTGTATTGGCTTGACAAACAAGAAAAAAACTCTCTGATATATGTGTCTTTTGGAACAAGTACTACCTTGTCTAATGAAGAAATCGAAGAACTTGCCTTCGGGTTAGAGAAAAGTATGCAAAAGTTCATTTGGGTACTTAGAGATGCTGACAGAGGAGATGTTTTTGCCGGTGAAGAAAGGAGAACTCGGCTACCTGAAGGTTATGAAGAAAGAATAAAAGGAAGAGGAATTATTGCAAGAGATTGGGCACCTCAATTGGAAATTTTGGCACATCCTTCCACAGGTGGTTTTATGAGTCATTGCGGATGGAATTCGTGCATGGAAAGCATTTCCATGGGAGTTCCTATAGCAGCCTGGCCAATGCATTCAGATCAGCCAAGAAATTCTCAGTTAGTAACTAAGTTCCTGAGAATCGGCCTAATTGTGAGGCATTGGGCATGTAGAGATGAGTTGGTTACATCAGAAATAGTTGAAAATGCTGTAAGAACTTTGATGGCTTCACCTGAGGGCGACGACATGAGGAAGAGAGCATCAGAACTAAGTAATGTTGTCAAACAATCAGTGATAGATGGGAGTGTTAACAGTGCGGAGATGGATTCTTTTATCACTCACATTACTCGATAAGTTTCCCGTCCAGAATAATTTCTTGGATGGTCATCTACCTAAGCATTTATTGCATTAAAGTGTAGCTTTGCTGAAGTCATCAATGAAAAAATTGATTATCATCATATTTATTTATTAGCAGAACAACAATCTACAACAACATGTCCATACACTAGCTAGGCCAATATCCCTGTGAATCAAATGTGTGAGAAATCTCTCCGTAACATTGACTTCATAGATACAAAACAAACATAAATCGTAACATCTAGTAAACTCCTCTTCAGTTCCATATCCTAAGCTTGTGTTACTCCAGTTGACAATGACTAGGAACAAAATGAGGGCAAAGGCATTTAAACAATCCTAGCTGCTAATCTAAGCATGAACCTGAAACTGAAGGAGGATCATTATCCATCCATCAGTGTAAGTTCTAACCACAGTTTTATTTAGTTAGAAATCTCGCAGCCTATTTCAATCCTATTGGCCTCAACATGCTCCATATCAACCAAATTTTCCTCGTATACCAAAAAATACATATCATGTATAGGATTGAACTCATTTAAACTAACACAATTCTTCAAAACATTGATAGAATAAGTACCTGAACAGATGCAGGGGAGGGTGCAGGGGAGGCTTCCATCTATCATGTTACCACTAATAGAATCAGTGCTTTTTCTATGCTTTTTTCTCTCAGTCATTTTGTCAAGCAGCTTGAGTGCTTATCATTCTCAGCCATGGCCTTACAAACAACAATTCAAGTTAAAAAAAAAACTACTCCTCCATTTGTTTCAAAAAGAGTGTCACTATTTCTTTGTTCTTCTTTGGTAATAATTTACTTTAATTTTTTACGTGGCATATTTAAGACCACAAGATTAAAGAACATTTTGATACATTTGACATAACTTTAATTTAGAACCACAAGATTAAATTTTTTTTTTCTTTTCTTAAACTCCGTTCCAAGTTAAACTAGGTCAATCTTTTTTAAACGGAGGGAGTATGTATATTATTCTTTCACCTAATCATTGTTGTGGTGAAGTCAACAACAAATAATTGGGTATTGAATATATATTTTTTGGATATATATAAACTATTATAAACGAATAAAAAAAATTCGGAGCTCGTATGAGATAGAGGTCACAAATTTAACTTCTGAGAGGCGAGTAATGTTAGGGATGCATCCTTATAGCTCTTCCTTTATGTTTTGGTGTGAATCAACTAAATTGAAATTTCAAACTTGAGACCTCGAAAAATTACCTGCTTAATTTATATGCTTAATAAGTTACAAAACATAAATAATTAAGGGTGTATGGTATAGTTCGTTATAGTACATGATACTTGACTTTTCCAAAGTGCATAGAAAAATGGTATCAGTGAGCAATAATTAATCATTCATTTCAATTTATATGATATTATTTAATTTAATATAAAAGTTAATTTTTTAGAAATATTATTATCTAAAATAAATCTTAGAAATTTATGTAACAGTAAATCATTTTATTAAAGAAAAAAATTAAAGTTAAAATATATCTAATTATAGAAAGGTGACAAATTCTATTTTATCACAAACTAAAAAAAAAACGTATCACATAGATTAAAACAAATAAAATATATAACAATTCATTGTTTTTTAGAAAATAAATGATACAAACATTTAACTTTCCTTTTTTAAATAAAAATAAAGAGATTTTGTGGATCTCACATCAAACGTTATCTCTTCAAAAGTTGAATCATGTCGTTGAAAATAGACTCTACTATTTTATGTTTATTTATGCATTAACTTGAGGTAATTATGTATGACTATATATAGTCCAGAATATCTTTGTTAAAATTAGAACAACAATTTGTATTTGATCAAAGTTTTAAAAATATTTCGAAGAAAAAAAATACTTTGCTTCCTAAAAAACAATTTTTAGTTCAGACAAAAACACATTTTTTCAAAGAATATTGAGTGTAACTTCATAAGTGGACTCGTAGAAAGGTGATATGTTCTTAGCCTAATATCTAAGTTGTAAAGATAAAGATGCTGTTATCAATATATTCTCGACTCCAGTAAAATATCTTAAAATAAATATGACAAAAACTTATTTTCAATAAAACCCTTAGTTCAACTCTCTAAAATAATTACGTCTTTTATTTTAAGAAAATCTCGACTCAACTTTCTAAACCAATCATTCTCTTACTTTTTTTACAAAAAACTTCTTATTTCATAGAAACTTGACCAGATGGACTATAAATTAGTATTTCAAAGATTACAAAAATAATTAAGTGGTGAGGACATCTAGATTTTTTCTTCTGTGATAAAATCAAATAATGGAGAAACTACAGCAACTGCATAATTATGGGAACTGAATAAAAGTCTATAATGTCTGCTCCCATAAAAAACAGTAATATTTTGTCCTATGATAGAAGATTCTAATAATAAAAATAATAGTACTGCTTTGATGCACAGGCTGGAACTTGGATCTACAAAGCACAGGCTGGGAACTTGGATCTACAAATAATTACAAACATATTTGTAAATAATTGACATGCCTTTTATGGTTATTATATGTAAATTTCACGATAAATATACAAAGTTTAGATCAAAGTTATTGAGTTTTGCTGAACATTGCGGCAAGTACATGGGAAAGAGTATGTAATCAACTCAATATTGACTCTCTCCAGTCTCCTTTAGCACAAAACTCAAAATAGAAACTAAAAAGCTGCAGTCCAAACATATAGTATGTTAATATTTGAATTGTGAACATACAACATGTTTTCTACATAAATTCATAGCATAGAGAATTGAGGGTATAACTTTTTTTCGTAACCACTTGTCGGTAGTTCTATAACAACAATAACATATCCAGTGTAATCCCACTTATCGGTGGTTTTATTACGAAAAAAAAAAAGAGAGATGATTGTGATTGCATAGAAATGCCTGTTTATTTTGTTGAGAAGGTATCCTATTAATGATTTAAGTTTTTAGCAGCCACCAGCAAGTACAAGTTGTCATTGGACTCATGCATTATAAAAGAATCTATGTTTTCACCTAGACTACATATAACTCAAGACACTTCAGATACTCATAGAACTGCAAAAAATTCAAAACATTTCCCAATGGCTGAGAACTACACAACAGAAAGAAATGGCCAAATAAGTGTTCAAGATGCACAAGTGGCTGTGGTTATGGTGCCACTTTCAGCGCAAGGCCATCTGAACCAGCTTCTCCACCTCTCGAGGCTCATCACCTCGTATAATATCCCAGTCCATTATGTTGGAGCAACCACTCATATTCGCCAGGCTAAGTTACGTGTCCATGGTTTCGACCCTGTCACAGCTAAAAACCTATATTTTCATGAATTCCCTACACCACCTTTTGAAAATCCCCCTCCAAATCCTAATGCTTCAAATAAATTTCCTAACCAATTAATCCCTTCATTTTATGCAACAATCCATCTCCGTGAGCCAGTTTGCTCTCTTGTACGCCAACTACTAGGCGCCAATCATCGGAGAGTGATTGTTATTTATGATTCTATGATGACTTGGGTAGTAGAGGATGTACCAGCAATTCCAAATGCTGAGTGCTACCGTTTTAATAGTATCTCAGCTTTCCATACATTTTCATGCATCTGGGAATCCAGAGGAAAACCTTTAGAAGCTGGAACTGAAATATTCGAGGACATTTCATCAAACGAAAACTGTGCTACCCCAGAGTTATGGGAATTATGGAGCAAGCAAAACTCCCTTGAAGGGAAAATTAGCTCTGGAGAACTTTTCAATTCATCCAGGATAATAGAAGGTTTATACCTTGATTTAGTAGCCAAAGAAATTAATGGCTTAAACCTTTGGGCTATTGGTCCATTCAATCCGTTGTTTCTGACCGAGCAGAACAAAGATTCAAATAAACGTAACAAAACCTTGGATTGGCTTGACAAACAAGAACGAGACTCAGTGATATATGTGTCTTTTGGAACATCTACTTCTTTGTCGAATGAAGAAATTGAACAACTCGCCATTGGGTTAGAGAAAAGCCAGCAGAAGTTCATTTGGGTTCTCAGAGATGCTGACAAAGGAGATGTTTTTGCCGGTGAAGAAAGGAGAGCTCGGCTGCCGGAAGGTTATGAAGAAAGAATAAAAGGAAGAGGAATTATTGTAAGAGATTGGGCACCTCAGTTGGAAATTTTGGCACATCCTTCCACAGGTGGTTTTATGAGTCATTGTGGATGGAATTCGTGCATGGAAAGCATTACCATGGGAGTTCCTATAGCAGCCTGGCCAATGCATTCAGATCAACCAAGGAATTCTCAGCTGGTAACAAAGTTCCTGAAAATTGGCCTAAATTTGAGACATGGGGCACGTCAGGATGAATTGGTTACATCAGAAATAGTTGAAAATGCTGTGAGAACTTTGATGGATTCACCTGAGGGAGGTGAGATGAGGAAAAGAGCTTCAGAATTAAGTGTTGCTGTCAAACAATCAGTCATGGATGGAGAAGGTAATGGCACAGAGATGGATTCTTTTATTGCACACATCACTCGGTAACTTCTCATTTGAATTGAACAATTGGTTGCGCACTACCATCTAGTTAACATAAGTCATACAACCTATGACACTGTATCAATGCTCTATCACCATCCGAGTGGGTTCAGTGTCCACTCTACTGGCACCCCTTTATGCACATCACGGCATGTATGTTGAGGATAAAAACCTTTCCTTTATGAGTTCTTGGTATTTTCTAATATAAAAGTGGATGTCCTCCCAAATAAATAAAATATTGGATGCTGCTTGTGTATTCTTACTTGAACTTTTTGCTTGTGACCTGAATAACATAGTTTGTTCTTCCAGGACTTTTGGAGCTTCTTGTCTTTAATTCTGTGACCTTGTATTTGGTATTCTGCCTGACTTCTCATGTTGGTACTTGACAATATTTTTTCAACATTTATAGAATACTCTTATTTGCATCAAGACATATAAGGAAGAGCTCTGGTATTCTATGAAGTTTGTAACTATACAGACTTTTAACCTTTCACAACACTTTCTCAAATCTTACGATGACAAATTAAACGGTTAAAGTGATCCATGAAGCTGTCAAAAAAATAGAAGAGTTTGACACAAGGTAGCTCTGCTTGTATCTATTTTTATCTGAAGATACATATTTCAGATTTATTAAGCGGTCAAATTAGTGCGTGACTGATCAGGAAGGTCTTCGATTCCTTGACCAACTAAGATGTCTAAGCGTTTTTTAATCTTTTGTGTCTTACCCTCTAAAAACAAACTAAGTTACAGGTAAAATACTACATAATGCAGTCTATTATGTCTGCTCCTTGACTAAAGTTTGCTCCATTATGTAACACTCTTACTATATTGTCCTCCGATAAAAGAATCTGAAGATAGCAGTGTTTATAAGAATCACAAAACTAATATTGATATTGGTTTGATTCTTGCACTTGAAATTAACATATATTTGATTTTAATATTATGATGAGGAGGAGTGAATTCAACTGAGATTACAATGACAACTATCTAGGATTTCAGAAGGGTGGGTGCATTATTACGAGAAAATGCATCTAAGATATAAATTTGACTGGCTTAATCTTTAGGTTCTTAATATGAATTGTTAAATTTTAAAAATTATAGGTTCAAAATGTGTAGTAGTACTAGTTTTAAATTTTAATATATTCATTTGATTTAACTATATAAAAGTTTTATGCTAAGTCTTTTAGAATTTCCAATGTAACACACTTGAAAAATAAAGATTAAAGCAAAAAAAAAAAAAGGGAAAATTTAGTTGAAACGCCAAAAGTGTTACTGATAACTACTTGAAGAGGTATTACTCAAAATAACAAAGATAAATATAAGATATAAATTTATATTCTCACTTAGAGAGGTGCATCAAATCATCATCGTATTATTATATTTTCACACATCTATATTTAAATACTTTTTAAAAGATATAACACTACTATATATGATCTAGAGAGGGGATTATGGGTTCACGTGAACCCATGAAACCCCCTCTAGATACGCCCCTGCTATATCTCATACTTACGTGGGTGTATACTTTATTTTCTTCAAATAATATTTTTATGGCCTGCCTTTGCTGATGTTTTTTCCTCCATTTTATATAAAACTCAACCAGTTGCTGTTGGTTTTTCTGATAGACAACAAAGGATTTGATTGTGACTACTTTAAGTAATATATTTTGCAGCAATATGTCAAATAATAGAAGTTAAAGTTTTTTCAATATCTTTTTAATTATATAGTATATGTTGTTTTTAGCAGCCGGCCAGCTAATTCTAGTTGTTGGATTCATGCATAAGACGTAATCCTTATAACATCATCTATGTTTTCACCTACATATAACTCAAGACACTCCCAGAAACTGCAGATACTCATCAAACTGCAAATTTCTAAACATCTCCCAATGGCTGAAAATTGACCCATGAAAAGCAATGACAAAAAGTGTACTCAAGATGCACAAGTGGCTGTGGTTATGGTGCCACTTCCAGCACAAGGCCATCTCAACCAGCTACTCCACCTCTCTAGGCTTATCTCCTCGTATAATATCCCAGTACACTATGTTGGAGCAACCACTCATATTCGCCAGGCTAAGTTTCGTGTCCGTGGTTTCGACCCTCTCGCAGATAAAAACCTACATTTTCATGAATTCCCTACACCACCTTTTGAAAATCCCCCTCCAAATCCAAATGCTTCTCATAAATTTCCTAACCAATTAATCCCTTCATTTTACGCAACAGCCCATTCCGAGAGCCAGTGTGCTCTCTTGTACACCAACTCTTAGACAACAATCATCAAAGAGTGATTGTTATTTTTGATTCTATGATGACTTGGGTAGTAGAGGATGTACCAGCAGTCCTAAATGCTGAGTGCTACTGTTTTAATAGTATCTCAGCTTTCCATATGTATTCGTTGTTCTGGGAAATCAAAGGAAAGCCTTTCCAAGCTGGAACAGAACTATATGAGGACATCCCATCACTCGAAAACTGCTTTACTCCAGAGATATGGGAATTGTGGAGGAAACAAGAAGCCCTAATGGGGAAAGTTAGCTCCGGAGAACTTTACAATTCATCTAGAGTAATAGAAGGTTTATACCTTGATTTAGTAGCCAAAGAAAATGATGGACTAAACCAATGGGCTCTTGTCCATTCAATCCGTTGTTATCTGAGCAGAACAAAAACTCAAATAAGCACCATCAAACCCTGTATTGGCTTGACAAACAAGAAACAAACTCGGTAATATATGTCTCTTTTGGAACAACTACTTCCTTGTCGAATGAAGAAATCGAAGAACTCGCTGTTGGGTTAGAGAAAAGTATGCAAAAGTTCATTTGGGTCCTCAGAGATGCTGACAAAGGAGATGTGTTTGCAGGTGAAGAAAGGAGAGCTCAGTTGCCTGATGGTTATGAAGAGAGGCTAAAAGGAAGAGGAATTATTGTAAGAGACTGGGCACCTCAGTTGGAAATTCTGGCACATCCTTCCACGGGTGGTTTTATGAGTCATTGCGGATGGAATTCATGCATGGAAAGTATTTCTATGGGAGTTCCTATAGCAGCTTGGCCAATGCATTCAGATCAGCCAAGGAATTCTCAGTTAGTAACTAAGTTTCTAAAAATCGGCCTAATTGTGAGGCATTGGGCATGTAGAGATGAATTGGTTACATCAGAAATAGTTGAAAATGCTGTAAGAACTTTGATGGCTTCACCTGAGGGAGATGAGATAAGGAAGAGCGCATCAAAATTAAGTAATGTTGTCAAACAATCAGTGATGGATGGGGGTGTTAACCGTGAGGAGATGGATTCTTTTATCGCTCACATTACTCGATAAGTTTCCCATCTAGATTAATTTCATGTATGGTCATCAAACTAAGCATTTATTGCATGAAAGTGTGGCTTTGATGAAGTCATCAATATGTGTGATGATTAGTTATCCTTACAACACATAATTTACTTATATTTTTCCTCTCCTGAATTTTGAAGAGTATATTAGCAGAACAGCAAACTATAACAACATGGCTAGACACTAGCTAGGACAATATCCCTGTGAATCGAACTTGTGAGAAATGACGCATGCCTCTTTTCTCCTTAACATCATAGATCCAAAATATACGAATACTGTAATATCTAGTAACAGTTACTCCTTGTTTCATTTCTCTACGAGGTCCAACTGGATATATTCGTTTTTCTTACTCACGAAAGAGTCCAAGTTCAAATCTTGGCACATCTTTTTTCTTTTATTGATTTTTTCGGTCTTCTATGCGACTAGCCAAGTAGTCATATTCAATCCTATTGACACGAATATGAACAAAAGAGAAGGAAATGACATTTATAGAAGATAATTCAGGGTTGAATAGTTCAATCCCATCAGCTAATCTAGGCAAGAACCAGGAACTAAAGGAGGATCTTTATCCAGCATTGTAACTTCTACACTATTGGCCTTCATGTGCTCCATATCTATCAAATTTTCCTCGATACCAAACACATCGAACACAGGATTAAACTGAATCAAACTAATATATTAACAAGTAACTATGAATGTGATTATGAATTTAAGTCTAGAAGGCAGCCATTGCATTTTTTACCTGAAAAGCAGCAGGGGAGGGTGCTTGAGCTCGAGTATCCGGTGTTATATATGGTTGTCCTGCAATCAATTTGGCAATCTGGGAGTCAATCTTTTAACTCCCTAAACACCATCTTCTCCAAGACTTCATCCATTATCACAATTCTATGTCCATTTACTACATTTCATCATATCAAATCAGGAGCACAAGTACTACCAACATGGGTCGTGGTACACTACTGGGAGTGCTTCACCCTTAACAAGAGGTCTCATGTTCGAGCCCCGGGTATGGAGAAAATTCTGTTGCAAGCGTCACCCCAGAATGGGCTCTGTAGAGCGTGATTTGAATTTAGTCAAAACTTCAGGCTCGGGATACTGGATGAAAAGAAAAAGGAGCACAAGTACTCTTTATGGTGTTTTTTTTCTCTCAGTCATTTTATCAAGCACCTTGAGTGCTTTGTAAAAAATCTTAGCAAACAATACAATACAATCTCAACAATTCTTTGCATTCCAACAATTTTTTTTCAAATTATCTTTTAGAATAAAAATTTAAACTTGATCCATTCAACTTTAACATTCAATTTATTAATACATTTTTTAAATTATGAGTTCAAAATTTAACATTCACTAAACATCACACATTTATGTTATATTAAAATAGTGAATTTGGTAAGACTAAACTTTACATGTTTTTAACTGAAAGTTGCGGTATTAACAAAGCTTCATCTATATAATTAGTTTCCATTTTATTACATTACTGGTAAACAAAGCCCGGGCAACTACGAATAAAAGTTATATTATTGATAAACAGAAAATAAAGGTATCGATAAAATTGAGGGTATAAATGAAATAAATCTTTTTAAATTAAAGTAAAAATAAATAGAGCAGAGACAACATTAGCGGTAGAATGGTTTAGTCGGTTATTTTTAGAAAACTATAGCATTTCAATTATTCAATTATTTTATAATGTATAATCAAAATTAAAATTTTAAAATCATCTCAATCCTAATTTATGTGACAGACTTTTGTTGTCATGTGGATATTTTAAGATATCTATTATTCTAATTTATAGTATTTTTTATTTGAGTTTTTAATAACATATCTTACTTTCTGTGTTCGAGAGTTCAACCATTTTTTTTTATGTGACTCTTAAATTTTTTAAATTGATAATTTTTGTGATTTTTAGTAATTTTTGAAAAATATGTTACTTTTTTGTCTCATTTTATGAGGAATAATAGAATTTAGAGAGAGAACTAATTTTTGTTAGCAAATAAAGATTGACATTCACATGATTGATATCTGAAGAATTTAAGATCGGATGTATTAATTGAAGTCGGTAATTGTATCAATTACTACTATTTGACATTAATTCGATATTTTGAACAAAAAAATAGATATTAAAAATCTACACGAAAAATACTATAGATTGTAATTTTTTCATATCAATATGATAAAAAAAATACGTCATAAAATGTTAATTGAAGTTGAATTAAAAAAGAAAATCACGATAATTAACAGTGAACGAAAAAGATCTACAATAAAATGTAAAATTGGCGTCAATTAAAGCGAACCCTTTGGAGGACTGAATTAAAAATAGAAATTAAAAAATGACATTGGCTGGGTTTAAATATTGGGCAAAGCAAGCAGGACAACCCTAAACTGCTGTTGTAGCCTCTTATTATATATAGGAAATAGATTATATGCTATTAGACGGACAGAATATGAAATTTATGAATTTTAAATCTGAGCTCATAATTTATCTTAATTATCATAATTAATTATTTATATATATTTAATAAATCTTTTAATATAAATATAAAAATGAGAAAAGGATCAAAAATACTCTTTAATTTTGATTTATTATTTAAATTTACCCTCGCCGTTAAAATAAAATTAATTTACCCCTCGCCGTTAAAATAAAGCTAATTTTACCTTTCCTGTTACTAATTTCACCAAATTTACCCCTCATTAGATGGATTGACCCAAATTAACCAGAATTTTAAAAAATAAAACATATTCCTTATTTTAATCCATTAACCCGATCATTTAAAATAACCCGACCCCATTCTCCCAAATCTCCTATTCCCATTTACCCATTCTCCCAAATCTCCATTAAATATGTCAAACAGGTAAATTCGAGTCAATTTGGGTCAATCCGTCTAATGAGGGGTAAATTTGGTGAAATTAATAATAGGAGGGGTAAAATTAATTTTATTTTAATGGCGAGGGGTAAAATTAACTTTATTTTAACGACGAGGATAAATTTAAACAATAAATCAAAGTTAAGAGATATTTTAACCCTTTTTCCTATAAAAATTATTGATTTTGCGTGCCAGCTTGTAGCTATTATATATAGATACCCAAAATAGTAAAAACAACTTCCAATTGAGGAAATAGATTCCCACCACTTTTCTTGGATTAATAATTTATCATTTATATTTTTTATTTTTTATTGGATATTTTTTTTAAGATAATCACTATATGACACTTCAAAGGGGATTGATCTCGAATTATTTATTTAATTTGTACAACTACGCATATGACCATATATATAGCTAGTTTGACCAAAAAAATATATATATATATATATATATATATATATATATATAGCTAGTCAATTAATTTATTGGTTGATTATTTTATTTATTAAAACTAAAATAAGACTTTTTAAAAATGGAATAATCTCCACCTTTAATTTGAGTCATTCCCACTTGGACTTCCCATTAATATATTATTCCCATCCAACGAAGCATATATATAAATGAAATATGAGATAACTTTTTCAGATTCGATTAATTTAAATTTGTGGCGTCATAAAATTCTATGTTAAGGATAAAATACTTTTTTATCAAAGGTGATTTCACATCAAGAATCTGAATTCAAGAAATTTTAATTAAAGGTGAGTGAGTATCAATTAACCATTTCAGCACTAATCCTTGTGATCTGTTCAATTTATACTCTGTTAATTTTAATTATTTGTGTGGTTTTGACTTAACGTAAAGTAAAAAAAAATAATTAAATCTTGTAATTTTAAATTAAAGATATGTATAATGTATTAAAAATATTAATCTTATATTCTTATATAAGTCTAAAATTAAATTAACGAGCTAGCATTGAATATAAAAAAAATATTTTTTAACTAAAAGAAAAGATAGAACAAATAAATTAAAACCGTACTGAGTACCATTACATCTAATTTTGATCACCATGCATGGACATGCCTTCTAGAAAAATAGCATTATATCCAAAAATAGCAAATCACTTCCAATTCAGGAAATAGGTTCCCATAATCTTGAATATAAATAATTTTATTTTTCGATGATTAGCGTTATTGAATACTCTTATAATTTAGTTTTTTTTTTTTGGTGATTGGTATTCACATTAAAATTTGATTATATTTGAATTGACGTCGAGAAAATGCTTCCTATCAAGGCAGTCGACTTCAAGATATCTTATTAAGAATGAAAAGGTACTTGTCACTTTATCAAAACGATACAATCCTTATTGTTATAATTAGTTACTCCCTCCGTTTCAAAAATATTGGCCTAGTTTGACTTAGAACGGAGTTTAAGAAAAGAAAGAAAACTTTTTAATCTTGTGGTTCTAATTTAAAGATATGTCAAATGTACTAGAATACCCTTTAATCTTGTGGTCTTAAACATGCCACGTGAAAAGTTAAAGTTAATGTATTACCAAAAAAAAAAAGATCATTCTTTTTAAAACATACTAAAAAAGAAATAGGATCATTTTTTTGAAACGGAGAGAGTATTATTCATTAAATTTATCCAATTAAATATAGTAAATAGGAAAAAATAAGTCAATTAATTGCCAACTTCAATTTGATTTTTTCTTCATATATAGCATAGAATATAAAATTGAAAAAGACGAGACTGAAAAATTTAAGTTGACAATAAGATTCTGAAGATTTATTGCTAAACTTCCAACCACTATTGAAATAGAAAATAATAATCGAATCTATAAATTTTATAGCTAAATAATTAAAAGATAACTTTCACATATAGCAAATAAAAATTTTATATTTGTATGCTATAATAAAATTTATATAATTGCGCTTTATAGCAAATATATAACTGTATAATTCGCTATACATATACAATTGTATAATTCGCTGGCCTAAATTGTATAATTTGCTAGCCTCGCTATACATATACAATTGTATGATTCGCTGGCCTCAATTGTCTAATTTGCTGGCCTACTTTACTGCAATTGTATAATTTGCTGCCTATTTCGCTGCAATATCTGTATAAAATTTGCTTTGCATACAATTGAATCGATGTAAAATATTTGTATATTATATAATTATAAGTGTATAGGAAGAAAATATATGTTTTTCTCTCGCTTTATACAAAAACAGAAACACAATTTATACACTTCTGTTGTATAAAGTGAGATAAAATTATATTTTACTGCAATTATATAATTTACAATTCGTTGACCTTTTTCACTGCAATATTTGTATAAATTTGCAAAACGCCACAAATAGAGAAAAATTATTTTCCCTTTAGGGGGTCGATCATTTTCAATCACCTCATGGAACTGTTACTTTAACTTATACTGAAAAAAAAAAATGGCATCACGATAAAGTACATAATTTCGGCGGTCGACATTGGAGTGGAATTAACGGATCGTTTTCTTAATTAAAAATCTCAAATTTAAATTTTAACTAATAAAAATATTGGAAAAAAAGTGTTTTTTTGGTCAAATTGTGCTTATTTTTATGAGATATGAATTAAGATTAATCGAACTGTAATACATATATTAAATAATGATGACGAACCAAAAAAATGGGCGATCGACACGTTTTTTTTTTTTTTTTGGATAGACACATTTGTTACCATTAGTAGTACTTTTAAAAAGGTCGAATCCATTGAACAAAGACAACCAATGTTATCAATTAGAATATTTTATTTATTTGATGTACTTTAGGGCTTGTAAATTTGACACATGTATATTTTGACTTATTGTCAAGTACATTACACATGGTTTATAATATTTGCAACTTATTAAGACAAATAATGTACCCATAAAAAGAAAAAAACTACTCCCTTTATTTGAATTTATATGACACATTTTATATTTTGAGAGTTAAATAATTTAAGTTTTTTTACTAAAAAATAGAATTTTCAATTTTTCTGAAATGAAATTTATATATTTGTAGATTACGTAAAAAGTACTATGAGTCACAATAATTAATAATTTAAAAATGTTTATAAAAATCTATGAAAATTTACGATTAAAGATAAACTTATTTAACTATTTTAATCCAAAAAGTGATATATAAAATGAAACGAAGGTACTATTAGAATATGATCTTTCACCAAACAAAAAAAAAAGTTGCCTTTTCTTCTTCGTCAACCATCATCATGTTTTTAATGAGTTGAAAATTGAACAAACAAAAAGGAATTTAATATCTTTGTAGACTTTAACGAATTTCAATGTGATGATATTAATTCAATTATCGCTAAATATATTTGCGAAAGGAAAATTTTAATTGAAAGTGCTACTCATCAACTTATTCATACAAATTAAGTCATTAAGATAATCTTGAGATTAAGTAAGATTGGATTAGGAATTAATTAATCTTGAGAAGTTATACTATTAATTAATTTGAAGCATAAAAACATGCATGAACTTTTTTATATATTCACTTTAAAATAATATAATCAAAGTTTTGAATGATTAGATATTCACAATTAGTTTCCTTCACAAATTAATCTTTTTTTTCCCTAATATATGTACTATATATCCTCTCATATGCAATTGTCTCCATCAATTTATCTTTTCTAATATATGTGTACTTTTATATCCTCTTATATGCAATTATTTCCATCAGTTTATCCAAAAGTTAGGTATTTATACTATTTTTTGTTGAACGGATATAAGAGTAAATGACCAATAAGCTCTTTTAAAGTACAATCACATAAAAAAAGCATCAATAAAGTCATCCTAACCGTAACAATATATTCAGTATAATTTTATAAGCATTAACAAAAATAAAGTTTATTTTTTCTGTCAAAAATTGTCACCACTATAACAACAACAACATGTTAAATTTAAATTCCGCAAGTGATATTGTCCGGAGATCAATGATAGGCTATGCACACACATTATCTCTACTTTTGTAAAGTAAAAATGTACTATTTATGATAGACCTCGATTAAAAATGACATCAACATTCAACCCTCGATCTCTAGGTCAAACTTACTTTTTTATATATATACACACAAACAAGACTAATATATTATAATATATAGTATCTCATCTTCAATATGGCAACCAAATATGAAGTAGTTGTTGTTATTGTGCCATTTCCAGCACAAGGTCATCTCAATCAACTTCTTCATTTTTCTACTCTTATTTCATCTTACAAAAACATTCAAGTCCATTATGTTAGTACAAAAATTCATACTAAACAAGCAAAAATTAGAGCTCATGGTTTACTAAACCCTAGTGGTAGTTCTTCCAATAATAATATTCATTTTCATGAATTTTCAACACCTTTATTTCCATCACCACCACCAAACCCTAATTCAAATATCAAATTTCCTTCACATCTTCAACCATCATTTGAATCATCGTATCATCTACGAAGCCCTGTGGCTTCACTTCTAAGATCATTATCATCGATTGCACGTAGAGTTGTTGTTGTTCATGATTCTTTAATGGCTTATGTTGTTCAAGATTTCACTTCATTACCAAATGTTGAGTCTTATAACTTTCATAGTGTTTCTGCTTTTACTATCTTTTTGTTCTTATGGGAATCTATGGGAAAACCTTTCCCTATTGAGGCTGAAATACTAGACAATCTACCATCTCTTGAAGGTTAGTTTTCTTTATTATTAATATTTTTGTCAAACACCTAAATGGATCTTATTTATAAGTTATGTATATAATAATATTTACACAATAGATCACATCGGTTATAATTAGGGAATTGCATGTTGTTGTTTAGTCATGTATCGATTTTATCTAAAAACTTGAAGTTACTAGAAGTTGGACAAGTAAAGGTTTTAAGTTCGAGTCTTATTGTCATCCATTATGAGAAAAGTATTTTCGTGTATTGCTTACATAAGCCCACGAATTCAAAACATGTATTGATTTAATTAAAAGTGTGCTCTTTCTAAAAACATAAAGTTTTTAGACGAGATGGTCACACATTTCAATATATGGTATCATGTCATGCAGAGGGTCTGGAAATTGAATCTCACCACCACCCCTGTCAAAAAGAATTTCCACGCGTTTGGCCATGAAAAAAACCAGGCACACTCGTGATGAGGTTGTACGTGTTGAGAATACAATTAAATAATAAATGTTACATGTTAGCTCTCACTTAAACTTTTAGATAAGATGATCACACACTTCAACAGGTAATTAAACTAGACTGATGATATGCGATATTTATTTTTTTACATATATACCATCTCTTATAATTTAGTTTATTTATTTTGCAAATCTTGAAGGTTGTTTCACATCAGAATTCATGAATTTCATGGCTTCTCAAAGGAAATACTCAAAATTTGATTCTGGAAATATTTACAACACAAGTAGAGTTATAGAAGGAAAATTCATGAATTTACTTGAAAAAGAACCAATCAAAAGAAATAAAACACAATGGGCTATAGGTCCATTCAATCCAATGAAGATTATTAGCCACACGTCTACCAACAACAATTATTTATCAATCGATCATCATCATCATCACCACCATCATCGTCATAAATGTTTGTTATGGCTCGATAAACAATCTCCGAAATCCGCAATATTTATTTCATTTGGTACAACAACTTCACTAAAAGATGAACAAATCGAAGAGCTTTGTATAGGTTTAGAAAAAAGTGGTATAAAGTTTATTTGGGCATTAAGAGATGCTGATAAAGGTGATATTTTTTCTAGTGAAATGAGAAAAATTGAACTACCAAAAGGGTATGAAGAAAGAATTAAAAATAAGGGTATTATAGTAA
This sequence comes from Solanum lycopersicoides, assembly GCA_022817965.1. Classification (NCBI taxonomy): domain Eukaryota; kingdom Viridiplantae; phylum Streptophyta; class Magnoliopsida; order Solanales; family Solanaceae; genus Solanum; species Solanum lycopersicoides. Next base: position 92,738,798 of record CM040627.1, read on the forward strand.
GAGATTGGGCACCACAATTGGAGATATTAGGACATTTATCAATCGGTGCGTTTATTAGTCACTGTGGATGGAATTCGTGTGTGGAAAGTTTATCAATGGGAGTACCTATTATTGCATGGCCCATGCATTCTGATCAACCAAGAAATAGTATTTTAATAACAAAGTTTTTGAAAGTTGGTATAAATATTTTTAATAATTGGGAACGTAGTAGAAATGAAGTGATGAAATCAAATATTATTGAACATGTAATTACGACAATAATGTTGAATAATATTGAAGGAAATGAAATTCGTCGGAGAGCGGCGGAGTTAGGGGTGGCTATTCGGAGATCGGTGGTGGAAGGCGGTGTAACGAGGAAGGAATTGGATTCTTTCATCGCTCATATCACTAGATAATAAATACGACATGGTGGCAAATAGTCAGATTGGATCAAAACGAATCAAATCAAATATTATTCATTTTTCAATGTTTAAATTGAGTTATATTTAAGAGGGGTGTTTTGGTAAAATGACCTTTATCACTTAATATTTTTAAATCATTATGTCAAGTTAATAATGAACTACTATTATTGTACCGAGGGAGTAATTAATTGTCGATTTCTTTACTAATCTACATAGCACGCACCGTTTAATTAATATTCCCTCTGTCCACTATTGTTTGTCATGGTTTTTACTTTTTGTTTAAAATATCGAATTAATGTATTCTAATTTAACTTAAAAGATTAGTCAAATTGACTTTCGAAAAGCGAACATGACAAATAAATGTAGACGGAGGTAGTACCTCATACATACTATTGTACTTTTTCATAATTTGTTATTAATCTCTCGTTAACTTTCGTGTTGTTTAACTATAAAATTTGTTCATCGTCTATCAAATGGCGCAGATTCAACTACTCCCTCTGTTCTTATTTATGTGTCGATTTCACTAAAAATAAATGTTCCTTAATACTTAATATTTTACAAAATTAATACATAAATAATGTTATTTTTTTTATTGTAGTACCATTGAGAGTTATTAGCTTTGAACGTGTGAATTCAATCAACATTGAAAAACTGAATGATTAATTCATGTTTATTAGTCAATTTATCATCAAAATAAATTATTTTATATTTGTTTATTTTTAAAAACTTTAACTTTAAGTTAGCACTACACTATTTTAAAAAAAAAATACAAAATCTAAAATGATAACATACGAATAAAAACGAAAAAGATAATATCTTGATTCAACATATAAAGTTAATATTGGCATGACTTTTTGATGATAATGAAGTCGACCAACAAAAAAACATTAATGTTGCAAGGACCAATTTTGTATTTTCTTTTATATATTTTATATATAGTGAAATGAAATATTTTGGAGTTCTATTTTTTTATATACTTCTTTGAGATTTTTTAAGTGTTTAATTAAATGTACTATCCTTACTAGTGTATTTTTGCGGGCGGGATGTCGGCATACTAAAATTTGCCATATTTTTAAGGTTTATTTGATGCGAAATTAAAATTTAAAATTTATATGAAATAATTTATTAGGTTCTTTTTTCGATCTCGCACAGGGAGTAAGAGAGGAGCGTGATCCATGGAGGTCACCCCGCCTCCCCGTCCCATCCCCGCTCCCTGGACTGTTCGAATTTTACGAATGAATTAAAAATAATAATATAATGATACAAAGATATATAAAAAAAGTAATAAAATTAAAATTATTAAACTAAAAGATAGCACACTATATAAAAAAAGGGTGGGGTGGGGTGGGGTGGGGTGGGTGGGGGGCCTCCTTAATTAACGAGGAACACTTATTTTTGAGATATTCTCTCATCCAATTGATTGGCTAAAATTAATAATTTTATTTCACTTAGTTTAAAATAGAGTGGTCGTGGTATTAAAGTAGGGGGGGAAATCATATATCCGTTCATGTGATACGTTTTGATTTGATATAGCGTTTAAGATTTTCTATTTTTTGGAAAATTTGCAATTTAAAATATTTATTTGATCGAAAATCATTACGTTAAAGAAAATAAAAAAATGTTAAAATTAAATTATTTCTAAGTATAATATCAGGTGACATTCTTATTAGAGTATAAACTGAAAAAGAAAGAGTACTTCATAAAATAAGACGGAGAGAGTAATGTTTTAGTAGTAAATTAATTGTAGTGAAGTGAGAAATACTTATCCATCCTAGAAAATTCAAATTCTAATTTCAATTAATCACCTGTCAGAATTGTCAGTCTAACTACATTATTGTACGGAGATAAATTCAACCAATTATGGAGCATTACATTCTCTTATCGGTTCTTTTCAAAATGAAGTTTCATTTGTATTTACTATATATAGGATAGTGATATACCCAACTAGTTTACTTTGCTTGACTTGGCAATAAAAAGAGAGTGTAATTTATAAGAACTAAATACACGAACTAATTGAAGGAGTCGGGATTCGACATCTATTATATATACATAAAAAATAATTTTAATCATGTATAAATAGTAAAAAATTTCACCGAAGAAATTTAGATAAACCCTCTAACAGAAGGTTGACTCCGCCGCTGAGTGTAATACTTCAATTCGTAGTTGATTAAATTAATATGTCCCTAACTTAATAATATATGCATCACATTTGTCGTATCTTCAAGTAAAACTTCCTAACAAAAATATAAATCTTATCATATTTCAATATAAATACTAAATATCGAGCCGAGAAAAGTCTCCCACTCTTATTGCAATTTAATAACGACATTGATATTTCAATACATGATTGTGTTACGTGTATATGATGAGATTGTCCCTATGATTTAGGCAACAAACCATACGTACTTCACGTGCTTAACACCAAAAACACAGATGAAGCACGTGAAATTAAGACCACTTGTCTAATCACATATTTTTTTAATTATCCGTGATAATTAAATTTAAATTTACGTATTATAATAACTATTTTTAAAACTAACGTTTTGCTTTCCTTCACAATATTTGACTTCATTAACTTTTTAATTTCATTTATAACATTTGATTTTATATCACTTTTAATTTCATTCATAATGTTCGACTTCCTAATATTTTATTAAAGGTGAATGAATATCCATAATTATGAGTTTATCACTAATCACATTAATTATTAAATAAGTACTCCATTTTTGACTTGTCATTGTTATTTCTATTCTTAGAAATCATGTACTAATAATATAAGACATCTAGTTGTTTCATGTTTTGTTTTAATTATGTTGTATTGTATCATTTAAATTCATCGTTAGATGATAAATAAAAAATAATAATTAATTTGATGTGATTTAGAGTAACATTATATAAAAAATAGTTTTTTTCGTTTTATGCTCTATTTTGTATCCTACTTTTTTAGGTTTATATTCAAATAAGTCAATATAATCTTTTAAAGTGTATTTATTAAAACAATAGAATACATTATGAAACACCGTGTAATAACGATTCAAACAAAGTGTATGTTTTAGTTGTTTTATTTGTTCTTTATAAGATTTATAGTACATAAAAAAATTTCATATATTTCTTTATCATAGTTATATACAACGTTTCAAATAAAAAAATATTTTGACAAAAAATTTCATGAGTTAATTTACACTATATATCAATCCATTTTTGATGAACTAAAATAACTTAAACTAATAAGTAAGCAGGTCAGTAATCTTCTCAAAATTTTGAATAAAAACAAAATAAATATATTTTCATGAGTTAATTTTATCACGTTAATTATCGCGGTCTATCATTCATACAAATGAATTCATTTTCGGGTGGGGGTCTCCATTTAAGATAATTGAAATTCTTGCTAGGTGTTGGACCGTGAGCTAATTTTATACACGTGATTTACGTAGTCGGCAAATTTGTTGATAGTATACAACATATTCTAAACTTCGATTTATATATATATATATATATATATATATATATATATATAAATTAGAGTAGATGAACATGTATTACACACATAAAGAAGGACCATTGCCCTTAATTCACCCTTCACATCCCACTCCCTCGATACTTAATTACGATGCGCAAAAGTCCAAATAGCAAGCTATTTTAATAGACCTTTCTTGAAAAAGGATCAAATTTCACGTGTCAAATATATCTTAAATTATAGAAAAAATGTAATGTTGTATGCATCGCAATTCCAAGAAGTAGAGTAGAGTAACATGTATGACACACATAAAGGACCATTGCCCCTCAATTCACCCTTCACATCCCACTCCCCTCGATACTTAATTACGATGCACAAAAGTCCAAATAGCAAGCTATTTTAATATACCTTTTTCGAAAAAGGATCAACTTTCACGTGTCAAATATATCTTAAATTACAGAAAAATGTAATGTCATAGGCGTCGCAATTCCAAGAAGTAGAGTAGAGTAAACATGAAGGACCATTGCCCCTCAATTCACCCTTCATATTCCCAATCCTCTCAATACTTAATTACGATGTGCGAAAGTATAAGTATCAAGCTACTTTAATAGACCTTTCTAAAAAAAGAATCAAATTTCACGTGTCAAATATATTTTAAATTATAGAAAAATGTAATATAGTAGGCATCGCAATTTCAAAAAGTAGAGTAGTGTAACATGTATGACACACATAAAGGACCATTTCCCCTTCAATTCACCCTTCACATCCCCACTCATCTCAATACTTAATTACGATGCATGAAAGTCCAAGTATCAAGCTATTTTAATAGATTGAAAAAAAATCAAATTTGTCGTGTCAAATAAATCTTAAAGTATAGAAAAATGTAATGTAGCAATCGCAATTCTAAGAAGTAGAGTAGAGTAACGTGTATTACACACACAAAGGACCATTGCCCCTTAATTCACCCTTCACATCCCCACTCCTCTCAATACTTAATTACGATGCGTGAAAGTCCAACTAGCAAGCTACTTTAATAGACCTTCCTCGAAAAAAAATCAAATTTCACGTGTTTAACAAATCTTAAACTATAGAAGAATATAATGTAATAGGCATCACAATTCTAAGAAGTAGAGTAGAGAAGTGTACATTATAGTAGCATGTATTACACATATAAAGGACCATTGCCCCTTAATTCACCCTTTCACTTCCCCACTCCCTTCAATGCAGAATTATGATAGCACGAAAGTCCAACTAGCAAGCTACTTTAACAAAAAAAAAAAATCAAAAAAAGATCACGTGTTAAATAAATTATAAATTATAAAAGAATGTAACATATATAGTAGGCACCGCTATTCCAAGAAGTAGAGTACTAGAGGAACATGTATTACACACATAGAAGGACTAAAAGAGGACCATTGCCCCTTAATTCACCCTTCACAACCTCATTCCCCTCTAACACTTAATTTATGCAATGCGCGAAATATCAAATACCAAATTATTTTAATAGACCTTTCATTAAAAAAAGTTATTTAATATCATGTAAATTATTGATTTACGTATCAGATAAATCATAAATTACAAGCCAAGTTAACATGTATATAGTCATTTCTAAAAATTTCATAGTTAAAAAAAAAGAAGAAATTAAATCCACCTTGAGGTGATGAGATATTTGGCAATCCCCCATCAAGTATATTAATTATCAAAAGGTGAATTTATATGAAGAAGGGGATGTATAACCTAACCTCCAAACATGGAAGAGAATTGAACTAAAAACTTTTTTGAATTATTAGAAGGAACATGTATCACACATAGAAAATGACCCTACCCCACCCCAAAAGAAGAAAATTAAACCACATATCCAAATTTGCATTTACAAAATCCTATAAATATGAAGCTTAGCTTCCCAAGTCCAAAACAAACTCAATACCAACTTCTCCAATATGGCCCCAACTTGCAACCAAAACCAAATGCATAGCCAAAATGGTAACCAATTTCCACAAGAAGTAGTAGTTGTTGTGGTTCCATTTCCAGCACAAGGCCACTTAAACCAACTTCTTCATTTTTCTCGTCTCATTTCATCGTACAATATACCAGTTCATTATATTACCACCACAACTCATACTCGTCAGGTCAACTTTCGAGCTCATGGTTTTAAATCAACAAACAACATTCATTTTCACGAATTTCCAACCCCTATTTTCAACTCTCCTACACCTAATAATAACAACTCGAATCCATCAATCAAATTCCCTTCACATCTTCAACCATCCACTCAAATTTCCACCAACCTAAGAAACCCCGTTGCAAAGATTTTACATTCTCTCTCACATAAAACGCGAAGAATTGTTGTCATCCACGACTCATTAATGGGGTCCGTTGTTCAAGATTATCGCGATATTCCAAATGCAGAAGCTTACACTTTCCATAGTGTTTCGGCTTTCACAATATTTTTGTACGTGTGGGAAAGTATGGGGAGGTCTTCTTCTATCGACGTTGATATGATAAAAGACCTCCCATCGAATGATGGTTGCTTCACCCCGAATTTACTAAATTTGTTCGATCCGAACATGAGTATAGTAAGTTTAATTCAGGCAAAATTTATAACACGTCAAGAGTCATAGAAGGTCCTTTTCTTGATTTACTATCTAAGGAACAAATCAATAAAGGTAAAAAACAGTGGGCTTTAGGCCCATTTAACCCTATTGCAATCTCTGGGCCCACCCAACAAAGACATTATTCATTAATTTGGCTAGACAAACAAGTACCTAAGTCAGTAATTTTTGTGTCATTTGGAACCACAACTTCATTTTCTTATGAACAAATCAAGGAAATTGCAATAGGGTTGGAACAAAGTCAACAAAAGTTCATTTGGGTATTGAGAGACGCGGATAAAGAGAATGTTTTCTCGCAAGATTTCACTAAAAAGATCGAACTGCCAAAAGGGTTTGAGGAGAGAGTGAAGGAAAGAGGGATAGTGGTAAGAGATTGGGCCCCACAACTAGAAATATTGTCCCATAATTCGACGGGTGGATTTTTGAGTCACTGTGGTTGGAATTCGTGCATGGAGAGTATTTCAATGGGAGTTCCTTTAGCCGCATGGCCAATGCATTCGGATCAACCTAGGAACACGGTGTTGATAACGAAAATACTACAAGTCGGGTTGGTTGTTAAGGATTGGGCTCAACGAGACGAGTTGGTAACGTTCGATAGAATCGAAAAGGTTGTGAGGATTTTAATGGCATCAAAAGAAGGAGAAGAAATGAGGAAAAGGGCAAAAAAGTTGAGTATTGGTGTGAAGAATGCCGTGGGAGAAAATGGTGTCACAAAAAATGAGTTTGATGCTTTCATTGCTCATATTGCTAGAGCAATTTAATATCTTATAATATATTTTTATGATCAGTATCGTATGCAGTATTTTATATAAGTTTATATTTAAAAAATGTAATTATGAATAAATGAATATGTTATTGTAATGCCATGCAATGTAATTCTTAATATCTCTCTCTATATATATATCAAATATTTTTATTTTGCTTATTACTTGTAAAAATACATGTGTACTATCGTTTTAATTTTGTTTGTCTGAATTTGATTAGGCATAAAAATAAAGAACGTCTTCGAATGTTGTGATATTAATAGTATAATGTATTAAAATATTCTTTAATTATAGGATCTTAATTAAATATGTTACATGGAATATTTAAATTAAAGAGCTGTTAAATAATTGTAAATGAGACGGTTAAGCTAAAAAAGATAAGATAAATGAACTGAAACAATAAAAAAATTCGATAAAACAGTGTCTCGTGATGTCACGGGCTTCAATACACCATAAGTATATTTGCATGTGACGAGATCCAAACTAAACGGATCATTTGTCAGTGGGTTAACTCTAATTTGTTGTTAATAATGTAATTAATTAAGGCCAGGAATATTTTAAACTTTTTATTGGATATTCTAATTCTTTTTTGTTCTCCTCCTAAAGTTGTTTGATGCTTACGTACCAAAATCAGTAACTTAATTTTTTTTGAGGTGATTTGATTTTTTTATATTTTAAAATTCTTTTTTTTTTCAGAATTTAAAATTTTAGGTTAGAGGACAATAATGTTTCATATGATTAGACCCCTACCTTGTATAAGCCAAAAGGCAAAAAATGCTGCTTAAAATAGGTTTTATTAGCGATAATATAATTAACTCGTGAAAATATGATTCATTTAATTAGTTTAAGCGTGAGTGCAATTCAATTTATTAGATACTCTTATTGAACATATTTAAACTTGATCAATTTGATCGGATAATATTTTAATGAGTTAGTTTAATCACCTTTAAAACATTTATTTTTTTTAAAGAAAAAGTCAAAGTAATTATTCCGGGCTCACTAAATTAGTGAACAAGAGAGAAAGCTAAGAAAATAGCAAAGCATCTATGAAACTTGACTTCATTTTTTTTTTTTTTAACATATTTAAAATTTGTATTCTTTGTTTTTTATTTAAGTTGTTGTGTATTCGATTATAAATAAGTTCAATAAGTCCCTCGTGTAAATTGAATTCTATGTTTAAATACTTTGTATGCTTTGGTTCATGAATGGAATTTTGAGGATATGAATCTAGTCAAACATAAATAGTTTTGTTGACGCCATATAAAATGATGAAAAAAATTTAAATTATTATTTTTCGTGAGGTTTACGCTAGTTTTTTTATTTATGTATTAAAATATATTTAGTTAAGTACATAGATTGTGATAGTTCAGTTAACTAAAAAAGCATATCGATTGTGTTGTTGGGGTGAGGGCGGATGGGAATGAGGTGCATATGTGAGTTGGGGTGGCGGAGTGGATAAGTGGTTTAACGTCCATTAATTAGTGGTGAATTCAGAATTTATAAGTATCAATAAATTGTTTTACTTTTTACATGTAATAATTTTTTCCTCGAACACACATATAAAATAAATTGTCCATCATCATCACATTGATAGATGCAACTATCAACTTGAAAATCTTCTCTAACATGTTGCAAGTGAAAGTATTCCACCAAAACTCGACTATTGCAGCGGATTCAAGATTTTTACTAAGGAGGTTCGAAAACAAATAATATAGCGTATAAAATTTAAATTTGAAATCTTAAAGTCAATTCATAAAAAGAGTAAAACAAGTTCACGTAAAACACCCTAACAACCATGTATTGAAATCAACCCCATGAGTCTGAAACAAACCTTGAGTAGTCAAAATTAGTTTTCCTTCCCATTGCAAACATTTAAATGTCATTTTAAATATTAATATTGACTCAAATTCAAGAACTAAAATACACCAGAAAGAAAAAATAACTACAATACAAACTTCACTTTCAAACAGTTTGAAAAAAAAAGTTTCCTGTCAATTCATGTTTGTACAGCTAATGAAGACTACAACTATGTTGATTGCTTCTTCATACCATGACCATCAACAATTTTATTTTTTCATTATCCGATGTCTAAAGTCCACATTGAAGATCCGACTAAATTCGAATCGCACACTGCACTGCAGGACTCATTCAGGTGTATTGCTCCGAACATGATTTTCTCCATACTCAAGATCGAAATTGAAACCTTTGATTAAGGGTGGAACAGTTCTACCACTGCACGTGACATTCACCAATTAATGATCATGGACTTGTTTATATTAGATGTCTCATCTTAGATTCATATGTGGATTATAGTTGTACATCAATCTATCTATTTTTTGCCCTACACATCTATGATTAGGGGTGTCAAAAATAAACCCAAATATAGGTAACCTGTCCAGAACTTTAAGGGTTGGGTTCAAGATAATTTGAATTTGATTCAATCTCAACCCATTCAAGCTTAACCCATTTGAAAAGAATTCTCAATTGACCCCAATTCAATCTCCAATTTCAACCCGTTTCAAAACTTTTTATTCATATATGTTTCTATATTGAATATATGAATTATTATCTATTTTACATATTTTAGAATTTATCTATCCATTTGTTACTTTTTTAACAAAAAATCTTGAACGGAAATTCAAATTGTGATTATAAAAATTAAATATCAATATGTTAAATTATTGAGATTAATCGGGTCAAGACCCAACCCATTTTCTAGCCCATTTGAACCCAAAGTAAACTTGGGTGGATCAAGACCCAAACCAATTTCTATTTAACCCATTTAAAATATTTTCAATTTCAAACACAACCCGCCCATTTGACACCCTTAGCTATGACCCATTTATTTCCTAATGATTGTGACGACTAGACAGTTTACATATATCTCGATTATTTTACTGGATACTACAAAAAGATGCCTTTTTCGTGGGTCCATTTTTTCGTCTCACAAAAAGGAGCCTCACACAACTAACGGTCACATAGTTAAAAAAATTCACCAATCAATTGGTACTTCACTAATAACCATATAAGTTTTAGAAGTTGACAAAGTGGATGGAAAGCTAATAAAGTTGTGAACATAGTGATGCAAAGGAGCTAAAAATGATAGCGAAGTCCAGCAGCCAAGGGATAAAAGTGTTGCTAGGCTCTGGCAAGGAGCTAAATACAGTTATACCTCATCTTAACAGATATAGATCAGGTTCAAGTAAATTTCAACATTGTACCACATACTTTAGCACTGAACGGAAGGCAAAGAAAACGAGACGTGTTATGACTGTTATCTGATGTTTCATTAGTAATGTGTTGTGACTGCACAACGATTAAACATCAATCCACAAACTGAAAATAATTGTACCATAGTTCTTCACAGGGCATGCCAAGATTTGTATCTGTTGCTCGAAAGGATCATGGAAGAACAGGAAGCTCAACTTTGTTGAAGGAGAAAAGGTCCTTCTAAAATTTCTGAATCGCTCCCTAGTATTATTTAGCTGATCATAGGAACTTGATATAACTAGCTTAGCAATTCTATGGGTGAACATTGCTAAGAGTAAGATGGATTGTCGGATTGGATGGTATTCTGGAAAAAAGTAGTTTCTTGAATATTTTCCAGTTTATTCCTCACTCTTCCCTGTCTGATTCCTCAATTCTTTTATCCGACTTCGTTGATCTACACTAACTGCAAAGTAGCTTTATTTTATGAGTGATGTATTATCTTGTGCAGTGAGTACCACCTTCCAAAGAAGAAATTGAAGATCTGAGAGACATTCTCTTGGTATTCCGTTGAAATTCTGTCTTGTTGAGCATGGACGTTGTGAACT
>CM040627.1:92750474-92835688 GCA_022817965.1 Solanum lycopersicoides
CTAATTTTGATCACCATGCATGGACATGCCTTCTAGAAAAATAGCATTATATCCAAAAATAGCAAATCACTTCCAATTCAGGAAATAGGTTCCATAATCTTGAATATAAATAATTTTATTTTTCGATGATTAGCGTTATGAATACTCTTATAATTTAGTTTTTTTTTTTTGGTGATTGGTATTCACATTAAAATTTGATTATATTTGAATTGACGTCGAGAAAATGCTTCCTATCAAGGCAGTCGACTTCAAGATATCTTATTAAGAATGAAAAGGTACTTGTCACTTTATCAAAACGATACAATCCTTATTGTTATAATTAGTTACTCCCTCCGTTTCTAAAATATTGGCCTAGTTTGACTTAGAACGGAGTTTAAGAAAAGAAAGAAAACTTTTTAATCTTGTGGTTCTAATTTAAAGATATGTCAAATGTACTAGAATACCCTTTAATCTTGTGGTCTTAAACATGCCACGTGAAAAGTTAAAGTTAATGTATTACCAAAAAAGAAAAGAGATCATTCTTTTTAAAACAGACTAAAAAAGAAATAGGATCATTTTTTTGAAACGGAGAGAGTATTATTCATTAAATTTATCCAATTAAATATAGTAAATAGGAAAAAATAAGTCAATTAATTGCCAACTTCAATTTGATTTTTTCTTCATATATAGCATAGAATATAAAATTGAAAAAGACGAGACTGAAAAATTTAAGTTGACAATAAGATTCTGAAGATTTATTGCTAAACTTCCAACCACTATCGAAATAGAAAATAATAATCGAATCTATAAATTTTATAGCTAAATAATAAAAAGATAACTTTCACATATAGCAAATAAAAAATTTATATTTGTATGCTATAATAAAATTTATATAATTGCGCTTTATAGCAAATATATAATTGTATAATTCGCTATACATATACAATTGTATGATTCGCTGGCCTAAATTGTATAATTTGCTAGCCTCGCTATACATATACAATTGTATGATTCGCTGGCCTAAATTGTCTAATTTGCTGGCCTACTTTACTGCAATTGTATAATTTGCTGCCTATTTCGCTGCAATATCTGTATAAAATTTGCTTTGCATACAATTGAATCGACGTAAAATATTTGTATATTGTATAATTATAAGTGTATATGAAAAAAATATATGTTTTTCTCTAGCTTTATACAAAAACAGAAACACAATTTATACATTTTTGTTGTATAAAGTGAGAGAAAATTATATTTTACTGCAATTATATAATTTACAATTCGTTGACCTTTTTCACTGCAATATTGGTATAAATTTGCAAAACGCCACAAATAGAGAAAAATTATTTTCCCTTTAGGGGGTCGATCATTTTCAATCACCTCATGGAACTGTTACTTTAACTTATACTGAAAAAAAAAAAATGGCATCACGATAAAGTACATAATTTCGGCGGTCGACATTGGAGTGGAATTAACAGATCGTTTTCTTAATTAAAAATCTCAAATTTAAATTTTAACTAATGAAAATATTGGAAAAAAAGTGTTTTTTTGGTCAAGTTGTGCTTATTTTTATGAGATATGAATTAAGATTAATCGAACTGTAATACATATATTAAATAATGATGACGAACCAAAAAAATGGGCGATCGACACGTTTTTTTTTTTTTTTGGATAGACACATTTGTTACCATTAGTAGTACTTTTAAAAAGGTCGAATCCATTGAACAAAGACGACCAATGTTATCAATTAGAATATTTTATTTATTTGATGTACTTTAGGGCTTGTAAATTTGACACATGTATATTTTGACTTATTGTCAAGTACATTACACATGGTTTATAATATTTGCAACTTATTAAGACAAATAATGTACCCATAAAAAGAAAAAAACTACTCCCTTTATTTGAATTTATATGACACATTTTATATTTTGAGAGTTAAATAATTTAAGTTTTTTTACTAAAAAATAGAATTTTCAATTTTTCTAAAATGAAATTTATATATTTGTAGATTACGTAAAAAGTACTATGAGTCACAATAATTAATAATTTAAAAATGTTTATAAAAATCTATGAAAATTAACGATCAAAGATAAACTTATTTAACTATTTTAATCCGAAAAGTGATATATAAAATGAAACGAAGGTACTATTAGAATATGATCTTTCACCAAACAAAAAAAAAGTTGCCTTTTCTTCTTCGTCAACCATCATCATGTTTTTAATGAGTTGAAAATTGAACAAACAAAAAGGAATTTAATATCTTTGTAGACTTTAACGAATCTCAATGTGATGATATTAATTCAATTATCGCTAAATATATTTGCGAAAGGAAAATTTTAATTGAAAGTGCTACTCATCAACTTATTCATACAAATTAAGTCATTAAGATAATCTTGAGATTAAGTAAGATTGGATTAGGAATTAATTAATCTTGAGAAGTTATACTATTAATTAATTTGAAGCATAAAAACATGCATGAACTTTTTTATATATTCACTTTAAAATAATATAATCAAAGTTTTGAATGATTAGATATTCACAATTAGTTTCCTTCACAAATTAATCTTTTTTTTTCCTAATATATGTACTATATATCCTCTCATATGCAATTGTCTCCATCAATTTATCTTTTCTAATATATGTGTACTTTTATATCCTCTTATATGCAATTATTTCCATCAGTTTATCCAAAAGTTAGGTATTTATACTATTTTTTGTTGAACGGATATAAGAGTAAATGACCAAGAAGCTCTTTTTAAAACAATCACATAAAAAAAACATCAATAAAGTCATCCTAACCGTAACAATATATTCAGTATAATTTTATAAGCATCAACAAAAATAAAGTTTATTTTTTCTGTCAAAAATTGTCACCACTATAACAACAACAACATGTTAAATTTAAATTCCGCAAGTGATATTGTCCGGAGATCAATGATAGGCTATGCACACACATTATCTCTACTTTTGTAAAGTAAAGATGCACTATTTCTGATAGACCTCGACTAAAAATGACATCGACATTCAACCCTCGATCTCTAGGTCAAACTTACTTTTTTATATATATATACACAAACAATACTAAAATATATTATAATATATAGTATCTCATCTTCAATATGGCAACCAAATATGAAGTAGTTGTTGTTATTGTGCCATTTCCAGCACAAGGTCATCTCAATCAACTTCTTCATTTTTCTACTCTTATTTCATCTTACAAAAACATTCAAGTCCATTATGTTAGTACAAAAATTCATACTAAACAAGCCAAAATTAGAGCTCATGGTTTACTAAACCCTAGTGGTAGTTCTTCCAATAATAATATTCATTTTCATGAATTTTCAACACCTTTATTTCCATCACCACCACCAAACCCTAATTCAAATATCAAATTTCCTTCACATCTTCAACCTTCATTTGAATCATCGTATCATCTACGAAGCCCTGTGGCTTCGCTTCTAAGATCATTATCATCGATTGCACGTAGAGTTGTTGTTGTTCATGATTCTTTAATGGCTTATGTTGTTCAAGATTTCACTTCATTACCAAATGTTGAGTCTTATAACTTTCATAGTGTTTCTGCTTTTACTATCTTTTTGTTCTTATGGGAATCTATGGGAAAACCTTTCCCTATTGAGGCTGAAATACTAGACAATCTACCATCTCTTGAAGGTTAGTTTTCTTTATTATTAATATTTTTGTCAAACACCTAAATGGATCTTATTTATAAGTTATGTATATTATAATATTTACATAATCAGATCACATCGGTTATAATTAGGGAATTGCATGTTGTTGTTTAGTCATGTATCGATTTTATCTAAAAACTTGAAGTTACTAGAAGTTGGACAAGTAAAGGTTCTAAGTTCGAGTCTTATTGTCATCCATTATGAGAAAAGTATTTTCGTGTATTGCTTACATAAGCCCACGAATTCAAAACATGTATTGATTTAATAAAAGTGTGCTCTTTCTAAAAACTTAAAGTTTTTAGACGAGATGGTCACACACTTCAATATATGGTATCATGTCAGGCAGAGGGTCTGGAAATTGAATCTCACTACCACCCTGTCAAAAAGAATTTCCACGTGTTTGGCTGTTAAAGAATGACAAAAATTTCACATCAGTGGTTAATCAGATGGGCGAACTCCTTATAAGGCTTGAGCAATCCTCCTCTCTTTGAGCTAGCTTTTGGGGTGTGAGTTAGGCCTAAGACCTAATTTCAACATAGTATCAGAGCAGGGCCCGTCTCACCCGATGTTGGGACCCCAAAAAAAAAATTGTCCACACACCATATGCTAAGCTCTGGGCGTGAGGTGGGGTGTTGAAGAAAGACAAAAGTCCCACATCGGTGGTTAATGAGATGGGTGGACTCCTTATAAGGCTTGGGCAATGCTCCTTCCTTTGAGCTAACTTTTGGGGGGTGAGTTAGGCCTAAGACCTAATTCAACATGGTATCAGAGCAGGGTCGGTCTCACCCGATGTTGGGACCCCCAAAAATCAAAACTGTCAACGCACCAGATGCTAAGCACTAGGCGTGAGGTGGGGTGTTAAAGAATGACAAAAGTCTCACATCGGTGGTTAATCAGATGGGTGGACTCCTTATAAGGCTTGAGCAATCATCCTCCCTTTGAGCTATCTTTTGGGGTGTGAGTTTAGCCTAGGACCTAATTTCAACATTGGCTCATGAAAAAAACCAAGCACGCGCGTGATGAGGAGGTTGTACGTGTTGAGAATACAATTAAATAATAAATGTTACATGTTATAAGCTCTCTGTAAGAACTTGCACTTTTAGATAAGATGATCACACACTTCAACATGATATAATATTTATTTAATTTTTACATATATACCATCTCTTATAATTTAATTTATTTATTTTTTACATATATACCATCTCTTATAATTTAATTTATTTATTTTGCAATCTTGAAGGTTGTTTCACATCAGAATTCATGAATTTCATGGCTTCTCAAAGGAAATACTCAAAATTTGATTCTGGAAATATTTACAACACAAGTAGAGTTATTGAAGGAAAATTCATGAATTTACTTGAAAAAGAACCAATCAAAAGAAATAAAACACAATGGGCTATAGGTCCATTCAATCCAATGAAGATTATTAGCCACACGTCTACCAACAACAATTATTTATCAATCGATCATCATCATCATCACCACCATCATCGTCATAAATGTTTGTTATGGCTCGATAAACAATCTCCGAAATCCGCAATATTTATTTCATTTGGTACAACAACTTCACTAAAAGATGAACAAATCGAAGAGCTTTGTATAGGTTTAGAAAAAAGTGGTATAAAGTTTATTTGGGCATTAAGAGATGCTGATAAAGGTGATATTTTTTCTAGTGAAATGAGAAAAATTGAACTACCAAAAGGGTATGAAGAAAGAATTAAAAATAAGGGTATTATAGTAAGAGATTGGGCACCACAATTGGAGATATTAGGACATTTATCAATCGGTGCGTTTATTAGTCACTGTGGATGGAATTCGTGTGTGGAAAGTTTATCAATGGGAGTACCTATTATTGCATGGCCCATGCATTCTGATCAACCAAGAAATAGTATTTTAATAACAAAGTTTTTGAAAGTTGGTATAAATATTTTTAATAATTGGGAACGTAGTAGAAATGAAGTGATGAAATCAAATATTATTGAACATGTAATTACGACAATAATGTTGAATAATATTGAAGGAAATGAAATTCGTCGGAGAGCGGCGGAGTTAGGGGTGGCTATTCGGAGATCGGTGGTGGAAGGCGGTGTAACGAGGAAGGAATTGGATTCTTTCATCGCTCATATCACTAGATAATAAATACGACATTGTGGCAAATAGTCAGATTGGATCAAAACGAATCAAATCAAATATTATTCATTTTTCAATGTTTAAATTGAGTTATATTTAAGAGGGGTGTTTTGGTAAAATGACCTTTATCCTTATTATTTGTAAATCATTATGTCAAGTTAATAATGAACTACTATTATTGTACCGAGGGAGTAATTAATTGTCGATTTCTTTACTAATCTACATAGCACGCACCGTTTAATTAATATTCCCTCTGTCCACTATTGTTTGTCATGGTTTCTACTTTTTGTTTAAAATATCGAATTAATGTATTCTAATTTAACTTAAAAGATTAGTCAAATTGACTTTCGAAAATCGAACATGACAAATAAATGTAGTCGGAGGTAGTACCTCATACATACTATTGTACTTTTTCATAATTTGTTATTAATCTCTCGTTAACTTTCGTGTTGTTTAACTATAAAATTTGTTCATCGTCTATCAAATGGCGCAGATTCAACTACTCCCTCTGTTCTTATTTATGTGTCGATTTTACTAAAAATAAATGTTCCTTAATACTTATTATTTTACAAAATTAATACATAAATAACGTTATTTTTTTTATTTTTGTAGTACCATTAAGAGTTATTAGCTTTGAACGTGTGAATTTAATCAACATTGAAAATCTCAATGATTAATTCATATTTGTTAGTCAATTTATTATCAAAATAAATTATTTTATATTCGTTAATTAAAAACTTAACTTTAAGTTAACACTAAGTAAGGACACAATGATAAATTTACATAATTTTTAAAAAAATACAGAATCTAAAATGATAACATATGAATAAAAACGAAAAAAAATAATATCTTGATTCAACATATAAAGTTAATGTTGGCATGACTTTTTGATAATAATGAAGTCGACCAACAAAAAAACATTAATGTTTCAAGGACCAATTCTGTATTTTCTTTTATATATTATATATAGTGAAATGAAATATTTTGGAGTTTTCACATTTTTTATATACTTCTTTGAGATGTTGAAAGTGTTTAATTAAATGTACTATCCTTATGAGTGTATTGCGGGCGGGATGTCGGCATACTAAAATTTGCCCACATTTTAAAGGTTTGTTCGACGTGAAATTAGAATTTAAAATTTATATGAAATAATTTATTAGTTTTTTTTTCGATCTCACACGGGGAGTAAGAGAGGAGCCTGATCCGTGGAGGTCACCCCCCCTCCCCGTTCCGTCCCTATTCCCTTGGACTGTTCGAATTTCAAGAGTGAATTAAAAATAATAATTTAATAATATAAATATATATTAAGAAAAATAAAATAAAATTAAATTATTAAACTAAAAGATAGCACACTATATAAAGAGAGAAGGGGGGGGGGGGGGTTTGACCCCCTTAATTAACGAGGAACACTTATTTTTGAGATATTCTCTCATCCAATTGATTGACTAAAATTAATAATTTTATTTCACTACACTTATTTTTGAGATATTCTCTCATCCAATTGATTGACTAAAATTAATAATTTTATTTCACTTAGTTTAAAATAGAGTACTCGTAGTATTAAAGTAGGGGAAAAAAAAATCATATTTGCATTCATGTGATACGTTTTGATTTGATATAGCGTTTAAGATTTTTTACTTTATTGAAATTTGTGGTTTAAAATAATTCTTAAAATATTTGTGTGATTGTAAATCATTACGTTAAAGAAAATAAAAAAAATATTAAAATTAAATTATTTCTAAGTATAATATGAGGTGATATTCTTATTAGAGTATAAACTGAAAAAGAAAAAGTACTTCATAAAATAAGACGGAGGGAGTAATGTTTTAGTAGTGAATTAATTGTAGTGGAGTGAGAAATACTTATTCATCCATAGAAAATTTGAGTTTCGATTCCAATTAATCGTCTACCAAAATTGTCAATCTAACTACATTATTGTATGGAGATAAATTCAACCAATTATGGAGCATTACATTCTCTTATCGGTTCATTTTCAAAATGAAGTTTCATTTGTATTTACTATATATAGGATAGTGATATGCCTAACTAGTTTACCTTGCTTGACTTAGAAATAAAAAGAGAGTGTAATCAGTGGCGAAGTTAAAATTTTAAATAAGGGGGTTTAATACCTGAAGAACTAAACACATGAACTAATTGAAGGGGTCAGGGTTCGACATCTATTATATATACATAAAAAATAATTTTAATCATGTATAAATAGTAAAAAAATTTGATCGAAAGGAGTTCAGATAAACCCCCTAACAGAAGGCTGGCTCCGCCCTTGAGTGTGATACTTTGATCCGTAGTTGATTAAATTAATATATCCCTAACGTAATAATATATGCATCACATTTGTCCGGTAATATTGTATCTTCAAGTAAAACTTCCTAACAAAAATATAAATCTTATCATATTTTAATATAAATACTAAATATCGAACCGAGAAAAGTCTCCCACTCTTATTGCAATTTAATAACGACATTGATATTTCAATACATGATTGTGTTATGTGTATATGATGAGATTCTTGTCCCTATGATTTGGGCAACAAACCATACGTACTTCACGTGCTTAACACCAAAAATACAGATGAAGCACGTGAAATTAAGACCACTTGTCTAATCACATATTTTATTTTATTGTTCGCGATAATTAAATTTAAATTCACATATTATAATATCTATTTTTAAAACTAACATTTTGCTTTCCTTCACAATATTTGACGTCATAACCTTTTAATTTCATTTATAACATTTGATTTTATATTACTTTTAATTTCATTCATAATGTTCGACTTCCTAATATTTTTTTTTAAAGGTGAATGAATATCCATAATTATGAGTTTATGACATATCACATTGATTATTAAATAACTACTCCATTTTTGACTTGTCATTGTTATTTCAATTCTTAGAAATAATGTACTAATAATATAAGATATATAGTTGTTTCATATTTTTAATTATGTTGTATTGTATTATTTAAATTCATCGTTAGATGATAAATAAAAAACAATAATTGATTTGGTGTGATTTTAGAGTAACATTAATATTTTATTCTTGTTTTATCGTTATTTATTTTGTAAAATTATTTTATTTGATCCTTTAACCTCCCCTCCCCCATCTTTTAATAGTAGCTCTATTTTGTATCCAATTTCTTTTAGGTATATTCAAATAAGACAATATAATCTTCTAAATTGTATTTATTAAAAATTTAAAACAATACAATACATTAATACAACACAATGCAATACATTATGAAAGACTGTATAACAACGATCCAAACAAAGCGTAAGTTTTAGTTGTTCTTTATAAGATTTATAGTACATAAAAAATTGGCATAATACATATATTAGACCCTAAACTTGGCTTCAAATTTTAACTTTGACCTCAAACTTTCATAATGCACAAATAGGCACTTTAACTATCCTATCTTTCAATAAATAAACACGCGAATATTTCAATCAAAACCGTGTTACACACATGTTCTGACGTGGAAAAGTAAACCACTCAGTGACTGCCAACTAATTAAAAAATTTACACGTATTTTTTTAAGCATAATACATAAATTGGACCCTTAACTTGGCTTCAAATTATAACTTTGACTTTTAACTTTGATAGTGCACAAAGAGACACTTTAACTATCCGAAATTTAAACAAAAAAAACACGCGAATATTTCAATCAAAACGCGTGTTACACACATGCTCTGACGTGGAAAAGTAAACCACTCAGTTGCTGCCAACTAACTAAAATAAATATACCTAGATTTTAAAAATTATAAAAATAAATTATAATATAGAATAAGGTGGAAGTGAAAACAAATTCATTTTTTAGGTAAAAAAAAATTAGTACCTCTTTTCTTCTCTCTCTTAAAAATTCCTAATCTGAAATTCATGTTCCTTATATTCAAATCAAAGAAAAAATTGTTCAAGATATTTGCTGTAATTTAATTTTCGAGTTATCTATTTTTCTTCCTCAATTTAGTTAAGGTAACAAGATTCAACATTTTACAAACAAGAATTTGCATATTGTTGGTCAAATGTTCAAACTAATATGAGAATCTCTAGAAGAAACTAATGTTTTTATTGCAAAATTATTTCAGAGCAACCCATAAATATGAAAAGAAATGAGATTCAATGAACTTGTCCTTCTTTTCTTTAGTTTGAAGTATATTTGTGCTTTAAGTTGTCAAATATTTGACTGAAAAAATAGGGTGCTTTGTGTATTGTGATTGTCATAGTGAAGAGAATTGCAATTATGAATTTTGGAGGCCAACAAATGAACTTACAGTACTAAAAATTATTAAGTGAAATGGTGCACTTAAAGTATTTGATAAATTGTCTGATAGAACTTTTTACATATTTTTGTCAAGTTTGAGTAGCAGTCTATCTAATCAAAATGCCTTCAAAAATTGCATTCAATTTGTATAATTGTATACTCACCCCATCTTGTCAAAAAAGACTTCATTATAATTTTTTTCATAATAACAAAAAAGTAATTAAATGTCACTTGCATTTTGCAATGAACAACAAATAATGCAAAAAAGAGGGGAAAATTGTTGAAAAATTAGAAAGAGAGTTTAATTGTCATTTCAGTGTTTTTTTTACTGTTGGGCACTTGATTTTTACATCTGACGCGCCTAATTTGAGTGAATTTTACGTATTTTGCCATGTAGGATCCGAGTATTTTTTTGTTTAAGTTTTGGATAGTTAAAGTGCCTATTTGTGCACAAACAAAGTTAAAGGTCAAAGTTATAATATGAAGCCAAGTTAAGGGTCCAATTTATGTACTAATTAAGGGTAGAATTGTCATTTTAGCAATTTTTTATCGTTTTGGGCCTCAAAAATTACCTCTCACTCGCGCAGAATGCGTGTATTTCACGCATTTTGCCAGGTAGGAATCGCGTGTTTATTTGTTGAAAGATAGTATAGTTAAAGTGCCTATTTGTGCACTATGAAAGTGTGAGGTCAAAGTTAAAATTTGAAGCCAAATTTAGGGTCCAATATATGTATTATGCCTAAAAAATTCTTATATTTCTTTATCATAGTTATATACAAAGTTTCAAATAAAAAAATATTTTGACAATAATTTTCATGAGTTAATTTACACTATATATCAATCCATTTTTGATGAATTGAAGTAACTTAAACTAATAAGTAAGCAGGTTAATAATCTTCTCAAATTTTTGAATGAAAACAAATTAAATATATTTTCATGAGTTAATTTTATCACGTTAATTATCGCGGTCTATCATTCATACAAATGAATTCATTTTCGGGTGGGGGTCTCCATTTAAGATAATTGAAATTCTTGCTAGGTGTTGGACCGTGAGCTAATTTTATACACGTGATTTACGTAGTCGGCAAATTTGTTGTATTGTATACAACAAATTCTAAACTTCGATTTATATATATATATATATATATATAAATTAGAGTAGATGAACATGTATTACACACATAAAGAAGGACCATTGCCCCTTAATTCACCCTTCACATCCCCACTCCCCTCGATACTTAATTACGATGCGCAAAAGTCCAAGTAGCAAGCTATTTTAATAGACCTTTCTTGAAAAAGGATCAAATTTCACGTGTAAATATATCTTAAATTATAGAAAAAATGTAATGTTGTATGCATCGCAATTCCAAGAAGTAGAGTAGAGTAACATGTATGACACACATAAAGGACCATTGCCCCTCAATTCACCCTTCACATCCCACTCCCCTCGATACTTAATTACGATGCACAAAAGTCCAAATAGCAAGCTATTTTAATAGACCTTTTTCGAAAAAGGATCAACTTTCACGTGTCAAATATATCTTAAATTACAGAAAAATGTAATGTCATAGGCGTCGCAATTCCAAGAAGTAGAGTAGAGTAAACATGAAGGACCATTGCCCCTCAATTCACCCTTCATATTCCCAATCCTCTCAATACTTAATTACGATGTGCGAAAGTATAAGTATCAAGCTACTTTAATAGACCTTTCTAAAAAAAGAATCAAATTTCACGTGTCAAATATATTTTAAATTATAGAAAAATGTAATATAGTAGGCATCGCAATTTCAAAAAGTAGAGTAGTGTAACATGTATGACACACATAAAGGACCATTTCCCCTTCAATTCACCCTTCACATCCCCACTCATCTCAATACTTAATTACGATGCATGAAAGTCCAAGTATCAAGCTATTTTAATAGATTGAAAAAAATCAAATTTGTCGTGTCAAATAAATCTTAAAGTATAGAAAAATATAATGTAGCAATCACAATTCTAAGAAGTAGAGTAGAGTAACATGTATTACACACATAAAGGACCATTGCCCCTTAATTCACCCTTCACATCCCCACTCCTCTCAATACTTAATTACGATGCGTGAAAGTCCAACTAGCAAGCTACTTAAATAGACCTTCCTCGAAAAAAAATCAAATTTCACGTGTTCAACAAATCTTAAACTATAGAAGAATATAATGTAATAGGCATCACAATTCTAAGAAGTAGAGTAGAGAAGAGTACATTATAGTAGCATGTATTACACATATAAAGGACCATTGCCCCTTAATTCACCCTTTCACATCCCCACTCCCTTCAATGCAGAATTATGATAGCACGAAAGTCCAACTAGCAAGCTATTTTAACAAAAAAAAAAAATTCAAAAAAAGATCACGTGTTAAATAAATTATAAATTATAAAAGAATGTAACATATATAGTAGGCACCGCAATTCCAAGAAGTAGAGTACTAGAGGAACATGTATTACACACATAGAAGGACTAAAAGAGGACCATTGCCCCTTAATTCACCCTTCACAACCTCATTCCCCTCTAACACTTAATTTATGCAATGCGCGAAATATCAAATACCAAATTATTTTAATAGACCTTTCATTAAAAAAAGTTATTTAATATCATGTAAATTATTGATTTACGTATCAGATAAATCATAAATTACAAGCCAAGTTAACATGTATATAGTCATTTCTAAAAATTTCATAGTTAAAAAAAAAGAAGAAATTAAATCCACCTTGAGGTGATGAGATATTTGGCAATCCCCCATCAAGTATATTAATTATCAAAAGGTGAATTTATATGAAGAAGGGGATGTATAACCTAACCTCCAAACATGGAAGAGAATTGAACTAAAAACTTTTTTGAATTATTAGAAGGAACATGTATCACACATAGAAAATAACCCTACCCCACCCCAAAAGAAGAAAATTAAACCACATATCCAAATTTGCATTTACAAAATCCTATAAATATGAAGCTTAGCTTCCCAAGTCCAAAACAAACTCAATACCAACTTCTCCAATATGGCCCCAACTTGCAACCAAAACCAAATGCATAGCCAAAATGGTAACCAATTTCCACAAGAAGTAGTAGTTGTTGTGGTTCCATTTCCAGCACAAGGCCACTTAAATCAACTTCTTCATTTTTCTCGTCTCATTTCATCGTACAATATACCAGTTCATTATATTACCACCACAACTCATACTCGTCAGGTCAACTTTCGAGCTCATGGTTTTAAATCAACAAACAACATTCATTTTCACGAATTTCCAACCCCTATTTTCAACTCTCCTACACCTAATAATAACAACTCGAATCCATCAATCAAATTCCCTTCACATCTTCAACCATCCACTCAAATTTCCACCAACCTAAGAAACCCCGTTGCAAAGATTTTACATTCTCTCTCACATAAAACGCGAAGAATTGTTGTCATCCACGACTCATTAATGGGGTCCGTTGTTCAAGATTATCGCGATATTCCAAATGCAGAAGCTTACACTTTCCATAGTGTTTCGGCTTTCACAATATTTTTGTACGTGTGGGAAAGTATGGGGAGGTCTTCTTCTATCGACGTTGATATGATAAAAGACCTCCCATCGAATGATGGTTGCTTCACCCCCGAATTTACTAAATTTGTTCGATCCGAACATGAGTATAGTAAGTTTAATTCAGGCAAAATTTATAACACGTCAAGAGTCATAGAAGGTCCTTTTCTTGATTTACTATCTAAGGAACAAATCAATAAAGGTAAAAAACAGTGGGCTTTAGGCCCATTTAACCCTATTGCAATCTCTGGGCCCACCCAACAAAGACATTATTCATTAATTTGGCTAGACAAACAAGTACCTAAGTCAGTAATTTTTGTGTCATTTGGAACCACGACTTCATTTTCTTATGAACAAATCAAGGAAATTGCAATAGGGTTGGAACAAAGTCAACAAAAGTTCATTTGGGTATTGAGAGACGCGGATAAAGAGAATGTTTTCTCACAAGATTTCACTAAAAAGATCGAACTGCCAAAAGGGTTTGAGGAGAGAGTGAAGGAAAGAGGGATAGTGGTAAGAGATTGGGCCCCACAACTAGAAATATTGTCCCATAATTCGACTGGTGGATTTTTGAGTCACTGTGGTTGGAATTCGTGCATGGAGAGTATTTCAATGGGAGTTCCTTTAGCCGCATGGCCAATGCATTCGGATCAACCTAGGAACACGGTGTTGATAACGAAAATACTACAAGTCGGGTTGGTTCTTAAGGATTGGGCTCAACGAGACGAGTTGGTAACGTTCGATAGAATCGAAAAGGTTGTGAGGATTTTAATGGCATCAAAAGAAGGAGAAGAAATGAGGAAAAGGGCAAAAAAGTTGAGTATTGGTGTGAAGAATGCCGTCGGAGAAAACGGTGTCACAAAAAATGAGTTTGATGCTTTCATTGCTCATATTGCTAGAGAAATTTAATATCTTTTAATATATTTTTATGATCAGTATAGTATGCAGTATTTTATATAAGTTTATATTTTAAAAAAAGTAATTATTAATAAATGAATATGTTATTGTAATGCCATGCAATGTAATTCTTAATATCTCTCTCTATATATATATCAGATATTTTTATTTTGCTTATTACTTGTAAAAATACATGTGTACTATCGTTTTAATTTTGTTTGTCTGAATTTGATTAGGCATAAAAATAAAGAACGTCTTCGAATGTCGTGATATTAATAGTATAATGTATTGAAATATTTTTTAATTATAGGATCTTAATTAAATATGTTATATGGAATATTTAGATTAAAGAGCTGATAAATAATTATAAATGAGACGGTCAAACTAAAAAAGATAAGACAAATGAACTGAAACAATAAAAAAATTCGATAAAACAGTGTCTCGTGATGTCACGGGCTTCAATACACCATAAGCATATTTGCATGTGACGAGATCCAAACTAAACGGATCATTTGTCAGTGGGTTAACTCTAATTTGTTGTTAATAATGTAATTAATTAAGGCCAGGAATATTTTAAACTTTTTATTGGATATTCTAATTCTTTTTTGTTCTCCTCCTAAAGTTGTTTGATGCTTACGTACCAAAATCAGTAACTTAATTTTTTTTGAGGTGATTTGATTTTTTTATATTTTAAAATTCTTTTTTTTTTCAGAATTTAAAATTTTAGGTTAGAGGACAATAATGTTTCATATGATTAGACCCCTACCTTGTATAAGCCAAAAGGCAAAAAAGGCTGCTTTAAAATAGGTTTTATTAGCGATAATATAATTAACTCGTGAAAATATGATTCATTTAATTAGTTTAAGCGTGAGTGCAATTCAATTTATTAGATACTCTTATTGAACATATTTAAACTTGATCAATTTGATCGGATAATATTTTAATGAGTTAGTTTAATCACCTTTAAAACATTTATTTTTTTTAAAGAAAAAGTCAAAGTAATTATTCCGGGCTCACTAAATTAGTGAACAAGAGAGAAAGCTAAGAAAATAGCAAAGCATCTATGAAACTTGACTTCATTTTTTTTTTTTTTAACATATTTAAAATTTGTATTCTTTGTTTTTTTATTAAAGTTGTTATGTATTCGATTATAAATAAGTTCAATAAGTCCCTCGTGTAAATTGAATTCTATGTTTAAATACTTTGTATGCTTTGGTTCATGAATGGAATTTTGAGGATATGAATCTAGTCAAACATAAATAGTTTTGTTGACGCCATATAAAATGATGAAAAAAATTTAAATTGTTATTTTTTGTGAGGTTTACGCTAGTTTTTTTATTTATGTATTAAAATATATTTAGTTAAGTACGTAGATTGTGATAGTTCAGTTAACTAAAAAAGCATATCGATTGTGTTGTTGGGGTGAGGGCGGATGGGAATGAGGTGCATATGTGAGTTGGGGTGGGCGGAGTGGATAAGTGGTTTAACGTCCATTAATTAGTGGTGAATTCAGAATTTATAAGTATCAATAAATTGTTTTACTTTTTACATGTAATAATTTTTTCCTCGAACACACATATAAAATAAATTGTCCATCATCATCACATTGATAGATGCAACTATCAACTTGAAAATCTTCTCTAACATGTTGCAAGTGAAAGTATTCCACCAAAACTCGACTATTGCAGCGGATTCAAGATTTTTACTAAGGAGGTTCGAAAACAAATAATATAGCGTATAAAATTTAAATTTGAAATCTTAAAGTCAATTCATAAAAAGAGTAAAACAAGTTCACGTAAAACACCCTAACAACCATGTATTGAAATCAACCCCATGAGTCTGAAACAAACCTTGAGTAGTCAAAATTAGTTTTCCTTCCCATTGCAAACATTTAAATGTCATTTTAAATATTAATATTGACTCAAATTCAAGAACTAAAATACACCAGAAAGAAAAAATAACTACAATACAAACTTCACTTTCAAACAGTTTGAAAAAAAAAGTTTCCTGTCAATTCATGTTTGTACAGCTAATGAAGACTACAACTATGTTGAATGCTTCTTCATACCATGACCATCAACAATTTTATTTTTTCATTATCCGATGTCTGAAGTCCACATTGAAGATCCGACTAAATTCGAATCGCACACTGCACTGCAGGACTCATTCAGGTGTATTGCTCCGAACATGATTTTCTCCATACTCAAGATCGAACTTGAAACTTTTGGTTAAGGGTGGAACAGTTCTACCACTGCACGTGACATTCACCAATTAATGATCATGGACTTGTTTATATTAGATGTCTCATCTTAGATTCATATGTGGATTATTCACCAATTAATGATCATGGACTTGTTTATATTAGATGTCTCATCTTAGATTCATATGTGGATTATAGTTGTACATCAATCTATCTATTTTTTGCCCTACCCATCTATGATTAGGGGTGTCAAAAATGAACCCAAACATATGTAACCTGTCCAGAATTTTAAGGGTTGGGTTCAAGATAATTTGAATTGGATTCAATCTCAACCCATTCAAGCTTAACCCATTTGAAAAGAATTCTCAATTGACCCCAATTCAATCTCCAATTTCAACCCGTTTCAAAACTTTTTATTCATATATGTTTCTATATTGAATATATGAATTATTATCTATTTTACATATTTTAGAATTTATCTATTCATTTGTTACTTTTTTAACAAAAAATCTTGAACTGAAATTCAAATTGTGATTATAAAAATTAAATATCAATATGTTAAATTATTGAGATTAATCGGGTCAAGACCCAACCCATTTTCTAGCCCATTTGAACCCAAAGTAAACTTGGGTGGATCAAGACCCAAACCAATTTCTATTCAACCCATTTAAAATATTTTCAATTTCAAACACAACCCGCCCATTTGACACCCTTAGCTATGACCCATTTATTTCCTAATGATTGTGACGACTAGACAGTTTACATATATCTCGATTATTTCACTGGATACTACAAAAAGATGCCTTTTTCGTGGGTCCATTTTTTCGTCTCACAAAAAGGAGCCTCACACAACTAACGGTCACATAGTTAAAAAAATTCACCAATCAATTGGTACTTCACTAATAACCATATAAGTTTTAGAAGTTGACAAAGTGGATGGAAAGCTAATAAAGTTGTGAACATAGTGATGCAAAGGAGCTAAAAATGATAGCGAAGTCCAGCAGCCAAGGGATAAAAGTGTTGCTAGGCTCTGGCAAGGAGCTAAATACAGTTATACTCATCTTAACAGATATAGATCAGGTTCAAGTAAATTTAACATTGTACCACATACTTTAGCACTGAACGGAAGGCAAAGAAAACGAGACGGTTATGACTGTTATCTGATGTTTCATTAGTAATGTGTTGTGACTGCACAACGATTAAACATCAATCACAAAACTGAAATAATTGTACCATAGTTCTTCACAGGGCATGCAAGATTTGTATCTGTTGCTCGAAAGGATCATGGAAGAACAGGAAGTCTCAACTTTGTTGAAGGAGAAAAAGTTCACACGTCCATGCTCAACAAGACAGAATTTCAACGGAATACCAAGAGAATGTCTCTCAAGATCTTCAATTTCTTCTTTGGAAGGTGGATACTCACTGCACAAGATAATACATCACTCATAAAATAAAGCTACTTTGACAGTTAGTGTAGATCAACGAAGTCGGATAAAAGAATTGAGAATCAGACAGGGAAGAGTGAGGAATAAACTGGAAAATATTCAAGAAACTACTTTTTTCCCAGAATACCATCCAATCCGACAATCCATCTTACTCTAGCAATGTTCACCCATAGAATTGCTAAGCTAGTTATTCAAGTTCCTATGATAAGCTAAATAATACTAGGAGGCGATTCAGAAATTTTAGAAGGCACCATAAATATAATGAACGTATTAACAAGGGTATAGTACCTAGCAAGACAAAGTACAAAACATGGATCACCAGGAGCAGACTTTCTGAATCTGCTTTAGGAGGGTAAACGTCAACGGAGTATCAATCCACCAATCTGCATATTATTAATCATTTCAGAGATGGGAATACTGTTTATCGATTCTTCATCTCCACTTTGAGCAGGCTCCGGTGTGTCTTGGTTAACAACACAATTTACTTTTGATCTTCTTACTGACCAAGGAATCCCATGACGCCCAACTATATAACCAAGAGATTTCAAGTGCTTATATGCTTCATAATATTCCAAGGAACATCCACTTTTTCCTTCTGCAACCTTGTTGTATACATGTTCCAGAGAAAGGGGTGTGTCATCTTTACTGAGGAGATGTAGAGCCCCAATTTCGGCAAGATATCTACATGAAAAAAATCAGTATCATTCTTTTAACACTGGAAATTGCAGAAGATAAATCTCAAATGATACATAAATTTGTCATATCAATTCCTAAGACAAATAGATGTGTCAGATGGAAAAACCTACCTTTAAATACTTGTTATCTATCTCTTCATATAATTTATCCATTTCGTTTTACACTGCTTCTCTAACCAGACTAATTTTAAACGTGTCGAAGCAGTAGACAAGTATGCAACTAAAGTTTCCAAGCATAACCCTCAGAGGGGTAACAAGACTATCACTAGGAGTATCAGAAATCTATACCAAAATCAGCCCTCAGAATCATCGATGAGAAAAAAATCACCAGAAAAGTATGCCAATTTATTAACTGAACTATGCAATGTTCACCTTTTGCAACCAGAAAAACAAGAGAATAATACCTCTTTCGAGGTCTTGTTAAGATACTCAAGAAAAAGTAGCTAAACAGATATGAAATTTGACTTCTGACCAAATATGCTGAAAATACCCAGTTCTTATCTTCTCATGGCTTATTCTCAAATTATGCATGTACTCAAAGTCAGTAGTATTTAACTCTTCAACTACAGGAGATAACCAAAAGAGAATTTTCATCACCTACAAAATCTCTTCGATGAAGCAATATATCTTGCCATTACGAACTATCCCAGTAGTTGTCCACAATCCACCCTTCCTCTCCACGACCTCAGCCATTCCTAATGGATCAAGCCATCGTGATCTTGAGATATCTTTCCTGAAGAAAAAGATTACCGCCTGTTCACATTCCTGTATCTTGTTTATCAAAATTATTTTTAATAGTTTATCTATATCATGAGATGAAACCTGAACTGCAACTTGGGTATATCAGTGGATGCATATGCACAACAATGGTCATCAACTTCAGGATCCTCCCCGTAGCCTTCAGAATCACTAGTTCCTTCTGAAAAACTTGCCCACTTTTCAGCTTCCATAGCTGGAATAAATAGCAAATTACCATAAAAGTAAAATTTTTAGCACAGACTACAACCATCTTAGCAAGACACTAACACTTGATTAATATAGGAGAAGCTAGTTGTAAGTTCAACTCATTACAATGTGAGGAACTCCACTAATCTCATGAGTAACCAAGTAAAAGTTGTACCCAAAATGTGGCGCAGCTGATGATTGAGCATATACTCTAAACATATAGAAGTTACTGTATTTACTTTAACAATAGATTGGGAAATTCGAAATGAAATATACATTTAAATTTCTTTTAATCAAAAATAAAGAACAGATAAGATATAACACAAATACTAAACTAAACTAATCATAAAGAGAATGAGAGCTTACAAACTAAACTAACAAGAATAATCAGAGAACAACAGATTGTAAACTAACTAACAATTTCATATAAACACTACAATGTAACATGAAAAAAAAATATAAACTTTAAACACGCAAATTTCAAGCTTGGTTTCTTTATTCGTTTCTTCTTTGAAATTTTGATTGATGAAATAACAAAAAATCGAATGCCTCAGAGATGTTTTCGGAATCAATTTGTCTATGTTGCCGCTGTTAGTCCTTAAGCACTTCAAATATAAATCATAAAAATAAAATTAGAGAAGTCCAAACGAACAATATAAAAGAGATATTTGATATTCAAAGAGAGCTTATAGCATTCTTAATGGTTCTATTGATGGGAATTTGCAGCTACACTGCCTATTCCACTGTTGCACATAGTATTTATTTTTCTATCAGTTAGGAGCCGTTTCTTCATCCCTTTGTATTTCCCGAACACTATTCAGCTCTATGAATTGAAGAGAGACAAAGAAGTTACCTTTTTGTGGCATTGATTTGACAGAAGTTGGATATGGCTAGCAGTAGAAAGAGTAGTAGTGACTAGTGAGAGGATAGAGCAAAACAAGATTTCTTCGAAAGTGAGGCTTGCACTATGTATTTCTGGTTCTAAGAAACACATCGTACTGGGCCTCAGCCCAAAGGAAGACATTACTATCAAAGAAGTTACTACTTTCTTTGATATGATAAAACTGGAAATGGAAATAAAAAATCAGAAGAAACCATCTGCTGAGATAGTGAGAACTGAGAAGGTTGCCTAATTCTGCCATTTCTTAGATATCATTTAGGGTGTGTTTGGTAAGAAGAAATATGTGATTTTCCTACTTATTGCAATAGGATCAAATAGGACATGTCCTTCAACCTAGGCATTAGGGGATTAATTTGTGCATAAAGATAGACATAACCTATTCATCGTGCTTAGCCAATTCTTGCATGAAATCGTCAGTGCATTCTTTTTGTTTCTCATCTCAGTGATATACAGGGCTTAGAATAAACTAAGTAGGCGAGTAGAAATTGAAAATTTTCGGTGCGTATCTCTATTCATGCGGATTAGTAACCCGGACAAATTAATTATTCAAAGTAATTCAAGAATCCAACTGGAATGGTAGATAATATTTTCTCCAAATTCATGCTCAAATCAGCTACATTGGAAATAACTAACACTTAACGTTTTTTATGACCGTGGTTTGCCAACCAACTTCCTTACACCTTGACTAATTTCATGAGATAATTGACACCTCCCACCAACAATAGGTACAAGGCAACTCTGGGTAGTATTATAGATGAGAAGTATCACCTAGTGTCATTTCCGAACCTGAGACATCATAGTTCTCAACCACTTCATTGACCCCCATGCCACACCCTTAGGGTGCAAATAACTAACATGTTTGAGCACAACTAATTGAGCTTTATAGCTTTATTTGTGAGTGTGTTTTGCTACATTAATATCCAAATTTTCAAATCAGGGTATTTAGTAGCCTAATTCCTCCTAGATAGCCTAATTCCTTAAGAGTGTCCCCCTAGCCCTCAGGTTACTCACTTCATCAAATAAGCCTAACTTCGGCAAACAGTCGAACACTTGATGGACATAAATTAACAAGTGCAATTTTCCCTAAATACTAAAACGCAGTAAAGTTTTCACCTTTTTCCTAAATTTGTGAGAATAACAGTTCATAATCCAAATAGCAATCACCAATAATAGAACTAAACTTCAGAACAAATTTTTACACCAGTGAAACTACAATTATGCATTCAATTCACAGTGGCCGGCGAGGGATAATCAAGGAAAAGTGAACTGAGAGAAAAGAGCTGAGCCCATTAGAGAGACTACTCAGGATGTTACCTGTAGCTTGCCGGCGCCGGCGCCGGTCAGGTGAGCTTTTTTTTGTTTTTTAGCTTTTTGTTTGTAAAGGGTAAAAACTGGAACAACAAATAAGTTAACTATCTAAAAATAAAATCAATTTGAAATTTACTTAATTTTATTTTTCTAGGCTTAAGCTAAAAAAAATGTTTTTTCAACTTAATTTTTAAAATTTCTTGATAGATTCAAACTATAATAAATTAAAATGGGAGGAGTAATTATTAAGAAAAATATTTATTAGGGGATTATTCCAAGAAATTGACTAAAATATCAAATTATTTAATGGTCCTTATGTAAGGTGGGTGGAGCGTTATAGCAATAATTAATCACGAATTTATAATAAAGTAATAAGATGTGAAAAAACGTGTTCATTAATTTAATTTAAATTAATTAAGTTTGAATTAATTGGTATACTAATGTGTGAACATATAAAGAACATATGACTATTGTAAAAAGATAAATTGATGATAATTGACTATCCTGTTAAAAATCACATAAACAATAATAATATTAGTGTTAATTCCATTGTGCATTATTATGTTATTATTTTTTAAAATTTTATTGCTCGATTCATTCATTTTTATTTATTCACTATATTAAAAATATATTATTTACTGACTTTTTCGTGTGAGATCTAATAATTTTTCATGATTTCATACACTTTCTGTTTTGATTTGGTTGTTCTATTTTAACTTGATATGAAATTTAGGAAAGCAAAGAATATTTTTATATCTTGTGATTTTAAATTAAAGATATGTCACATCTGTTAAAATATTTTTTAATTTTATAGTTTTATATATATGACGTGTAAATTTGAAACTATAAATTGCTAAAAAAAAGGAAAATAATATTATTTTTGAAACAATGGAAAAAAAAATAAAAAAAAATATAAATATATTTATTTCATAATTATAAGTCCCTTTCTCTTTGCTGGATCACCTTTATTTGCAAGTTCGACAGTTGGATGTGTAGGGCCGTGTTTTAAGAGCTTTTAATTTGTTAAAGTTTAGTTCGAATATAATTAATATTTAGTCATTATTTGAAATATTGGAAATAATATTTGTGCAAAAGAAAAATATCCCTAATTGGAAAGTTTGAAACATTGACATGTGAAATTCTTGTAATGCAAATTTTAAGTTTGAAATACATAAAAAAATCATTTTACTTTTGATATTAATTTGAATTATAAGATATTTTCTTTAATTTTTATTTTTATAAGTAACTCTCCGTTAAAATAAGATAATTCAAAGTCTCAAATTTCCAAACTTGAATAGTTTTTTATTTTTCAAATATATCACCTCTGAAACTTTATACAACAAATATCGATATTTCATTTTATTTGATTTTTATACCAATCATAAAATTTATACTAATATCTTCCCGCTCTCCATATACCCAACTACCCCAACAACTTCACCTTAGCACTCCCTAGTACCCTTTATACCCGTATGGCCCCCATGAAATAAGATTTGACATAATGATGCAGTTGGCTAGTGGAAACTATTTTAAATTTAATGGATGAAGTAATAAGTATGGAATAATAACAAAAATTTTAAAATTAATTGATGAAATTAGCTATTTTTATAATATAAAGTGGTACAACTAATTTCACGAGATATCGAATACAGTTACTTATTCCATCGGATACTAAAAAATAGTTTGTACTAATTTACTAACAGGTTGAGTGTAACTTAAGATTATTTTCGTTTTCCTATTTGCTTTTATTTTATTCTAAATAAATTTATGTGTACTTTTACTGTACTATACTTTTTATAAATTCTTTTTTCACATCTTGGATCTTATAGTGGATTTTGTCATTATTGGGTTTGTTTTATGTTTTTCATAAAATGCAGGCTCATGTGATTATGCCCGTCTGTACCGCTACACTGTCACTCAACAGAATAACAATAAATTAACTTCTTTTTTCCTAAGGAAGATGAAAGAGAGAGTAATATTCGTAATTTGAAATTTATGAGTTCGGAATTCTTTTAACTCATTTAAGTTAGTATTTTCGATATAAAATATAAAGTTTGAACTAAAGTTATTTAGTTAGGCTAGATCTCCGTACTTTGTCAACTCTGCATCAAACAACTATATTTCTTCATCCAACTGCTTCTCAACATGTAAACAGGGCGAGTGTAAGTTTTTCATTAATTCATAACATATAATATGACTTTTATATTCTATTTTTTAACTTGATTTTATTTTATTTTTGTCTAGTCTGAATTGCTGTTTTTACAATAATTTAGTTTACATAACTTTTGGCTTGAGCTGTATGTGTATATATAATAAGATCATGTTTATATTAAATATACTAATAAGATCATGTTTATATTAACTCTACTAATAAGATCATGTTTATATTGAATCTACTAATTCTTGAACTTTTAGCCTTTGACAATACTGTTTTAAAGTCTGTGTACACTCTACCGTCCTCAGAATGTACTGTTTTATACGATCTATGTGGGCGTTTGACCATGTTTCATTGTGAAATTTGAAAAAAACGTATGTAGTTTTTGTTTTCAAAGTGAAATTGATATTTGAGAATTTGTGGAGTTGTGTTTGAACATGAATACAAATTAGAGTTGTTTTTGACTATTTCTGAGTAATTTGGAGTGATAAAAGTGAAAACTTTGTTGTTTTTTCAAATTCTTGAAAAATTTGGAATTTAACTTCAAGTTGAGTTCTTGAAGTTTAAGGCCAAATGTGTTTAATTCTCTGCTTTGCTCATGTCATTTCTATTTTTCTCCAGTTGGTTACAATGAGCCTCCAGAGGTGTTAAGGGAAATGGTATCATGGAGGCTGAACTGGAAAAACTCGCATTGATTGTTAGTTCTTATGATATCGAAACCTTAAGGAAACTTGGAGGAGTTGAAGGTGTCGCGAGTAGGCTGAGTGTCTCATTGAATATAGGAGTCAAAACCAGTGATGTATCTACCAGACAAAATGTATATGGATCGAACAAATACACCGAGAAGCCTTTTAAGAGATTTTGGACTTTCCTCTGTGAGGCTTTGCAGGATATCACTCTCATTATCCTCATGGTTTGTGCTGTTGTCTCCATTAGTGTGGGATTTGCCACGGAAGGCTGGCCAAAAGGAACGTACGATGGGCTAGGCATTCTGCTTAGTATATTCTTGGTAGTCGTTGTTACTGCAATTAGTGACTATAGGCAGTCGTTGCAGTTTAGGGATTTGGATAAGGAGAAGAAAAAGATACTTATCCAGGTCACAAGAGATGGATCCAGGCAAAAGGTTCCGATTTATGAGTTGGTGGTTGGTGATGTAGTTCACTTATCTATCGGTGATCTGGTTCCTGCAGATGGAATATTCATTTCCGGATACAGCTTGTTGATTGATCAATCAAGCATGTCTGGTGAGAGTGCGCCAATAAGCATATATGAAGGAAGACCTTTTCTTCTATCCGGAACCAAAGTGCAAGATGGTTCAGCTAAGATGTTAATCACAACTGTTGGAATGAAAACTGAATGGGGTAAGCTGATGGAGAGATTAGCAGATGGGGTAGAAGACGAGACGCCTCTGCAAGTTAAGTTGAGTGGTGTTGCTACCATTATTGGAAAGATCGGATTGGCATTTGCTCTGTTGACGTTTATGGTGTTGACTGTTAGATTTCTGGTAGAGAAAGTACTTCACCATGAGCTCACGAAATGGTCTTCTGGCGATGCAATGACTCTTCTGAATTACTTTGTGACAGCAGTAACTATAATTGTTGTTGCGGTTCCAGAAGGACTGCCTCTGGCAGTGACATTGAGTCTTGCATTTGCAATGAAAAAGCTAATGGATAACATGGCATTGGTGAGACATCTTTCCGCATGTGAGACGATGGGATCAGCTACTTGTATCTGCACAGATAAGACAGGAACACTAACAACAAACCGAATGGTAGTTAACAAGATATGGATTTGTGAAAAAACGAAAAAGGTTGAAACTTATGCAGGTGGGGATGCAGTAACTTTGAATATACGTGAAAATGAAATGACGTTGCTTCTGCAGGCAATATTTCACAATACGGTAGCAGAGGTTGTTAAGGATAAGGGCGGAAAGAAATCTATTCTCGGTACACCAACAGAATCAGCAATATTAGAATATGGATTGCTTATTGGTGGTGATATTGACAAGCAAAGAAGGGGCTGTAAACTGCTGAAGGTTGAGCCTTTCAATTCGGAAAAGAAAAAGATGTCTGTGCTTATTGCTCTCCCAGATGGAAATAACCGAGCTTTCTGCAAGGGTGCAGCCGAGATAGTCTTTAAAATGTGTGACAGGTTTATTGATCTTAATGGTGAAATTGTTCATTTGACAGATAACGGAACAAGAAATATCATGGATGTCATTAATGACTTCACTGGCGAAGCCTTGCGTACTCTTTGCTTGGCTTACAAAGACATTGAGGATGGCTATGAAATGGATAGTATTCCTGATAGTGGCTACACATTGGTTGCTGTGGTCGGGATTAAAGATCCAGTTCGCCCTGGGGTTAAAAATGCAGTAAAAACTTGTTTAGCTGCTGGAATTACTGTGCGAATGGTCACTGGTGACAATATTAAGACAGCCAAAGCCATTGCTAAAGAATGCGGAATACTAACTGCTGATGGTTTGGCTATTGAAGGTCCAGAATTTCGCAAAAAAACTCCTGATGAAATGAGGCATATAATTCCTAGAATTCAGGTATACTCTTGATTGTTTTATCTCACTCTTGCAGATTCATGTGGTGTAAATGAATGGTTCCTGAAATGCTCGAATCTTGACTGTAGGTGATCGCTCGAGCATCACCAATGGACAAGCTTGTGTTGGTAAATAATCTAAAAGGTATGTTTAATGAGATTGTTGCAGTTACTGGTGATGGCACAAATGATGCTCCTGCTCTCAACGAGGCGGATATTGGATTTGCTATGGGTATAGCAGGCACAGAGGTTTGTAAATTGTTCTTGCCATAGGTTAATTTGCTAATATACCATTTCTTGTATTAAGCATTTTAACTGAAGCTGTTCTTGACATCTCTTTTCTTACATACATTATCAGGTTGCTAAGGAAAGCGCTGATATTATAGTGCTCGATGACAACTTTAGCACAATCGTGAATGTGGCTAAATGGGGTCGTTCAGTATACATAAATATTCAAAAGTTTGTGCAGTTCCAGCTGACAGTCTGTGTTGTGGCTCTGATAATCAATTTTATCTCCGCGTGCATTTCAGGTATTCAATGTTCTATACGAGTTCTTCATTCATTTTTCTGTAAGTGATCAGTGTATTCCATTGAAAAAAAGTGAGAACAAGTTTCTAAATTGATAACTGATATTTACCTGTTGCTATAACATAACAGGATCTGCTCCTTTTACCGCGGTTCAGCTGCTGTGGGTGAACCTTATTATGGACACTTTAGGTGCAATTGCCTTGGCTACGGAACCACCACATGAAGAACTAATGAACAGACCTCCTGTTGGAAGGGAAGTGAGTTTGATTTCCAAGACGATGTGGAGAAATATAATCGGACAAAGTATCTTCCAGCTAGCTATACTTTTAGTTTTCAACTTCACTGGAAAGCAGATTCTGAGGCTCGAAGGTTCAGATGCTACCATAGTTCTCAATACTTTCATTTTCAACACATTCGTGTTCTGTCAGGTACTTACTGTAAACTTTAGTGCAGTATACGGATGAAAATGAACGAACATTTTCCTTGTTATGGATTCATATATGTAACATTGTCACTGAGATATTTTCCGCGGTCTGATACAGGTTTTCAATGAAATAAACAGTCGTGACATGGAGAAGATAAATGTGTTCCGTGGCATTTTTGGAAGCTGGATATTTGTAGGTGTCATAACTTCCACTGTCGTTTTCCAAGTTATCATCGTTGAGTTCTTAGGCACGTTGGCAAGCACTACACCGCTCAGCTGGAAACTATGGCTACTCAGTGTCTTAATTGGTGCTGCAAGCCTGATAGTTGCAGTAATACTGAAGTTGATACCTGTTGAACACAAGAATAAGCATCATGATGGTTATAATCTACTACCAAATGGTCCAGAACTTGTCTAAGAGAAAGGAAGATCAAACCAACACGATATGGAATGACTCGTTTTCCTATTCAAAGATCAGCGCCCTGGCTCTGTGTTTTCACATCGAGAAGTCAAAGGGGGCTATATATGGTTTAATTGGTCAAGATACGAGTGCGGTGAGAAAAGGAAAAGAAACAACCAAATGCAAAGAAAATACAAGTTGAAGACTTTAAAAAAAAGCTCATTGTACACCATTCAAGCAATGGAAAGGTTTTTTGTTTGAAATTTTCACTCATTTTTTGTAGTTGTGAACCTATATGTTGAGATATAGGAATTTTTTACACAGAAAAAAAAAGGTTGTCAAGACAAAGTTAGAGATTTTGTAATTCAGTTACTTAATCGATCATTGAATCACGATCGTGAGATCATTTGTTGAGTTCTTGTTAACTATATTCGAAAATCTCAAAATTCCACTTTATAAAGTAAATAAAAACTAATTAAACGATTCGTTTCAAATTTTGAGATTCGTCATTTTAAGTTTTAAAAAAAAATAATGAAATATATTTTACTTATTTATAAATGGTGGTGTCCGGATAGCTTATGCGCAAGTGGACTAATAATACATGAAGTTTCATATTTATTTTTAAAATATATATATATATATATATATAACTTGAGCGTTAACACCGCCTGGGTTTATAAATTCCAAAGGGTTTACGCACGATTCCCTCTCTTTCACTGTAACTGCAGGAGTGCGGCACGCCGGCGCCGGTGAACCTCCAGCTATGCTCCAAAACGAAGACGTTCGCTTCACTTCATCTTCTATAAAACTTCCTCTGTTCTCTCCTCCTCCTCTACACCATCATACCCCTAACCCATTCTTCGCCAATCTACACTTAGTTGTACAAAATTTCCCCAAATTTCCACACCCATTTCGTCAAAATCTCAACCCCAGAGCTGCATTTTTGCGAACTTTATCCAAATTCCAACACCCATTTCATCAAAAGTTCAATCCCCAAAATGCAATTCTGCAATTTTTAAGAAAACCCATCATCCAATTTCCCTGGAATTTATCAAATACTTCTCCTTTACTTTGCTGTGCATCAATCGCATTGAGTCAGAGCAACTTGGATGACTCAGCTCCGTCGCTGGGCACGAAAACCGGGAGTGGGAATGAGGAGAGAGTTCTGATAAGTGAAGTGTTAGTGCGAAGCAAAGATGGCGAAGAACTTGAACGGAAGGATTTGGAGAATGAGGTATTGAATGCTCTCAAAGCTTGCCGACCCAATTCGGCGCTTACAGTGCAAGAGGTACAAGAAGATGTGCATAGGATCATTGCTAGTGGCTACTTTTGCTCTTGTATGCCTGTTGCTGTGGATACTAGAGATGGTATTCGCTTGGTATTCCAGGTACTCAATCAAATAAAAAGAGTTTCATTTTTATAAGCAAATGAACATTGTCTTATTAAATTTAAAGTTTCTAAGTAGTATTACCTGCATTCTAAAATGGTTGTAATCTTTAAACTAAAATGTATTATTTTCCATTCTTTGGCATGTGTAATTGCTTATATCATTATGGTTTTGGCATAAGGTAGAACCAAACCAAGAGTTCCATGGTTTGGTATGTGAAGGAGCCAATGTGCTTCCAGCAAGGTTTATAGAGGATTCTTTTCGAGATGGATATGGTACACCTTCCTTACTCTCTCTATACAGCCTCTATTGTCATTTCTTTTCATATCAGGAGCTTCTGCTTTATATTTATCTCTTTCAAGTATTTAGAATAATCAGCCTATATTTTACGTTATGTATGGTAAGCAACCCATGCTCTGCTTATTTTGATGTCAAGTAATGCAGGAAAAATCGTTAATATCAAGCGGATAGATGAAATAATAAGCTCTATAAATGGATGGTACATGGAGCGGGGTCTTTTTGGAGCGGTTAGCACTTGATTATTAACTATGTAACCTGTTGTCATTTATTTTCGTTTTGAATGCCTTACATTGTGATTTCAAAAATCTGAGTTAGAGTTATCTTGCCCTGTAGGTATCGGGCGTAGAAATGCTCTCTGGAGGTATGATTAGGCTAGAGGTTTCTGAAGCAGAGGTGAATAACATAGCCATCCGTTTCCTTGATAAGACGTAAGGACCCAATTTTCTCATACCTATGCTTTTAGTGAATGCAATAACTGTTAGCATTATCTTACTCTTGTTTGCATGTCTCAGTGGTGAGCCAACTGTAGGGAAAACAAGGCCTGAAACTATACTTCGGCAACTTACTACAAAGAAAGGGCAGGTATACTTAAACAAGTCTTTTCTAGTCTTAACATCTTTCTTCTTCTTCTTTTTTTTTTTTTTGTTCTTTTAAAGATTTAGTGTTAAGCTGTCTTCTAGTATACATGTTGTAACACCTTAAACTTTTATAATTTGAAACATATTCTTGTAGTCTTGTGTTTCTATAAGTAGGCTACAATATATAAGAGTAGCGAATAAAGTACGTAAAGTATGTTAGTGCTTAGCACATACCTCCTTTCTGTTTCTTTTTCCAACATCTGCTCATTTGTGCCTGTTGTACAACATAAAAGCCCCAACTTTTTCTAGTTTATCTTTTTATACATCTCAATGTAGAAGTAACAGAGTTGACATTGTCTTTGAGAGATCCTTAATCATGGTTTTCTCTTTGAGTGATTCACATAGTTTTTTTTTAGTTTTTTTTTTTTGAGATTGTGATTCACATAGTGTTAATGTATCAAATGACCAATATGTCTTACTCTTTGCCGCTTCTGTAACTTCTTGATTGTGAATTGGCATAAGTGAAATTGCTGATTTTGCAACTCCATGGAATTTTTCAAATTGTATGCCATATTTCTTTCTGGGAAATCCACTATTGTTGTGCTTGATGAATGTCAAATTTGGTCTATTCTTCTTTAGGTTTACAGCATGCTTCAAGGGAAAAGAGATGTGGACACTGTCTTAGCTATGGGCATTATGGAAGATGTTAGCATTATTCCCCAACCTGCTGGAGGTGCTTTAGTGAAGATGGTTCAACTGTCTAATCTTGTTGCACTTCTCCTTGTGCATAAATGCATGTTTATCTTTGTTAAATAGCACACCGCTGGGATGTTCTCTTTTTCTTTTAGGTTTGGGGGAAGGGGCATTACATGACAGAAATCAAGGGTGAAATGATAATATAATATTGAAAGAAAAAAAATATCATAACAGTGAAATTGTAGAGACATGGTGTTTGCAGGTTACTGCAAAGAAAAAAAAGTTAAGGATACCAGGGAAAATCATTATTTTTTTATTTTTTTGAAATTGGTAATTTTTATTCCCCAGCATTAAGGGCTATGCTTGCCATCTCCAAAAAATTATCAACAATGAACCTAGGAAACTCAAACTAATTACAATTTACAAGGATCCTAGGAAATCTACCAACTGAATTACATCATCTATAGTTCCTTCTTTACGACAAAAAGATTGGTGGGATCAAGGCCCTACCTTAGCCTTCTGGCCATCTACTGTGTGTGCTGCCTTTGCTCTCTCTGTAGATTAACTTTTTGATGTTATATTGCAGACACTGGTAAGGTAGACTTGGTTATGAATGTTGTCGAGCGCAAGAGTGGGGGTGGTATTTCTGCCGGTGGTGGAATTTCAAGTGGGTATGTGATATTTGAGAAGTTATTATTCTTGGAAAACTCCTTTGTCATTGTATCTCTTTTGGTTTCTCTACTGTTGTTTACGGGTATGTATTTTAATTTCAGGATCACAAGTGGACCCCTTGCTGGCTTGATTGGCAGGTATTGGGATAGTATGAAATTCTCCGGGGTGTTAAGATCTGTTTTCAGTTAGGAGATCTTTTAGCAGTTAATGGTCACAGTATAGCTTTCTACCATCGTTCTTTTAAGATTGTACAACACTTTTTTGTTTACATTTCTAGGTAGTTGAATTGAAATTATTTTACGTCACATACTCTGACTGTGCTTTATCAAATTGGTGTACTGGTGAAGCCTATCTATATGCTAAGTATGTGGAGTTTTATTTAGTAAGTTCAGTTAACATTTGGGACAATTTCTGAAGAAACCATTAAGGGTTTAAAGTGGCTATTGCTATTTTAAGTAAAGCAGCATATTTCAGTGCTCTTCTTAGAAGTACTTCTACGAAAAGTTTAATCCCTTGGAGAGCACTTCTGCAAAATCTATATATTTCTATACTTTTGGTGTTTTTAATTAATTAAACTGCAAATCTACACTAAATAGCTTTTATGAGGACATTATGAAGATGCCAATAGGACTATCTTTTCTCAGAAATGAAATCTGTAGCATGAGTTACCTTTTTTTTTATAGCTAAAATACTTCTAGGAAAGAAATTCTTGCGTGGACTTCTTTTATACACAGTATAGCTTTCTCGAAGAAAGCCTTAGATCACTGTAAGGATACATCATTGCGAGTACTTAACCTACTGGGTATTAATAGTTATCTATTATAGTCGATATGTCTGCTAATTTCCACCTTGAATTGTTTTCCCAAAGAAAGGTTTACTTTCAGTTTTTCTCCCAAGGATATGCTGTTCATTATGTCCTTCCATTTCAGTTGTGCCATATACCACAAGAATCTTTTCGGGAGAAATCAAAAGTTGAATTTGTCACTAGAGCGGGGACAAGTTGACTCAGTCTTTCGGATAAATTATACAGATCCATGGATTGAAGGAGATGATAAGAGAACTTCAAGATCAATTATGATACAGGTAATTCAAAGTTCCCTAGAGTATATATCATGACAGTTCTTGAGAGCTCCATTCTACCTAACTTTCTATTTTGACTAGAATTCGAGGACACCTGGCACACTTGTTCATAACCAACCCGATGGTAGCCTGACGATAGGACGTGTCACAGCCGGGATTGAATACAGTCGGCCATTCAGGCCAAAGTGGAACGGGACAGCTGGAATCA
Organism: Solanum lycopersicoides; assembly: GCA_022817965.1. NCBI lineage: Eukaryota > Viridiplantae > Streptophyta > Magnoliopsida > Solanales > Solanaceae > Solanum > Solanum lycopersicoides. The sequence goes on from CM040627.1 coordinate 92,783,481, forward strand.
TCTTTCAGGTAGCTTTTATATTAATGTCTTAAGATAATTTATGCCCTCCCATGAAATGATTATTTAAGTTTCAGATATGATTTGCATGGTTAAAGAGGGAAATGTAGAGAGAAAGATCTTTATTGATATTTGGAGTGTATAACAGTTGATTTCTTAGTCTCCGGTTGACATTGTGTTGAATTGATCACTCTAGGAGAATGACTATTTCTGCCTGTCAGAAATTCCACTGTTGTTTCTGTAAGACCCACGGTGTACTCGCCTCCATCATCTTGTAACATAAAATTGGGACGGAGGGAGTAATAAAATTTCATTGAACCACTGTTGTTTCAGTGACCGAAGAGTATTTCCTATACATAAACTTTGGAGTATTCATTGTTAAAGAGAACATAAAAATAAAAGATAAATGTCACTTGTGCTTAGCGATGCAATGATGACAAGCCCTAGGAATAATTTGAGTCATTTAAAGAGTGTACCAAAGAGGATGAAGACTTCTCTTGTTTCTAGTCTTGGGAATCAACAGAGTTATTTGATTATTCTTCCCAGTGTATGGCATATTCTTTGTTCCTCATTTCTGTTAATGCTGTTGCTACTTGTCCTTATTTGAATTTCTCAGCGTGCTGGTGCTCGGAATGACAAGGGGAGTCCTATTATAAGGGATTACTACAGTAGCCCACTCACTGCAAGGTACAGATTGATGATGGTTTATACTGCCTAAAGTGTTTTATATCTGACCATAAGAAAGTTTCCAATGTGTTCCTTTCTGAACTGCTGCAGTGGCAATACTCATGATGATATGTTACTTGCTAAACTTGAGACTGTCTATACTGGTTCCGGTGACCCTGGTTCTTCAGTGGTTAGTTTCCTAATGTGCTGCCAGATTCTGTCTAGTAAATAAAGGGATTGAAAGAAATTCTTGAAGCACCCCTTTGATATTCTCCCGTGCTGTTTTGCAGTTTGTTTTCAACATGGATCAGGGACTTCCTGTGTGGTCAGACTGGTTAGTTTTCAACAGAGTTAATGCTCGTGCTAGAAAAGGATTGGCATTAGGTCCTATGCATCTTCTCCTAAGGTACAGTCTCCAGTTTTTATGATGCTAAATTTGGTTTTCTACCTTCGACTGTATCCTTTATAAATTCCCATAACTTAAATTGCTGGTTATTGTGAGTTTTTTTCAGCTTCTCTGGTGGTCATGTGGTTGGTAATTTTCCGCCTCATGAAGCATTTGCGATTGGTGGAACCAACAGTGTAAGAGGATATGAAGAAGGGGCAGTCGGCTCCAGCCGCTCTTATGTGGTTGGCTGTGGTGAAATTTCATTCCCTCTGGTGAGTGGAGGCAGTTGGAAACTATAATCGGATAGTTGAACTCATTTCTCTAGATATTGGTGGTTTTTGCTGTCTTTCTCGTCCATCCCAATGATGCATGGGTGCTATCTCGACTCTAACAAGATGGCCGTTGCTAATGTTCTTTTATTTTTAAAACACCGCTGTGTCTTTCCCTACAATTTCTTAGCGCTCTCTCTCTCTCTCTCCCGGTTGCTGATAACTGTGGATTCAAGCCAGCTTGAATACACCACGAGGGACCTGCATCCCTCCACTCCACGAGGATGAGAAGGAAATGACCAAACTTTTTTGCCTCTATTATGCCATATGGACCCCAGTCTCCTATGGTCTTTGTTCCAGCTTCATCAACCATCAAGACCATTAGCACACCCTTGGGTTTCTCTACATACATTAGTTATCTGATAAACGTGTTTAACGCTCTATGTGTAATCTTTCTCATCATATTCCCACATTTTGCAGACGGGGCCAGTAGAAGGGGTTGTATTTGCTGATTATGGTTCAGACCTTGGATCTGGTTCAAGTGTTCCTGGTATGTATCCCTGGTCTGATGTTGTTTACTATTTTGGCTGATGCTCCCCTCCCCTGTTCCCCCTTGTTGAAAGGTAATTATTCTGAGTACTTCTTGAACTCTGGATTTAACATTGTACATTGGCAACCTTTCATTTAACTGTTGTTTTTCATTATCAGGTGATCCTGCTGGACCAAGGCGAAAACCTGGAAGTGGATATGGATGTGGGGTTGGTATTCGCGTAGACTCTCCATTGGGACCTTTAAGACTGGAGTACGCCTTCAATGACCAGCGGACTGGGAGGTTTCACTTTGGGGTTGGCTTAAGGAACTAATACTATTAGGATCTGCAATATTTGGTGATCCATCATATTGTTCAGTTTTTTCTTCCCACCTTTCCAGTGGTTACGGATGACATAAATAACAAAGCAGAAATTTGAAAATGAACACGAAATGTCAATATATGAGTTGTTTCATTATTCGTTATTTTTGTTGCATTCACTTATAACAAGAGCCAACCACTAGTGTTTGGTGTTGTACTTGCATTTTGGTGTATTTTCATAGACTTCTTGAGGCTTCAAATACAATTGTAAGGCTTGACATTCTTGTCACTAACAAGAAGCTTATATACAAAAACAAACAAATATATATAGCAAGAGGATAACAGAAAAGCATCAAGAGATTATATTGATCTACTGTAACAACATATCATCTGATACAGCTACATACATCCTATCACATTGGCAAAAAGAATTATAACAGAAGAATTTTAACAGTTCCCATCCCTCGTCCCCTATAACGTTAATGCAACAACAGAGAAACCAATACAACTGCATACATCCTATCCGTCTTTAACAAAAGGGACGAATGGAAATGATTTTCCAGTCCCCTGACCCTTTTCCCATTTCGTCTCTTGATCTATTGGCCACTACATTGCAATGATGATCTATGTATCACTAACTCTATACCGTGCATCTACTGTTCAACAAACAAAACTAGGGACTCACGACTTAAGAAAAGAAAGTTGTGTCTGAGCTCACTTGATTCTTCTCTTGGATTCCCCATAAGCAACAACCCCCATGACGGTCATTGCATAGCCCGCGATGCCAATAAAAGTAACAGGATTACGGAAAAGAAGTATTGAGATAACAACAGCCACAGCACCCTTGGCATTCCCTAGCACCTACAAATGGTCATGCGCATAGAATAAAGTTGTTTAAAGTAGGTAAAAGTAAGCTAAAATAGGACTACAAATTGGAAACAAAGGGGAAGGGGTAAGAGAAGGAGAGTGCAAACCTGGAGTGTTAATGCACTAGTATGCTTGGTTACCAAAAAGTTTAACAAGTTGGCCCCATATGCCATTATAGAATTGATCAAAATAAGTAGGACCAGGTATCGATGTGTTACAGCAAGTGTAATAGTGGCATCTATCACGTTGGGTTCCATTACGAGTGTTGCAGGCAGTAAAACTAGAACAGCAATTGGCGACATGTAAAGCAGTAGATTCATGGAGTTCAACTTTTCCCTAAAAAAATTACAGCAGGTTAACATAACATGTAAAACAGAAGATCAATGGAGTTAAATCTATCCCTAAAAATAAAAACAGCAGGTTACAAACATGGTCACAGAAGTGAAATATAATATGTATCAGCGAAACAAATGAATAAGCTATAATTTATCAAAATCATGACAATGCTAAATATGATAATATATACTGAAGGGATGGTCATTTAAGTGTTGGCGATGAAAATTAACCACAACCTTTGATCACATGGAAACACCAAAATATCTTCTCTCATATTCCAATCTTTGGAAACTTGCAAATCCACAACATGATGATGACATAATACAGGATAAGAGGATATTTTTGTTATACCAGAAGTGGAAATGAGCAACAATGGACTTTTGACTCCTCATTGTGGTCTTTCAACCCTTTTAAATTTCCACTATTCATTTTCCTTCAAATAATCTAATACGTGAAAAGAGGAGCTACATCTCGTAGCTTTTTCTTTTCCTGACATCCACCTTCAACTTGCTACAGCTTCCATCATTGTTCTAGGAAGTACCTAGCTATATCGAAGAACAAATTCCCTAACGAACATAACTGTATAGCAAAACTGCAACGTAGTAGACAGTAGTTCATATTCTCCTCAAGTAACAGTTTCAAGCACCGATCATGATACTTAACAACTTCGCTGTGTGCTTGTGTACCTGGATTTGGGTACTGGATCTTTGTGGAGGCATTTGGCTTTAGACACACCAGTTGGGCCTCCTTATCATCTGGGCCCTTATGTTTGTGATACTAACTTGTCAGCTCCTGGATTCACATCCATTCTGTCCTTTATATGTGGTTATCCTAGCATGGCTTGTACTGATGGACTTGTTAAGGTTTGCTCAACCCGTCTATGTCCATGATAAAGCCTGATATATTGTACAATTTTAATATTGTTGTGTGTATTCCTTCCAACTGATTTGTGGGGACATCTCTTCAAGCCAATCAACCTATCCGTTCTAGTTCAATTCATCGACTTCAAAACTTAACACCTCCTCTGTGCCGCAGACTCTTCCATGGTTTGAAGTAAAGTATATCAAACTTTTGCACTCCTATTTGTTTGTTTTACTACTGGACACACAAGAAAACTGTTCCAGCATCACTCACTGCTGAGGGAGATTGATGGCCAACCTGTCACCTCCTTATAGGACTCCGAAAGGGAAGCCATTTCGCTCGACTTTTTACAAGCTTTGCATACATACGTTCCTTAATAACCCTTTGCATCACCATATGATCCAGGTAAAGGACTTGTCAGAAAAAAGTCAAGAGGTTTCATTGCCGTTGCTGTCAAACTGTTTTTCACAATGCAAATATGTCCAAAGGCTACCTCATTCCATTTCATCTTAAAAGTCCCGCAAATACATAGAAATGCATTGTTGCGGAGTGAGAGTTCACATAGACCCGGAGGAACATGGTTGTATATATTTCCATAAACTGACTAGTATAAGGATAAAAAAAAAGAACCACCAACAAAGAACTACAATACTTAAAACTTAAACAGATGGCAGGAAGTAGGAAATTACTAACCCTTCACTGGAAAGAAGGACGCCTTGAAGAACAGACTTAAAGGCTCTAGCAGCAGTTGCACCTATACACATGATAAATCCATAAAGGTGGAAGCTTGGCTCACCCTGTCAACAATTAAGATACTTATCAAACCACCAAAAGATCACATCAAGTAAATGAGTCGTCGGAAAGAGGATAGACGATGTCAACCAGTTGAAGAGTTTTTACATTCAAGATGTTGAATTTTCTCTTATGAAGGTGTAACTGATTTCAAGAACCAACAAGCAAAATAGACTAAGGATTTAATAAGACAAAATATCTTACATTCAGGTAATTCCTGCTAGTGCACAGTCATTACACTAATATCATTCACTAACTCCCGTCGTATTCAAACTATATTTGCAACTTCAGTAAGCTAATTTGGCTTACTCTCTATTAATTATTAGCATCTATGATAAACCTTAAAGAAATAGAAAGTAATTTCCCTGAAGTAAGTGATTTTGTATATAAACCTTTCTTTCATTTTCACTCTTCTCAAACGGTAATTTATGTCAAATATATCTGAAGAAAATATAACTTGAAACTTGCAAGATATGGAGTTTATCAGAATATACAATGACAAGGTATTAAGGTGGTAACATTTTCGTTAATTTTCAAAATAAGGTAAGAAATCTATAGATTACCTTGTTTTGTCACATGATAAACCAAATATTCCAGCTTTTCAAGCCTGCTTATTACTTAAAACTTGAAATACTTAATTACCACTTCCTATTTACTTCAAATCCTCTACTTTGTTTGGATGGTCGTTACATATCATTTCATGTATTGTAATGTATTGTACTATATTGTATTGATGAATACAATGGCTGGATATAATGTATTGTTTTCCATTGTTACATAATGCACACATGAACAATTTGATGGACAAACTTATAAGAAAAGTAGGACACGAGGTAGAACTATTATAAAAAGGAAGATTAAGAATAAAGTAGGATTACTAGATAATAAACAAAGATAAAATGAGAACAAAAGATAAGGTAACGGCGTGATCACACCAAATCGGTGCTACATAAAAAGGGACTTTTTGTCGTTATGTACGACGGATTTAAGGATACAATACGAGTAACAATCGAAACAAACATAGCATTTAAACTAACAATACAATACAATAGGTAACAACCATCCAAACAAGCTGTTAAATTCTCACCAGCAGACTTTGGATCTCTCAGTTTGTTAAAAGTCTATTAATCATAAAATGGCGACTACATTTGAAATCAATTTCAACAATATAAGAACATGGTAGAGAAAAAAAAAATAGAATTTGCATAATGTATTAAAAGAGCAAACAAATCTCAGATCTGATCTCAAGCTGTAAGATTCACACTTCAAAAGAAAACCTCCAATTTTGTACTAGCAAGTATAGATCAACTACAGTAGAGGAAAAGATAGAAGATCCCAAAAGGCTCAGAAAACAAGAAAAAGATTCCTCTTTTACTCATTAAAACCAAATCACAGCAAGATCAATAGAAATCAAACAAACAAAATTTCAAAACTGAACCAAAAATCAAATCTTTAAACATTTTCAACACACCCCACTAGCAAAGAATCCTCTTTTATACATAAAAAAGAAAAACAAATCACAGCAAGATCAACAGAAAGCAATAACCAAACTTTCAAATTAACCCAAAAATCAAATCTTTAAGCATTTTTCAACATACCCCACTAGCAATCACAACACCAGTAACCACAGGAACAAGACAACCATAAGTAATCCAAGCTTCCCTCTTCTGAGTGATCAGATAAGCAAACAAAGCTGTGAAAAACGGTGTCGTTGCACCGACAGCTTGATTGAATGATACAGGAAGATACCTTAAAGAAATGTTCCCACCTACAACAGACCCACAAAAGACAATGCTAAGAGTAGCAATTCTTAAGAATTGAGACCTTGATTTGATCCTCTGAAAAGGTACAATCTTTAAGAAAACAATGGAAACATAGCTAAGAACAGCACAAGCTGACATATGACACATTGTGAGGAAAATAGGGAAAGAAAAACCATAGTTTGAGAGTAATAATTTGTTCAGGAGAAGGACACCAATGTTGGATGAGTACCAGAAGATGATAAGTGAAGCAATGAAAAGGGTCTGTTTTTCTGATTGTGCTGATGACATTTTTGGGTTTGTGGGTAAGTGAATTCTTGAATTTGTGAAGGAATTTCAAGAAAATTTTCAATGAGTAAATCTTGTTGATGGGAATGTGTGTTTTGTTTTTCCTCAGATTGAGGAAATCTTTTATGTTTTTTGATTTGGTTTTTTAGTATGTAATGTGTGTGTGTATTTTTGGGAATTTTTGTTAGATGTGTGTATAGGTGGAAGAAAGAGAAAGAAATACTCACTCCGTTTCACAAAGAATAACTTAATTTAATTTAGCATGAAGTTTAAAAGTATAAAGAAGACTTTTGAATCTTGTGGTCCTAAATTAAAGTTAGGTCAAATATATAAAATTGTCCTTTGATCATGTGGCCTTAAACATGCCACGTGGAAAGTTGTTACCAAAAAAAGAAAAAGGTCATTCTTTTTTAAACATACTAAAAAAAGAAATGAGGTCATTCTTTTTTAAACGGAGGGAGTAATTTTTTTAAAAAGAAAAACTTTTTTTCCCCATAATTTTAATTATTTAAAGGGAATATCAAATAAGGTAAAAAATAATATTTTTTTAAACGCATATTAAGAAATTATAAAGAAGAAGATAACTCCATGCAAGAGTAATATAGAAAAAAATTAATTAATATTTTCTTGATTTAGTAAAGTGGAGTGTCTATTTTAGAAAAATGATTAATTAATATAGAAAGAGAGAGTAAATGTTAAGTGTCAAAAATACATTTAAATTATCCTAACTTTTTTAGTTTCACACTTGAAATATTAAAGGTGTGAGTTTGTTACCTGAATTATCACCCAATAGTTAACAAAACATATCTCAATAATTTCTGAAGATATATGTATACTCTCTTTTATATTTAAAGTTTTTGTCAAGTGACACTCTATGTGAAAAATAATTTGGTCGTAATCCGTGGCAAATATCTAAAAATCAAATATCTAAAAATAAATAAATGTTAGGTTAAATGTTAAAAATTATTAATGTGTATGTTAATTTATTCTAACCATGACATCCATCATTTTCTTGTCTACCTTGTTAGTCGTGATCTTGCTTATGTTGTGTCATTGATATCTACGAAAGGGAGAGTTTAAGGTTTTAAAGAATCAACTTAATATATATTTAAGATATTAATGTGTAAGCGAATAGAGTCATAATATATGTCAAGTGGACCAAAGTCTTATGAGCAAACAGGCCTACAAACATTTCTACACAAATATTTTTGTCTAATAAACGTATAGGTATGTTTCGCCAATCAATTAATGATACAGGTAGAAAATTACTTTCAATAGTTCAGATCCGAAAATTTCTCTCTCCTTCACATATCAATCTTACTAAAAATAATTGTGTCATATTAGTTGTTCACCTTATTAAATCAAGAAATCATTAATTAAACTTTTCCTATATTATTCTTATGATTAATTTTTTTCCTCACATTTGTTTGTAAAATCTCTAAGAAATTTTAAAAGAAATTAATTAGTGATATTATATTTTTATTTATAATTTCTTAATATGCATAAAAAAGGACAAACTAATATGAAATACAAGGAATAATAAAATATATACTTTAAATATGTTTTACTCTTTTAACTCAAAAATTTACACACACCCATGATAGTATCATGAAAAATAAATGTGTAATTTGTGTTTGTATTATATTAAAAGAATTAAATAAAGATGTTATAAGAATTAAATGAGATGTTAATTATTGAACGTACTTGATAAATTTGTATTTAGACACATTTTTTATAAGACTTAAAATCAATCCCGTATTTTATTTAGACTATATAATATAATATAAGGAGGAAAACAAATTTCACAATCAATTGAGGTACTTTATTTTTCATATGAGAAAGAAAAAATTAAAAAGAAAAAGAAAAGAAATCCACAAACATATATAAAAAGTGAAAAAGGCTCAAAAAATACTTTATTCTTTGTATTACACAAAAAAAGAAAGAGACCAAAGTATTAGACATTTAAACATTAATTATAATTAATTAAACATATATTTATACCTCATTAAATTATTTTTTGAGTTTTGACTTGTGAGTCAAGTTTGAGAATTAGTCAACTTACTTTACTTTCCATTTTATCAATCATATTAATTAGAAACCAATCTACAATCTACTACTTTTATAAAATCATATTTATGATATTTTACTTATGAATTATGAAGTATTAATTTAATATGATTGTTAGAATTGACAAGTAAATAGTTTTCATAAATTATCGAATTTTCATATTGATAAAACAATTTTAAAAATCTAAATTACATATTTAAACAAATTTTAAGTTCAACTTTGACTACTAATGGAAGCAAAGGGATTAATTGGTCAATTAGTTTATGCTAATGATGCTACATTTTGCATTTATACAACATAATTGTATCAGTAGAAAGCACACAACATGTAGGTTACGTATCGTATGTCATGTTATGAACGCAATATTAATAGATGAGAATATTTGCTTTTGTTCGTTACAGTAACACGTATTATGTAGGTTATATATCTATCGTATGTCATAAATTCAAAATTATTACAAATAAAATAATAATATTCACGACTCACAAATTTCAAATTATGTGTTATTTAACTTTGATAATTTCTTTATTATATAAAAAATAAATAACCTCTTGTGCTAGATAAAAACTCAACTTGAAGAGAAGATAATTGTTTTTTCTGTATTTTTCTTTTTTAACTAATTTATAAATGATCTTTCTTTTTTAACTAATTTATAAATCTGATTGTATTTTATACTATCAACGCATAAAATAAGATTGTGTGCATGTTTTGGAAGGAAAAAAAAAAGGACAAGCATATATATATATGTGTGACTTTTAATTGGTTTACAAATATATCTATTTAAAAGATAATTTCCAATTACTTGACCACCATAAATAGAGTATATTTAAATAATTACAACAATATTGCAATAAAGAAAACACTTTTTTTTTTCTTTTAAAATTAACATGCCATCATCTATCTTTTACATAGCTAGATACACTGGTCTTCTATGTAAGCCTTGAACTGGTCTTGCATTTGCTTCAAATCCCTGTTAAATAAAATAAAAATAATAACATCAAAATTGCGTAAAGTATCCAACGTTGACAGGGTTCGATAAAAGAAGTTCACTACAACGAGTGTGATGAGACAATATATCTTAATATAAATATTATTAACTGCTTTCACAGTTTAAACTTGAGAGACAATTTTACACTTCTTCAAACGCTCCTTTTAGATCTACGCACAACTTCTTCTTTTTTTAATTTAAAATAGTTTAACATGTGATACCAAACACACTAACATCTTACGATTAGTTTTAGTATTTCTATCAATATATAATTATTTATTTATAAAATTAACGAATTATATTTTCAGCGTTTAATGTTTATCAATTATATTTAATCCGCTAACTCAAACATTATCTAAAAGAGAAATTTAATACTTACATCATGAACAGCATTTCTTAGTGCCATCATTTGTTCCATTGAAACAGTTCTTGCCTAAATTAGACAATAAAATAGTCAATAATTGCAAATTAAAAAATTAAAATATCTTTTTCCCCTTTTTATATTATAATAAATATAATTTATATAAATAATTTTAAAATGAATACCTCATATAATACACTCCAAATAATACCCTCAGTGCATGGAGGAACAGTGAGTGAACCAATGTATCTATAGAAAGGTTCAGCTTTGACTCCAAGGTGTTGAGGGTTAACAAGTCCCAATTTAAGACCCTTATCATCAACTGTCTTCACATGGCCTATTAACTGGTTGTCGTAAAATCAGAAATTTCGTTAAAATATTTAAAAAATAAATTTAGTATATAATTTTTTCAATAAGGTCAAGTAATAACAATTCTTTATTGAATATGGTTATGTAATTGAGTAGACGAAGAAGATAATAATAATAAAATTTACGATACTAGATTGACATTTAAGTAATATGATATTGTACATGTGTCCTACTCCAAATCAAGTGATATAACACTTGTCATTATCTTTCAAATTAGATGAACTTTACGTAACGCAAATATCAAATACGGAATAAAATATGTACCTCATCAAGAAAAGGGTTACGGGCACCAATTTTGAAGGGTATAGCAACCACAGCTAATCTACCATCATCACTCTGATGAACCATATGGGCTTCCATAGCAAAACTGTAAAAGATTTTTCGTTATTCATGTCAGTATTTTCACTTTCGATATGAATTAATTAATATTTAAATTCAAGTCTTTATTAGATCTCCAATTAGCTAGTTAACTCAAATATCAATCACTTACTCACTCTGTCCTAATCTATGTCACACATTTCAAATTTTAAGATTCAAAACAAATTTATATTTGACTGTAAATTTTTCATATATTTTTAAAATTGTCAATTATTATAACCTATAGTACTTTTTATCATAGTATATAAATTTCATTTAAATTTTTTTGAAGATTTCTTGAGCAAATTCTTAGTCAAATTTAAACTGTTTAACTCACGAAAAATGAAATATATCACGTAAATCGAGATAGAAATACCATTTTCCATCAACTTTGTGCTCAGAAGGAGTATGCCAATGGCATTGTTGTAATCTGTACTCAGTACCATCAATGTTGATACTTCCTGCATCTGTTTCCCATTGCAACTGCCAAAAAAACCTCACCATTACTTGGATTGGACTTATTATTTATCCGAGTGGATTCAGAATTTCAAAAAGATAAATATCATATACTATAATAAAAGGGTTCAAAATTTATATTTGACGATTCAACTTATATATAATGTTCATATCATAAATCTAATACACTTTTAATCGACTCAATCTAATAGCTTATAGTCTTAGTAAACAGATGATTTATCGATTTATCGAATAAACTATAATTTGGGGTTTAAATAAATTGTTTTTTTATGAATATGAAATGTACTATGATTATTTTAGAGTTACATACCTTGATATCATGACCTCTGTTAACTATCATAGCAGGGGCATTTTTGTAATTTGGTTTCAAACGAGGGATAGTAGTGGTAATTTTCACACTCTTGTTATGGAAATTAACGGGAGACTGAAATAATCCAGTTTCACATAATTTCCATTCAGATTTAATCGTACCCCAACTTTCTGGTCCTTCTGTGGTTCCCAACAAGTAATTAAATTTCGACTCATCATCTGTGTCACAAAAAAATTAATAATTAAATACCACGATACATAAGTATTTTATATGAAAATATAAAGTCAACAAAAAAGGGAAAAAAACAAAATCACATGGTTAAGAATGGTGAAATTAAAATTCAAAAAAAGGGTTATACTTGCCTTAAAATTATCAAAAATAGAATAATTTTACCTTAATTTAAGAGCAATTCTAATCCTTTTCTGATATAAAACGAATTATCTACGATACATATACATACAAAATTGAGTAGAAATTTTCAAAATTATTAAAAAACATTAAAGGGGAATCAATTGTAACTCATACAATATATAAACATAATTTTTTTTGACATATCTATATCTATATAATTTTTCGATCGAAGAAATACATACCGACTTCATTGGCATTGCAAATTGTGTATGATGAAATGAAGATAAATGCAAACAAAATTGGGAAGAAATTTGTCTTGGCCATGTTTGGTGGTTGTGTAAGGTTGCCGGCTGTTATACGGTGGTGATGATGGTGGTGCTGGATAACCTTTTAATATATATTTTTTTAAAAAATATATGTGATTTTTTTATTTAAAAAAAACTCAAAAAGGTGCCAGCAACTACAAAAAATGGAAGAAAAAATGTGAAATTTATATAGAAAATTAATGCGTTATTTTAGGAATTTGTGGGGGGATGTATGACATTAAAATAGGAATTAATTAATTAGTTACCATGAATATTATCGATGGTGAGTTAGTTACTATTTTTTTATGGTGGATAGTAATATTCTTTATTTATAATAATTAATTAATAAGTTAATTTTAATTGTATGAGAATTTTTCTTTTGGAGTGTATTATTGGTAAAACTTAAACTCATTTTAGTATAATCATTAATAATATCATAACCAAGTAATTAAGGATCAAATTTAAAGTTGTCAAAATGCTTCAATATGGATCATTAATCTACTCATCTATGTATATATATCTAGGTTTTGACAGAAAATTCTTCGTCAAATTTCAAATTTTCCCTCTATCTTTTTTAAATTACTTATATTTAAAGCAGTTTTTCACAAGTATCGCACCTCATACAATTAGTTATACTGGAGACGGCAAGGGGTATTCACCTTTTTGAATTAAACAAAGTATTAGGGTTACGTACATACATTCATTCTAAAGGAAATCGAAGAACCAATCGTAAGTCGGAACCATACTTCCCTCTTTTCAACCTCAACACTTTACTGCAAGGGTGAATATTGTTTAGTCACCGAGCTAAGCACACCTTTGGCATTTCAATATGGCGAGCAGTTTGAATTTGATAATGATTTCTTTAGTTTGGTAAGGGGACGAAAAGATATTTCAATCTATAAAACAACCGAGAACTCAAGTGGTATCACCTTTGGAGAAGCATTTGCCGATAATCAAAGCCCTCACTCTAAGTACGTCGAGATCCTGTATATGATACAACTTCGTAGAGTCCAAACTTATAACTGAAGGTATAAATGACGATTTCTCTACGAGATTTTTGTAAAACCGCATCTGAATGTAACTAGGTTGGAATTGAGGTGTAGTTGATTAACAAAAACTCTAAATTTCCCAAACATTAACAAGGAAAAAGAAAGAAAAACTTTAAATTGAAAGAAACTACTCTATAAAACAACAAAAGGAAGAGAAAATATGAGGAAAAAACACTGTATACTATGCTTCAAGTACTTAAAATAATTCATACATAACAATTTATATAATCCAAGCTATTATAACATTTCATTGTGCCACCAGCAAGTTGCTAATGAACAAACTCCTATGACATTTTAGCAAATTCATTCTACATTTCAAGACCAATATTATCGAAACGTTGTTCACTCTCCCTCATAGCCAACATGTAACTCGCGCAACTTAACAGATTTTTCTCACTCTAAAACTGTCAACAGGTGTCGAGATTTTCACTAATATGCCCCTGATGTAGATGCCTTCAACTTCTTAGGTGGTGGATTACCCCCAGACAGTATCACATAAGAGTAGAAGCAGAACATTGCAGCACTGTAAAGTTTAACAATAAATTGAAGATAACATTACACGGTTACACCTGGTAATGAATACTCGAGAAGAGAAGGAAGAAAAGAAGACGTTGCAATACCTGATGGCAGCAAAGAAGCCAGTAGGGAACAATTTTCCTGTCTGCAAAAACAAAACAAAAATACCTTTTTAATAATGCAATCCCGGGAATAATTATAAGCCAACAGAAGACTTTGGCAATATGAAGAATTACCAGTGAGAAGGTCTGCATATTTTTCCACAGAAGGGTCGCAGCAAGTACTGCAGGACAACGAAAGGGGAAAATCAAGAATTAGCGGAAGGAAGATATATTCAACTCTATAGCAGACATATACAATTGTATAGACACAATACGTAAAAGTGAATCCAAACCCTGTAATTATTTCATTAAGTAGCAGCTTATTTTGAAAAAGTTAAAATTGATAAATGCAAGATCAAACTGTGGATGGATGTGAAAACTGATATCAATGTGACATCGGTTCATAGGTCCATCAAATTATGGATGCCGTTGGTATTGAATTATCGAGTAATAAACATTAAACATATCTATGATAACATACAATTTTAAGCCTAAAATCAGATCAGAAGAGATTTACGATTTATGCCCAAAGGAAGTGTTCCTGGTTCACAGCCAATAACATGTAGACTGTCCAACAGCCACAAAGATATGAGGCAGAAAAAACGGCAAATACCTGCTTGACCCAATATGAACGGAAAGCTAGTTTTCCCTTCCCGCCACACCTTCATGCTAATGGTGCTGAGGGCCAATAATGCACCTCCAAAAAGAACACCACTGCTTAATGTGGCAGGATTTCTTGAGAAAATAAAACCAATAAGTCCTCCCGTGAAAACAAAACCACCTGTGAAGAGAATCAATGAGTTGTTACCAGATCTCTAAGAAGTAACAGGATTGCGAGAACGTCAAATCATTGTGTCTTATGCCTAGTGCTTTAATAGACGCTATGTACAATACAATAGTTTAAAGTAGTCTAGTGACAGTACAGTAGAACATTGAAACACTTATCTATTGATGTGCCTACATTTTAGAGCATCCCCTCAAGGAAATGCGTAAAGAAATGTACCAAGTTTATTACATGTGCACCTAACATGGGTATAGCAAGATAAGTGTAGCCCACTCACATGTGAGATACATTTTCCAGAATTGGCGGTCTTGCAGGTTAAAAGAAATGTGTTAAACATCTATCCTGATGTTCATAACAGAATGACAGATGAGAAGTGAACGAATAGGCTTAAATTTCCAATAAAGAAAAGACCTTTACACTCTTGATCCTAGTCTATAGAGTCAAGTTTTCTTCATTTTTTGTTAGTTAATCAATCTTGAAAAGTTCTATTTTCAAATGACTCTTGGATTTAAGAAAAGGACCAAGGATTGAGTCATCGCTCATTATCAAAGTTCATAAGTGGCATTCTAGACTTGGAAATGTTTAGCAATACTTGAAGGAAATGCACTAATCTTTCACTTGAAGAAAGGTGGGGAGCATAGTGTGTCACCTTCATCTTCTTATTCAATAATCAGCGAGATCACGGAGGATTTTTTTTTTTAAAAGGAACAAAATCAACTAATATGTGATGGGCTAAATTTGAAGAGATTTTAAAAACCTCTAAACTGGCTGAATTCACCAGTGGACAAGGGACCAAGTTAACAAAAAATGGGAGATGATGTGGCAAAGGTAAAAAATTGACACTACTTGTACCACTATATGCATTGAGAAGAGAAGTATGAAATATGGAACCCCTTGAATAGAGAAGCATTAGATGTTCCTCTGCCTCCTCAGAGTATAAGATGAAACTCACCAAAGGGAATTCCTAAACAGAAATCATGAATTTTTGCAGCCTTTTTTGGCTGGCTGCTGGAGTTCTCTTGCACTGACTCATTTGTTTCTTTCTCAGTGACATATTCTTCTGGTGCAGAATATGAGTTTGATGAAGTCCCATTAAGTGATTGCGATGAATCAGTTGCATAACTTAAAGTGGTCCTGCTCTTTAAACTGGATTCATCTGTGCCATGCCCATCGTTACTCATAGAAATTACCTGAAATCCATGATAAACGAAGTTTGTCTAAGTGAAGGAATACAGACTCCACATGGAGAGTCACTTCCTTAGAGAACAAAATGTCAGGCACCGTACTAAAATGTCAAACTAAAGGAGCAAAAATATCAGAAAGGGAAAAAAACAGTTACGTTTTGAAGTCAAGTACCTACTATCAGCAAACAAATGAACATTTAACTCTGAGTTTGCTTCAAGAAAACGTAGAAAGAAAAAGAGCGAGAGGGAAAGTAAAACACTAGCTTACAGAAGGTACAACTCCAAAAATCAGAAGAACAATAAGATACCAATTGAGTATAACTTTGTATGGAAGCATCATGGAAGATTTGAGGGTATTTTAGATTTGAAAACCTTGGCTCCCAGAGGTTCACTCTGGCCTAAGATTAAATGTTATATGCTTTTTTTATAAATATAAATATAGAAGTAGTTTCAGGCTCCATCTTTCATCTATTTTATGAGCAAAATCATATTCAGAAGGGGGAAGTATGCATCAATCTTTGGCTGAATAAATAATGATCACATTAAAAGTAAGTAATTTTATTGGTCAAAACATATCAACCAATCAATCAACTATGCCTCAAGGCTCAATCACAAACTGGTTGGGGTCGACTATATAAATCCTATAAGACCATTCTACTTTATTCGGGCCCATTATTTTTGTCCAACCATATGATTGCTGAATATGCTATATAAGTTTATCGAGAGACACTACTTAGAAGCTAAGTCTCTTAAGATGAAATCTTATCAACAAAAAAGATGATTGAAGTTCTAAAATGATCACCACGATAAACCTTACACCATATATCACTGGAGTAAAAACAAACAAGGGTACTCAATAAACAGAGCAACACAAAATCTCTTAAAATTCTTTCATTTTCCCAGCACTAGCCCCCAAACAGTTACAGGCAGATTCAAGACGCAAGCTTTCTCTTATACACGATAACCACATAATTTCATTTCTTTCATGCTTAAGGCATTAGTTAGAATGGAACCCCATACCCTTTTGAACAAAGTCTCCCCCTTTCACTAGTGCTACTTCCGGTGAAAGGAATGAAGATCTTTCATATAGACAACCGACAGACACAGACATATGCAAACTGAAAATATTAAGGAACTAAATAAGCTAGTCTTTTGTGGGGATGATCTAATTTACTAGTGACAACGAAGTTCTTGGTAGTTAGCAAGGGAGAAGGAGGATCAACTAGTTCTGTGAGGTACATCACCATTTTTGAAACTATGGATACCTACTAACAACATAAACACATACTTCAAACAAAATTTCAACTATAACATGGTTCAAGCTCAAAGTAATGGATGCATCCTTAACATTCATCAGAAAACACTAGTTTCCCAGTACCCCAAATGACATTATGAGGAAAGAAAAACATGTCTTTGTAACCAATAATAGATAAATAAGATTCTGGGGTTTCATAAAAATCAATTCTTGATGTAAAAAAGGGAAAAGATTGTACCTTTAAGGGAAAAGTAGAACATGGGTGCAATGGTCGACTGTGAAACTGTACTAATCTGCGATTGATTGAAGAAAAACAAGAAAGCTGAGAAATTGCTAAAGACATGGCTGCTTACTATGGATGTTGAATCTTGATTTGCTTCCAAAGATTTTCTCAGCCTACAAAAATCAAGAAAACTGTGTTTTGAGTTTGAGAAAGTCAAATAGTGTTAGGTGCATACAATTAATAAACTTTGATTTGACTGATTAGGCTTCAGTTTTTTACTATGAAGTAGTAGTAGACAAATTCTTATGAACAATCAAACAGTTTCTTCAGATCTATTTTTCCCCTAAAATTATATTTGAATAATTTGTGGGTAAAGAAAATAAGGGCAGGGACAAAAAAAGACAAGAATTCCTGACATGATTTTAATTTTTTTTTAATCATTTAAGCATACTAATTAATTAAAGATATATTTTCACATAAATTTATCATTTGATAACAATAAAAATACAATCTTTGATATAACATCAAGGTGAGTAATTTTTTGTTGTTGTAGTATACAATATTAATATGAGTTAAAGTAGGTTAATTATTTTAACTTTTAACATAATAATGTATTATGTATTGTGGTATTTAAGTTAAACCATGAATAAATACACATAAAAATGCAAATTGATCCTATATTAGATGGTAAGCTAGGAAATATTTAAGCTTACAAACACATTAATATCACAACTAATTTTCAAGCTATTAACTTCTCTAAATTTATCTGAATGAATGATGCTTTAGTATTTTTTTATTTATAAACTTTTTAGGTTATTATTGCGTGTTTGATATTCATATTAAAATTTAATTAAATTTGAATTTGAATTAATAAATCCACATTGAAACTAATAAAAGTGATTCGATAATTCCGTAAATCCCCTAATTTAAAGATAAAAAAATACTTACCACTTCCGTTAACTACTAAGGGGTAATCTAATAAGTACTAAAAATATGATTGTTCTTTTTAATTTTTGGCCCTTATCTTTCTTGAAAAAGGAAAAAGAAAAAAGAAAAGCTCTGTTTGTAGATTAATGGCAAGACTATAATACAGCTGCTAAAAGCTCCAAAGTTGGAGTGGCACAGATGCCCTAGTGAAAAAACAATGGTGCTTCAATTTCTTCGTTTCATTTCCTCTTCCTCTCGTTGCCTTTCTGTTTTCCCCTTATCTTCCTTCAAACCCCAGGTAATTTTTACTCTCTTTACATATATATAAGTAAAAAGGTGTACTTTTTGGAGTTATGGGGTTTGTTATTTTTGACTAAGAATTCAGTCATAAGTATAGTGTTCTTAAGTTTCTGCTAATTATGTGTTCTTATTTGTTTTTTGGGGGGTTAATTGTTATCAGAATGGAATGGCTTGGAGAAGGATGCTTAGTGCTTATGCATCTTCAGCAGGTAATTAAAAACTATCTTTACTTGTTTAGGTTTTGTTCTTATGATTGTAAATTTCAAATCTTTTTTTGTTTTTTGTCATAATAAAGTTCAATTCTTTTTTTGGGGTGGTGGTGGGTGGGGATATAAGGGTTGGTATGAGTATTTGTTTGCAAGTTGTTAGTTGTTTGGTGTTTCTGTGATGCCATTTTTATCTTGTTTTCCAAACTCTATGATAAGCTGAAATTTTCTGTACCTTGTTGCCAGGCTAGAATATTTTAGGTTTACTCATTGAGTCCCCTTCTTGGCATTCTATGCATAATCTCCAGATTAAAATGAAGTGTATGACCATCTCAGCTCGAAGCTTTAGTTGTTAGAGAGAGTTTTATTATTTAATTGTATTCTCAACAATGTGAGGTTTTCTTCTATTATTCAATGTCATCCGAATAACTCTGACTGAGAAAGGGGGAAAGAGGGTGAATAATGTGGGCTAGAGAGTTTTAATAGAAGAACAGCACCATAGAAGTATCTTGTTTCCTGATTAGTCAAAGATTAAAAGAGGTTCACTCGTAGACATCAACCCTTGATATATCAGGATTAGGGAGAAGGAATTATTCAGTTTTTCCAAGAATATTGAACATGTTGATGTGTAGTTGATAGCTTTTTTAGGATGATAACTCATTCTCGGTGATGTAGCTTGCTCACATAGCCACAACTTTTCTTGGTGGAATATATTTTGCATTTTCTAGTAATGTGGTATTATTCTATATGTTTAAAGATAGTATCGAGCATGATGTTTGTTGAGGTAAAGATATCCATATACTTGCAAAGCAAACAACAATTGGCAGAAAATTGGACAAATAGGAAGATAGGTGAGATTACGTTCTCAATTAGTGAATATATGTATAATAATTCTCGGTTGTTTGTCGGAAATCCAGTAGCTTGTCTCCAACATACAGTTGTTAGTTGGAGCAACCTATTGGTGTTAATCTGCTTGAACTTTTCTTGTAGTTTCATCCTTTATCATACTCCTGAAGCATTCAGTGTCTTTCGCTAGAATAACTCCAACCATGTTATCTAATGAAATCTTCAGAAGGTGAACTTGATGAAATCCAAGATGACACCAAAACATCAGAGAAAGCCAGTGCACTGCATTCGGCCCTCTCGCAGCTTGAAGGCGATTTTTGCAAAGAATCAAGGTTGTCCTTGCAGCGCTTCTTTGGTGCTAGACGTACTCCTGTAATACCTACGGGCTCATTGAGGCTTGATCTAGCACTTGGTCTTGGAGGATTACCCAAGGTGATTTTATATAAAGTGATTACGTTTTTATTCCAAACATAGATTTGTCATTGACGCCAGTTGTAAAAATGCGGTCATCATGTGGTTCTGACGTGCTGTTGTCTAAATTTTGTAATAGCAAACATGTAATAGCTGATTTTCTGTATGTGCAAAGGGCCATGGATGTAGATCTCTTGAAATAAGTTTGTTGATTAGTGTTTGCATTTTCCCCTCATTAGAAGTTGGGTTCATTTTCTTTTGAGGGGAAAGGGGAAGGAGGAGGATCAGGAAAGTATAGTCTTTACTTATCTTAACTTATACCTGTATTTGATTTGTAAATCAGCTGCTGTTCTCAACCGACTTTTATAAGGTTTGCATCCAATTTAAAAGTGTTCTTTTAAAGGTTTAAAATTGCATAAGTTCTAAGTATAATTACGTGCCTAGCATTTTCCTTCTTTTCTTCTGTGAGGGTTCACTTAATGGATATATGTCATTGAATAATAGCCGATACTATGATTTATTAAAGTGCCATTTTGTAACATTGTTCCTCCTCCTTTGGGGTAGGTGGAAGTCCTCAGGTGCAATGGTAGTTTCATGAGATGTTTAGTTATAAAATTTATGATTTTAGTGCTTGTTGCTTCTCTGAATCAGAGTACTTCTTTATGTGTTTTGAGTTTGTATTAATCTGTATAATGATGTTAGTGTCCAGTGCTTCTCTGAATCAAATTACTGCTACTATTCTCGTCTTAAGAATATTGCTGGTATTAACAGTTGCAGTTCATTTGAATTTCCTTCTAAAGGGAAGAATTGTTGAAATTTACGGACAAGAAGCATCTGGGAAGACAACACTTGCCCTTCATGTAATTAGAGAGGCTCAAAAGCTTGGAGGTGAAAAATATACCGAGCTCTTACTATAAACGTGATGCTTTCTAGGTTATTTACATATTTTTATGGTTTTGTTTATTTTAAACGGCACCTATTGATATAATGAACGAAAAGTTTATCCTTGCCAGTTGAATACTCTCCTAACTTTTTGTCTTGATCATAATTGTCATGTCTGTAATTTTTTTGTGTTTTTATAATGAGCATATTAGATTGGCTTAGAAATGGATTAAGTGCTTCTAAGTTTGTTTTAAATCTCGGGAAACTCTCGAAAGAAGATTTATGCTGATCTTGTTCTTTAATTGTGACTGGAAAACAATGAGTTATTTTTATTTAGTTTGACACAAAAAGTGATTGTTAATCTTAGTGTTGGCAAAGGCACACTTTTAAGTCTTGAAACGAGATGCGCCATAGTATGATCAGGAAAAAAGACTTTAGACAGTCATGATACTAAACATCTTTATCTTCAGATGTACTCATTGGCGTTGTACAGTCCATTACTTTTTTCAATTAGACTACTGTAAAAAAATAAATTAAAAGTGAACAAGAAAGTGATTCTAGCTTTCAAAGGTAAAGATGATTTACCTTTTGGAAGGAAACATTTCAAATGTT
Organism: Solanum lycopersicoides; assembly: GCA_022817965.1. Taxonomy (NCBI): domain Eukaryota; kingdom Viridiplantae; phylum Streptophyta; class Magnoliopsida; order Solanales; family Solanaceae; genus Solanum; species Solanum lycopersicoides. The sequence goes on from CM040627.1 coordinate 92,805,436, forward strand.
TATCAAGAGATAATGATATCCAGAATTGTCAGTGTGAAATCTTTATAGCCATTTTCAGTATTTCCGTCCTCTATAATTTTCAAATTTGTTTCCTCTCATCCTATTTCTTTTGTACTGATAGGTTATTGTGCATATCTGGATGTCGAAAATGGAATGAACCCCTCTCTTGCCGAAGCAATAGGGGTGAATGTAGAAAATCTCCTTATTTCGCAGCCAGATTCTGCTGAGAATTTGCTGAGTATTGTCAATACCCTGACAAAAAGTGGATCCATGGATGTAATCGTGGTTGATAGTGTAAGTGCTTCCCTTTATAATTCAAGGCTGATTCTTTTGCTCCAATTTTCCTAGAATATCTCAACAATTCCTCTTTGTAATTCAAGGCTGATCATCTCTCCCTTATATAAATGATCAACCATCTTTGCTTCTGAAGGGTTTTAATTTCTATTATTAACAGGTGGCAGCTCTTGTTCCCCAACTGGAGATTGATGCTACGTTATGTGACTCTCCTAAAGGCTTACAATCAAAGATTATGACACAAGCACTACGTAAAATTCATTATTCGTTAGGCAACTCTAGCACACTAATTATTTTCATTAATCAGGTCTGATCTGGTTACTAGAACACATTTTTCATTGCTATTTGCTTTCTGTAACAGCTTGGCATACTGATCTGACCTCTATTTAGGTAAGAAGATCTAACAAAGGATTAGTTCGAGGCTCTGGGTGTATGGATGAAGTAACTTGTGGTGGAAATGCTTTGCCTTTTTATGCTGCCATACGGCTTAGAACGATTAGAAAACAATTGCTTAAGACCAGGGATAAGGTACACATTGCATGTTTCTGACTCATTGACTCGCACGTTCAGAAATATATTTTTATTAACCTATAATGATAATTATCCCAAATGGGCTTCCAAATACTAAAAATTGTTTATTTTGTTTCTTAGATGTTACAACCTAGATTCTTGAGGTCAGGATTCTTTCAGAAGGTTGTATGAATTATTCTGAATCTGTCACTCTGTTCTCTTTCTTTGGAACATGAGAAGGAGAATATGATATTCCCCAACTGACTTCTTTAATTTGTCACAAATATTTGTCCAAATAAACAAGTGAAGTGATCTAGGTAAAAAACTCAAAGTCATTTAAGTTGCTCTTTGGAGACAGACAGGTGAAGTGCTATTTGTTGAAGAGAATATAAGAAACTACCTCATTTTGGATATTTGAGATGCTCATTGAAGAGGAACTAATTAATATACACGAGTATGAGCTATTGATCTGCAGTTTAACTCATTTACTGAGTCAGAGCGTACTGATTTCAGATTGGAAGACTTCTCAGTCTGTGATCAAGTTACATTGGTTTACAGTTTTGCTTAAATTGTGTGGATTCACAATTGAAAGACTTCTCAGTCTGTGATCAAGTAACATTGGTTTACAGTTTTGCTTAAATTGTGTGGACTTACTATTACTGTGCTACTCCCTCTAGCAAAATGGAAGAGCTTGAGCTCCTTCTGCTGTTCTGTAGTATGAATCATCTGGAGTCATGTCTGCTATGTTAATCCTTATATTCACCTGCTTTTCTTTGTTTTGCTTATTCCCTTCATTTCAGATGGACTGGTCTGAGATGAGTTTCATGTTTTTTTTTTCACTGGCTTTGCTAATTATCTTTTGAATATATGATTGTTTGCTTGAACTGTTATCCAGATTACTGGTCTTGGGATCTGCGTAAAGGTGGTTAAAAATAAGCTAGCTCCTGCAGCAACAGAAGCTGATCTGAGCATACAGTACGGCGGAGGCTTTTGCATTGAACCTGAGGTTTTGGAATTGGCTTGTGAACATGAAGTCATTCTGAAAGAAGGAGGGAGCTACTTCATAGATGGACAGGTTTTAAATAGCAGACAGGACGCTGAAGATTATCTAGCTTCAAATGGTGACATTTTAGCTAAGATAATTGAAACTTTAAGAGATCAGCTATTTATGAACAATAACGGAGAAAAGAAAACTGCTTAGATAGTTATTTTCTGGTTTAAATCAACACCAAGATTTGTGTTGCCTCCTCCTGCAACACTATCATGCGATGTCCCTTTGAAGGAAAGCCGTCTTCATGAAAAGAAGCAAATGGGAGTTTATTTCCTCTATCAGGCATCTGCAACCTCAAACCAAGCTACCCAAATAGCCTGCTTATAGACTTCCCTCTTCTACTGTTTGCGAGGCACACCTATACTGGAGACACAATTTCTCTTGAAGGTGGACAATGGACATACAAATCTTCCAACTTTGGCCTTTGCGAGTGATGATTCCAGCAAATGCTTTGTGCTTCTAGAATTTTGTGAATCTTCTTTCTGCCTCATGGTCAAGTAATTTTATTTGGCTTCTACACTTGAGATCAGCAGAGTTGTTGCTGGACTGAATGTTATCATTAGTTCAAAACATACAGGCGGACTACTTTTACTGGTATAGATTTTATCGTCATGGATCAGACATTTCCGACTATCTCATTCTCTTATCTGGTAATTCGAGCATTACAGTTGATACTTCTTGTCAAATGTCATTATCTTGCCGATTGCGTTATGTTCCAAAAGTTTACAAATTTGTAGTATGTGATATCTGTCAATCTCAGTTGAGGAGAACAGTGTGCCTCACATGTGTTATTCTGTTACATTAGATATACCATAGACATTTTAAGCCTGTAGAAATGAGGAGCTTCCAATGGTTATTGTTTCTTAAGTGTTCAATGTGTTAACATAAGTAGTGAAAGTTGGAGTAAATTTGCTATAAATTTTGGTACAAGTTTATTCTTTAAAGGATTTTACATGAACAATAAAGAGGTAGGTTTGAAGGAAGAAATCAAAAGAAATAAACCTGTGTAAATACAGAAGCAAAGACTAAACCTCTATGCAGTTACCAAACTTGGAAATGTTTCCAGGTGAAAGGCCATCAAACAACAATTCTTCCTCCAGTATACTCAAAAAAAAAAAAAAAAAAAAACAGCCCAGTGCACGAAGCTCCCCGCTATGTGCGGTCTGGTGAAGGCTCGAGACCATAGGGTCTCTTGTACAGTCTTACCCCTGTGACCTCCTGGTCTCATGGAAACAACTTTACAAATCAATAAATAAATAAATAAATGAAACAAGGGAAAACAAACAGGGAAAGGGCGAAAAACTTGAACTATATATACACATTGTGGCAAGTTTATATATAGAAGTGCTAAAACCAGTAATAAAAGATGTGCACTGGCTTTCATCAATCAACCGTAGATAGATTACTGAAGAAGTTTGAAGCTTCAATTATAGCTCCATTTTTCTGATTGTTTTCATGTCCAGAAGTAATGCTGGAAATCTAGGAGTTTCTGCTTTCCCTTGCTTGAAGTACTGCATAAACAGGTCGATAATGTACACACTCATCGTTGATGGACAGAGTTACCTAGTACTGTTACTGGTAGAAGTTAACAACACTCGGTGAACTAGTAGAGGTGAGAGCAAACCAGCTTGGATACAATTTGTTTTAAAAGATAGTAATAATGTACAACACTCATGTTCTTCAATCCTGGTAGAACACCTTTTATATTCACATATAACTGCTAGAAGTTCTGCTTGTTCTGGCACTGTCATACGTTTCACCATTAGACAATCTCCAAGAAGAAATCTTGAGGTTATAAGGAGAATGTTGACCTGACAATGTCTCGTGTAACCTTAGGTGTTGCTTCGTTGTGCTCATTGACCTTGTTTTTGCCTTTGCAGATTCTGTGGCTGCCATGTAAGTAGGAAATATAGGAGAACTTGGTAATGAGTTATCATCAACGTTTGATTTTCGTTTTCCATTAGAAAATGATCTTCTTGGAAGTGAAGAAGGAGAATGTAGGTCCTCTATACAATCTGCTCTATGCATTTTTCTCACTTGAAGGTGTGTCATTCCATTCATATCAGTTAGAGGAACATTTGAGTCTGTAAATGATCTCAATTTCTCTAACAACCCTGCTTTTCTTGGTGCGTCAAGTTCTGCTAACTGATCAATCCTGTAGCTTCTTCTGTTTTGGTTTCTGTTTAACAAGTCTTGTAGAGTTTGATCATTTCTTCTCTCCTAAAAAGAAGCAATATACTATCAGGTTATCTAAAACTATATTATAGGTTCATGAAAAATGAGATTAGTAATCTAGAAAATAAGGCAGGTTAACCGCTACAACATGTTATAATACATTGATAAGTGTAATTGCACTGTCTGTATCAACAAGTAAATGACTTTACCCGATGTGAAAACGAGTATTTCATCAAATGCTCTCTTTTGTCAATGGCTTCTTCTCTTCTTGACCACAAGGCTTCACTGTCTTGTTCTGAAGCTAAGTTGAAATCCCAAGTCCTAAGGCTCTTGCATTTAAGCTGCCAAAAGAAACAAAAACCATATTACAGTTCCAAACCATAAAAGTCATAATAAGATGTGTTAGTAGGTCTCTTTTATAGATTTAGTATAGTTGAACTAATGTTTGGGAACTTAATTAGACAAAAGCTGAATGAATGATTGATCTTACCTTTAGGTCTTTAGCTATCATAATTTCCCTTGGACTATTGATGAGTTTCTTGTCATGATGATCTTCAAAAATAGGGACTCGAATTTGATTAACTCTTGTTTTTGACTTTTGATGAAGTGGCAACATGAACTTCAGTTTGGCAATGAGTCGTCTTCTCACAATTTCACCTCTAATCACTGCTTGAAGCTTCACAACACCCTTTAGAGCCCTTAATGCTTTCTTAGCCTGCACAACATTTCACAGGGACATAGATCAGACACCAGTTCATTTCACCAAATCTTGGAAAGTTTTTTGAATAGTGAAAAGGAAAAGAATTAGTAGCCATAAGAGAAGAGTTTTACTAGCGGAGAGGGATTTTCCAACCAATAAGATTTTCTCTCCAACTGAGGTGATAGACTACCTTATGACCGATATGATTAACAGCCAAAAGGCAAAAAACACAGTGTGACCTTGGGATCTTCCACTTGCTCTGTAGTACGAGCCTCATAACAAATAATCGTGCTCCTTTAATAAGATGAGAATAAAGGGGCAGGCCTGTTTTCTGTATCAGTACTTGTTTACTTGATTATCATTTTTTATGTGTAGTAGCTCAGCTGGTAGAGCACTGGGCGTTTAATCCTGCTATATCCAAACTGGCCTACCTTTTTCCATACTATCCTTTAAGTTTTGTCTTGAATGACTAACTAATTTTCAATCTTTCTGCATTTAACTGAGCGTCTGCAACAAGTTCACAGTGAAATTGTATGATTGAAAGTACTAGAGCCACTAGAGAGGATGTCTTACCAGGTGAGCGCGATAAGCACTTTGGATTCTAATAGCAGCTTGTTTGCGTTTCCTTTTGAATTCATTTGGAGCATCTGTTAGACGGATAACATCAGCAGCAGCATTAGCAGCAGCTACAGCAGCCTCAGCAGCTGCTGCTGTTGCTATAGCAACTGCAAAAGCATGTTTTCTTTGCTGTTCTTTCGCCTCAGTTAACATTTGCTGAGGCGTTCCTTTCGCCTCAGGTAATGTTTGCTGAGGTGCTGATGTTATAGCAGGACATTTCCTCAACTTGAACTTTCTCAGAAAGCAACATTTCCATCTCTTTGGTTTCTGAAATATTTTTCATAATTTTCCAGTTTAGATATCCAAAGATTCACTCACACTATTAAGCAACAGAAATCTTGAAATTCAAACCTTTTGATCAGCTGTTGATTCTGTTTCAGGAATGAAAAGTCTCTTGACAAAGGTAAACCAGTTTCTTCTCTTTCCCATTTTAGAAAAATTCAATAGTCCTTCAGCAATCAAAAAGATATAGAAAAGTATTTCAGAGGCATTACTATTCCATATACAACAAAATGCTGCTGAGCTACAATATAAAAACAAAAACTGCCTCAATAGGACAGCTAGCATCTCGCGTAATATAAGCAGATTGAGCGTGATGAAAGGATTTCCCAAGTCCATTCCCAAACTAACGTGGGACTCTAAGACCAACTAGAGCGTGGACTAGGAGCTCAAACAAGAATGAACGTGACTCTGATAGATAACTATCTCACGAGAGGGGGATTCACTAATCTATTCTCTAACCAATGTGAGACTCTAACCTACTATAACAACAGAAAACAACAATTGTCTTACATCAGCAAAATTGTTCATGTGATGACAGCTAAATATGAGATCATTAATCTTGGAATCATATATTATTAATAATATGAGTAATCAAGAAAATTTAAAACACATACCTAGAGTAGTTGTAGGAAAGGGTGACTAAAAATGATCAATTTGAAGAACATGCAAAATTTGGTTACATTAAACAACCAATCTTGCTAGTGATTCTTGAATAATAATAGTGATGTTTGTTGTTCCATGTGGTTTCATTTTCTCCCTAAATTTATGTCTATTTATATCCAATAAGAGACACTGACCTCACTTATGCTTTGAGAACCACACCATGTGCTGTGGAGTATATGAAATATATTGAAGAGTGAAAAAAGGTACCTTTAGACAAAAGTTGCGGAGATGAAAAAAACACTAGGTGATTTTTCTCATTTGTTTTAGTCTTGGTGGACAGAGTTATCTGTATATGTTGCTGGTGAAAGGTGACAAATATTCCGTAGAATTATAAGTTGAGGTGCGTCGAAAGCTGACCTGAACATTGCGGTTATTAAAAAAAGGAAAAAAAGAATTGATGTTTCAACTTTCAATTATGTTTAACTACTTTTGGAGGTGACTTGTGGGAAGTCTCTTTTAACATCATATACTTCTTATTAAAGGGCCCTTTGTCCTCTTTTTCTAACTGTCTTGACCTTTTCAAATGTCTCTTTCTTCTTTGAATTTATTTACTAATTTAACTTGTGTACCGTATCTGTATTAAGATCTGATTAAATTTAGATTCGTATCGAAAAGTCCCGTGTCAGGTTGTCAGGGGTAAAACGTTTTTTACCAAAGATTTCGCTGTAATGAATTAAGTCAGGTAGAGAACATCAATTGAACAGATTTTGGTGCAACATGTTGGGTAATTTAGACATATTACTTCTTGTTGTTATTTTGTTCATTATAAAGTTTTAATTAGTAGTACAACTTATGATTATTTTTTGCTAGCTGTATAAAAAATGATAACCAAAATTTGAAACATTTCACAATGTGTTAAAACTGTTTTATAGTATATTCTTTTTTTTTTTTAAATCCAACAGTATACTTTTAGCTTCCAAAAACTACTCATCATCATCACTTGGGTCAGGGGGTGAAGAGACCAATGATATAGAATGCAATTAAAATCATTCGCTAAAAAATTATATTGTATATGCAGGACCGGCTACTAAAGTGATTGCTTTATACTTCCAATATTTTTGTTCGGTTTGGTACATATACTTAATTTTTCGATTTTGAGACATGTAAGATCGAGGGAAGCACTCTCTAGCGAGATTTTCTGATCAATATCTCTAGTTAAGGGAGGATGGGGTATAATTTTTACCTATAATAGATTTTAGGTTAGTTTACTTATAAAAACGGTTAGGTAAAGAAATAAGATATTCCGTTGAAATAAATTTTACGTCATTAATTTTATCGAGCCGCTTTTGTTTGTCACTAGTCCATATATTTTTGGGTCATAGATAAACCATGTGAATATCTATCCACCTTTTGGAAAGTAGCATTTATCTTTTTGAGTTATTTAATTGACTCAATTTTGGTAATCAAGGATATAATTCAAAATAATTGAAATTTTAGCCTTTCATATTTTTTTAATCTTTTTTGGGAATTATGTTGATATTATGTGTTTTTTAAATAATAAAGTTTCCATTTGATAAATGAAGGATAGAGAAAAGGTAACACTTTTCTTCATGCATGTTAATTATATATATATCTTAGAGAAATGTGAAAGGTCATAATTGCAAAAGCCCTTAAATTGATTTTTAATGCTTCTTTCAATTATTCAATACAAAAAGGCTATAATAATGAACTATCTAACAATTACATCTCAAATAAATCGAGATTAACTATTTAAACATTATACATATAGCAATATTATGCAAAATACAAATGAAAAGCATTAGTGATTCTCTTTACCTCTTCAGACTCTCCTTTTAGAATTATATTTACCTGAAAGCGAAAAAAATAACTTACTAATATATCGTTATTTTTTATTTAGATTGAAACTCGATAATATAATTAAACTCACATATGCAGAGTTGTCACTAGCTAGAAAATCACATGTTCCACTAATCATATGTCTGATTGGAGATTATCAACATTTGAGTTTTAAAAAAATGGGGACCAATCCATGAAGGATCATTACATGCAAAAACAATTTGGGAAATTAATTAGTGTAATGATAAAAAGAATTTAAGCATGGAATGAATAGCAGAAAGTTACAAATACACAATTATTTTAAACATTAAATATAAGATTACTGATATTATTAAATATAAAAAAAAAAATTATGATTACTTATAAGTTGTGGTTGTACTTATGATAGGTCCCCTATTTGAGTTTGTCCAGAGCAGCAAATATACTTTATTGTTTTATATAGACTCTGACTATAGTTTATTTTAATATAAAAAGGTACAATAATTCTCATTAATTAATATTTTTTTGAGTTTGATGAAAGCAAAATCTAGACAATAACTAATACTTGTGTTAAGATAGTTTTTTATGATCCTATTTAACGATAAAATTGATTTCAAGTAACATTTGACTTCGAATCGTAGAATCAATCACTAATGCGTACGTTATATTTTCATCCTTTTCGAACTTGTTGCACCCTAGGCAAGAAGAAACAAAAATACACATAAATTTACTTTTTAGGTAATGTATTGATATTGTATAAATAGTATATGATTGTAATATAAGATATAATTATGTAAAATATTGTTTTGAGTATTTATTACTTAATATATTTTGTTTCATAATACATTATCAATGATGAAAAAAGCCTAGTGATTAAAAAAGTAAAATGGAATGTTTGTTACCAGATTAAGGGCCAAGATGAGGCCCAATACATTTCAAAAGAACTTACTCTCAGTTCAAATTGGGCCCTTCTATGGTAACATTCCATTTTAATTAAGTCAGACGGAGTAAGAATTTTCACTAAGGGTGACACTGGGCCGGACCTGATCGGTTCATTGATTATGGAATCCGGTTGTTCCGTGATCGGGTTAGATACCGAATCCAATCGGTCTAGGTTATATTGAGTTTGATGTAACCTGTGCAGTTTGAGCCATACTCTTTCTGTCCGAAATTGTTTGTCATGTTACACTTATCGAAAGTCAATTTGACTAATTTTCAAAGGTAAAATTATATCACATTAATTCGATATTTTAAACAAAAAAATTAGATATTCTAAAACTATATGAAAAGTACTATAAATTATAATTTTTTGCATATTAATATGATGAAGAAATACATCTTAAAATGTTAGTCAAAGTTTTTATAGTTTGACTCTAAAAATAGAAATCATGACAAACAATAGCAGACGGAGGGAGTATCTTTTAAAATACTTTTAATGAATTTAAAATATAATTTAAAATTTTAGACTAACAATTGGGCCTTTCGGGCTGGGCCAGTTGGTTAACCCTATACTATCAAATCACAAATAGTACTGGTTTCGATTACCAATGTTAGTTTTGAACCCGGCCGGTTATGGGCCTTCAAGGTGAAGCGACACGGCCCATAAGTCTTGGGCGGGTTCGGTCTATACTAATATCGGTCTGATCCATAGTCCCAAATCGACCCGGCCCAATTTACCCTTTTAATTTTAGTTCAAAATATGACAAAGTAAATATAAGAACTCGTCGAAGGACCAAAGTTCAACATCTATAATATATACATAAAAAGTAATTTTAACCATATATCATTTCCGTGAAAGAAATCTATATCACAAAAGCATCTTTATTTTCTTGTAACAGCTAACAACATAAGAAACTAGTACTCTACCACAACATTTCTCAAATAATTACTAATATTTTCTCATTATCTTGGATTGGGATTTATTGTAAAATAAGTTTGTGTAAAAGTCAAGCAAAGCAAGAAAGTAGCTGCAAGTAATGCTAAAGCAGTCCATGGACTCCTAAAGTAAGTGTGTATAAGCTCTGCTATCCATGTTTTTGCCTTGTTATGATAGTGTTCTTGAATCTTTTCTTTCACATTGTAGAAAATGTGCGCGTTGTTCACTCCATACGTATTGATCTCTTTGTACATTCTTGCTACTTCCTCGTCGCTACCAAGCATGTTGAATAGTATTTGCATTTCGCGTAGTTCCTTGACATCCCTTGGACTCTCTATTAGTGATTTCATGAAGTATACGTATGATGTCACAGCGCGATCAGTAACTGTATTTGGACACATCTCGTAGGCTATCATGTTTAAGAAAAACGCCTTTGTGTAGATAGAAACATACCATGTTGGAAGTACAAGTTGTCCATAGAAGTATCTTGATTTGAACTTTATGTCTTTGAGTGAATGAGTGCAGCTAGGCTTGAATTGAATACCTTTTGCTTTAAGATCGGTTACAGAACGAAAGGAGTGGATGTAGCTTTTCATGTTAACGCGTTCATTGCTTATACTTTTCTTCCTTTTTAGCCATTGAGGTGTGCAAGTACGATGAAAGTTTCGTACTTCATGACTCTGTTGTGAAACAAGTCTTGTTCTAAATGCTTCAAGTAGATGGAGTGGCTCTTCTACATGGTTGTAACTCATTTCCCCTTTTTGTTCATATTCACCGAAAAGGGTGAAATCCAAGAACATCTCGAGCAATTCATCTCCTTCATCTTTGTCATATCGTAAGCTAATCAAGAGCTTCAGTATCCAAAATGGGATTTGATTCTCAAGCAAAAACATATCACGAACTGTTGTTGATAACGCCAACATGCCAAGATGGTGCCTCGTGGTTCTTAGTTTGTTATACCTATCCGTTGTGCTTAGCTCGATATGGTTGATGATAAAGCAGGCATCAAGAAGCATCATTAAGGCAAATTCATGATCATTGTACGTATCTGTAGAGCCATCGACATAACAACTTCTTGCATTGTCAACAACTTCAAGTATCTTATTATAGAAATAAGCTACGTCTTTGCTGCTACCCGATACAAACATTTCAAGGGCTATATGCTTGAAATCCTCTGCTAGATGTAGCTCTGTCTTACCATGATGGTAAGGTCCTAATGAAACTACTTTCGGATCATACTCGTGTCTGTTGTATTCATCCATCTTCAATAGAGGTAAAACTTTCTGTATTCGCCTCCTCCACGAGTATGTATACCTTCTTGGCATAGATTCTCCTTGCAAGATCGGATCAGACGTGACAATAACATTAACTATTTCGTTACCATCTGTTGTACATGATGCTGCTTCACCATCACTATATGTTTGATCATCTGTGTTTTGATCAATTTCTACAAACAACTCCTCTTGTTGTCCTTGTACTTCCATTTTTTGGGGTTTTTTGAGGTTGTAAAAGACTTTTTGTTGTGTGTTTTTGTGGGGTTTTGCTAGTGAGTGTGGAACTTCATATATATAAACTTCATAATCAAATCTATTTACTTGAAAAAGTCTTGAGGAATCAAAGAATGTCAAACTACAAAGTTGCCTACCATGAAGTTGTTATTAAATTCATAAGAATATTAATGAAGAGATTTAGTAGTTGTCAAAGTCATTACTTCATCTATCTGCTTTTGTTCTGTTTTCTCACTTGTCAACTCTCATGTTCCTTTTATAACTTTCTATAACCAATTGTTTATATAAGGTTTGGTTTTCCGCCCAGTGTTCGATATTCATATTAGGTCTGACTTGGATCGCCACTCAGTGTTCGCTATCCATATTAGGGCTGAATTAATTTGGATCGTCGCGAGAAATACTGATAGTGAGATTAGGGCTGACTGAATTTGGATCGCCACCCAGTGTCCGCTATCCATATTAGGGCTGATTAAATTTGGATCGTCGTGAGAAATACTAATAGTGAGATTAGGGCTGACTGAATTTGGATCGCCACCTAGTGTCCGCTATCCATATTAGGGCTAATTAAATTTGGATCGTCGCGAGAAATACTGATAGTGAGATTAGGGCTGACTGAATTTGGATCGCCAGCCAGTGTTCGCTATCCGTAATAGGGGTGATTAAATTTGGATCGCTGCGAGAAATCTTTCTTCATTAATACTGATAGTCATGAGATTAGGGCTGACTAAATTTGGATCGCCACCCAGTATCCGCTATCCACTATCCATATTAGGGCTGATTAAATTTGGATCGCCACGAAAAACCCTTGTTCATTAATATTGAAGTGAGATTCGAACATGTCAACGCTTTAAATTTGTGTGTCTTGGCTCTTTCAAGAGCCTTGAAACCACTGGGCTACAACACGTAATTGTGCCAAGAGTGTTCAGAATACGTTATTTTACTACTTGCTTGTATACACGTTATAATTTTTCGACGAAGGGTGTCCAATTAGTGTAGCTTGGCCATTACTTAACAAAGATGACTCCATAATCAGAGTCGAACTTGAGACTTTTTATTATTAAATACTTACCAATATGTCATGTCTGATGTTCATTTTACAACTTCATCTAATCATTTGTTTATACATGGAGTCTTTATCCCACTTCTTAATCATGATATTCAAACTTTAAAGCATGAAAATTGCCAACTTAGGTGATTTCCTTTAATCAAATATTTTATTTTTCTAATAGTAGTAACTGATTTAGACCAAATTTTTTTTCTTTTCTGATTGATGTGGCTATGTAAACATGGAGAAGTAGTCCTTTTCTATTAATAAAGTAACAAAAAAAATAAAAAATTGGACAATGTTCACATGAAGCAAACCTGAGTTTATTTAAAAATGAAGGAAAATGATGTATAACATTACTTATTTGTTTACTAGGTCTGATTATTTATTTATTTTGAAAATAATAATAATTAATATTCTACCCAATCAGAAAGATCCATACAACCTTTTCATTTGACAATATAGTTTAGAGGAAGTCCAGTTAATATTACAAAATTGTATTACAGGCAAACCACTATATTTTTGCCACTCATAAAGAATTAAGTGTTCCAGCAAAATTTTAGAGGCCAAAAACAACATTTTTTTCATCAATATATATATATATATATATATATATAAATAAATGTGGTGTATAGTCATGGATTAGCTATAATAATTACGTCAGAATAAGTTTCCTACATCAACAAATTGCTATGAAGAAGTCCTTTTTGTATCTTAGGTAAGGGAGCACAAAAATCGAACCAATCGATTTTGTAATATAGCTCCTTTGATAGAAATGATACATGAAATTACTTTTTACGTATATATTATAAGTGTTAGAACTTTGGTTCTTGGACTAGTTCATGCCTCCTTGAACTAGTTCTTATATTTACTTTTCATATTCTGAACTAAAATTAAGAGGGTTAATTGGGCCGGGTCGACTCAGGACCAGACCGATATTACTGTGGACCTAACCGGCCCAAGACTTATGGGCCGTGTCGTTTCACCTTGAAGACCTAGAATCGGCGGCGGGGTTCAAAACTCACCTCGGTAATCGGTGAGTTTGAGTATGTTTTAAATACCCAAAACTCTTTTCATTGTCATCCAATGAGTTTGATTGGGATTACTCGTGAACAGGCTCAGTTTACTAACAAGACATGTTATATCTGATCGCGTACACTTCCTGATGTACATCATACTTCCTAATACTCTAGCATAATCCAATTGTGTCACTTTCGTCTTCATTCTTTTGAAGTCCAAAGTCACATTTATTGGAGTCTTTGACAATTTTAAAATCCAAATATTTGAACTAGCAAGTACCTTTTCAATGTAACGAGATCGTGATAATGCTAAACATTATGGAGTTCTAAGGATATCGCATTTAGCAACTCCAAGATCTTTCATATCAAAGTTATTTTCTAGCATATGTTTAGTAACATTTATGTCATGAGTGCGTCTACTAATGATTATTATGTCAACAATATACAAACAAACAATGACCTTCTAATTTACCATGTATCTAAGATAGATAAACAAATCTCACTAGCTTCCCTCTTGTTCTCGTTCTCCTCTATCCATATACAAGTGTATCTTATATAAAAAAAAAAATGTATCTATGTATATTTGACTAGAAATAATTTAAATATCTTATTTTTTTTCCATTTTTATTTATAAAAAAATTAATTAACCAACTCTTGAACTCAATTCTATATTAACTTTAGTCAACTCAAATAATGAAACAAAACTTCATTTAATAATGAGATATCCTATTTGAACAAACCATGTTTATGTAATTGTTGCTCTACACGAAGGAAATTTATGCAAAATATCAACATCCGACATGTCGCTAAATATTTTTTATTTATTGTTAAATATAATACAACGATAATTATATTATTGTCACAATTTTGACGGTATCACCTCATAACATTATTTTTTACACATAGGATATTAAATGTGTAAATTTGTGTAGTTTTATAAAAGTATAAATATTTATTTCTACAAACTCAAATTTAAAATACATAAATATTAATTAAAATCAAGTTAAAAAAATATATTTATATATTATGCCATTAAAATAATACTCCATTTCCCAATTGAAATTTCAAACAATGCTTAAATTTCTAAATTCCAATTTCCAATTGAAATCAACTTATAAGCATCCTTACTTATCATATAATTATTGATTATTTATTTATTCATCAAATTTTAAATTTATTATATAAGGTAAGTTTTTGCTTTTCCATTACCTATTCTAAATAGGATTTTGCCACACGCTACAAATAAAAGTGGCAAACCCTAAGAAACAACATAATACTGATATTAAAACAAACAGTTTTAATTATATTAACAATTAATGAAATTATATAGAAAATAAGCAATATGTCATAAAAATAATTGACAGTTACAAAAGTTGAAGTACGGGGAATAAATAGAAATGAAACAAAATAAAATTAAAAAAAAACAATTTTATATTTGCATTACAGTTAATAACTGATTTTATATAATGAAACAGAAAAAGGAGACTTTAAATTTATTTTATATGGAAATTTTTGCATTACGTTTGAATTATAATGATTTTAAGTAACTAATCTTAAAATATTAGGAAAGATTTTGCATTTACATTTCCTAATCCTTCTTAAATTTGATTTCCATTTTTTAATTACTTTACCACCATAATATAAACAAACTTATAAATTAGGGCTTTGTGCATCAATACAGTTCTTCGAATTTTTTTTTAAAAAAGTTTCAATTTACAGCCTTGACACACTTTTTCTATATAGTTCTTGTATCATCTATAGATGCTAATAATACGTTAAGTATCGTTAGATTTCAATAATAAAGATTTCAATAATTTCTTTCTATACTCTCATCAATAGTTATGGCAATTGAATCTCTTAGTCTCTAGTTCTTGTCAAAAATGTAGATTTGATTACATGAATATGTAAGTGAAATTGTTTCATATAAATCAAATCAATGAATATACTTTTATTTCTTAATCTCTACTTATCTGATTACTAGTCCAAAAATAGTGTATCTTTAGAGTCCACAAAACATAAGCATTACAACAGAGAAGATGTAACATCACCCTCGTATAATTTCTGGACCAGAACTACTGGATTGAGAACCAAAAATCATACTCAGTTCTACAAGTTAGAATAAAGAAAAAAACAGCTTAATCGCGGACAAACACAGACGAGTAAAAGTAAGAACATCATTGAAAGATTGAGGCATGGAAGAGATCTATCCTTGTATATCGATAAAATTGTCATTCTCCATAGCATATTCTGTCATGTATACATATCGAACTTTTAAAAGATGAAGAATACTTCTCTACGATATGATTCTCAAACAACTCTATGGAGTATGACACAGCTAATATACACCTATTTTCCCAAGAGGGGTATGTAAGTATACTTCTTCAAGAAGAACTATTCTTCAGAAGGTATTTTGTATCTGTGAGATCGATTCTATCCATGCCAGGAGGTGATTCGGGTGGAATTGCCTGATGATCAATTGTACTGAATTCCACGAATTTCGTTGCAGTTGATTGAGATTCCAATATACGACCCATCTTTCTGGGAAAAGTATCAGTAATATGAGGATATCCGGAAGCATTTCTGTTTCCAGCAGAAGATAAAGACTCGTCTTTTATGATATCTCTATGTGATGAAGCAATAACAGAAACGAAAACACCAGATTCCTTCAAACCTTGTACAATGGCCTACACAGACCGAAAAACAAAAGGTATTATGAGTTCAGCTTCTTAAGGATTGATGGCCCTCAATATAAACTTCAAAAGGAGCTTTCGCGATCAAGTATAAGATGATCTTACCATAGGAGTGTATATGCGCGTCAATATGCCCTTCTTGATAAGCTTCTGGATGAGTGTTTTATCCGTCCAAACAACATGTTCACGGTACCTGATCCAATAAAGGTTCTGTCAGCATAATATACAAACCAAGAAGAAATCAAGCACCACACGGACTACAGATCAGTATGAAATAAGAATAACAAGGGAAGGATTTCGCGAAATCAATAGTATATGGATTAGCATGAATTCAATGGAATGAAAGTTAAAAGAATTATTACCAGTGAAGCATCTCCTCCTCTGTCAGAGTTGAAGCTATTATAAAAGCCTGCAATGTAAAGATGAAAATTATTCAACAAACAAACTATACAGTCCATCACATTTGTTGTTTTAACAAGAGACTGCCTATTACTCACAGCTCTGTCGAATTCTAGCATGAAGCATCTTTTCACATCTTCTTTAGTAGGTTTACATCCACAACGATCTCGTCGTGAAGTTAAATCTGAAAACTTGGGGTATGTGTAGTGCAAAACAGCAGCCTCTTCCAGTTTGATCTCTCTACAATAATAAGAAAATACATTTTCATTATACAAGCAAAGACAATCATACCAAAGAAGTGAAAAAAGATGACAACATTACGAGTGTATTTTCAACTTCGATAAAACAGTGATTCTAGAGGACTGGGAATAAATAAGAAACGAAATAGAGATAAAGGGAAACAAGTAACATGCAGAACAAGCATACTTTGGGCTTTTCATGTAGTTGTGCCATCTATGAGCACCATTAGGACGAAGATGATCTTGAACTCGAGCAGCTGATTTGCCATTTCCATAAGTCAAAAAATAGTTGGGATTACCACGAGTTGCTTCCTTGTAGCTTCCAAAGTACATTTCTTTTGTGAGATGGTCATAATTCTTCTTGAACATCGAGACCTACCACATGATACAGATGTATTGCTGGTAAACAGTCTAAAAGAACTTTAGTTGCATAACTAAAATAAATTACAGACTTTGCAAACATTCTCTAAGAAATTCTGGCTGCTACAAAGAAAGAGTAAGGTCTAACACTCAAGCTCCTTATATTTGCTAGGTAAAATTTTACTTTCTTGCCTCCACAGTGTCTAAGTCCAAAGCAACCTTCTTTCTCATTCGTCTGGAAAGAGATAACTCTTTGACTACTAGCTGTTGCTCCATTCTCAAGTATTGGGTAATAAAATTATCCAACTTTAGTTTTTAAGATAATCTAAACGATGTTCCTAACCAAACGATTGAATTTCACACTAGAACTTGAAAGATAGGAAAAAAGGATAGAGTGAAAGATATCTTACTTCACTAAAAGGTTCCTTCACATCATCTCTCTCAACACTGCTCTCCTGAAATATTTGTCATCGTCAGAGAAGATATTAACATGAAAAAAGACGGCAGAAAATGAAAACGAAGCAAATGCATGCATTTTTAATATTCGTGCATGTAATTACTTACATAGTTAGGAAAGATGACCATGTCAACATCTTCAGGTATATCTGCCAGAAGTTTCCGTAAAGAATACTCACTAGCTCCAGCTGGATGCATTAGCTCATCGGTATCAAGATGAATGATCCAGTCCACGCCAGCTTCCTGTAGAGTTACAAGGCAATATAGTGGATCAAAAGGTAACCATAACTGGAAACAGATGAAGTAATTGCAATCATACCCGTGCCATGACAATGGCCATTTCCATGTTAAGAGTCTGCTTGACAAATAACTCATGGTTGCATGGTTGGTAAAAGAATCCAGCCAGCCACGTTTCATTCCAAATCCGACTAGGACACAAACATTATAGATCATCAGTATATTAAATACTTAATAGAGACGTGAGACGAAATATAGGGAACAGAGCATTTTTACTAGCCCATATGGAAATTTCACTCTAAATTTAGTTTGATTTAAGTTAGTAACTTGAATAATCACTTCTTCATTAAAGTCTATTACCATTCTTCACTACATTAGTCATATTACACTCACAACAGATCCAAGCTTACTCAAGATGAATGACTTGAAATATACGTCAGTACAATGTCGCTTGGGTTGAAAGGAGAAAGGGTTGGGAGACGAGAGGTGAAAGAGTTATTTCTCTTGTTTACGAAGGGGGATGAGAGAAGTATGTCTTATTTACTTACCTTCCAATACAATCAAATAAAGTGAATTAAATGCTCGGTGCTCCACGTAGGGGAAATAATCAATGAACTTCACTCTCATTTAACCTTCCCTCTTTCCCTTCTAGGAACCAAGTGTATTATTAGTCTCAAGACACAAATAGGATAGAGAATCTGTTGTCACCGCTACCCTGGGTAATTACTGCTTGCTATTAATAGGTAAATTAGTCGGTCCACATCAACCCCCTCCACCCATGCATTGTAGTTACTCCCGATATATAATACGTAGCTATGTAAGGAACTCCAACAAGTTTTGGAAACTTGTTAACCCATGCTAACATATGTTTTTCAATAAGCTTTGCTTTGCATAAATAGCTTCTATCCTCGACTATTACTTGCATCCATTAGCAACATAAAGAAATTGAATGATACGAGGCTAAATAAAGAACATAAAACCCACAAAAGGATACAAAACATTTCTCAAAGCAATAGGAAATAACGTCTACTCTACTGAACAAAGACCTCATCTTCATAGTTAAGGCACAGAAAATGTATATATAGGCAAAAATCGGTTACCTTTTGGCTTGTACATCCTCTAGCTCTTTTGTTCTATATATAACTCTTACTCCCTGCAGAGCACACACATTTTGTATATTAATCAAGAGAAGAAATACGACAAGTCCAAATACACAAAACGGTAGAAGTGATGAAACAAAATGTTCAAGACGATAATGAACACTTACTGGAATAGATTTTAGCACTTTAGATACATCGGGAGATGCAGCTTTTCCCTCCACAAACAGGAAAAAGTTTGTCACGCCAATGACCTTATGAAAAAACATCCATGGCAGGATCTGCTCTAAGCCAGCGGAAGTACTTGTAGTAATTGATATCTAACATCAAGCAAAGGTAACAAGTCTCTTGGGATACTGATATAGAATAATTTAACTACAAGAAAATAAAGATGGTGGGGGAAGAGAATAGTAAAGCTCAACTTAAATATATGAGATGTTTACAGTAACTATACGATTGCGATTCTTCATTTAGAGAAAAACATAGAAAAAATGAGGTGAAAATTCTCCAGCACAACTACACTCATTAAAAGCATGAAACAGAGCCAAAACCAACACTAAAATATGTATGCTTGGTTGCTAGTTAGGATGTGATTCATTCGTGTATTAAATCACTGCAGAATTTGTACCATATTTGGCAGTAATTTTTTTGCTAATGTATAAAACTCAACACACTAAATACGACTTTTGGTTAGCGAGTTAGAATCATGCATAACTAATACGTGTACAAGTTAAAAGGAAATCTATTCACTACTTTATGCAGTATAGAAGATGGAATATCTAAACCTCGCATAACTATCTCTACATAACTAATATCTACGTTACTAATACCTACGTAGAATGTTGAAGTATGAATAGCATAAGTACACCAGTAAAACAAATTAGCATATCCTTTCAAAATGCTTCATTTTTATCAACTGCCTAGTACACAAATCTACAAAATTCTGCAACTGCTAGCTTTGCCCTGGCTACCATTTCAAGAATGTCTTTTTTCTATCAAACATACACCGTAATCTCACAAAGTAGAATGTAGTGCATACGCAGCCTCACGACTCCATTCTAACATAACTTAATCTCACAAGTGAAGTCTGATATTTACGCAGCCTTACAATCCAGATTCTATACAATCAGAAAATGCCACCAACAAATAACTTTGATTTTATCAAACAGGTGGACCCCATCATCATCAAATGAACTTTTTCACAATTCATCCACAATACCAAAAAAAAACACTTTAGCTAATAAAAAACATAAACATGTCCATTTTCTTCAAACTAATAAAGTTAATAACTAAGTACTTCAACATGAAGTTATCAATAACAAAAAAAAAAAAAAACTCGCTATATAAACAGGGGATAAATAAAACTTGATAAAACAAACCTTGGGTCTAAGATCCGACCCGGAAGAAAAAGCCCCGAAATCAAACTTCCAATCCCTGAAATACGGAAACGACGCCGTACGGCTCTGTCCAAGTATATCTGCACAACTAGAGGAAGAAGACGATAACCGTACGGGTTTCGACCCATCCTCATTCGGATCGTCACCGGGTATCCATCGGTTAGTCGGGTCGGGTAACCCGCCACGCCATTGAAGAACATAAGCGAAAACAGCAAGCGATACAGAAATAACGGTGAGTAAATAGAGCAAACGAGAAGCAAAAATAGAGGTTGATTGAAAATTCGATGAAGAAATGTTGGTGGGTCTTCTTAGAGTAGCGAAAAGACCCGCCATTTGTAAAATTCAAAGAAAAAAAAGAAGAATTTCTATAAGAAACTCTTTGATTGTTTATATTTCATTTGTATAGAAATCTCTGTCTCTCTCTATATCTATATATATATATATATACAGAGTGAGATGGTTCATGCAGAGTTGAAACTGAAGCTTTATAGAAGACATTAATGGTGTTTTTGTTTTATAGCTTTGATAATCCCGAATTCATGTAATTTCTCATAATTCAATTGCGCTAATCCATAAGGATTAACGATTTGTATTCTTATAAAATATGGTTATCATATACAACAACAATCTTTTTTTTTTTTTTGACGAGTTTAAAGGTGGTGTGTACGCATATTTTATTTAGATTAAAAAATTAATTTTAATATAATATTGTATTGAAATATAATTTTTTTCTATTTTTAAGTTATGTGATTTTGTAATGTTTTAAAGTTATTCTTGAAATAAATATTTTTTTAGCTTTATTATTGTTTTTCCAAATAAGTATAGATTATATAATATGGATAAAATTTCATTCTTTATGAGATTAACTTTTTAATTATCTAGAAATTAGCAATTTAAAAATAAGTATCCTATAATATTATAAATAAATATAGTATTATAATAAATATAGTTTTTTTCTATTTTTAAGTTATGTGATTTGTGATGTTTTAAAACTATTCTTAAAATAAATAATTTTGTAAAATAGAAGAATATAGCTTTATTATTGTTTTTTCAAATAAGTAAAGATGTAATATGGATAAAAATTTAATAATGTTATTAAATATTTTATTTTTTATGGAACTAACTAAAAAAAGTGTATATTGAAAAGAGTATTATTTATCATTACATTAGGGATTTTAAAAATAAGTACTCCTATAAATATTATAAATAAAAATAGTACTAATAAATAATAATGAGTACAAATTAATATATCAATAACCTTTAAATCCATCTAAAGAACTTAATCACATTAGTTAAATGTAATACTATTATGCTTAATCTTCGTGTAGTTTCGATTTGATGAAATTACTAGTTTTATATTAATTTTTATTTGTTAACGAGGTCATTATCTAAATCTTAAAATTTTATTTTATTTGTAAAGTAATAACATAATCACATTAAAAACTTGGGAAACAATCATCCTATTAAATCTATAGGAATTCAAAATACACGTTTCACGAACTATATGGAGAAATCTAAACATTCAAGTTATTCATATATTAATGACATACTGTTGAAATGTGTATATATATTCTCTATCTATTAACTATAATTTATTAATTGTATGAGTAGTATGTACTATAACTTTTGGATTTTCTAGTGTTGTATTAATATTATATAATTACTATCTAAGTATAATTAAATAAATATTTTATAACATTTTAATTTAGAGTAATTTTTTTTAGTGTCATTATTGTAATAACTCAATTTTATAGAATTTTTTTGGTATTTCAACTTTCAACCTTTTTTATACCCATTTATAGTAATTTATACTGTAAAAATAATAGACTTTTTTTTAGTAAATATCAATAAATATGAAGTGAGGAAAATATCATTTCCAATACAAAATTTATATAAAATATTTTGGGATAAATGTGTCATGCATGTTTCCAAAACTAGTTATTATTATTATTATTATTATTATTATTATTATTATTATTATTATTATTATTAGTGGAACAAATAAAAAGTTAAAATTTAAATTACGATTTTATCCCTACTATAAATTAAAATGTTATAAAAATATTTCATTTTTTAATTTAAATGTTTAATTGTATTGTTTTAATAAAAATATTGATGACTTTTGCACTTCCTTAGATTAATTCCTAATTAAAATATTCAATTTAATAATATTTATCATCTACAGACCATATGTATATTGAATTTAATCATCATACTAAAGTGGGAAGCACTAAATTGCAAATTTGGATAAGTATTTTACCCCTAAACTAATTGAATAAGTATTTTAAATACTAAATATTCTTAAAAAATTAAATGACCATTTTTCATTCACTAAATTAATATTGTTCCTCTAACAATTCATGCTTAGAAACTAAGTTATTATGCGGTCATTAATGTTTCAATGCACAAAAAGAAATAACAAATATTTTTTTAGAAATTTTAAATATTATTTTAAAATCTATAAGTAATTTAATATGGTTCATGTATTAGCAAAAAGTCACTTTATCCTAAAAAATTGTTAATATTCTCATGTATTTATATTATGGTACACTTATATAATACTTGACTATACACATTATCTTTTAATTTTTGAATTATCAATACATTTGTCATCTATAAATATGAAAAAGATTGGAGTAAATAATATCATGTGAATACAAGGGATGGACATTTTCCATACATAATTTCCTTCTTTGAATGTAAAATAAAGGATCACGCATCAAAATATAAGATCGTGACTCTTTACAAATATACTTGTGTGATGTAATTTGTAAAAAAAATATTAATTAGATTTTACTTGATATTTTTTAACAATTAAATTATTGTACTATATTGATAATAAAAGTTATTTAATTTGTTCTCATGATTTTATCATTTACTTATTTATGTTTATTTTTAAGGGGTATTTAACATAAAATATATAAAACTACATTTTTTTTCAATTTTTTCTTAAGGGATGTACAATATTGAAACACGGTGAATAATTTAAAATGGAGAAAGTAACGTATAATAAATTATTAATAACTGCTTTAATTTTCTGAAGAAATAATGATATAAACGTTTATCTTTATTTATTTTTATCTTTTTTGTCTCATTTTGAGAAAGACAAATTTAATGTTTCAACTTTTGATACGAGTTTAGATTTTAAGTTGTCACTCTGTTGAGGCTAAAATGTTGTATTCTAAGCTCATTTTAAAAAAAAAATCAATTTGGTAGGATTCAATACCTGATATGATTCCTTACTAATAATAAAAATTAATACTGATTATTAATTGTAGCCTTCATTTTATTTTAATTAATTCCAACAAGTGCTATCAAATTCTTTTCATTTTTCATCTTTCTTCTTTTTTATGAATTTTGTATGAGAATATACATATATTAATTTGTGTTTACAATTATTGGATTTTAAAGTACTAAACATTATTATCTTTTATTTCGTTTGGAGAAGAGATACTTTGCTGTCATATTTTAATTTGCTATTGATGTCCAAGTATTTTTTGTTTGAAAATGAACGATATTCATGTAATTAAATTAGGGGCGGACCCAACGTGTATCCCTATGGATGCACGTGTATCCGTTAACTTCAAATTTTTTTTATATATATACGTGTATATATATACACCTTGAGATAGGCATATTTTACTAGGCACTCAAAAACACAAAAGCTATCGATTAGAGTCATCTAATTTATTTATACATGAATATCGTAGTTTTGTATTTCATATAAATCAATATTAGGTATATATTTTAATTAACGTGCATTTTCGTTGATAGTGCACCCGTCGCCTTCAAATCCTGGATTCCCTTATTTATTATAAAACTATTTTTAATACAATGATAATTTGAAATAATTTATGTCAATATAATTTGATACACGCGCAATGCATGCGCAGATACTAATAGTAATATAAAGGCAATCAACATTGTATCATCTTTTTCTGCTCTACTTCTGTAGAGTTTATTTTCGAGGTTAAATTTCATATTATTAATATTTTCTTCAATTTTTGGAACAAGAAGTGATGAATATTTCTAAATTAGATCGTAAAGACATTTTTGGAGCAAATTTATTTTTGCAAATATTAGTATGTGTATGTGATATGTGATATTACTTAAATCACTAAGATAAGATGTTTTTGTTATACAACCAGTTCATTTTAAGTAATACTTTTGAATGATCCTTTACTATAATATGGTAAACCCCTCAATTCTAAAATTCATTACATTAAGGTATGTTTATTGTAATTAAAATAACTATTAACCAAAAAAAAAGTTTGAATTCATTTTTATCTATTTAAACCTAATTTATAAAATTATATTGAATATGCTATTGTTGCTATTACGTCAAACTAATGGAGGAATTCGTAAGATTAAAGGAATATTGTGAAATTAATATATAAATAATAAAAAAGACTAACAATATTTTGCTATAAAAAATTTTAATCGTGCTTTTACTATACGTAATACGTAAAATATATATATTACTATCTAGCAATGATCATGGAAATATTGACATACTCATAACGACATATTTTTATTCACTTTTAAATCAAACACTATTAGATATCCTAATATATTAATGAATTGAATTACATTATTAATATTTTATAGTATAACAAATGTCGAGTGATTGCCATAGTAAGAAAAAAGGACCCTCTTGACAATCCATGATACAATTAAATATCCTAATATATTTAATTTGATTTGATTTTTTTTTAAGATACACATTAATTTTCTAATTTCTATTAATCTTTTCCATTAGGTACCATTCAATTAATTACCATTTATATGTTTAGTTTTGTATTAGTAGAAGAAGTAGGTGACAAGTTTGGTGAGATGATGCATATAAGTGATCGAGACTTTCAGAAAAAAACTTTTAAAATCATTCTACCAAACACATTTAGCTGCATAAAATATGTTTTTCCGATATATATAACTAAATATTTAAATTTGTATAAAATTAAATAAATAGATATAAGTATTTTATATGAAATAATAAAACACCACATGTAAATTGTGTAAGATGCGAATCATTAGGTAGAATGTCACGTACAATGCATGTATTTCTTTGTTCATATCTATACAAATTTAAATACTCCTTCCCGTTTTTAATTACTTGTCAACTTTTGAATTGATACACTTATTAAAGAAAATAATGATTGACATTGTAAGTTTATCATTTTATCCCTATTAATTATGAAGTTTCAAGAAGCTCTACTTTTTTTCAAAGTAATTAATTGAGGGTATAATAGGTAAAAAAATTTTTTTGTCATTTATTGATTTATCAAAATGGACAAGTGATTCTGAATAACAAAAAAATAAATAAATTTAGACAAGTAATTAAGAACATAGAAAATATTGTACACCAAATTAAAACACATAAATAATAAATTAAATGACATATTTATATATTACTCTTATAAAATTATAAGTAATTTTATTAAAATATTAACTCGAAAGATTGTGTCACGTGAATTGAAACGGATGAGAAGGTTGTAAATCTGTCAAAATCGGGGGGATGCGCTATTATAGGTAAATGGGGTTGGTGATAGCCCTGCAATTTGTATGTTCCCTTTATATAACAAAGAGTGACCCAATATTATAGGAACTTTCTTCCGTCTCTCTCAAGATCTTGAGTTGGGAGGAGAAAAGAGGCTGAAATTTGATCAAAATTTGTGTCCTCATCTCCCCTATCCAATTAAAAATTGTGTCTTTAGAGCTATTGGCCACCAAATTTCTAAATCCCATTATTGTCGTTTCTTGAATTTCATTCATGTGGCTGTAATTGAAATTCAAGATTCTTTTACTATCAGATTTATCAGGTACACATTAGTCCACCGAGATGCTTTTATATTAGCATAAAGCTTATAACTTTGTTAAAAAATGGAAAAAAGACTCCACCTTTGATGTACTGATGATAATAGGCATTGAGTGATATCATTTGGGTATCTTTTTTCTTTTATATCAAACCCCTTTTGCTTATTCTTTCTGGGATTTGTTCCTTCATGTCTATCTTGTTGATGTATATGTTTGCTACTGATACACTGTTCTTATGTAGATTTCAGATTGTGGAATTCATTTGGTTGACTTGGTGGACATTCATAACTAGCTAGGGTAAGGCTTTATTATTTACCAGAAGAATCTTTTATTAGTATAAAGTGTATACTTTTGTTAAAATGTGGTGAAATTATATACCTTTTTAGAAAACTAGAAGTTGATGTGCTGAAAATGGACATTGAGTGATGTTCATTTGGTATTTTTCACCTTTGTATTTATATCAGAATTCAGACCCCTTTATGTCTATGTTTCTACTTTTCCTTTCTGGGATTTGTTTCTGTATGTCATAGCTAGATGTGCACATTTTTTTATCTGAGTGATTTGACTGTTACATTGCTCAACTGTTGATTTTAGATTGCATCTAGATCTTGATAAGTCGGGGATCCGTTTGGTTGGATAATTATCTCGTATAAAGAGAAATCAGCCAGGTTTAGGCTTATTCTTTTATCAGAGTTGTCGTTTTAGTCTTTCTCTAAACCCCTACCCCATTATTTGTATGAATTTTCCTTTACTATGCTATGGTTGTGCGAATTGGTTGCTTGTGGCTTAGGACTGCATTTGAACTTTGAGGTGTTTGATGGAATGCACGGTATTGGTTTTTGTTTATGGTTAGCAAAAAGGATTGCCTTTCCACTCTTATGTCTTGTGATTTTTTGCATCAAGATTCTGTAATTTCACTTCAGTTTTCTTGATATAGCTATTTAGTTTTGAAGGTAATTGTTTGATGTTTTGAATCTCTATCGAGGCTGGACTATATACAGTTCACTAGAGGGAATTGCCTTCCCGATGACTACTTTTCGGCAGCTTTGAAATCTGAGGCATTTGTGAATAACATGATAGTTAAGTCACGACATGTTTTCTGGTTCTTCTATATTTGAATTTGATTCTGGAATTAGCTCTCTCGTGGGTAAAATCGTAAAAAAGGACAACCTTCAGTTAATGGGGTGTCATTTGTTTTGTGGGACTATTATAAATTGTAAGGGCTGGGATGCTCCCCAAAAGCTCCCTGCTTGGATTCTTTCAAAGCTGGTGAGCGAACATGAGGAGAACAATTTAGATAAATTCAAGATTCATCAAGCTCAAAACCATAAGAAGTCTCTTGAATGTCTTCTTCATGTTTTTCTCCTTCCTTAAAACTAATTTGTACCTCGGAGTTTGCTTTGAGCTTGAACTTTAAATAAATAGAATCAGATTAGTTTAATTCTCTCAAGGTCTTCAATCTCAGTTAGATTTCAGAATTTCTGCTGCTATCTGATAAAGAGTATTATTATCACCACTGGATTTCCAGTTTTCTTCTCTTCGAGTACATGTTTTTGGTCCGTACATTTTAATATGTTTATCGAGAATCAAAGGAAGAGATTCTTGTACATGTCTATTTTATTTTTTTTGCTTCTTTGTTTTTGGTTAGGCGGTTATACAGGTAGAAATTTGTGCCTTTAGTCCTTCCTTACGATGAATGAGCAAATGATAATGGGATAGTACTGGAGTTCTAACTTGCTGTCTCACTCTTTCGTTTTGTCAAGCGTGTAGATAATTTGTAGGCAGAAGCAGTTTGATCACTTTGGTTCTAAACTAGCCGACTTTCATTGGACACCAATGTCAAAATTATCTAGAGAATTCAAGTTAGCATACAAACTTTTGATCTGTTCTTTTCTTGGCATCCGACATATCAGTTTCTGATTATCAGAGTGCCTCTGGCCGGGAGGTGTAAAATTGTGAATGATCTCGTTTAGAAGAACTTTACCTGGATTCTTTTTGGTGCTATTTACTCCTAAATTTGTGGTCACTCCACAAACACCCAAGCTAGACTTTTTATTACATCAAGGACGCCTAGTGTTGTTTACTATACAGGTTCATGGCTATTGACGGTAGATATTAATGTTCTTTTTTCCACTGCACCAACTTTTAGCCGAAGCGTTGAGCTGAACTTTGATAATATACTCTTGCGATCCGCTCCTTCCCACCAAATCATTCTTTTTCTACAATTGGGAATTGTAAACAGTCAATGCAATAGCTAATAACTTACATTTAGACTAAGAATTCTTTTTCCCCTTCTTTTTTTTCCAGATTTTCCAATGGGTGATATAGCCAAGGATTTAACAGCTGGGACTGTAGGTGGTGTAGCACAATTGGTCGTTGGTCACCCTTTTGATACCATAAAGGTCAAGCTTCAAAGCCAGCCTACTCCACTTCCAGGGCAGCTTCCAAGATATTCTGGTGCTATAGATGCTGTCCGGCAAACATTAGCTGCGGAAGGTGCCGGGGGGCTGTTCAAAGGCATGGGAGCCCCACTTGCCACTGTTGCAGCCTTTAACGCTCTGCTCTTCACCGTGAGAGGTCAAACAGAGGCATTCTTGAGGTCTGAACCTGGAATCCCTCTTACTGTGAGCCAGCAAGTCGTTTGCGGGGCTGTTGCTGGAACTGCTGTGTCTTTTCTTGCTTGCCCAACTGAGCTTATAAAATGCAGGTTTGTTTCTAGTGCATTACAACTTAAATGTAGTATATAATTTAGCCTTCACAAAGTTTCCCTTGCTTATGTTTGCTATCCTTAGTAGTGACATGTGCATTATGTACTTTTCAACTTGTTGTTACCATTGATTATTCAAATGATCAAAACTACTAGGAATCAACTTCTGTACTTGGCAATTTACTCGTTGAATTACATGAGTGTAGATTGCAAGCTCAGGGTGCATTGGCAAGTATAGGCTCAGCTGCTGTTGCAGTGAAATATGCAGGGCCAATGGATGTAGCAAAACATGTTCTTCGATCCGAAGGAGGCATGAGGGGTCTCTTCAAAGGCTTGTTTCCCACCATGGCACGTGAAATACCCGGAAATGCTGCTATGTTTGGCATGTATGAAGCACTAAAGCAGTACTTTGCAGGAGGCACAGACACTTCAGGGTTGGGAAGAGGTTCTCTTATTGTAGCTGGTGGCCTGGCTGGTGGCTCCTTCTGGATCTCCGTGTATCCAACAGATGTCATCAAGAGTGTAATCCAAATCGATGACTATAAAAACCCAAAATTCTCTGGCTTTTTTGATGCTTTCAAGAAGATCTTGGCATCGGAGGGAATCAAAGGCCTTTACAAGGGCTTTGGACCTGCTATGGGACGTAGTGTCCCTGCGAATGCTGCATGTTTCTTGGCGTATGAGATGGCTAAGTCTAGTTTGGGATAATTCATTGTTGATGGGGAAGGATTTTAGACATTGTTATTGATAATTCTTTGAACCTAACATCTGCTGAAATTCTGTAATTTCCAGTTCAACTTCCAGCTGAGCAATTCTGCTTTTATAGATTTAGCCAATTTTTGTTTTTGGTGGCTTCAAGAAGCAAATTGTCTTTAAGAAACAAATTCTCTTCAAAAAAAAAAAAAAAGGGTGTCCTTTCATACTTGAGTTTTGACTAGACGATTCGAGCAATAAAAATTCTCAATTATAACACAAGGTATTGTTTAGATTGAATTATAGTATAACGAGTACAGAATGTAAATTAATCATTGTAATAGTTAGGGAGATGACTATCACAATCATACTTTATCTAGTATTTTATGATGATATTTTTATTTTCGGCCATATATTGTTGTAATATATATTTATATATAAAGAATTCTTTTAATTTTTTTTGTATTTTTATCATAATAAAAATTAAAAAATATTTTTTTAATTAATTGATAGTTATAAAATTCAAAATAGTGGAAATCAACTTGATAAAGGTCTTCTTATCTCTCTTCGTCCCGGCTGAGCTGGGGTATTTGCCTCGCTCTCCTTCGTCGGAAGGTTCTTCTCTCCGCTGCCGACAACCGCCATAT
>CM040627.1:92836688-92924860 GCA_022817965.1 Solanum lycopersicoides
TAATGTGTTCATGATTATGTGTTTAGAATTGTAAGCATGTTAAGTTATGTCAACCGAAAGTATGTGAAAAATGATATGTTTTTTATGGTTGAATTTTATGTGCGAATGTTTGTGTAAATCATGAGGTGTAAAGTGGTGTAATGTTGCTGTATGTAATAGTAATTCTTGGCTGAATATAATCATAAAAAGATTACACTTAAAGATGCACCAGATGATCCACGAAATGCCTTAAGAATTAACGTATGAATGATGATAAAAAGAAGCTGAAAATAGTGAACAAATTTCCAGCATTTGATAGATTGGATTCAGCCAAACAAAGTGGTACAAAATGTAATGAAAAATGAATGTAAAATAAGTGAAATCAGTAAGGATTGAATCCAAGACATCATTACGTGAAAGCTACAAAAAAATCAACAAAAGATTAAGACAAAAATGGATTGGAAGCTGGAAATTTAGTCTCGGCCAATTTTTAAGAAAATGAGCTTCGTTTAATTTTTTTTTATCTAAAATGTGAGGTCATTGGGGATTGAACCCATGACCTCACTAAATGAAAATTTCATAAAAATTTCGTGAGAAAAATGCAACGAAAAATAGATGTGGTGATTGGGGATTGAACCCCCAACCTCTTGAATGGATGAGAGAGTTAGGAGAAAATAAAGGAGAGAAATAAATGTGGAGAGTGGGGACTGAACCCCAACCTCTTGAATGGATGAGAGAGTTAGGAGAAAAATAAAGGAGAGAAATAAATGTGGAGAGTGGGGACTGAACCCACAACCTCTTGAATGGATGAGAGAGTTAGGAGAAAAATAAAGGAGAAAAATAAATGCGGAGAGTGGGGATTGAACCCCAACCTCTTGAATGGATGAGAGATTTAGGAGAAAAATAAAGGAGAAAAATAAATGTGGAGAGTGGGGATTGAACCCACAACCTCTTGAATAGATGAGAGAGTTAGGAGGAAAATAAAGGAGAAATATAAATGAGGTGAATGGGGATTGAACCCACAACCTCTTGGATAGGTGAGAAAGTTAATAGATAATTTAAGAAAAATGAGCTTGTGGGGGATTGATCCCACAACCTCCTTGACTTAAACGAAAAAAAGGAGGAGAAAAAGAAAGGAAATATTATGGGGTTGATGGGAATCGAACTAGGGTCTCCCAAATCTGAAAAATGTAATTAACAAGTTTAAAATAAGATTAAGTGTTGTCCAAGGGATTCGAACTTGGGTTCCCTTGCCCAAATTCCGTATTGATACATAAGTCATACGTGAATTAAATGTTCAAGAATAATGCCACCTACTTAGATCAAAATCGAGATCTTGGCATACATACAAGATACATAAGTCTTGTACTACATAATCTTAGGAAGATATGAGTCACTTAACGAACTATGAATGAAGCCTCATGGCTTGTATGTATAGACCCATAAGTCTAGCATACGTTTAAAAATAAGTGAACCTAAGATGTATGAAATGAAATGATGAAACCCTAGAAGGGTTAAGTAAGAGTGTGAAACACACTAAATGGACAAGTGCATTGGCCTATGATGAAATGAACAATGAAATGATGAAATGAACAATGATATGATGAAATGAACAATGAAATGATGAAATGAACAATGAAATGATGAATGAACAATGATATGATGAATGAACAATGAAATGATGAAATGAACAATGAAATGATGAAATGAACAATGATATGATGAAATGAACAATGAAATGATGAAATGAACAATGAAATGACGAAATGAAAAATGAAATGATGAAATGAACAATCAAATGATGAAATGAGAAATGAAATGATGAAACCCTAGAAGGGTTAAGTAAAAGTGTGAAACACACTAAATGGCCAAGTGCATTGGCATATGATGAAGTGAACATTCACGTAATAAATGGTGAGTAATTATGAAGAGCAAATGTGCTAATGTTAATGAATGTGGTGACAACATGATACGAGGCTAATGTAAAAGATAGAGCAATCTCAAATGAGCCTAAGTAAATGTTACCGATACGTACTCACCTATGAGAGTGTAAGATAATGAAGAGACCAGTCTCTATGAACACTCTAATGAGAGTATTGAGCTTAACACACTCAATACGAATGATGAGATGAGAAATCATCTAATGAGCTATGATGTCCTCATACTAGAAGCCAGCTTCCATGACGTATGAGATGAATGTAATGGAACTTTATACTAGCACCGATAGACTGGCTATGAGCGGTGATGCCTTCTTTCGGGAAGGGCGGAGGTTCACGTAACTCTCATGAGATGAGACTGTCCGGCATGCCGGGTATGGGTCTCCTTATATCTCCTAGTCTTCGAACCTATACTGCCAATATAGGGATCTGGCGGGGTTAAATTCCCATGTACGCTAGCATGTTTTGGGTCACTTTGGCCGTGATTCCACCTCTTTTGGTGTGGGGGAGACACTGGATTTCATGATGCTCACATGATCTATGTCGGTTAAAGTTAAAGTTCCCAATGAATGAATGAGGCCAGCCTCAAATGATGCACATAATGAAATGAATGATACCGAAGGTGTTAGGGTAGGATAATCAAAAGGTGAGTTAGATTCAAGTAATGACATTAGGTCATTCTTGGTCATTGCACAACGAACCCAATGAAAGTCTTAAACTACATCCTAGGTATAGCTGGTGTTTACACTGGCCCACGAATGAAATGAAATGGAGTACGTATGAATGAACGAAGCAGACTCTGCGTTTGCTAATGAAGACTCCCTAGTTGAGGTCCCATCTGTTGAGCCCTCATTCCTGGGAAGTCTTAATGTTAAGTCCATGATTCCAAGGTCTCATGGCATACGAATGAACGAAATGAACAACGTTATGTGTTACATGAATTATAATATGTGTTATGTGTACGTTGTTGTGTGCTGTGTGCAGAATGTTAAGTATGATGATGTATGTTATTCTCATGGCATAACTTTCCTATTCCAAATCTGGAAAGCCCACTGACTTTCCTAATCCAAATTTGGAAAGCTCATTGACTTTCCTAATCCAAATTTGGAAACTTTCTAATCTCAATTTGGCAAGTCCACTGACTTGACTTCCAAAAATCATGTTGTTAGGAAAGAGCTATTCTTTCTCATGCATGTCCTTGGTGTGTGCTTGCATATACCCATACTTAGTACAAGTGTGTACTAACCCTATACAAACTCTACTATTTTAGGTGCAGGCACAGGTGGACGATAGAGCTACAGGATCATCGCTGCAGTTATCCGGACGTCCAGCATTCATCCGGTTTTGGTAGGTCCTCATGCTTTCGAGGATGCTACTGTTTTATATTCTAGCTTAGTTTTAGAGTTGAGCTAGTGGAGCATGTTCCACTAGCGTTTCTTCCTATTTTTATTCAGACTATGTATTGGTGCCATTTTGGCAATTATACACTTAATAAGAATTGAACTATTTCTTTCAGTTGCTTATCTCTTAATGTTAGATGGTTGATGGTGAACAATTACGTATAAATGAGAATGTTTTTATAAGTATGTTAAGAAAAAAAGTTTCAAATTTTCCGCTAAAATTAACCTAGATGAAGTAAGAATGACGTAAGTAGGCTTGTCTGCGACCTCTGAGAGGTCAACGACGCCGGTCTCGTCTGGGGTCTAGATTCCAATCGTGACAGAGTGTTCTTGACAGTTGGATCTTTAAATATCAAACTTGATACTCTTATTATAATGTTTACTTTATTTATTTATTATGTTTAAATTGTGCTGCTCATGACTTGAGAAAGGTATATCTTGATGATTCTGAGGGCCCCGAACCTATAGATGTTACACTACTAAGTCTAAACCTCGCATAACTATCTCTACATAACTAATATCTACGTTAGTAATACCTACTTAGAATGTTGAAGTATGAATAGCATAAGTACACCAGTAAAACAAATTAGCATATCCTTTCAAAATGCTTCATTTTTATCAACTGCCTAGTACACAAATCTACAAAATTCTGCAACTGCTAGCTTTGCCCTGGCTACCATTTCAAGAATGTCTTTTTTCTATCAAAACATACACGCCGTAATCTCACAAAGTAGAATCTGGTGCATACGCAGCCTCATGACCTCATTCTAACACAACTTAATCTCACGTGAAGTCTGATATTTACGCAGCCTTACAATCCAGATTCTATACAATCAGAAAATGCCAACAACAAATAACTTTGATTTTATCAAACAGGTGGACCCCATCATCACCAAATGAACTTTTTCAACAATTCATCCACAATACCAAAAAAAAACACTTTAGCTAATAAAAAACATAAACATGTCCATTTTCTTCAAACTAATAAAAGTTAATAACTAAGTACTTCAACATGAAGTTATCAATAACAAAAAAAAAAAAATAACTCGCTATATAAACAGGGGATAAATAAAACTTGATAAAACAAACCTTGGGTCTAAGATCCGACCCGGAAGAAAAAGCCCCGAAATCAAACTTCCAATCCCTGAAATACGGAAACGACGCCGTACGGCTCTGTCCAAGGATATCTGCACAACTAGAGGAAGAAGACGATAACCGTACGGGTTTCGACCCATCCTCATTCGGATCGTCACCGGGTATCCATCGGTTAGTCGGGTCGGGTAACCCGCCACGCCATTGAAGAACATAAGCGAAAACAGCAAGCGATACAGAAATAACGGTGAGTAAATAGAGCAAACGAGAAGCAAAAACAGAGGTTGATTGAAAATTCGATGAAGAAATGTTGGTGGGTCTTCTTAGAGTAGCGAAAAGACCCGCCATTTGTAAAATTCAAAGAAAAAAAAGAAGAATTTCTATAAGAAACTCTTTGATTGTTTATATTTTATTTGTATAGAAATCTCTGTCTCTCTCTATATCTATATATATATATATATATATACAGAGTGAGATGGTTCATGCAGAGTTGAAACTGAAGCTTTATAGAAGACATTAATGGTGTTTTTGTTTTATAGCTTTGATAATCCCGAATTCATGTAATTTCTCATAATTCAATTGCGCTAATCCATAAGGATTAACGATTTGTATTCTTATAAAATATAGTTATCATATACAACAACAATTTTTTATTTTTTATTTGGACGAGTTTAAAGGTGGTGTGTAGCATATTTTATTTAGATTAAAAAATTAATTTTAATATAATATTGTATTGAAATATAATTTTTTTTCTATTTTTAAGTTATGTGATTTTGTAATGTTTTAAAGTTATTCTTGAAATAAATATTTTTTTAGCTTTATTATTGTTTTTCCAAATAAGTATAGATTTATAATATGGATAAAATTTCATTCTTTATGAGATTAACTTTTTAATTATCACACCACACATTAGCAATTTAAAAATAAGTACTCCTATAGATATTATAAATAAATATAGTACTACTAATAAATATAGTTTTTTTCTATTTTTAAGTTATGTGATTTTGTGAAGTTTTAAAACTATTCTTAAAATAAATATTTTTTAAAATAGAAGAATATAGCTTTATTATTGTTTTTCCAAATAAGTAAAGATGTAATATGGATAAAATTTTAATAATGTTTTTTTTTTTTATGGAACTAACTAAAAAAAGTGTATATTGAAAAGAGTATTATTTATCATTACATTAGGGATTTTAAAAATAAGTACTCCTATAAATATTGTAAATAAAAATAGTACTAATAAATAATAATGAGTACAAATTAATATATCAATAACCTTTAAATCCATCTAAAGAACTTAATCACATTAGTTAAATGTAATACTATTATGCTTAATCTTCGTGTAGTTTCGATTTGATGAAGTTACTAGTTTTATATTAATTTTTATTTGTTAACGAGGTCATTATCTAAATCTTAAAATTTTATTTTATTTGTAAAGTAATAACATAATCACATTAAAAACTTGGGAAACAATCATCCTATTAAATCTATAGGAATTCAAAATACACGTTTCACGAACTATATGGAGAAATCTAAACATTCAAGTTATTCATATATTAATGACATACTGTTGAAATGTGTATATATATTCTCTATCTATTAACTATAATTTATTAATTGTATGAGTAGTATGTACTATAACTTTTGGATTTTCTAGTGTTGTATTAATATTATATAATTACTATCTAAGTATAATTAAATAAATATTTTATAACATTTTAATTTAGAGTAATTTTTTTTAGTGTCATTATTGTAGTAACTCAATTTTATAGAATTTTTTTGGTATTTCAACTTTCAACCTTTTTTATACCCATTTATAGTAATTTATACTGTAAAAATAATAGACTTTTTTTTAGTAAATATCAATAAATATGAAGTGAGGAAAATATCATTTCCAATACAAAATTTATATAAAATATTTTGGGATAAATGTGTCATGCATGTTTCCAAAACTAGTTATTATTATTATTATTATTATTATTATTATTATTATAAGTGGAACAAATAAAAAGTTAAAAGTTAAATTACGATTTTATCCCTACTATAAATTAAAATGTTGTAAAAATATTTCATTATTTAATTTAAATGTTTAATTGTATTGTTTTAATAAAAATATTGATGACTTTTGCACTTCCTTAGATTAATTCTTAATTAAAATATTCAATTTAATAATATTTATCATCTGCAGACCATATGTATATTGAATTTAATCATCATACTAAAGTGGGAAGCACTAAATTGCAAATTTGGATAAGTATTTTACCCCTAAACTAATTGAATAAGTATTTTAAATACTAAATATTCTTAAAAAATTAAATGACCATTTTTCATTCACTAAATTAATATTGTTCCTCTAACAATTCATGCTTAGAAACTAAGTTATTATGCGGTCATTAATGTTTCAATGCACAAAAAGAAATAACAAATATTTTTTAGAAATTTTAAATATTATTTTGAAATTTAAAGTAATTTAATATGGTTCATGTATAGCAAAAAGTCACTTTATCCTAAAAAATTGTTAATATTCTCATGTATTTATATCATGTACACTTATATAACTTGACTATATATATTTCTTTTAATTTTTGAATTATCAATACATTTGTCATCTATAAATATGAAAAAGATTGGAGTAAATAATATCATGTGATATACAAGGATGCATTTCACAACAAATGCATTTTCCATACATAATTTCCTTCTTTGAATATAAAATAAAGGATCACGCATCAAAATATAAGATTGTGATTCTTTATAAATATACTTGTGTGATGTAATTTGTAAAAAAAATATTAATTAGATTTTACTTGATATTTTTTAACAATTAAATTATTGTACTATATTGATAATAAAAGTTATTTAATTTGTTCTCATGATTTTATCATTTACTTATTTATGTTTATTTTTAAGGGGTATTTAACATAAAATATATAAAACTATATTTTTTTTCAATTTTTTCTTAAGGGATGTACAATATTGAAACACGGTGAATAATTTAAAATGGAGAAAGTAACGTATAATAAATTATTAATAACTGCTTTAATTTTCTGAAGAAATAATGATATAAACGTTTATCTTTATTTATTTTTATCTTTTTTGTCTCATTTTGAGAAAGACAAATTTAATGTTTCAACTTTTGATACGAGTTTAGATTTTAAGTTGTCACTCTGTTGAGGCTAAAATGTTGTATTCTAAGCTCATTTTAAAAAAAAAATCAATTTGGTAGGATTCAATACCTGATATGATTCCTTACTAATAATAAAAATTAATACTGATTATTAATTGTAGCCTTCATTTTATTTTAATTAATTCCAACAAGTGCTATCAAATTCTTTTCATTTTTCATCTTTCTTCTTTTTTATGAATTTTGTATGAGAATATACATATATTAATTTGTGTTTACAATTATTGGATTTTAAAGTACTAAACATTATTATCTTTTATTTCGTTTGGAGAAGAGATACTTTGCTGTCATATTTTAATTTGCTATTGATGTCCAAGTATTTTTTGTTTGAAAATGAACGATATTCATGTAATTAAATTAGGGGCGGACCCAACGTGTATCCCTATGGATGCACGTGTATCCGTTAACTTCAATTTTTTTTATATATATACGTGTATATATATACACCTTGAGATAGGCATATTTTACTAGGCACTCAAAAACACAAAAGCTATCGATTAGAGTCATCTAATTTATTTATACATGAATATCGTAGTTTTGTATTTCATATAAATCAATATTAGGTATATATTTTAATTAACGTGCATTTTCGTTGATAGTGCACCCGTCGCCTTCAAATCCTGGATTCCCTTATTTATTATAAAACTATTTTTAATACAATGATAATTTGAAATAATTTATGTCAATATAATTTGATACACGCGCAATGCATGCGCAGATACTAATAGTAATATAAAGGCAATCAACATTGTATCATCTTTTTCTGCTCTACTTCTGTAGAGTTTATTTTCGAGGTTAAATTTCATATTATTAATATTTTCTTCAATTTTTGGAACAAGAAGTGATGAATATTTCTAAATTAGATCGTAAAGACATTTTTGGAGCAAATTTATTTTTGCAAATATTAGTATGTGTATGTGATATGTGATATTACTTAAATCACTAAGATAAGATGTTTTTGTTATACAACCAGTTCATTTTAAGTAATACTTTTGAATGATCCTTTACTATAATATGGTAAACCCCTCAATTCTAAAATTCATTACATTAAGGTATGTTTATTGTAATTAAAATAACTATTAACCAAAAAAAAAGTTTGAATTCATTTTTATCTATTTAAACCTAATTTATAAAATTATATTGAATATGCTATTGTTGCTATTACGTCAAACTAATGGAGGAATTCGTAAGATTAAAGGAATATTGTGAAATTAATATATAAATAATAAAAAAGACTAACAATATTTTGCTATAAAAAATTTCAATCGTGCTTTTACTATACGTAATACGTAAAATATATATATTACTATCTAGCAATGATCATGGAAATATTGACATACTCATAACGACATATTTTTATTCACTTTTAAATCAAACACTATTAGATATCCTAATATATTAATGAATTGAATTACATTATTAATATTTTATAGTATAACAAATGTCGAGTGATTGCCATAGTAAGAAAAAAGGACCCTCTTGACAATCCATGATACAATTAAATATCCTAATATATTTAATTTGATTTGATTTTTTTTTAAGATACACATTAATTTTCTAATTTCTATTAATCTTTTCCATTAGGTACCATTCAATTAATTACCATTTATCTGTTTAGTTTTGTATTAGTAGAAGAAGTAGGTGACAAGTTTGGTGAGATGATGCATATAAGTGATCGAAACTTTCAGAAAAAAACTTTTAAAATCATTCTACCAAACACATTTAGCTGCATAAAATATGTTTTTCCGATATATATAACTAAATATTTAAATTTATATAAAATTAAATAAATAGATATAAGTATTTTATATGACATAATAAAACACCACATGTAAATTGTGTAAGATGCGAATCATTAGGTAGAATGTCACGTACAATGCATGTATTTCTTTGTTCATATCTATACAAATTTAAATACTCCTTCCCGTTTTTAATTACTTGTCAACTTTTGAATTGATACACTTATTAAAGAAAATAATGATTGACATTGTAAGTTTATCATTTTATCCCTATTAATTATGAAGTTTCAAGAAGCTCTACTTTTTTTCAAAGTAATTAATTGAGGGTATAATAGGTAAAAATTTTTTTTGTCATTTATTGATTTATCAAAATGGACAAGTGATTATGAATAACAAAAAAATAAATAAATTTAGACAAGTAATTAAGAACATAGAAAATATTGTACACCAAATTAAAACACATAAATAATAAATTAAATGACATATTTATATATTACTCTTATAAAATTATAAGTAATTTTATTAAAATATTAACTCGAAAGATTGTGTCACGTGAATTAAAACGGACGGAGAAGGTTGTAAATCTGTCAAAATCGGGGGGATGCGCTATTATAGGTAAATGGGGTTGGTGATAGCCCTGCAATTTGTATATTCCCTTTATATAGCAAAGAGTGACCCAATATTATAGGAACTTTCTTCCGTCTCTCTCAAGATCTTGAGTTGGGAGGAGAAAAGAGGCTGAAATTTGATCAAAATTTGTGTCCTCATCTCCCCTATCCAATTAAAAATTGTGTCTTTAGAGCTATTGGCCACCAAATTTCTAAATCCCATTATTGTCGTTTCTTGAATTTCATTCATGTGGCTGTAATTGAAATTCAAGATTCTTTTACTATCAGATTTATCAGGTACACATTAGTCCACCGAGATGCTTTTATATTAGCATAAAGCTTATAACTTTGTTAAAAAATGGAAAAAAGACTCCACCTTTGATGTACTGATGATAATAGGCATTGAGTGATATCATTTGGGTATCTTTTTTCTTTTATATCAAACCCCTTTTGCTTATTCTTTCTGGGATTTGTTCCTTCATGTCTATCTTGTTGATGTATATGTTTGCTACTGATACACTGTTCTTATGTAGATTTCAGATTGTGGAATTCATTTGGTTGACTTGGTGGACATTCATAACTAGCTAGGGTAAGGCTTTATTATTTACCAGAAGAATCTTTTATTAGTATAAAGTGTATACTTTTGTTAAAATGTGGTGAAATTATATACCTTTTTAGAAAACTAGAAGTTGATGTGCTGAAAATGGACATTGAGTGATGTTCATTTGGTATTTTTCACCTTTGTATTTATATCAGAATTCAGACCCCTTTATGTCTATGTTTCTACTTTTCCTTTCTGGGATTTGTTTCTGTATGTCATATCTAGATGTGCACATTTTTTTATCTGAGTGATTTGACTGTTACATTGCTCAACTGTTGATTTTAGATTGCATCTAGATCTTGATAAGTCGGGGATCCGTTTGGTTGGATAATTATCTCGTATAAAGAGAAATCAGCCAGGTTTAGGCTTATTCTTTTATCAGAGTTGTCGTTTTAGTCTTTCTCTAAACCCCTACCCCATTATTTGTATGAATTTTCCTTTACTATGCTATGGTTGTGCGAATTGGTTGCTTGTGGCTTAGGACTGCATTTGAACTTTGAGGTGTTTGATGGAATGCACGGTATTGGTTTTTGTTTATGGTTAGCAAAAAGGATTGCCTTTCCACTCTTATGTCTTGTGATTTTTTGCATCAAGATTCTGTAATTTCACTTCAGTTTTCTTGATATAGCTATTTAGTTTTGAAGGTAATTGTTTGATGTTTTGAATCTCTATCGAGGCTGGACTATATACAGTTCACTAGAGGGAATTGCCTTCCCGATGACTACTTTTCGGCAGCTTTGAAATCTGAGGCATTTGTGAATAACATGATAGTTAAGTCACGACATGTTTTCTGGTTCTTCTATATTTGAATTTGATTCTGGAATTAGCTCTCTCGTGGGTAAAATCGTAAAAAAGGACAACCTTCAGTTAATGGGGTGTCATTTGTTTTGTGGGACTATTATAAATTGTAAGGGCTGGGATGCTCCCCAAAAGCTCCCTGCTTGGATTCTTTCAAAGCTGGTGAGCGAACATGAGGAGAACAATTTAGATAAATTCAAGATTCATCAAGCTCAAAACCATAAGAAGTCTCTTGAATGTCTTCTTCATGTTTTTCTCCTTCCTTAAAACTAATTTGTACCTCGGAGTTTGCTTTGAGCTTGAACTTTAAATAAATAGAATCAGATTAGTTTAATTCTCTCAAGGTCTTCAATCTCAGTTAGATTTCAGAATTTCTGCTGCTATCTGATAAAGAGTATTATTATCACCACTGGATTTCCAGTTTTCTTCTCTTCGAGTACATGTTTTTGGTCCGTACATTTTAATATGTTTATCGAGAATCAAAGGAAGAGATTCTTGTACATGTCTATTTTATTTTTTTTGCTTCTTTGTTTTTGGTTAGGCGGTTATACAGGTAGAAATTTGTGCCTTTAGTCCTTCCTTACGATGAATGAGCAAATGATAATGGGATAGTACTGGAGTTCTAACTTGCTGTCTCACTCTTTCGTTTTGTCAAGCGTGTAGATAATTTGTAGGCAGAAGCAGTTTGATCACTTTGGTTCTAAACTAGCCGACTTTCATTGGACACCAATGTCAAAATTATCTAGAGAATTCAAGTTAGCATACAAACTTTTGATCTGTTCTTTTCTTGGCATCCGACATATCAGTTTCTGATTATCAGAGTGCCTCTGGCCGGGAGGTGTAAAATTGTGAATGATCTCGTTTAGAAGAACTTTACCTGGATTCTTTTTGGTGCTATTTACTCCTAAATTTGTGGTCACTCCACAAACACCCAAGCTAGACTTTTTATTACATCAAGGACGCCTAGTGTTGTTTACTATACAGGTTCATGGCTATTGACGGTAGATATTAATGTTCTTTTTTCCACTGCACCAACTTTTAGCCGAAGCGTTGAGCTGAACTTTGATAATATACTCTTGCGATCCGCTCCTTCCCACCAAATCATTCTTTTTCTACAATTGGGAATTGTAAACAGTCAATGCAATAGCTAATAACTTACATTTAGACTAAGAATTCTTTTTCCCCTTCTTTTTTTTCCAGATTTTCCAATGGGTGATATAGCCAAGGATTTAACAGCTGGGACTGTAGGTGGTGTAGCACAATTGGTCGTTGGTCACCCTTTTGATACCATAAAGGTCAAGCTTCAAAGCCAGCCTACTCCACTTCCAGGGCAGCTTCCAAGATATTCTGGTGCTATAGATGCTGTCCGGCAAACATTAGCTGCGGAAGGTGCCGGGGGGCTGTTCAAAGGCATGGGAGCCCCACTTGCCACTGTTGCAGCCTTTAACGCTCTGCTCTTCACCGTGAGAGGTCAAACAGAGGCATTCTTGAGGTCTGAACCTGGAATCCCTCTTACTGTGAGCCAGCAAGTCGTTTGCGGGGCTGTTGCTGGAACTGCTGTGTCTTTTCTTGCTTGCCCAACTGAGCTTATAAAATGCAGGTTTGTTTCTAGTGCATTACAACTTAAATGTAGTATATAATTTAGCCTTCACAAAGTTTCCCTTGCTTATGTTTGCTATCCTTAGTAGTGACATGTGCATTATGTACTTTTCAACTTGTTGTTACCATTGATTAGTCAAATGATCAAAACTACTAGGAATCAACTTCTGTACTTGGCAATTTACTCGTTGAATTACATGAGTGTAGATTGCAAGCTCAGGGTGCATTGGCAAGTATAGGCTCAGCTGCTGTTGCAGTGAAATATGCAGGGCCAATGGATGTAGCAAGACACGTTCTTCGATCCGAAGGAGGCATGAGGGGTCTCTTCAAAGGCTTGTTTCCCACCATGGCACGTGAAATACCCGGAAATGCTGCTATGTTTGGCATGTATGAAGCACTAAAGCAGTACTTTGCAGGAGGCACAGACACTTCAGGGTTGGGAAGAGGTTCTCTTATTGTAGCTGGTGGCCTGGCTGGTGGCTCCTTCTGGATCTCCGTGTATCCAACAGATGTCATCAAGAGTGTAATCCAAATCGATGACTATAAAAACCCAAAATTCTCTGGCTTTTTTGATGCTTTCAAGAAGATCTTGGCATCGGAGGGAATCAAAGGCCTTTACAAGGGCTTTGGACCTGCTATGGGACGTAGTGTCCCTGCGAATGCTGCATGTTTCTTGGCGTATGAGATGGCTAAGTCTAGTTTGGGATAATTCATTGTTGATGGGGAAGGATTTTAGACATTGTTATTGATAATTCTTTGAACCTAACATCTGCTGAAATTCTGTAATTTCCAGTTCAACTCCCAGCTGAGCAATTCTTCTTTTATAGATTTAGGCCATTTTTTGTTTTTGGTGGCTTCAAGAAGCAAATTGTCTTTAAGAAACAAATTCTCTCTTAAAAAAAAAAAAAGGTGTCCTTTCATACTTAAGTTTTGACTAGACGATTCGAGCAATAAAAATTCTCAATTATAACACAAGGTATTGTTTAGATTGAATTATAGTATAACGAGTACAGAATGTAAATTAATCATTGTAATAGTTAGGGAGATGACTATCACAATCATACTTTATCTAGTATTTTATGATGATATTTTTATTTTCGGCCATATATTGTTGTAATATATATTTATATATAAAGAATTCTTTTAATTTTTTTTTGTATTTTTATCATAATAAAAATTAAAAAATATTTTTTTAATTAATTGATAGTTATAAAATTCAAAATAGTGGAAATCAACTTGATAAAGGTCTTCTTATCTCTCTTCGTCCCGGCTGAGCTGGGGTATTTGCCTCGCTCTCCTTCGTCGGAAGGTTCTTCTCTCCGCTGCCGACAACCGCCATATCCGCCGTCTCTGAGCTCTACATAAAATTGAGTTTCTAAGCGAGATTTTGGCTTTCAAATAACTTTCATTAGCCTAAGTTGCTCTTAATCTGGTACTATTGATTTCTCACCCTTTTTCAGATTTCTGTTTCTTTAGGTTAAAATTCTCATAGAATATGTAATAAAT
Organism: Solanum lycopersicoides; assembly: GCA_022817965.1. Lineage (NCBI taxonomy): Eukaryota > Viridiplantae > Streptophyta > Magnoliopsida > Solanales > Solanaceae > Solanum > Solanum lycopersicoides. The sequence goes on from CM040627.1 coordinate 92,851,132, forward strand.
AGCTTGGAATGAGCTTTTAAAAGTTCATTTGTTTTGCAGATTGAAGTTTAGGAATTAGAAATCGATGGCGCATAGGTTGCTGAGAGATGCTGAAGCTGATGGATGGGAACGATCTGATTTCCCTATTATATGCGAGTCGTGTCTCGGTGACAGTCCCTATGTGCGAATGGTAAGTTCTTCGTTTCAATTTTTGTTATGGTAAAGGTCGTGAATGGTCCTAGGGTTTATAATAATCTCCAGTCCTTTTGTTGCTGAATACAAATTGAAAATATACTTGAGGAATGTTCTTCTTATTTGCATTGCTCCTATCTGCTATTGAGATTTGAGGTGGAAGTGTAGGAAACTTTATTGGGCGAAGAAGTAGAGAAATTTCTGGTCATAGTTATAGTTGAATATAGGTGCAAAGAGGCTAGAGCTGATGGAGATTGCAGATTCATATAGGCAACAGTAAAGTATGTGAATAAGGCGAAGTTGAATCATTGGTTGATTGATATGGTTTTAGGTGAATATAGTAAGGTTACTCTGAATACAACTAGAAGTTCATTTTCAGAATTTTTTAGGTGTTTTTTAAGAATTCATTTATTTCAAGTACCCCAATTTATTAATACAGTAGGAATGATTAGTAATTGTAGAAATATATGTGTTCTGTTGTGCAAAATCAAATAAAGAAGGGGGGCCTTTATTGAAGTTTAAAAGGTAAAGTCTCTCATTTCTCAACCTTGAAAGATCACGGAGTCCAATTCCTAATGTAGCGTTCCTTAAGGATGTGAAGTGTGTGAAGAATGTGGCTGGATCCTTTGATGGAGGCAGCAACGTAGTGTTTTATCAAATTCTAAGTAAGTCATGTGTCAGATTTGCTCTACAGGAAAGGCTATTAGCCTTTCTGTAAGGACTGTTAATCTCTGGTAGCATTTATTTAATTGCTTATCTTTGTGCTAGCTACAGTAAACTGTATTTTAAATTCCATTTACCTTTAGCTAGGCGAGACCACTTACATTATAATCATTGTGGCTTTCTGAAGCTCTTTGTTTGGACCTTTATCCATCGACAGCTTCTCCTGAATTGCCACTACTTTTGGCACATTGTTACGATGTTTACTCTCCTCATACATTTTAGGAATTAATTTCTTGCTCAAAGATTATCTCCATTTTGGCATTAGAATCAGTCTGGTCTTTGACTTTGTTTTGGTTTCAGCTGCATGTCCTCTACTATAATCTTTCTTTCTCCAATTTCACTTTCTGACATTTGATTTTGTTATGGTTTTTGTACAGACAAAAGCAGATTATGACAAGGAGTGCAAGATCTGCACGCGACCCTTCACAGTGTTCAGGTGGAGGCCTGGTCGGGATGCGAGATACAAAAAGTCTGAGATCTGTCAGACCTGCAGCAAATTGAAGAATGTTTGTCAAGTTTGCCTGTTAGATCTTGAATATGGTTTGCCTGTTCAGGTCCGAGACACTGCTCTCAGTATCAACTCAAATGATGCCATCCCAAAGAGTGACGTAAATAGAGAATATTTTGCAGAGGAGCATGACCGCAGGGTATGTGATTTACTAAGTGAAAGCCCAACTTATAGTTATGAATGAAATGTTTCTTTAACTAATTGCTTGTTGGACCATTTAATTTACTCCCCCCACCCCGAATCCAAATCTTGCTGGGAACTACTACTTAGGGATGAGGTGCAGTTTTAAATTAGGAGAAGAAATTAAACCTGGTGAAACTAAGGGCTTAGAATTTTCAAGAAGCACAAAAAAAAAAGATGCTGTTTTCTTGGTTTTCCCCAAAGTAATACTTAAATTTTTGGCCAGGCAAGGGCTGGTATTGATTATGAATCTTCATATGGGAAAGTCCGTGCAAATGATACTATCTTGAAGCTTCAAAGAACAACTCCATACTACAAGAGAAATCGGGCCCATGTTTGCAGTTTCTACATACGTGGTCAATGTACAAGAGGTTTGGAGTGTCCTTACCGGCATGAGATGCCTGAAACAGGGGAATTGTCACAGCAAAATATCAAAGACCGTTACTATGGGTATGTCAATCTGATTCTTTGTTGCTGATGTGAAATTCTCCTTTTTCCAATGATGCTCATATATATGTATTGACATATTTGTGATAGGGTTTCTGGTCTTTAATTTTGCTTGGGGTGTGAGAAGGGCGGTTCACTTTTCTGTTGATATGTTCATGAAAACTTACTAGTCACTTTTTTTAGAAGACTTACTACTACTAGTCATTGTAGACACATTATCTGTTTCCCTCAGTTGCAATGCTGATATAGGATGAAGGCCAGAGATTCATGGCCACACGACGTTATATAAAATAGTAAATAATACATCATTGTGGGATTACACTGGGTATGTTGTTATATAACTAAATAATACATCAGTTCAGCAAGTAGGAGGAAAAAGGGGGAATTGACCCAGAGCTTATGTTCTCATTTATCATGTAAGGAAGGAGAAGCAAAACAACTCAAGTAAAATGTATCTCAATGTGGGAAGACAGTAATGTGGACTTGGTCAACTGACTCAGGAGGTGAATAGCTTATATTGAGTTGCTCGTTTACCCTCATTGAATTTATAAACAAAAACCTATATAAACATGTAGATTTATCTTAGATCTGACATATAAAGTCGTCCTGCTGTCAATATATTATAATCATTTTTCTTAGTGTTGCAGCTAAAAAATGCTTGTGTGAATATGTGGTGTAATTGCTTTCTACTGCTGGCAGTCTTCATTCCCATACTTTATTCCGTGACTTATTCCTTTCTGGTTTCTCCATCCTCTCTGCTTGTGTTTGAGTTATGCGTTATTTAAGTTTTTTTTTTTTTGAAGTAGAGCCTTATTTAAATATCTTTAGATGCCATCTTGTTCAAATCCTTGCACTCAACAACCAATGGAAGTCTAAGAAGAAATGTTTTGTGAATGCTTTTTCATGTGATTCAACAGCTCGTTGAGGTTCAAATAATTGCCGAAACTGGCAAGAATGCAGAACCCAGTCATCTCCATGGTTATAGACATAATTAAGTTAAGACACTTAACTCTAGATAGATACCATTTCCTCATGACCAATCAATTAAATTCTCTATGCACATCTGAAACTCATCTTACCTTGTCTCTCCAAGATTACGTGATGGCTAGGCTGATTATTGATGACATCTATTTGCTGGTCACTTTTATTTTGCTTATTATATACCCTGTTCTCATTTACAGAGATCTATTTATCCTACATTTTTGACTGACAAAATCTTCACTGGTGTATCTTAAATGCTTGCAGAGTCAATGATCCAGTGGCTTTAAAGCTACTTAATAAAGCAGGTGAAATGCCTTCATTGGAGCCCCCTGATGACGAGAGCATTAGAACCCTCTATGTGGGTGGTGTTGATGCAAGAATCACTGAGCAGGACCTTAGGGACCATTTTTATGCACATGGTGAAATTGAGTCCATGAAAATGGTAGTCCAGCGTGGTTGTGCTTTTGTTACTTACACGACTAGAGAAGGTGCGGTGAAGGCAGCCGAGGAACTTGCAAACAAGTTGGTGATAAAGGGCCTGAGACTGAAGCTACTCTGGGGGAGACCTCAAGTTCCCAAGCCAGAGTCCGAGGTCTCTGATGAAGCAAGACAGCAGGCTGCTCTAACTCACAGTGGTTTGTTGCCTAGAGCAGTTGTATCACAGCAGCAGAATCAGCCTCTTCAGCCACCAGGCACTCAGGACCAACCTCCATCCATGCCTTACTTCAACATACCCCCAATGCCTCAGCAAGACAGACCATATTATCCATCAATGGATCCACAAAGGATGGGTGCCGTAATTGCATCCCAGGAAGGGGCATCTAGTTCAACTGCAGGATCTGGTCCTGGTGAAAATAAAATCGGTTCTGATCATCAACAAGGACACCGTTATGCATATCCACCTGGAGGGCCACCACCTCCTGGTCAATTTTACCCACCTTATTATCGTCCACCCTATGGATATATGCCACCACCTCCTCCACCTTATCACCAGTATCCTCCTCCACCTTATCAAGCTACAGCACCCCCGCCACCTAGTGGTCAGCAAGCCGCACATCAGCAGAACCCTCAGCCAGCTGCAGCAGCAACCACACAGCAGCCTTAATCTGGGCAGTTTTGTTAGACATCTGCAATGGGAAGAAGAATCGACATGTAAACGCGTAGCCATTTTGAATCAACTGTTTTCCCAGTGGAAGATCTTCGGTGTTAGGTTTCTCATCTCTACCAACCTTTCAAGTTTTGATTTGCTTGACTTATCATCTCATTTAAACCTTTCACCATTTGAGCGAATTGCATTCTGCCCTCATCTTTTTCCCTTTAAACTATAAAGAAAAGCTCCATGCGGTTTTATGAATTTTACATTTGTTCTAGGCATATATACATGTGCATTGTGATCTTATCTGCGTTTATTTATTTATTTTTCGTCGACTTTAGAAGTAGTAAAATTTATTATTTCTGCGTCCATGAGGAAATCTTCCATGAATTAGGATTAAAATTTTACGTTCTTTTCATGCCCGTACGCGTGAGGGTTACTTACTTCTAGTTGTTTTACATAGTTCCCAAAAATTGTTATTTTAGTTACCAAACTTTGTTTCCAAATCCTTTTTTTTTAAGATTACACGCTAATTTCTAAATATTCCATTTAATTAGTTACCATAAATTGCTTTTCCATTACCTATTCTAAATAGGATTGCAATGTAATCTGTGTATATATATGTTAAACCTTTACATAATTTTTTATTTCACCTAATTTTACTTCCCAAAGTTTTTCAATCAACACAACAATGGCTGCCTATATTTCTTCATTAGGTCATGATCAATATTCTTCCAACAATTTCGATGAACTTTTCAACCTGCCACGCTACAAGAGGTATTTAGACTTCACTTCTCATGATGTTAATGATCAACTGGAAAATCACAGCAACAAGAGACTCAAATTTAGTCATGATAAAGAAATTGTCAATGTCGAAAAGAGGGTAGTTGAATTTAGTAACAAAGAGTTACCATGCCTAAAAATAGTGGCTGGATCTATATACATACCCAAAGACGATCCAAAGAAGCCTTTAGGTGATGATGCAAACTTCATACATGAATTATACCAAACTATTGGCGTTGCTGATGGCGTTGGTGGCTGGGTAAAATATGGGATTGACGCTGGAATATACGCAAGAGAGCTTATGAAGAATTCACATATCGCTACAGATAGTGAAGGGATGAAAGGTCATGTAAACCCTAAAAGGGTTCTTGAAGAAGCTTACAAAAACACACATTCAAAAGGATCGTCTACAGCTTGTATTATAACTCTAAACTCAGAGAGAAGTAGTATAGTTGCTGCTAACGTTGGTGATAGTGGTTTTTTACTAATTAGAAAGGGAAAAATTATATACAAGTCACCAATACAACAACGAGGATCTGGCCGGTGTCCATATCAATTGGGAAATTGCAAGGATAACCCTAGTGTTGCTCATGAGATGGAATTAAACGTCGAGAAGGATGATATTTTGATGGCTCGAACGGATGGGATGCTTGATAATATGAATGATAGTGAGATAGAGGAAATTGTTGAAAGATCGATAAACGACAAGTTGAAACCAAAGGAATTGGCTAAGAAAATTGCAAACATTGCATTGTACAATTCATTTGATAGATTTGCAGATACACCATATGCAAGAGCTTCTAAGGGACGACATAAAGGAGGAAAAGTTGATGATATTACTGTTATTGTTGCTTATATACAATAAATAATAATAATAATTAAATTTTGATATAGTAAAAAAGAAAACAGAATATATTTGTTACGTTGCCTATTATATATAATGTGCAGACTTTATTGTATGATAATACAAATGTTATATTTCATAAATTTGCAACTTTTCTTCGAAACAAAAAATATGAAAATCCAACAACTCACTCTTAGGTCTCTATTGCAAATCCAACTCATCCCCCACTGGTACCTGACCACGTATTATTCAATCTTTATAATTTATGGAAATAATTTCAAAAATTAATTTGAATTATTTTTATCGTAATAAATTATAAACCACGTTTAATAGTGTGTATATATATGCCAACACCTTTACTATTGAAAAGGCTCTATTTGGGTCTCAAACCTGAGAATTATTGTTAAGGCTCTATTTGAAGTTCAAATTCGAGACTTCTAATTAAAGCACGACCAATGAATTATGAGTTTTACATTTGGCTGGGATCGCGTGGAACCAAGTCGTTTTACTCCATAGAAAGGTTTTAACCTTTTCCAGTAAACTGTTTTAATCTTAACATATTTGAGCTAGGAAACTCTCGTTCGTTCCCTAGTCAAATTGTGTGGGGCCCACCTAGGGATGGCGCGATCAGGTGGGGCCCACTCGACAGTTATTTCGCAATGATCACTGTTTCATTCGAATTGGCTAGCTAGCTAGCTTTGGCCTAAACTAGAGCACTCATGTTTCATTTTGTAGGCAAACAAAATATATAGCATATCAACACAAAGCTAGTAAGCAACTCCCACAGTTATGATTTATTTATTTTTCTAGTTTTGACTTGATACAAAATTTAAAAAAGTAAAGAAGTAACTATATATTGAATGTACAAAAACGTCTTTTAATTAAATCTCGTAATCTTAAACGTAACATGCAGAAAATTATAATCAAAAGAGTTGCCATAAAAAGGGAAAAAACATTTCCTATTTTTAGATGAACCGAAAAGGAAAGTACGAGAAACAAATTGAAACGAAACGAGTATAATAAATAGAAAATTTAGTACATTATTTTTCAGAATTCTTCGATAATTATATGTAACATAAAGAAAGATAGCATTTTGCAATAGAGCCTAAATTAGTGGGGTATTTTTGTTCTTTTTATCTTGAGAGTGGGGGACCTTTGGTGTCCTAAATATTGAGACAATGCATAATACAAGGGTCATGATGCATGTCTAGTAAAGTGAAAGCTCAAATATCAATCAATTTTAGATTCCATGGAGAAATATTGTTTGCTTAGTAACAAGACTTTCTTTAATGATTTTTTGGTTTTCCAATTCTTTATATTTATTATTTAGAAGAGAGAATAAGAACAATTGAAGGCCTCCGGGGCTTTCGGCTAGCGGTAAGAACATAACACGTGATATGTGAATAACGACATACGTTACAAGTTTGAATTTTGTCGATATAAAAGAATACGTCATTTTAGAAGAGAAAGGTAAAAGGGGTGGGGCCGTTAACTATCGTTTATTGAATTTTAGACTGTATGTTGCGTGCACTCTGAGATTTCTCATCAGTTAGATATCGGTCAAAAAGAATAATAACAAGAAGAACCGTAGGAGGAAGTGGGATAGGACGTTTGATTTCTTTCCATAACGAAAGATATTGAATTTGATCTCTAGAATCAGAAACCTCTCCTTAAAATGCATTTCATCCTATAATAAAATTTACTACATGACAAATATTGGAACTAATTGTTGGAGAGGGAGACAAGGGTCCGTTTATTATTTGTCGAGTTTCGAACTATATGTTGCGTGTACTTCGAGATTTCTCAGTTATCAATCAAAAAGAATTATAAAAACAAGATCCATCGAAGGATGTGGGATAGGCTATTTCATGGATTCTTTCCATTTTTAATCAAAGATCTTAAATTTGATCTCTAGAATAAGAAACTTCTTCATAAAAATCATTTTATATTTTAATAAATTTATATGACAAACATCCAAACTTATCGGTAAAAAAGGGTATATGGGTAAATCTATTATTTATTGAGTTTTGAATTGTACATTCACGTCAACACCAAAGAATGCGTGGGTCAATTGAGATTATTTCATGTTTAATTAGAGATCTTATTTTTAAACCCTAAAATAAAAAGAACTTTTTGTACAAAAATATTTTGTCCAATCTATAAATATCGAATATTGATGTTTAAAATTAAGAGAAGAAAAAAGATGAAGAATAAGGAAAAGTGGCCACCCACACCATGACTAATGCACATGCAATTGGTTAAGAGTGGAGTCATGTCTATACTACTTTTTGCCTTAGTAAAGTGTAGTGAAAATGACTTAGTTTTCTTTTACTTATTTTCATGTCTTTCGTTAATCAAGTAAAAGAGTGTATTTTAAAATTATTAATATATAATTTAAAAATAAAATTAATAATTGAAGTCAAATTTATCTAACTTTATTTTTTAATTGTGAGTTTCCACCTATACATTATACTTTATTGACTACAGAAAAAACACAATTATATGCCTAAACATGAATGGACAAATCTACAAGTACTTGTTAGGACTTTCTTGTAGTAAGTTTTCAAGGAACAATATATACAAAGTTATAGCAAAATATTTGTCATATTTTTTACACGTCTCTTAAAAAATATTAATAAGCAGCTTTTTAAGAAAAAATATTTTAGCCTTCATTGATATTGAATAATCATAACATCATTTCATAATTGAAGCGCTTTTACTATTCAAGAACAATACCTACAAGAGTAAAATGGTGTGTGTGTGGTGGGGGGGGATAAATAATTTTGTATTGAATTTGTATAGACGACAATAAATTCGAAATAACGATTTCAGAGCGCACGATAGATAAATCGAGACATGGCAATTTTATTTACTATCATTTGGATCAATATTTCACCATTTTACGCGTGTTTTTGGACATGATAGAGATAAAAATATTTTTGTTTTCACGAGATAAAAATAAAATATGTTCCCATTCCTTGAATTTCATCGTAAAATTTTATCAAATATATTATTATTGATAATGGATAATATCAACCAAAATTTCACTGATTGTTTATAACATAGAGCTAACGTGTTTAATTATTCGCAATGATGAAACCCAAAAAATGTCAAAATAAATTGGTAAAATATGACTAAACAAGAATCATTACTATAAAGTACACATGATTTGGTACCCTAAAAGTAATAATTTTAAAAATTAAAACTAGGTAATTAATGACTGTAATAATACTCTTAGTTCCTTTAATGTACGAAAGACAAATTAATTGCACACAATTTAAAACATAACAATAATTATAATTTTAATTATAATTTTAATAGCTTAATCAATAAATTAAATGTCCAATCTAAGTTAATTAGTGTTCATCTTTAACTTAACATTATAACAAAATAGTCAAAAGCAACGGCGTGGTGAATGATTTTGTTAAGTGGTGATTAGTTTTCTTTAATTAATCCAATGTATGGAAAAGCAATTATATGGTAATTAATTAATTAATTAATCCCAAAAGTAAGCAGCAGAAAGCTTAGTAAAAATGATTAAGTCTTTTGGTTATGTTAAAGGAAGTGTCGAACTCATAATTGTCAAATGTACAAAAAAAAATGCATAAAAAAGGCACGTTACATATTTGATCGATCAGTTCAAAATAATTATATTCGCTACTTAAATATATAAAGAATGTATTTTTATATCAAAAAAATAATATTTCACGTATACTATATATTAATAAATAAAATATATATGTTTCATGACTATTGTTACTTTTTTTCCAGAAATATAGTTTTCATGACAATTAATGGAAAAAAATAATTTCTCACACTTAATTATTGACTTAAGTAATATTTTCTTGTAATTATTTTTATATTTAATTTCATATCTCTTGTTCTAACTAAACTAAAGTTTAAACATAATTCATCACTAATACTAAAAGAAAATTCATAATAACTATCCTGTTAGTTAATTTTAATTTTTAATATACATTTTTTTTTCATTTTCTTAATTTCCATATATTCATACATATTTTTATTTTATTTTATTTTATGTTTTAATAGGCGGTGATGTACTATTTTTTATTTTATTTATTTTACCTAACAATTATGGAAACATGAAAAGGCCCTACTTGTAACATTTTTGCCCATTACTAGTGGGTCCTTTCACCTTCTCAAATAATTCAATTAATTTCCCTCCTTTAAACTTTATATTATATTAAAAATTAATAATGCTACTTTGGAAGAACTACATAATCTAATCAACATCTACAATTGAAGGTCAAATCTCTAGAAATTATTTTTCAACCCTAGAAATAATTTAATGTATGTCTAGTTTTTTGATACTAATATGTAGGTCTAATCATGTCCCAAAAATGCATAACATGCAAATCCTAAGGCTTAAATAAAGCTCTTATATTAATATAATAATAACATGACCTTCTAAAGATGTAAAATGGATATAATTCTTCATTATTAATCAGATATCTCGAGTTTAAGCTAGTTATAAAAATAGAGAAATTTTCAATAAGGAGTGTTTTCCTTATAATGACCCCTATTGAGGCGAATTTTAAATTTATCACGTTAATAAATACAGAACAACAAATAATAATAATTATAAAAGCTTCGTTATGTTCAGCTACAGTAAGAATTTGTTGTTTAATGTTAATAAAATATAATCAATTCAATTATAAGATAGTTGTTGGATATTATATGACGAATACTAGTTTGATCATTTAATTTCCTATATGACATAATTATTTAAGATTGAAATCAACGATTGATTAAATTTAAGTTAGCTCCTTAAATTTATACATCTCTTCAAAATTCATTCACTCATAAATCGACTCAAATTTCAATTAGATGTGAAATGTCATTTACGTCCAAAACTAACGGATTCTCCCTGAAATACATAGACATGTTGTGATCCAAGGGGTAAAACACAATTTCGATACGAATCGTCTCAATATTATAACATATGAAATTTTAATTTATATATATATATATATATATATATATATTTTTTTTTTTTTTGGTATTTCTCGTTATGTCATATCGAGAATGACAGGAGAGAAGACCAACATGACATTACTCACATGGGACGGAATCCTAGGCATGTTATTATACTTTTTATTTACTTTGTTCTTCCTGTTATTGTCCCTCAAAAAAAAACACTATGTTTTATAATAATAATAATAATAATAATAATTCTTATTATACCATGAATTTGAAGTGGCATGCAAATTTATGACACATAGTAAAAGTTAGTAAAATTTATGATCTCAAATATATTGTGACATTACATATCCATAAAAGCATATTGTTAAATGAGAGGTTTAGAATTGAAAAAATTTATTATTGCATTTCTCTAACATAATTTTTCTCTCTTTTTTGAATCTTTTATCGAACTAGAGAATTATTACAAAAAATTGTAGGTACACTTCTTGATAATGAAATTCATGAACAAGGAACAACTAATGAAGGTCAATCATAATAAAATTTGAAGTCTTTTTTGATGTAACACTAAGAGAGAAATTTCACGAGACTATATTTGATAAACGAGTCAATTATTTAAAAGGTTTTGTCATTATCGTTGTTGTATATCTTTCCCTTCCATCTTTGGACAACATGACATGAAAATGAACCATTTTGAAATTTATCTTTAAAACGTTTCTCGATTTAACATGAGTTTTAAATTTAAATTATTTTTATTTATAAAAATGTGACGTTTCTTTTTTAACAGATTAAAAAAAAAATATGTTACCAAAATTGAGTCAGAGAAAATATTATTCCAAATATGTCATAGTTAAAATTATTTGAACTACATCACCAAACCAAACTATTAACATATGATATTGATAATCTACTGATTCGATTAATTCAGATTTATATCGTGTAAATAACACATTCTATTGGAAGTATTCATCAGTAGCAGTGCAGAGACTCATATACACAGTTTCATTCACTCACACTGCTCTTTTCTCGTGACACTGTCAGTTTGAGTTTCAGTACTCAAATAAGTAGTAGTCATTAGTAGCATAGATTCTCTCTCCCAAACTCTCTTTTCTCTTTTCAGAAAACTCCAATAGAGAGAAAAGAAAAACACCTGGCCCATGTAAGCAGTTTCCTAAATCAAAATAAGTACCCCATTTGCATCATCTTTCTTCTATTTGTCCTTAAAACTGCAATTTTTATCACTTCTGCATCTTATTTGTTGTTTTTGGTACATGGGGTTCATTCTTTAGTAGTAAAGATTGAATCTTTATTGTTCTGTTCCATTTTCAAGATTCTTGAAATGGGTCATTTCCTTTAAGTTGTTCAAAGTTTGTATCTTTCTTCTATTTGTCCTTAAAACTGCATTTTTTTTTATCACTTCTGCAACTTATTTGTTGTTTTTGGTACATGGAGTTCATTCTTGAGTAGTAAAGATTGCATCTTTATTGTTCTGTTTCATTTTCAAGATTCTTGAAATGGGTCATTTCCTTTAAGTTGTTCAAGTTTGTATCTTTTGTTTTCTAAAACCTTTTGTTTCTACTCTAGTTTGTCTCTACAAGGTTTCTTGGTTTTTGGGTGTTTGAGTTCTAGCATTTTGTTTCTTTATGGTTTCTTGATTGTTCCATTTGGGGTTTTTTCTTTTTGGGGAAAAAAGGGAAGAAGTTAGAGATTTTCTTGAAAAACAACTTAAAAATGGTAACTTTGAGTTGTTCACTGTTTTGCTTGTGGGTTGTTGTTAAGGTCTCATTTTGGGACTGTACAGGCTCTTCATGAACAAGTCATTTTGGAAGCAATTGGCAAAGAGCTAGCAATACCTGGTTGGGATCTGAATAGCACTGATTTCTGTTCTTGGCATAGCATTAGTTGCAGCAGCTCAAACAGTTCAATGGTGGAAAGGCTGAATCTTTCGGGTTTTCGATTACAAGGTAATGTGACTCTAATATCTGAGCTCAAAGGATTGAAATGGCTGGACCTTTCTAATAACAATTTCCAAGGTTCAATCCCACCAGCATTTGGGAATTTGTCTGAGCTTCAGTTTCTTGATTTGTCTTTTAACATGTTTAGAAACTCTATTCCTGGTGAATTAGGTAAGCTCAAGAACCTTAGAGCATTGAATCTTTCAAACAATTTGCTCACTGGTTCAATACCTGATGAGCTTGAAGGGATGGAGAATTTGCTTTATTTCCAAATATTTACCAATAAATTGAGTGGTTTTATTCCTATGTGGATTGGGAATTTGACTAATCTTAGAGTGTTTGCAGCCTATGAGAATGAGTTTAGTGGTGATATTCCAGTTAACTTAGGCTTACATTCTGAGCTTTTGTTGTTAAATCTTCATTCAAATCAGCTTGAAGGGACAATTCCTGAGAGTATTTTTGCTATGGAAAAGCTTGAATTTTTAGTTTTGACTAATAATAAGTTGACAGGCACTATTCCTGATTCAATTGTGAATTGCAAAGGCCTTTCAAGCATTAGAATTGGGAATAACAAGCTGATAGGTGGTATCCCTAAGGGAATTGGAAATATAAGTAGTCTTGCTTATTTTGAAGCAGATAATAACACACTTTCCGGGGAAATCGTATCAGGATTTGCAAAATGCTCTAATCTTACTCTTCTTAATTTAGCTTCGAATGGATTTTCTGGAACTATCCCTTCGGAGTTTGGTGAGCTCATTAATCTACAGGAGTTGATTGTTCCGGGGAATAATCTCTATGGAGAGATTCCAACTTCAGTTCTGAGGTGCAAGAATCTCAACAAGCTTGATTTAAGTAACAACAAGTTCAATGGTACCATTCCAGGAGATATATGCAACACAACTAAATTGCAGTTCTTGCTGTTGGGACAGAACTCCTTGAAAGGGGATATACCTCGTGAGATTGGGAACTGCGTAAAGCTGCTTGAGTTGCAAATGGGGAGTAACTATCTTACTGGAAGCATCCCTTCTGAGATTGGTCATATGAAGAACTTACAGATTTCATTGAATTTGAGTCATAATCATCTGCATGGACAGTTGCCTAAGGATCTTGGAAAACTTGACAAGTTGGTTTCTTTAGATGTATCGAATAATCAGCTGTCGGGGAATATTCCGTTGGAATTGAAGGGCATGTTGAGCTTGATAGAGGTTAACTTTTCGAGCAATCAATTCACAGGACCAATACCTGCTTTTGCTCCATTTGAGAAGAGCTTAAATTCAAGCTTTCTTGGAAACAAAGGGCTCTGCGGTGAGCCTTTGAGTAGTGATTGTGGATATGGTTTTGAGCACAATGGTAATCATCACCGAGTTTCGTACCGGCTCATCTTGGCTGTTGTTGGTTCTGGTTTGGCAATTTTTACAGCTGTCACAGTGGTTGTTTTACTATTCATGATGAGGGAGAAACAAGAGAAAACCACCATGGAAGCTGGAAATACCACTGATGAAACTTGTAGCAAACCAGTGATCATAGCAGGGAATGTTTTCGATGAAAATCTCAAGCAAGCAATAGATTTTGATGCAGTTGTAAAGGCAGTCAGGAAAGATACAAATAAGATTAGTACTGGAACTTTCAGCAATGTGTATAGAGCAGACATGCCTTCCGGGATGATTTTGTCTGTTAAGAGCCTAATGTCGATGGACAAGACTATAGTTCATCACCAGAGCAAGATGATCAGAGAGCTTGAAAAGCTAAGTAAACTCTGTCATGATAATCTGACGAGGCCTATCGGGTTTGCAATCTATGAGGATGTTGTTCTACTCTTACACCAATACTATCCCAATGGGACTTTGGCTCAGTTTCTTCATGAGTTAAGCCAGAAACCTGAATATGAGCCTGACTGGCCTACGAGACTTTCCATTGCCATTGGAGTCGCAGAAGGACTAGCATTCCTTCATCACGTGGCCATAATCCATCTTGATGTTTCTTCAGGGAATGTGTTTCTTGATTCTAAATTCACCCCTTTGGTTGCTGAAGTTGAAATATCCCGACTTCTTGATCCATCTAGAGGGACTGCAAGTATTAGTGCTGTGGCTGGCTCATTTGGATACATTCCCCCAGGTATATTCTATGGCTTGAAAGACTTGGCTTATCATTTTACTACCTCGTGTTTCAATTTGTTTGTCTTACTTTCCTGATAAGTCGGGTTTAAAAAAATGTCCTTCCTTTCTTGGTAACTCTTTACTTTTAAGACCACAGGAATTTTGTATATGCTATCTGCTACACAAACAAACTGAAACGGAGGGAGTTATCTCTTTTCCTGGAAAATGTCTGGTGTTTAACTAATTCCTTTTTCTTCAACAGAGTATGCATATACAATGCAAGTAACAGCTCCTGGAAATGTTTATAGCTATGGCGTTGTTTTGCTCGAGATCCTTACCACCCGACTACCCGTTGATGAAGCTTTTGGTGAAGGAGTTGATCTGGTCAGGTGGGTTCATGGTGCATCTGCCAGAGGAGAAACACCAGAGCAGATACTTGATGCAAGACTTAGCACCATTTCTTTTGCTTGGAGGAAAGAAATGCTTGCAACTCTAAAAGTCGCATTGATGTGCACCGATACCATTCCAGCAAAACGACCAAGAATGAAGAAGGTGATAGAAATGCTTCAAGAGGTTACACAGAGTTGAATCAAAACTCGTACCATCCAAAAGTCTCTACTTAACCTCAAGACCTTCAGATCATGAAACCCCCTGTAGAAATACAAAAAACGGTACGAAATTCACTGTTCTTAGCCTTGATTAGTAGTCAAAATAGTTAAACTATGTATTCTATGATGATCAGCTCCAAGCTTGTAATTTCGATTTTCATATTAGAGAGTCAGGAGGTTATATGGGAAGGGTAAAAGCCAGAAAAAGTTCTTGATATGTACCATTCTGTACAAGGCCTTCAATCATATGTACTTCTTTTTGCTTGTTCATGTGTAAATGGAGCTTTAGCATTTCATATGCAAGATTAAAATCTTTTATGTATATATAATATACAGTAGATGTTGAACCGTCTTGGTGAAAATCTTGTCTTCGTCACTGCACTGGGATAGAGTGGATTCTCAGTTGTATTGTATCTTATGAAACAACACTTGTTCAATGTTATACATGTATGCTATACTCCTATCTCTGGTTAAATCTGAGATTTCTTATGATGAAGCTGATTGGAAAAGACCATTTCTGGTTTAATTTCCTACTGTAAATGTACAGTCACTATTTTGCTTCATTGGCCTAAATGGAAAGTGGAGATTCACATAGTCGACTCCAACTTGCTTGGGATTGAGGCGTCACTACTCACTCAGTGTAAGAAGTAACTCTTAAGCAAGTTTAAGACAACAAATTGGGCTAAACATGAAAATTTCATGATAACAACTTCTCAATAAAAAATCTAAAAAACTGTCAACATGAAATATTGAGAATCATAATGATCACAATTTTATTCATTTCTGCTATAAATTCATTGGTTTGCACCAACAAGGTGCCAAAAATTGTTCAGAAAAAGGGGACTTTATGTTCCCTTAAGCATGTAGGGAATTCAAAAAGTACACAAAATTTTACATCTTGGTTGTAATGCACAGTTCAATCCAGGAATATAGCAATTATAAGACACTACATTTCATTACATATATTGATATATGCTTATTTTCAAGAATTCTTTAAGCAGTTTCCTTATAAAGCCAGCTCTGTGCTGCTGCTTTCAATGATGATTCTTCAATCTTACGGTAAGAAAGACTTCCTCTCAATCCCGAAAGCCATCCATCCATAGTTTCTGCAGTCTGCAATGGAGGCTTCTCTGTTTTGATGAACTACACCAAAAAGTCAGAGGAGGTTCCTGATAGGGGATCGTAACGAGCAAAGATTAAACATGCACAATCCAAAGTTCACTCAAAAACTAGACAAAGCATCTACTCTTGGAACTAAACATAAAGCATCAACAAGGACAGTTTAGTTCCTTGTGGTGTTGGGTGCTTGAAAGAGTACAGACTCGATAAGCATGCTCCCACTTCAATAATTTCAAACTTGAGAAAACCGAGCAGAAAGCAATGCCATAGTCGGGTGGCATCGGTATATGAAGAAACAACAAAAGAAAACATGAATTAAGAAAAGAGTTAAGATAGATCACAAGGAATAGCAATTATATGTCGAGAAAAAACGATATAAAACTATCCAACGTTGTTACATAAAAGTGTCAAGCATGTTATATAGAAGATATGAGAGGGGGGGCATCAGTGAGCTAATAAAACATCATGTAAGCTAATCATGTACCGTTGATCAAGACTTTGAGGCTCCATTGGTAATACATAATAGTATGACTATTCCGTCGCATGACTGTGGCCATCCCCTTCATACTGAAATCGCCCTTAATGAGTGAAACAACTGCAGCATAAATGAGGGAAACATCCACCTCTGAAGCTTTACAGATCAAAACAGTCTTTACATTTCATTCCAAATGCTTACAAATCCTGCTTGAACAGTTCTTTCAATTTTCTTTACATTCTCGGTTATAATTTCTTTTAAATCCTGACACCTGATTATAGTGGCACAAGCATAAAGAGCAGAGTTAAGTTGTAAATTTCTTATCCTCATCATCTGTACAATCCAAGTCCTTGATATTCGAGTCACCCTGATCAATTGGCTTGTTGTTAAACCTTTTACGTCTCAGTATACCCTCCGACTCCTTCATCAATTTGATGTACCTTTTTCTAACTTTTGCTAATGGATGTTCCTCGATAGCCCCTCTATCACAGTAAGCTTCTTTTAGTATTGCGGTGCAAGTCTTGTTCATCAATGACAAATTGAAGATATGAGGATACCTCTCGAATGCCTTGTGAACTTTTTGCGGCAACCCCAAGTATTTCCTAAGACACAAAAGCCTCTTCCGTTCTGCAGCATGCTCGACAAACAAACTAAGCAATTCATGAAGCACACCCACCACTCGTTTTTCTGCTATGTCACTATTTGGATCCAAACCTGAATAATCCTCATAAGGTGAAACATATGGAAACTTCTGAAACTCATCAAACCAATCTGCAATCTTTCTTTTAAGCCTCAATCCCTTTGATGGATACAGTGGAAATTCTATTGCCTCACCCTCCATACCACTATACGTTCCCCTCCTCATCGCATTCATCTGCATCACTGATAAAAACCTTTCACTTCCATGAACATCAACAGCAAGCCCTTTCAAACCATCTTCCATTTCAACAACTCTGAAACACCCATCAAGATTGTCTTCCGGTTTTCTTAAGAATTCATCGGGTAACCCCAAATACCATTGCAGACCTTGAATTATCTTTAGAGGAAGCATCTGTTCCGTGCCACTCATCAGTATCAACTTCTTCAGCCTCAGAATGATATCATCCTTAAATTTTAAGTAGACCTCTCTCTCCTCTCTATCAAGCTCAATAGCCCTCTGGGTCAACTTAAACCAAGGCAAATTGTAGTTAGGGCCAGTAAATTCCTCAAAAACAGATGGATACAGCCTTAAGAACCTGGCAACCTTGATGGGTATCCCTAACTCTAAGCCTTTTTTCGAAATAACCGAAATGGGGATGCAATAATCATTAGGTGAAGAGGAGACTATGCAGTTCTTAAGAGCAATTAAAGGCTTGAGTTGAACTGATCTGTGAATAGTATCAATAGAGTCAAAAAAAGAGTCTTTCTTCCATTTCATGTACACATCTACATAGGTCTGCCGCTGGGTGTATGAGCAGGGAAGAGGGTGGCCAGAAAAGACGACTTCATGCAAGAGATGTACAGAGCTCTTGCTTTTCCTGACGATCATTGCCATCAACAACTGTATGTGTTTCTGTGCTGTTCGATTCTGGCTTTTAAGATCTTGCGAGAGGCTGCAGATTGATATTCACTTGAAAATAAACACACTGAGTTAAATATACTTTGCTGTTGGCCCGTGCTCTGAGCCCAAAACTAAGAAGAATATGCAATTTAGACGAGCGAGAAAGCATCAATCATCTTTGCTGTTTGCGGCAAGCTAACACTCTCAACAGATAGCTGGTTAATGCACACTTTACTCAACATCTGGACTTTTAGACGCCATTATATTATATACTGTCTCCCACGCCATTTTGCACCTATCCTTCTTGTCAATGAGCTTGCACTATGCCAATGGCTGAACAAACCATACGTTTATCTACTGAAAGGCAAAAGAACCTGAACACATAACCCAAAATGAGGCTATAGTTTGGAGGAATAACTTGTACGCATATAGAAGGATCAATACACTCATTTTTTGTTTCAAAAACCGCCCGTTCTGGAAATCTAACATGTTTGAAGTACAAAGAATTTTCAACTATAATATCACAACCTCCAATTTCAAATGCCAACTACTGAGAAACAGAAACCCGATACAGAAAATTCAAAACCATCAATGGAAGCTCAAAAACCAACTAAAATGCACGAACTTCATGAAACAAGATTTACCATTGCATAAACTGTAGTCCATATTCAATGGTTTTTTAGTATAATATCACACAATTCCTTAATTTACAAATGCCAACTACTAAGAAACAGACCTACAGTCTATAAAAATTCAAAAAAATCCAAAACTATCAATGGAAGCTCAAAAACTAACTAAAAGACACAAACTTTATGGAACAAGATTTACCATTGAGCTATATAAGAATATTTTCAGTACAAAATCAAACAATTCCTCAATGTTTATATGCTTATTCTACCAAGAAACAGAAACCCAATTCACGAAAAGTCAGAAAGAATCAATGTAAGCTCAAAAACTAACTAAAAGACACAAACTTTATCAAACAAAATTTACCATAGAATAGCATAAGCTATATTCCGTGTTCTAAGAAACAGAAACCCAATCATAAAAACTCATAAATCATCAATTTCAGCTCAAAAAAACCACTAAAAGAACACAAACTTTATAGAACTCACCGGTCAGGGGCAGATTTTGCGGCAGACTACAAGCAAAGTGGTAGAGCTGAGGAAGCCTAAGAAACTGTTTTAATGGGCCGGACTTGTTTGGGTCCAGGCCCAATCATAAAGTTAATAATATTTTTGGGAAACTTACATAAATATATTATAATAAAAAATAATTTGCCATTTATAATAATAATAATTTTTTTTCATTTGATCACTTTTAATTCATTTATAATATAAGTTAATTCATATTACAAAGAACAATTTTTTATTCACATATAATACAAATTTTAATGATAAATAATTCATTTATCACACATTTTAATATATTTTTAATACAATGTGTCAAATTTTTACCAAACAAACATAATATATTTTAAAAAAACAATTATGATTCATATATAATTCAAATATATTGCATACATAATTCACTTTTAATACATATTGCAGATTTAACATAGTATTGCTATAAATGGTAATAAATAAAAAATATTGGTAAAATCAGTAATTATTTATTAAAATATACCAATTTATGTAATTTTCCCAATATTTTTTGAATTATGAAAGAGTATAATCTTAGCAACAAGGTAATTAAGTTGTTAAGAAATTAGGTATAATTAAGCACGAGGATGTTGTTTTGTGCTACGTTAGAAGTATAAAAGAATCAGAAAATCATATGAATTTTTAAAAATTATTGTAATGCACTAAAATAATACTCCATATATATAATCTATCACTACTAAGATTCTTCACATTATCGATTAAAGCGCACCTGTCATAGACATATACATGTAATTAATTTATGTGTGACTTTACGTGCATATAACTTAAACTCTAGTTAAAAATTTCAACAAGTTTATATAAAAAAACGTATTCAAAATTTTAAGATTTTTGTTATTAAACACATTATATTTTAAAGTTACATCAATAATTATCTTTAGTCTAATATCACACATGAGTAAATAAATTTTACCTCTTGTGTCACCAAAGTTCACAAAAGAAAAATCGTTTCATTAAAGTCATTGAACTAAGTGTTAGTTGCTCAAAGAGTTATTAGGGTCAATTTTGACAAACATCTTATCGTAAATGATAACGTTATTGTCATTTAACTAGAAAAATGTTATTTTATATAATTAAATAATAAATCCCGTGCAATATATCTTTGTAGTTTGATTCTTTCTTATTATAGTTTTATAGAGTCCGGAGCCTAAAGGGTACAAAATTTTAACAAAAATTTCAAAACGGTATATAAAATTTTATATTAACCAAAACGGCAAAATCGCTGCATCAACAACGATTTACTCCACCGAAAAAAGCAAAATCGCTGCCTGTGCAGCGATTTTGCAAAAAGTCTTTTTAAAAAAAAAAAAAAAAATTATTTAAATTTTGTTTAAATTATTATTATTTTTAAATTTATTTTTTATTTTTTGCTTCTTTTTTTTTAAACAAAAAGTTTAAATAAAAAAATAATTATTTTTTAAAATCAAATCTTTGCCAAGGCAGCGATTTTTAATTAAATTATTTATTTATTTTTTAAAATCAAATCGGCAAAAAAAATTAATTTTAAATCGTTGCCTTGGCAGCAATTTGATTTTTTTAAAAATAAATAAATTAATTAAAGGCAGCTATTTTATTTTAAAAAAAAAAAATTGTTGTTTTAAACTTTTTAAAAAAAACATTAAACAAGTCGCTGCCTCAGCAGCGACATTTAAAAAAACTTTTTTTATAATTTTTTTTAAATGTCGCTGCTGAGGCAGCGACTTGTTTAAATTTGTTTTTATTTTGCATCTTTTTTTTAAAAAAAAAGTTTAAAAGAAATTTTTTTCTTTTTTAAATAAAATAGCTGTCTTTAATTAATTAAATTGCTTATAAAAAAATCAAATTGCTACCAAGGCAACGATTTAAAATCAATTTTTTTTTCCGATTTGATTTTAAAAAATAAATAAAAAATTTAAATAAAGATCGCTGCCTTGGCAAAGATTTGATTTTAAAAAATAATTATTTTTTTATTTAAACTTTTTGTTTAAAAAAAAAGAAGCAAAAAATAAAAAATAAAATTTAAAAATAATAATAATTTAAACAAAATTTAAATAAAAAATTTTAAAATTAAAAAATAAAAATTGGGTAAATCGCTGCCTTACCAAAAAAAAAAATTTAATTTTTTTTATATAAATCGCTGCATAGGCAGCGATTTTAAAAAAAAAAAAGACATTTTGCAAAATCGCTGCAGAGGCAGCGATTTTGCTTTTTCCGGTGGAGTAAATCGCTGCTGATGCAGCGATTTTGCCGTTTTGGTTAATATAAAATTTTATATACCGTTTTAAAATTTTTGTTAATATTTTGTACCCTTTAGGCTCCGAACTCTAATTTTATATATCGAGAGCTTAATACGTAGCCTATCATAGAGTTAAACTAAAAATTAAAAGAGCATGTGAGTTGTGACGTACTCAACCAGACAACCACACAAAAACGTCAAGAATCTTATAAGAATTTATGTGAGAGAGAATTGTCATTGAAGTTTACTATATTTAGCATCTATAAGATTATAAATCACTTCCAAATTTTTTTTCTTAATTTCCATTTTGGTTTTAAAAATCACGTGGTTCTTGAAGAAATGATAATTTAACGTAAATAATTAACATCGTGTTTTAAAATATTTAGGGATCGTTTGGTACAAAACTGAATAACGCATGGATTAGTAATTCAGAGATTAGTAGTCAGGAATTAGTAATGCAAGGTTTATTTTTATCAAGTGTTTGGTTCATTGTTTCCGATTCTAACTTGTGTTTGAAATCAAATTTTAAAATCTCCTTTTCAATTATACCCTTAAATTATAATTTAATTGAGTCAAGATAGATAATTATCAAAAAATATTTTTTTATGACATTCTAAGTTCTAATTAGCTATGAAAAGAATAATTTTGTTGTCATGTTTCTAATTTTCTACTTGAATTATTTAAGGATAAATAATTTTCATCTTAATAAATTGATCACTAATAAAATGTCAATTTTAAATTTAAAAAAGATAAACTAACTACTTTTAAAATTATAAAGACGGTCAACAATTATAAAATTGAATAAATCATGTACATTTACACATAAAAAATTACAAGTTATAATTTTAATATGTATGTAATTTTTTTAAATTGTTCAAAATACGAATAATTAGTGATATATTTGTCTTTTAATTAGTAAACGTTAAATAACTCAATTTCAAATTTGTATTGATTTGAATTAAATATATTTAGTTAAAAATAAGTCTCTCTAAATAATTTGTAAACTAATTTATTTAAATAATTTTACTAGTAAAAATATAAAACATAAAATTAAGAAATTAAAATAAAAATTAAAAAGATTTGAGGAACATTTTTGTCTTTACGTGCTTATCTCATGGTATTACATCCTAATATTTTCAAATAAAAGATATTAGTAATACATACTATAATACCATGTGGGATGTATTAATTAATCCATAAATTAGTTATACATAGACTCACATTTCTATCAAACACAATATTAAATTATACAATATATAATACATTAATTATTTCTTTTAATATAGCCTATCAAACGCCTTCTTATAGATTTATTTTTAGCAAAAAAACAGATCTACCATAACACAACATATATAAAAATATTTTTTTGAATATGCGGAGTATATTATTTATAAATGCTAGCCATTATAATTGTATATATGGTGGAAAACTTTATTTTCAACATCCTTTATATGGTGTATTTAATCATACTTTATAGGTAGGATTTAGGAGGAGGATAAGCTATAGGTTAAACTTCATAGATCTACGACCGTAAATTCAAAATTTGAAAAGTATGAATTTTTATCGCAATTTCAAATTAATCTACAATAATAATAGGATTCATTATTTTATTTTTGAGAAAATGTATAAGTATCTTCGATCTATTTTCTGAAATTTCAGAGACGCACTTATACTATATTAAGGTCGTATTATCTCCTGAAGTTATTTATAAATAATTTTTTACCCCTTTTAGGCCTACGTGACACTATCTTGACTCTATCTTCTGGGTCCAGCGCGTGTTGACTTTTTTTCAAGCTAGTGTCACATAGACAAAAAAGGGATAGAAAATTATTTATAAAATAAATTCATAGATAATAGAACCTTAATATAATATAAATATGGATCTGAGATTTCGAATATCAATAGGAGGGTACTTGTATATTTGAAGACTGAGCAAAAGCTACATAAATTAAAAAATATTTTTTATACATATATATTAAATCTTGAACACGGCGCAGAGTTGAGTGCAAAGGTGATAAGATAAAAAAATATTCATTTTCAATGTTCATATTTCCATAATTGCACTTGGAAACATAGCACACTTGTTTGGCTATATTTTAAACTGCAGAACGTTTACTCCATTATTATTTTGGGTTGGACGCGTGGAAAGTTAACGGTCGCTTTCACGGAGACCCGTGAAGTGTCGTCTTACTCTGTTATTTTTTTCGTTTTATATTAGTTGATCATTTTTTATTTCACATAGCGTTAAATAAATTATGAATAACAAGATAATTTTACTTATTCATCTCTTGAAGTTTCTTAAAATTTTACAAATAGATATGAACACTTTTTCAAAAAGTATTACTCCCTCGGTTTCATCATTTTATGTGACACTTTTCGCATTTTGAGATTCAAACAAATCAATCTTTAATCGTAAGTTTTACATATCTCTTTTTTATATTTTGAATTATCAATTATTGTGACTTATAATACTCTTTACATAATTTATAAATATATAAATTTTATTTCAAAAAATTGAAGATTCCATATGCAAATATCCAGTCAAAATTAAATGTTTGACTCTCAAAAAATGAAAGTGTCACATAAAATTAAACAAATAGACTATTTGCTAAAGTAATGTAATTAATAAAGTAATCAAGTAATCAACTAACGTGTAATATAATTAACTAATATGGGACGGAACGAGTAATATTGGTAAACGTTTGCCACCTAATTACCCGACAAGACAAATGAGAAGGGGAGTTAACGGCGTTGCGCCGTTATATTGACTGTTGAATCATCACGTTTCGAGATTTAATAGCCGTACACACGCGGCGATTTTTGTGGCTAAAAGTTAAAGGAATTACTATTTAAAAAAGGACACGTTTTGTCCACTTTCTAATATTGGAATTATCAATATTTTGCTATTATTGTCTTTGTTTTTGTGTTTTTACTATTTTAGCCTCTTTTTTTTTTTTTTAGAAAATGAGGATGAAGTAAGTTTATCTAATATAACTATTCATCATCATCTTTAAAGATTGGTGCACATTATAAACTTCAATATCTTAAAAGTCATAAATAAAGATCATAAGATTTAAATGAATATCAAATAATTAATTAAAAATAGAACTTAAAGAGATTTTTAAAACATTATCTTGATCATAATTTAAAATTTTTGAAGGAAAGATGTAATCGGTCTAAAAATTGTTTTTATTTAACTAATATTTTAAGAACTTGAATTGTAAAATTTGTTATTGATGTTTAAGTAAATACTTCATAAATGCCTGCCTCTATTTAATTAATATTAGAAAATTCAAATATTTGATACCATTAGAAAATTCAAATATTTTGATTGAAGTTTTGGATTTCAATTTTTTAATTTTTATTAGTTATTTGATATCTGTATTGAAATATATATAGTTAATAAGATTCTTTTCTCTCCTATAATTTTCATATAGATAACCTCTAATTGTTAGTCCACTTTTAATAGATCTATCACTTTGAATATTTTAGGTATGATTTTAAAAAAAATCAAACAAAATGACCTTATCTAATTATACCTAGTCATGTTTTTTATCATTTTGTTATTATAAGAGAGCATAGATTATACTCTTTCCGTTTCAAAAAGAATTACCAATTTTTTTTAGTATGTTTCAAAAAGAATAACCTTTTTTTATAACAACTTTTCACGTAACATATTTAAGATCACAAGAACAAAGGATAATTTTATACATTTGACCTAACTTTAATTTAGGACCACAAGATTCAAAACTCTTCTTTATACTCTTAAATTCGTGTCAAGTAAAATTAGGTCATTCTTTGTGAAACTGAGGGAATAATATGTATAAAAATGGAGAAGAATATTAAACAAGTGCCTTTTAGTCATTTACCATAAAAAAAATAATGGACACATCATTGTCTTACACAATGGTAATCCTAGATTGTGTTTTATTATTTAAAAAATAAATATATTTCACACATCACTTTTTATCTTCTCTTCTTTGATTCTCTCTTTCTATTTTATTTTATTTTATTTTATTTTATTCCAACTTAGCATGCACAATTATGAATAGACCATGTTAAACCCCATATATATTTAATCTTATTATATGGTTGAGATACAATATTTCCACAAAGAGAAAGCTTATCATTAACATATATTTTCTCTCCCAATCAATTATATCTCATGTGAGTCTTCTTTAATTTTTCATCTTATTTTTCTTGCTTGATTAGGAAAGTTTTGAGAATTTTATTATATGTACAAATTTAGCTAGACATGTCTATTTGCTATCATTTTCTTGATTCTTTTTTTGTTGGCTTAAGGGGGGTAAATATATTTTTCTATGACTTATTATTTTTTGGTTGATGTAGGAAGAATTGCTTGTTGATTTATTTGGTTTTATTATGTCTGATGTTATTAGATTCATATAATTGATTTTTAACTTAATTATTTGCCATCAAGATATAATTATTGTTGTTCGCTCCAATTTCTTTTCTCTTCTTTATATTGTTGTTGATTTTTCTTTTATGATTAAAATTCTAGAGATTCATCGAAATTTATGGTCAAATTTTGATGATTATCATAACATGTTGTGATTGATAAGTTTTTGCACATTATGTTATAATGATTATTTTCAAAAGTTTTTGAGGATCGATTATCGTATAACTTGTTGTTGATTAGGCAAATCTTTTGACAATTTGCTAGAATTTTGCTCTAGATTCTAGTAAGTAAGAGAGTTATTTTTTTGCATAACATTTTTTATTTGGTCAAAATTTAAATAGTGGCATAAAAAGATATATTTGTGTAAATCACACTATTAATAATTAAATTCTTTTTAAAACTTTGGTTATTTTGCTTACTATTGGGATTTAAGGAACTTATCCTGGTGAGTGAAAAGAAAAAAATTATAAAAAGTTTGGATGGTAAAATAAAAATTATTGAATCTAACTTATGTACGTTAACTAATTAAAAACTATCATCCAAATATTTTAGCATATATTTCTGCATAAAATATTAAATATATAGTCCTAAAAATAAAATAACTTATTTGTAAATTTTTTCATTTATGATCAGAAATTGGAGTTGGTTCTTGTGGTGAAGTAGAAAGTACAATGTTTCAAAAATCAGGTATAATATAATATTGCAACTTTCTATATTTTTATTATTATTTTAATTTCTATAATATCTTTCGTTTCAAAATAAGTTTCATTTTTTTCTTTTCGAAAATTAATTTAATAATTGTAATTTTTCTTAAGATCTCAGTACGATGAACAATATCATATTCAGTGTAATTTTACTAATGAAATCTAAAAAAGATAGTGAATACACAATCTTAACTTACACCTATCTTAAAAACAACATAATTTTAAAATATTAACCAAAATTCACATAATTTATATCTCAAAGAAATAAAAAACGACAGATAATTTGAAATTATTATTTTTAATTAGCAGATAGTGATACCAAGAGAAAAGGCAAACATGTAGAATTTATACCTCCAATCATGGGTGAAGATTTAAGAGCAACAAATCAATTTGAACTAATGACACCCTCCTCAATTGTGAGTAATATTTTCCTCTTTTTTTTTTATAAATTTGAAATGTGATTGGAATTAATTATTTAATTTACCAATACTTATATTTATAAAAATATTCAGGCATTTAAATCATACCCCTTTTCAGAAGTACCACAATATTCTGGTGGCAATGTTACTATTGCTTGTGGTGAACCTATGGTATGTCCTTCTCTTTATGTGATTTCATGTTATTTTTATCGACGATGTAAAAAATATTTACACAATCAGATTAGTCATATGATTATAGTTAGGTAAATAGTTATATACTAAATATTTACACGATTTGATTTGCTCTATCTAATAACCTAAACTTTCAAATATAATTGTCACACGTACCCTTCAACATAGTATCAGAGTAGAAAAACATAACGTTATCGCGGAATTTTCCGTAGGTGAATCAAAATATGGAGAGATCATCAATAGTTCATCATAATGGAAGAATGATTTTGCCAGTTGAAGTGAAAGAGGAGCCAATGTATGTAAATGCAAAACAATACCATGGAATTCTTAGACGAAGGCAACTTCGTGCTAAGGCTGTGTTGCAACAAAAAGTGGTCAAATCTCGAAAGGTAATCTCATCGTTTCGATTTGTTTGTCTTAATTACTATTTGAACCGTCAAAGAATATTTTCAGTGACCATAAAAGGTGTTTTTCCTTGATTGCCTAGACTAGTTATGTTGCTCGGACTCTTCAAAAATGTTGTCATATCTATATCTGATCTTTTGAAGAAGTCAACACACATCCATCGATATTTTTGAAGAGAATAATTGATCGCTCTACTCATGCATCTTAATTTTGTCAATTTTATCAACAAACATCTTAATTAGAGAAGTGTTCTTATTAATGATTATAATTTTAATACATTTTGTGAATTGGTTAAGCTCATCGATCACGTAGATATACACTTGTTACTATTAGGCATAGATACCGAAGAACGGTGAGAGAATTCAAAATCTAGAGTCAGTTCGTTTAATAAATGAGTATTAATTATCTTATATATGCGTATACATATTTTCTTTTTTTTATATGTATTGATAGTTTGAGTCGAAAGTAATGAAACACACAAACATCCACGACCCTAAAACGGGCTCTAATTGGGCTAACTTATGATACACACATGTATAAGTTCAGGTGATTAATGATGTTATTGTGTTTGTTCAAGTGTATATTCATATGCATATATAGTTTGAGTCAAAAGTAATGGAACCAGTTGAACGCACAAAGATAAATGATGTTGTTTTCTTTGTTTAAATGTATATCAACCTTATCTTCATAGTATGCATATATAGTTTGAGTCGAAAGTAATGAAATCAGTTGAATACAACCGACAATTGATGTTCTTTTGTTTATTCAAATGTATATCAGCTGTATCACCATATGCATATACATATATAGTTTGAGTCAAAAGTAATGGGACCAGTTGAACGCGCAGAGACGACAGGTAAATGATGTTGTTGTTCAAATGTATATATATATATATCCCTATCTTCATATGCATTTACATAACATAATGGAATCAGTTGAACGCACAGAAACAACAAATGATGTTATTTTGTTTGTTCAAAAATGTATGCATGTAAATCAGCCTTATCTTCACGAATCGCGTCACCGACACGCGATGAGGAGAGCTAGAGATGGTGGAGGTAGATTTCTCAACACAAAGAAGAAGATCCAATCTACTACTACAACTAATAACAACACTACTCCAAGTAGTAAAGGCAAAAGTTCATTGGACTCAAATTGTTCTCCAAATTACCTAGTCAATTATGAACATGAAATTGGATCATCCAATAATACTAACTCTGTTGAGGGATTTCAGTTCCAATCTGGAATACATAATACTACAGAAAATCTTCAATTGGGCTGTCATTATCAGTGGAACCTCAATGACAACAATCATTGCAATTGCATGCACTCAGAACATTTCTAAAGAGAATCGCTCTACAAGACGTCTAGTAGTCTTTGAGTCGCTCTGCAAGACGTCTAGTAGTCTTTTGAGTTGCTCTGCAAGACGTCTAGTAGTCTTTTGACTTGGTCTTCGAGTCATAAGTACCGCTTAATTAATTCTCATCTGAATGATATATACTATAGTTTAATTTACTCTTTTGGAAGCTATGTAAATATCCAATATCCCTGCAGTTGTAACTATTATATTATTATATGTAATAAAACAATACTTGTAGTGTATGTTTTAGGTTTGTATAAATTTGAGGGGAATTATAATCATAGATGGAAAAATTTAATAGTAACATCAAAAAGAGAAGGGAAAGCAACAATATCATTGTGTTTGTCTATGCTTACATATTCTATAACGTCTTAAAGTTTCACTCGTAGAATTTGAAACTTCATGATAATGACTGTATTTAAATGAATAAGCTTTTAGAAGAAACGAAACAAAATAGATAAAAGATCGAAAAAGCATCCTATGCAACATATGTTTACTTTGAATAGTAAACTAACATGGATCTCCGAATCATTGTTTCAATCCAAGAATGATACCGGGAAGTCAAAATTGTGGTTCTTTCAAAGGGGCTCGAGCCCTCTGCATCGACTTAAAGGAAGAAAAGATGTGGTCAATCAAAACTGGATGTTAAGTGTAGCTGGTTGTTACCGTTTTCATCATCAGTCAAAGGATTGATAGCATACATGTTTAGTCCTCTTGTCCGTCCAGGGGCTCCTCCTTTGAGCAAAGACAAGTCCAGAACGTACCTGCAACAGACGCTCCAGACTCTAAAATTCTCATACAGAATGGATAATCTACTACCTAAAAAAAGAGATAGCATACATGTTAGTTGATGTATTTTCATGTTCTGCAGCGGTACAGTTGATCAGAAGCTTTTGATCGATCTTTGACACTGGATGTTCGATGGACAAGTTGAATGATTCTGGAACTGTAGTTGTGAAAAAAATAACGAAACCATTAGTAGTGCATAATTTGATCTTTAGAACTACGGCATCAAAATATTAGCACTAACTTACTTGTCTTAGGAGCAGATTTCGCAGCTTCTCTTAGACACAAAATGTTCTACATCAATTGAAAGATACATTATGTCATGTTAGTAGATGTCATTATGTTCTTTTCATAAGAATTAGTCCGTTAGATAAGACGTTTACGTATAAAATAGGAAAAGATGAGGTTTTTAACTAGAATCACCTTGAGTTTCTCATAACAAGTTTCAAGATCATCGTTTACCAAAATATGATCAAACAGACCAGATGATTTTCCTTGTTCAAGTTCTGCCCTAGCATTCCGGAGACGCTTTTGGATTTGTTCCTCGGTCTCAGTTGCCCTGTTCAAAATATGGACGATACTTTTTATAACTACACAGCATGTAAGATAAGAAACTTTGAATTTCTTGAATAACCCACCTTGCACGAAGACGCTTCTCAAGTTCGTCAAAAGAAGGAGGAGCAATGAAAATGAAAATGGCTTCAAGAGCGCTAGCCCTCACAGACCTTGCTCCTTGAACATCGATATCAAGGATACATCTCTACACAACCACACAGAACTAAACCGTTTTTGAAGGTTGCAGAGGAAACAACTAATGTAATGCACATGCAAAGTGTGATGCCATTTGTAAATATCTAAGAACTGACAAAAATCTTCATCTTTTAAAAGAACTGGTTGGTAAGTTATCAAAATCATCATCCTCTGCAGTGTATAACTACTTTTTTCCTTATTTTAGACAGTGGGGACGGAATGATGAAAGTAGGCTGAGGAGGTCAGTGTCCCCGGGGAGGGGTAGACAAAAGAAAAACAACGAGAAACCTTATAACCGTATCCAGAGAAAATTTAAACTGTGTGATAGAAGTTTCATAAAAAATGAAAACTCGCTTAGAAGAGTCGAGCTATATCCTAAAAGAACAATGAAATGAATTAATTTTACAATCCCTACAATAAATTACAAAAATATATTAGTTGCCACAATGCCAGCTTCAAGAATACTTGCATGAAATGTGACACCAAATTTACAACTAGAAATAAATATCCTACTCCTAAAATATAGTACAAAAGAATAACCCTGGTGGCCGGCTAGTGCATAGGTCTGAAAGTATCCAATCGTGTGGCTCTCTAGGGCTTTAGGATCTACCGGTTAGACAGATTCCAAAACTTACAGATGTTAGTCATCGTATTTGCCAATAATATCACAATTGTGAGCATCTACTCTCCGTGGGGATAGAATTAAAAATTTGGGCATTTATTCTCAGGGAGAATCTAAAAGGCTAAATGAAGCTATAACCATAAGGGTCCATCAAAGAGAGAATTCCCTTCTTTCTCTAAGGTACATTTAAGTTCTTACGTCATTAAAAAAAACATTTTTGTGCTAACCTTCAAAAAGAATATCATTAACTAAATCATAAAAACATTGCAGTTTATGCATCGATGATGATAAAAAGAAAACTAATATTTAACGGAATAAATAACATGGAAGAAGAAATACCTTGCCAGCATCAGCAACCACCTCAACAGCTTCTACACTTGTTCCATAGAGATTACCATGAACAGAAGCAAATTCAAGAAACTTGCCATCCTTTATCTCACTCTCCATCACATTGCGGTCAGTAAAATGGTAATGAATCCCATTCTGCTCCTTCGTTCTTGGTGCTCGAGTTGTGTGGCTCACGGAAAATCCGAACATGGATGGAAATTCTTTCATTAGCTTTGATATCAGGGTGCCCTTACCCACTCCAGAAGGGCCACTAATGACAATAGGCTTCTCAACATTGCCTAAAACTCCTTTGCTCCAGGCAACCACCTCATTCCCTAAAGTCTTTTCATGTTCTCTAACAAATGGAGTGCCCACCTACAAAAGCATGACAGAGCTTTTGGCATAACACGGAGAAGAGGTTCTAGAATTAATTCATTAACGCAAATTATTGAATTCGTTATTTCATTTTGACATTATTCAACAAACAAATGATATTGATGTCAATAGCTAAGCAGTTTTCCTATTAATCCTTTTCATGCAGAGATAAAATGAATCATCAACAAACTCCGCGAAAGGTTTTGACATTACAAATCAAAACGTTGAAGAGAGTAGCATTTGGAACATGTAAGCATGAGATTTACTGACCTCAAGAAACCAAAAGCATTCACTAGAACCGGAGTTCCCTCTAACAACTAACACGCGATCATCATTTAAAAGCACAGCTGAGTAGTCCTTAGATGGCTTGGGTTTTGTTCCCAACACAATGGGGATTCTCCTGCAAAATCCATTCATACATTTTTCATCCTATATAACAGCTATAGAACAACAATAAACAGTTCAAGCGTAACCAACTACAACAGAAAGCTCACCATTCCCCACTAGACTTATCAAAGATTCGAACTCCAATAGTCGACCCCAATTCATGATCAACCCCATCAATCACATACTGATGAAAATAAGGAAAGAAAACATTTCATTGATAGTTAATCAAAATGAATAAATTGCATTAAATCAGTATACAACGAATCATCATACTATTTTACTCCCAACAACAATAGCCATTTCATTGCCCTTCAATTTCGAATTGACTTTCTTTGGAGAATCTCCCATAAGATTATCAGCAAACAAAGCTGGAGCTTCTCCCTGAATACCACCAAACTCGATCAGGACAATCCATTAAGCACATAATTACCATTCAACTCCAAAAACAGCTAAACAAAGATCCAAACTTTAAAGTACTCACCATAGAGATAAGCAAAAAAAAATCCCTTCAATCAAAAAACTGAACCTGAAAATAGAAAAACACAAATCAAACTAGAAATTCTATATCAAAAAATCATGTCTTTTCGCGTAAAACTTCAACGTTAACAGCCAAATTCACTAGTCCAACAAAAATTTACAAAATCACAAAACATTTCACCAAGTAATCACCTAACTGAATCAGGGATCGTTCAAATTAGACAAAAGCTAAAAACCCTGCGAAGGAAAATATTTTATTTATAAACTCAAAAGTTTTTTTAATCTTACTTCAACATCCCTATTTAATGTAGTATAAACAAAATTAAATTACATTTAAGAATCTTAACTAATCATAAATAAGTAAAATATCATAAATGACAAATACTAATTAACTTACCCACTCCAACTTTGAATTATTATTCCAACACCTTGTCCATTAAGTATCACAAGTACTATAAAAATCAATCAATCTGAACTAGAAAACATATGCAAATTCCTGATAAACGACAAATCATAGCAACCCAAGAACAGCTAAACTAAAGGTTCAATTTTTAAGAACAAAAATCCCTTCAATCAAAAATTTTAACTTGAAAATAGTAAAACACAGATCAAACAAGAAACCCCAGATCAAAAAATCATGTCTTTAACGTAAAACTTCAACATTAACCAACAAATACACAACTTCAACAAGAAGTTACAAAATCACAAAAATTGTTTCAGCAAGTAATAATAACAGAATGAATCAAGGATCGTTCAAATCATACATAAACTAAAAAACCCAAATCAAAAAGGGGTCCATAGAATGATATAAATCAATATGAACTAGAAAAAAATATGAAAAAGTACCTGAAAATCAGCAAATTACAGAACCCAGAAGGCTATTGATCTTTATAACTTCTATTTTTTTTCAATTTTTTGCTAATTTTTTTGGTTTTTGTTGTTTTTATGAAGAGAGAAACAACCCCAGAAGTTGCATTGAATGAGAAATCCTTGAGGTTTTAGAGCAGAAAAATTTGAATAAGAAGCCAAAAAAAGGTTAACGATGACAACGAATCGTGAAGGCAAACGGTGAAAAAATAGAAAATGACAAAATAGTCTTATATTTTGTAAAAAGATTAAAATAGTCCCTTTTAAGTATTACTTTGACCAGTTTTGGTACTTTTTAAGTTTATTAATAGTGAGTCTTTACATTTTTGTAAAGAAAATAGTGAAATGTTAGGAGGAAGATCACTTGAAATTTGATTTTGCGTAAACTGTTATAACGATAAAAATAATTTTTTTTATCGAAAATGAGTTTTTGTGTTTGGACTACACATATATTGTAACATGTGACTAACCTATTGGATATAACTTTGGGTTTTATCCCTGCTTCACAGGTTGTTGTGACATTGCAATGTAGGTTTTCGATTATTATTTGAAATTATTACTTAAATTTAACCGAAATGGTGAGAAAGATACACTTGAGACATCAGAATTTTCGTCTGTATCACAGCATCAAAAAATGCATCAAACTTTTGAAATAGATCAAAAATAACTTAGACTACATATTTGTACTTCCAAGTTCCAAATATGAGATTCGATTTAACATTTCTTGTGTTTGTAATTATTAGTAAAATTAATAACTTGAAAACTTAAAAGATTAAATTGCTTAAATGATAATTAAACTGTTTGAATCTACTAATAAAGACAAAGAAACCAATTTTTATTATTTTTGATAGATTTAAATGAACTCTTCTCTAGTATTGAATAAATTTATAATCATTATATCAACACGATCATCACGTTATAAAATTATAATCCTGGCCCATTTCCATATTAGATGAAGCATATCAACTAGTTCATCCAATATGCTAGAGACCCTACTTGTATGTTGGATCAATATTGGATAGAAAATATTGGTTCTTGTCTGATTTATATTACCAAATTCCACTTATGTATACCTATGGTGGTCCTTGATGACCCATTACATTACAGTGTGGATGGTTGTATATTTATTGTATATAAAAAAAAAATCAAGAAATATATAAGTGTATTGAGCCAGCTTAATGAAAATCATGATTATGTTATCTATATATATGAAGTAATTTTAACAACTTTATTATAACATCAAGCTTTTAAAGTTTTAACTTGAAATTACTTAATATAAATGAATTTTCAAGGGTGGTCCATCAGAAATAAGTGATTCGAATGGGAAGTTCATCGAAGAATTCTTCTGAGCTCCTCAGAAATTTCATTCAAAAAATTATTTGTTTTTAATAATGGTTGATCGATATACATAATTTCAACACAAAGTTGGACATAAATGTTAAAACATTATTAAATGAGGGGTATGATGCAAAGTTTCTACAAGAAACAGAGTTTTCATTGCAATTCTTTTAGTCATCACAAACAAAGTAAGATGTCGTGATATTCCGTAAAATCCGTTATAAAAAGTAACAATTTTATTAACGACAATATTTGTAGTCCCAAAAAAAGATTATTATTATTAATGACAATTGCATGTAGATTGCCTGATTGCCGCGCACAAGTAATAATTTTAGTAACGACAACATTTGTAATCCCCACAAAATATAATTTTAATGACAATTGCATGTAGATCGCCACGTACTAGTAACAATTTTAGTAACGACAACATCTGTAGTACCCACAAAAAATATTATTTGAATGACAATTGCATATAGATCGCCACGCACTAGTAAGAATTTTAGTAACGACAACATATATAGTCCCCACAAAATATTTAATTTTAACGACAATTACATGTAGATCGCCACGCACGAGTATTAGAAGTTGTGTTTGTTTTGATGTAAACATCGCGTGTTTTTTACGTCTTTGTGACCATAGTCCATATGGCAACAAAATGCATGGGCCTGCTTAGCCAGGCAATGGGCATCTGTGTGTCTTTTGGCCCAACAAAGCCCAATTAACCCTTTCCAAAAAGCCCTCTTAATTATTTTGGGCTTTTTTAGATGTTAATATTTTATGGGCTATGAAATTGGATGTTGTCAATGGAAATTTAAAAAAATAAATAAAATGTAACGACGTAGGAATTCATATACAACATAGTATCTATTCAAATAGGCTCGAAGGTCTCTTCTCATAATATGTATACAACACCATTTTAGTTTGATTCAATGTGATAAAACTTATAATCATGAAATCGATTGTTCATCAGATTATAAGTTCATAACTCTAGCCCGGCCCATAGGATATCTTTGCTCTTGTCTAATTCAAGTTAGCAAATTCCATTTATTTGCTCATGCAAGTGGTCCTTGGTAGCCCATTAAATTATGTTCAAGTAGAGACAATTGATAGGTTAACATTAATGTTGGTTGGGATGTTGCATTTTATTACTATATATGTGAAGGATATACAACGATTTAATCGATATTTCGTTGTCAAAAAATATTATTATATAAAATTATTTTAGTAAAAATAACAAGTGTATATACTCACAAATTGGTTTTTTAACAACTTTAATTTTAACCTTTTTCAAAGATTGTGTTCTCCCGTCAATCAAGATTAAAATAGACTCTTGACCTAATTAATTAATTTATTTTCTAAAGAAAAATAAATTGTAATTCAACCACTTGGTTAGAGAATTATTCAATAAGCCAATTGATAGGAATAATTCAATTATTCTAGTAGGGTATTGTTTAAGATATATTTTTGTGATATTAAAGAGGAAAAAAGATCCCATAGCATGTCAATTTTGACTTAATCACCACATTAAGAAGCTAAAAATATGGAATTAGTAAGTTACTTTTAATCCAAATAGTTGTTTTGCAAGAAATTAACACTAAACTCATTGTATAACCTTAACTTTGTTTATAATTAAAAATACACTTTGTTTTTTCTTTTCTTTTCTTTTTTGGGTGAGAGAATTGTTGTCTTTTCATATACCTAACAAAAGTCAAAAGATTTGTTTATATCAACTTGTATATATTAAAATATTTTTCATTCGGTATTTAATATTAGTATTGAAATAATACGTATTAGATTTTTTTAAAAGTGAGCCGTAGCAGTTCTTTTTTATATTCAGATCTCAAAATCTATTCTACCACAATAATTCTTGACGTACTACACAAAAAAGTGATCTTTAATGATTTAATTAATTAATAATTAACATAATAAACTTAATTGTTGTTATGTATATACCTTTAGTGACAATTAGCACTTTTATAAATGTATTTAAAGTCTATAACGACATTGTATCAATTACAATTCTGATAACGACTTTAACATTCTTTGTTTACGCACATACGTACTATCGCTATAAGTTATTTTTCTTGTAACAACATATTATCATTACGGTCAAGGGTTTAAATCTGACAACTATTTATATATATTTATTAATAAGTTATGGTGTGGTATCGTACTTTAATTATTAGGAAAGATTGATATTTAATAATCTTAATTATAATAATATTAATCTAAACTATTCCCTCTCTCTCTCTTTAAATATTTCACTTCATCAACACTCAACTAATTGGGCTAGTAATGATAGGTTTGCAAATAACATAATAATTAATAATGAATGACTTTTTGTGAATTTAAAATATGAAATAATCAATATAAAGTTTGGCTAGCTTTAATGCTGCAATTTTATTTATTTTTTAAATAGAATAAATAGTAAAACTATTTATAGTCCCATTCATGTGGACTACTAGAGTCAGCAAAATATCACTTTTTGTTGTATATTTATAATTATGTGTATTATTTTATTTAATATTTTAGCAATCATATATAATTGAAAACGTTGTAAAGTCAAATCCCCCAAATTAGACCAATCAAATACAACCAACAGCAATCGAAAGAAAATGACCAAAGTACCCTTTCACTTTTAAAATAACAATCATAAAAGTATTATAATTTATAAATTTAAAAATAATTTAACTCAATTTATTTCATTTATCTTTATAAACATATTTTTATTATAATAGAAATATGTACTGATATATAAAGTCATAAGTTTTAAAAATATATATCGTGTACGGTAAGTTTCTTTTAATATGTTGAATCAATTATAACTTTATAAAATGAAATAGATAGAGCAATTTCTATAATTTTTCGAATTTTGAAAAATTACAACGATTGTATATTTAAATAATTATCCGAAAAGGGTGAAAATAAACTATGGATTTTTTTTTATATTCCTATAAGTTAAAAGGGGTACCAATTACAATGAAGTCTTAAAAAAACAAGAAAAAAAAACATATTTTATTTCCTTCTACAAAGGATGCAAGTAATATTATGATTTATTCCCATAAGTAAACATTTCAATAATTTTGATCACTAAAGTATGTAAATAAAAAGGACAAAAACAGCTTTTTGATATAATAAAATAATGCATATGTTGCATTGGTTTTAACATGTTTTTTACACCAATAATAATAATAATTTGGAAACAACAAAAAACCCTATAATGTCATCTAATGTAGGAATAATATAAAAGTGAATATTTTTTTTTACAAAAAAGGCAACATACTTTACTACTACTATTAATAGGAATAATAGGAATTATTTTTTTAAAAAAAAAGGAAAAATAGGAAACTTTATAGTATGTTCTAGAAATAGTTATAATTGTCAACATGCATTTGTTACATTTATAATCTATATCTTGAATTTAATTCTTCATTGAAATTAGAACTTCCATTTTTTAAGTTCTTCTTTTCACCTTTTTTTTTCAACCAAAGAATATGACTTTTAGATGGAGAGAAACAATAAAATGCTACAATTTTGTACTAGTGTAACCACAACAAAACCCATGCTTTACAAAGAAATTAAATTTATGAAAAAAAATATATGTTAATTTAGCTAAGGCATAGTTTGATTGGAGGATTAAGGGATTATTATTTCACAATTAAACTCTAGATTATTTTATCTCACATTTTGCTGAATATTATATTCTAGGATTATCAATTTTGAAACAGTATACCACAATAGTGACATTATTTTTATCATATATTCTAGAATAAAATTATATACGAAGATAATATATTTATCGTTCTTCAAAACTTTTTTCACGTTTTAAGAAAGTAAAAGTTAAAATAAAAAAAGTCAAATAAAATTTATATCACTTTATCTATTTTAAATCGAATACATGCATACATCTCGTATATCTCATTTTTAGTTTAAATGAACCAAACAATTAGCAATAAGATTATGCTAATTAGGTAATCTCGGAACAACTTAATCACCAACCAAATAAAACTCTAGGAGTTAATTTGTAGTTGATTAGAGTTATGCAGATAGTATGATGCATGCATTTGTTATCATAGTAATTTCACATATTCTGCATAAACAATACATGAATCCTCTCGTAATTTATATTTGTGTTAGTTATACAGATTGAAAATCAAACATATTGATTTTATACATGAATCCTTTTACCTCCTTAATCAACTACCAAATATAATATAACTTATATAGAATGTAATGCTCGAACAACTCACCTTCAAATCAGGTACCAAACAACGTATTAAAAATCAAACATTATTGGAGGGAGGGTGGAGGGTGGGGGGTGGAGGATTCTTGGTGATGACAAAAGAGATGAGATGGACCAACTTTTTGTAAGCAAATTATTACTCCCTTAGCCAATACTTTTTCACCAATATGCATTTGTTACAAAAAAGATGACATTTTTATAATATGCAAAAATATATTTTTAAAATCCCATTTTGTTTATTCCAAAGTGGGTTCTTGATTTTGGACAATTTAGAAAAACAAGAAAAGGTCAAAAATAATACACACATTCACAAGAGTAATGTGCATAGTTGGGAAGTTTCCATGAACCCAATTTTGACCTCTGCTTCTCTTCTCATCTCTTGTTTTTATAAATTGGGTTTCTTCACGCGTTAAATTTCTGTTCAGATCTTGTTTTTTCATCTATAAACACTTCAGTTTTCGTTTGTTTAGATTACCCTTTTGCAAAAACCTCAGGGTTTATTGTTCTTTTTAGCTCCAAAGTTTGAAAATTGAATTGGGTTTTGTGAGATCTGAGATTTTTGTTAGGTGGTATTGGAGTTTTCAAGGATATAAGGGAACCCACTTGCTTGTTTCCATGTTTTCTAGGTAAATCATTTATAAAAATTGGATCTTGGTTGAAGTTTGACTAGTGAAAGTTGAGATTTTTGTGTGTTGATTTGGTAGGGAAAGCTAAGATTTTGAGACCCTTTTAGTTTTAGGTGATAATTGAAGCTTTTTGTTGTGTTAGTTAGGTGGGGAAGTTAAGATCTTCAGACCCTTTTAGCTGAAAGTTTTGAAGAACTTGGGTTTTGAGGATCTGGTTCAATGGGTAATTGTTGTGCAGTACCAAAAACTTCAGAAACAGAGGAGAAGAAAAGGGGGAAGAATAAGCCAAATCCATTTTC
Source organism: Solanum lycopersicoides (assembly GCA_022817965.1). NCBI lineage: Eukaryota > Viridiplantae > Streptophyta > Magnoliopsida > Solanales > Solanaceae > Solanum > Solanum lycopersicoides. The sequence goes on from CM040627.1 coordinate 92,891,568, forward strand.
TGTTGATTATGGTCATCATGGGAATGGACATAAGTCCTATGTGTTGGATAATCCAACTGGTACTGATATTGAGGCAACGTATGAGTTAGGGCGTGAGCTTGGTCGAGGTGAATTTGGGGTTACATATTTGTCTACTGACAAAGTAAGTGGAGATGTGTATGCTTGTAAATCAATATCGAAGAAGAAACTTAGGACTCGAGTGGATATCGAGGATGTAAGGAGAGAAGTTGAGATCATGAAGCATTTGCCTAAGCATCCTAATGTTGTAACCTTGAAGGATACTTATGAGGATGATAATGCAGTGCATATAGTTATGGAGCTGTGTGAGGGTGGTGAGCTATTTGATAGGATCGTTGCGAGGGGGCATTATACCGAGAGGGCAGCAGCTGCGGTGACTCGCACAATTGTTGAAGTGATTCAGGTGAAGACTTGTTTTTAATGCTGTGTTAATCCTTAGTTATATAATTGTGTTATTTAGATTTGACATTTATGTTAGTAATAAAAGTAGAATGGGAGAATCGTCACTACAGCTTAATGAATTGCCATGATTGTTTAATATGCTTTAGGGTACTAGTGATATAAGAATGTGTTGAATAATGTAGAGGAATGAGAATGCCGTTGTCATGCTAAGTAGATCAGCTCTCTATAAAGGGAACTAGCTTGTTGTCAATTAGGATTTGTTAAACTGATAAAGGCGTGAGATTGCATGAGCATTTTCTCATAGATCTTTTTGGTCTGATACCAAGTAAGCTCTAAACGTATCGTTTCCCAGTCAGTTGGATGGCGTAACACGCTTAGTCCAATTCAACATTGGGGAAAACGACCTTTTTGTGGAGTAATTGGTGTATGTTCTCTTTGCACCATTTGTCTCGGAGATTTTGTCATTTTTCAATAAGCTGAGATCAACTATCTGAGACGTTTAAAAGGAAAGATATTAACTGCTTGACAAGTTGCAAAATTCACACACGTCTAAATTATTTCCAATCATGGCTGGTTGGTTATTCGATATTTAATTACTTCTCTTTTTGTTTGGGTTACAGATGTGCCATAAGCATGGAGTTATGCATCGTGACCTCAAACCTGAAAATTTCTTGTTTGAAAACAAGAAAGAGACAGCACCATTGAAGGCAATTGATTTTGGTCTCTCAGTATTCTTTAAGCCTGGTAAATTTCCTAATATTTTTGTATCTCACTGCTTTTGAATACTTGAACGTTATATTCACCGTTTAGCTTGTCATGTTGGTTTTACAGGTGAGAGATTTAACGAAATTGTGGGAAGTCCGTACTACATGGCGCCCGAGGTGCTAAAGAGAGACTATGGCCCAGAAGTAGATGTGTGGAGTGCTGGAGTAATTCTCTACATCTTGCTATGTGGTGTTCCACCATTTTGGGCAGGTTAGTGTCCTTACCCTTGAAGGGCTAGTTATTGGTGATTCACATTAAAAATATCTTGCATGTTGCTACTTCACCAGACTATTTGGTGATGCGAACTCTTTATCCATGTTTTCTTGTTGCTTATAATATTTATAAAGGGAAAGTAATTCTTGCGTGGTGCGCCCCTAGAGTATTATTTTGTGTGTTGCAATTCTTTCTAAAAAAATTGAACCAGGATACATGGTATATGCGAGTTGACAATGGCTCGGGTAAATACATCTCGACTTGCTCTAATTTGCCCACATTGATCCTTGCCCTCTAAATTGATACTCTGAACTTCCAAAATAGCCTGATAGCATTCTTAAATAAGCATTGCTGGTAAAAGAAAAGTTCTTATTGAAGTTTCTTTTGGTATATTAATTGGTCCTCCTAATAATCTGTTTCCAAGCAAACGGTGATTGGCAAGTCAATTTTATTCGCTCTTTTACTTTATACTCCAGAATAACTGTCGGAAGCAAGAAGGTTATCTGGCTGTTATATTATTTTATCAAGCAACTATTAAAATACTAGTACTGATTTTTGTTATGGTCAGAATGGTGTTTTTATTAAAAAGAAATCTCTCATTGCAGAAACTGAACAAGGAGTTGCACAAGCAATCATTCGTTCTGTTGTGAATTTTAAAAGGGACCCTTGGCCTAAGGTCTCCGACAATGCAAAAGACCTTGTGAAGAAGATGCTTAACCCTGATCCTAGCCAGAGGCTAACTGCTCAAGAAGTTCTAGGTAAAGCACTTTTTTCTCAAAAAAAAAAAAGGTTCTGGGTAAAGCACTGGCTAAAAGAGTTCTCTTCATTTACTTCGTAAGCCATGTGAAAATTCATTATTCATTGTCGAAGCTAACATTTTTGCTCTGACTGCTTATAGATCATCCCTGGATACAAAATGCAAAGAAGGCTCCAAATGTTTCTTTGGGTGAAACAGTGAAAGCAAGGCTCAAGCAATTCTCTATGATGAACAAGCTAAAGAAAAGAGCTTTAAGGGTGCGATTCCAACTCTAAGATAGACGTTTCTTCTTTTCTTTACTGTGAATAATTTTCTCGTAACAGCTGCTAGTCTTGGGTTGAGTTTTCTTCAATAAAATTGCCTTTCTACCTCACAGGTGATTGCTGAGCATTTGACAGTGGACGAAGTGGCTGGAATAAAGGAGGGATTCCAATTGATGGATATAGGTAACAAAGGGAAGATTGACGTTAACGAGTTGAGAGTTGGGTTGCAGAAACTTGGCCATCAAATTCCCGAATCTGATGTACAGATTCTTATGGACGTTGTAAGTATCGAATTCTGTGTGTTGTATTTGACTTGTGGTCCTCTTATATTACCTAGTTGAATGCTTGAACCATCTCAAAACAATAAAATAGACAAAATAAATCAATATTCTACTGCTGCTGTTAGGCTCCCCGCACCCAGTGAAAGTAGTTAAATGGCATATTCTTTCGATTATTGATAACTTCCCCCTCCATGCCCCATTGATCTTAGCTAATAAATGACTTGTATAACTACGTAAGAATAATAGCCACGACATTATAATGTTACTTGGGAAGAACAAAGGAAACTAATCAGTAATATTTTCACAGGGTGATGTCGATAAAGATGGATTTTTGGACTACGGGGAATTTGTAGCAATTTCAGTCCATCTAAGAAAGATGGCAAATGAGGAGCACCTGAAGAAGGCATTTGATTTTTTTGATAGGAACCAAAATGGATATATAGAGATTGAGGAATTAAGGGAAGCCTTAGATGACGAGATTGAAACCAACAGCGAAGAAGTTATCAATGCTATTATGCAAGATGTAGACACTGATAAGGTCAGTAATATATTTTATATTCTGTGTGTTATATGATTTGGTTCCTTGTGTACTATTCTTATCCCGTTGATTCTATGAACCTGGGATTAGGAAAAAGAAAACGACGTTGTCATGCATGATTATGTGCTTATGTTTCATTCTCTTTCAGGATGGACGGATAAGTTACGATGAATTCTCTACTATGATGAAGGCTGGAACAGATTGGAGGAAGGCATCAAGACAGTATTCACGAGAACGATATAATAGTCTCAGTTTGAAACTGATGAAGGATGGATCCTTACAAAGCTAATTAAGTAAAGCCAAAATATGACATCTCGAGTAAGTACTAGAACTAAGCTTTTGGCTTTCTAAATTCGTCCTTTCTTTCCTGTTCACCTATCGATCTGCCATTTTTTATTTCGTCTCTGTATTTTTTCTTCTGGGGGTGGATCAATTAACTTGGGGACTGCAACATTCATGTGTTCTTTGAGTTGTAATCATGTTGTGTCATTTTCTTTTTGCTTTTCGTTTGGACGATCCGAGGAAATATGGTGAAGGATAGAAAAGGTGATTATTGTGGTTGTATATAGGTTGGCATCGTATGCTTCAATTGTTCAGTTATGGATACCAGTTATTTAATGATACAACATTTCAGATTCAAATTCTTTTATTTGTTAACGTCTGCGTAAACTCAACCATCCCTACACCCTACTTCTGGTTGAATATGTTGTTGTCATTGCCTCAGGTTGTGTAAAACTCTTAGCCTATTTTACATATAGAGGGAAGAAGACTAAATCAATCTAAAAGAGAAGCCAAAACATAAGCAGTTAGTATACATCAAAATGTTTTTCTTTTGAATAGAAGTTGAGAGTTTAGTTCTCTCATTATATACATTACACATAAATCAAAACTATGTATAGACTAGTATGAACTGCATACAAGTTCGTCATCTCATTAGTGAATGTTGATGGATCATTATAGTCTTCTAATAGCAATGACTGAATGCCAACATCCTATTGAGTGGAAGGTACCATATCTTCTTCAACATTCTGCACTTGCTCTTCGTGATAAGGAACAACTGATTCAGCATTAATATTTCCTTCATTCATCATAGCATTGGAAACGTGACGATTTGCTGAGAAAGTTGATAATCTTCATCAGTGCAGATAGGCCACTGGCGTTGTGTTGTCATAACGTTCATCAACTTTCTCAGCAAATTGAAGGACATTTTGTTTAAACCGACTAAAAAGGGAAGTAAGTAAGACAAACAAATTGAAACACGAGGTAGTAAAATGATTAGCCAAGTCTTTCAAGCCATAGAATATACCTGGGGGAATGTATCCAAATGAGCCAGCAACATCACTAATACTTGCAGTCCCTCTAGATGGATCAAGTAGTTGGGGATATTTCAACTTCAGCAACCAAAGGGGTGAATTTAGAATCAAGAAACACATTACCTGAAGAAACATCAATCAAGATGGATTATGTCTGCTCTATATACATTGCTGTAAGTTCCAGTATGAACTTAATTGTATCAAAACTACATAGACATTTTTGACAGGAACTAGACTAAGAAATCAAATCAGATAGCCAGTCCTGGTTTTCTCCCATAAACTTGTCAAAATCATCTAATTCATCTATTAATAAGCACTCGTCGTTGTTTAAAACACCTGTGAATGTTGGATCGACTTGATAATCTGATGATGCAGTACCTGCTGTCTCTTCAACATTCTGCACTTCATTCGTTGTAGCACTACTTCCTTGAACCATTGTTAACTTAGAAAGTTGATAATCATCATGCCAATGGGGCTGTGTTGTCATATTGTTCATCAACTCATCATAGTATCCAACATATCCTGATTCAATATTTTGTATTGGATTCACCATCTGTTGAGGAAGTTGATCACCATATACACATCCATTAGGCCACTGGGGTTGTGTTGTTACATCATTCATATTCTCATCATTACATCCAACATATCCTGATTCAATATTTTGCATTGGCTTCACCAATTCATTAGGCCCTTGTGGTTGTATATCATCATCATTATTATCATCATCATCGTTTTCACATCCTGATTCTTTATCTTTAACTTTCCTCCTAATGTAGCACAAAACAACATCCTCGTGCTTCATCATACCTCTATTTTTCAACGATTTGATTACCTTATCGTCAAGACTATACTCTTTCATTATCCAAGAAACGTCATTAACTTTATCCTTTTTATTTTCTTCATAGGTATAAGTTTTTTTTATCCCAATTTTCTTTGCACCTATTGATTTTCCTTTGCCCTGTCCTTTCCAACTTCCTCCTCCAACCAAAGTTCGAATAAATCTTTTATTGTTTGGTTCTGACTTATTTAATAGAGTAAAAAAATATTTACTACCTGCTTCCATTAACTCCCATGGCTTCTTCCTCCCATAAACATCTTCAAAATTAATATCATTACAAAGGAAATTTTTAGAAGCAACAAATCTTATTAGATAACTAATAAGTTGTTCATCAGTAGGTAGAAATCGAACCCCTAATTCTGAATCGTGATTAATTCTTGCGATCCTCATAATTCTAGTTAAAATATATAGAATGATGCATTATATATAAGTTTTGTTTGTATAATAAATAAGGTAATGGAAATCAAATTAAAGAAGAATTGGGAAATCTAAATGCAAAAAAGCTTTCCATATATAATAAATTTAAAAATTTGATAAATAAATAAATAAATAATAAATAATTATATGATAATTGTAATGAAAAAACTTTCCTTATATAATAAATTTGAAATCTGACGAATAAAATAAATAATTAACAATAATATGATAAGTGAGGCTGCTTCTGCTACGTGAAATAGCTTTGACATTTAACCTTAGAGTCCCTTCACCAACTATTTACTTGTGTGTTGTATAGAAAAAATAATGTTATAGGGTGATATCGTCAAAATTCGTTTTTTTATTTATATATAATAAGAGAAGGAAAAAGTGTCACGTGTCAACATAAAAAAAAAATATTAATTATTATTTTAAGAATCAATTAAAAAACTGAATGCAAAGAAAATAATAATTACTATTAAAAAAGTAAAAACTTATTTCTTAAAAAAATTGTTGAACGGTCAATTGGTAGATAGTTGTAGAAATAGGGTAGTTTTTTTTTCTTTTTCCATTCATTTATTACATTTATCGATATATATATTTTAAAATACCATTTTAAAATTTGATTACGTTAAAAAACGGATGGTTTGATCTCTTTTTAAAATAATAATAATAATAATGATAATAATAATGATTTTAATATGGTTGTTCCTAATTAAAGGCTTAACTGCCCGTGTATTTTTCAAAAAATAAATAAACAGTGGGACAATTTAAAAAATCTAAACCACGTAAAGGAAAGTTGTGGATTCCTAAATATAATTTAACCAAAAATTAATTAAAATTGTCAATATATATATATATGTAAAATTATTTTAATCTATAGATTGAAATTTATCCAAAAAGTAATTCAATAAAAATTATAAAAAAGCTTTATATATACCACTCCGATTAATGATTTGTCTATGTATTCGAAACACATACGAATTTATTTCAATATAATGTATTTAGAATAACATTTTAATTTACAATGTAGTATAATACTATAATAACAGAAAATTATAAAAATACATCAATAATTTGAAATAATTATAAACATGTTAAGGAAATTAATAGAAAATAAAACTTCTATCATGATTATTCATGTATAAATAGTATAATAACTTGACTTTGTTATTGATAGAAGAATCATTATCTCTAAGAATTTATTATTATCATACTATACGATCCCCTCCCTCTCCAAAAAATAAATTAATTAAATAATCAATAAAATTTGTTAATATTATAATAAAAACATCACTTCGTCGTAAATAAAAATAAAATTATTTTCAAATAGCTAAATATAATATGAATATTTGATAAGTGAAAAAGTAAAATCTCGCTATGTATATTTAAAAGTAATGTTATGTAATATATAATCACCCTCACATTGTTACCAAATAGTAAAGATGTGATACTACAACTTGTTATTGGTGTTACTTTCAATCTTATTATTTCTATATATTAAAAAATAATTAACTATCACTTATTTATTCAAGAATTATGAGGGTCAACAATGTTAAATAAAAAAATTAACATATAATTTGTGTAAGATCTGTTAGGTGGCCTTGTACGTTGAATATTGGGCGTGCTTATGACGTACAATCGGTTGCCGGTCGCTCAGAGCATAAGTCTACCAAAATCAAGTCTCACACTTGAGTTTCAGGTGTTTTATTAGAGCCCTTCCTTCCATCTCGTTTGTCACTCTCTTATCTGAGATGCATCACACCAGATACATACGTCTCGCATATCTAGTATCCTAATACATGCTAATTACACTAGATTTTTTGCTAGTGTTATTGCAATAACATCATTATTTATTATATTTGATTTGAAAATCATCTCATTTCTCTATGTTATAAAATTGTAAGTTTGAAAAAAAAAATAGAAAAAAGGAAGAAAAAGAAGGGATAGCCCACCCCAACCCTCGACCCTTTTAGGATTGGATTGAGTTGTTCATTTTCAGGCTTTTCCAAATGAAGGATCAGCCTGTTCTAGCCCTTCAAATTTCTTGATCTGCGAGGCTTAAATCGGATGAGACTTAACCGATTCTTTTTAACAACTCTACTTGAATTGCAAATTAATTATATTACAAACTAATATTTATCTAAGTAATTAATTTCAAATTACCTTATATGAAATTGTTAACACTTTAACACATTGATAATGTGGAAGTTGAAAAAAAAAAAGCGTGGAAGCAACCAAAACACCCAAATTTATTTTGTGGAAGATGACAATAAAATATTTTCTTTTTAAAAAGTGAACATCAAAAAGTGGAACTTTAATTATTGATCACACACATGGCAACAATTTGTAATTTTAGTAGCTTCAATCACAAATGGGCTTTTTTTTTAAATGTTTTGTCGAACTAGTTAAAAGGTTTTGGATTTAGTGGACCATCCATCAATCAAAAGTCCATCAAACACGTATTCTCAATATTCAAAATTGGGGCCATAATCATAATCGTGTTGTTTTTAGATAAACTTTTTAATGTTATTTCATTATATGATCTTGATTTTATTATTACGATATCTATTCATGTATTAGAATTCATTTTAATATGATCTTGTTCAAGTAAAATTAATCAAATGTGATTATTTAACGTGTTAGATTCGTTATCGTTCATACTAGTTTTTTTTTTTTTTAAATAATCAGAAGATGCTTTGTTAGTTTTAGATTTTTTTAGAGTGTAAGTGTGAGATTTAACCATCTTCTAGTGTTTTATTTATATCAAATGCCTTCACAATATGCTTTGGTATAGAGATAGAATGTTTTGTACTTATAAGTTGTTGTTTTTTCAAGTGTTTTCTTGAATATAAGTTAAGATATATTTTTTTTTCTATTGATATTTATATTAGAGTTTGATAGTTTTAAATCCGCTCCACATAATGCTTCATTTGGGAAGAAGTATTTATTCATATCCACAGTTCGATTCCGAGTCATCTAAAAATAAAAATACTTTGTGACGATTTATATCGGTGTACTTGAAAATATTAATGATTGACAATAAGTAATATTTAAGGTTTATTTATACAAATGATTTAAGTAAGAGTTCATAATTATATGAACTTATGAAGTACCAAAGTCATTAAGTTTATTACTTTTTCGAAAATATTTTTCATAATTTATCAATATAAGGCTATGATAAGATATGATTCTACGTTAGATGTCTGAGTTCAAACTTTAACAATAAAATATTTATTTAAAGCGTAAATTCAGATTAATCTAGCGACAAATTTTGATCCAAAAACGTTATGTAACTGAAAGGTTTTACCCAGTGGAAACAATACCTTGTGTCATCATCATTGCAAGTTATTGGACGTTACGATTTTTGGACAAACTCCCAAGTTAAATAAGACAACAATTAAAATATAAACTAGTATAAAAAAACAAAAGAAAAATTATTTTATTCGAGTTGAATAAAAAATGAATATCTTAGTTTTACGTTATAAATAGACAATGTTAGTTAATTGACTATTTAAAATTTTACTTTATTAATGAAATTTCGAGTCTATTTCGTAATTTTATTGCTTTTGAGATCATATGATTTCTTCTATGTGGCAAATGACAATGTGTTTGTTAATATAACGTATAATAACAATGACATACTTAGAGTAATTTTATAAGTGATATTTCAAAAAGATGTTGTATATACCGTTTTATTTCTACTTTGTTAAGGTAAATACTCTATTTCTAGTGGATCTTTAACGCAAGTAAAATATATTTAAAAAAATTATATTTAAAAAAATTGAATGAACCAAAAAATTTAAATAATTTTTTTTATGAAAAACAAATCGTAGCAATAAGATTTAGTCAAAATATTATTGAATATTACTGATTAGACCTTTCGTTTCATTTTAATTCTCCTGTTTTAACTATATACGTAATTTTAAATAAATAAATAAATAAATGTAAATTCTGTAATATGAAATTAAAGATACGTACGCTAGAAGATACCAAAATGGTTGTTTCCCCTTCAATTTTAATTTTGTATTTTTACTCATAATGCTACTGTATATTACTGATTACTCTTTTCGTTTTATTTTGATATTCTATTTTGATTAAATACATAATTTAAGAAAATAAATAATATATTTAAATTGTGTACTCTAAATTTTAAGATATATATTCTAGAAGTACCAAAATGCTTTTTTCCCCTTTAATTTTAATTTTGTATTTCAACCAAAATATTATTGGATATTAATTTTTACTCCTTTCGTTTTATTTTGATAGTCGTGTTTTGACTGAATACATAATTTAAAAAGTATAATATATTCAAATATTTTAATCTTAAATTAAAATTTATGTACTCTAAAAGGCATGAAAAATGTTCTTTTTTCGTTAAATTTCATTTATGTAATTTTAGTAAAAACGTATTGTATACCGATTACTCCTTCTCATTTCATTTTAAGTGTTCTGTTTTGAATAGATACGTAATTTAAGAAAGTAAAAAATATATTTGTAATCTTAAATTAAATATACGTACTTTAGAAGGCACCAAAACCGTTTTTTTTTTTAATTTTAATTTTAATCAAAATGTTATTGTATATTAGTAATTACTCCTGTTGTTTCTTTTTTATTGTCCTATTTTGACTAGATACGTAATTTAATAAAATAAATAATATATTCAAAAATTTTAATCTTAAATTATTACATATTCTAAAAGGTACCAAAATGGTTTCATTTTAATTGTTTTTTTTGGACTAAATACGTAATTTTAATAAATAAATAATATATTTAAATTTTGTAATCTTAAATTTAAATATGCGTATTCCAGAAAGTACGAAAATGCATTTCTTAAAAATTTTGTTTTGCAATTTTAAATGGAAAAGACTAAAATGAAAGAGTTATTAGAAAAGAAAAAAAGTCAAATAAAAAATCAGTAGTGTAATAATTTGTATTTATAATTAAATTAAATGTATTTAGTAATTTTAATATATATTTTTTTTTAATATAAAAGGTAAATTGAGAGTGATGAATATACTAATGAGTGAAAATTTATAGAGAAATCAAGAAAGAGAAAAGAGAGGGAGAGAAAACATAGGAAATGGTGAAGAGAAAATAGGAAGAATCAAGTCTTTCTCTCTCTAGATCTGTAAAAATCCCTTCTTTTTCTCCCCAACTCTCCTTTTCTCTCTCTAGATCTATAAAAATCAAGTCTTGCCTACTTTCTCTCTCTATATCTATATATATATGTCCTGTTAAGACATGAAATAGTACTGAAGAGCTGCTGTTGGTCTTAAAAATTTCATCTTTTTTTATCTAATCAGCTCAATTTTTGGTGAGAATTGATTTTATTTTACTTCCCATTTGTTTGTTATGTTCTTGCTCTGCTGCTTTTCAATTCTTGATTGTCTTGGTTTGTATGTTTTTTGTGTTAATGTGTGTTAATTCTTAATTTGAGTTGAGGGTTTATCGGAAACAGTCTCACTGTAGATCCCCCACTTGTAGGATTATGCTACACATGATATGTTGTTAAGGGGTTTCTTGTTTTTTGATTAATTGGCTTTTGGCTCAATGATTTTGGTTGATTGGTTGCAAATTTTTAACCCCTTTTTTTGTTTTTGTAGTTGGAAATATTTTGTTGATTTGGGGAATTTTTTTAAAAATTGAACTGTGGACTGAAAGCTTGAAGCATCTTGTTATAAGGTTTGAAAGGTCAGTTTATATTCCTTAGAAATAAAACCAAAATATTAAAGGACTCTTTTATTCTGGGATAGTAGAATCTGTGCTTTCTGTTTTCAAGAAAAATGAGAATTTTAATCTACAAAAGTTGGTCTTGTTTGGCCATAGATTTTGAAGTTGAAGTGCTTGTACATGTATTTTAGGTGGAAAATTTTGAACTGTTTGTAAGTAGAAGTCCCAAAATTCCAGAAATTGGTATGAGATAGTGTCTGGGAACTTGAAAATGTTTAAAGATTAGATTTTGAGATGAAATTTCACGGCTAAACAGATATATGAAGATAAAATTTTAAAATCTACGAGGAAAATGTATGGCCTAACGCTAGCGAAGTATGTGAATTTATTCGTAGTTTGATTGAGACAGAGTCTTTCTGCTTTTCTTTTCTGTTTTGCCATTCTGTAGAGAATATTAGTATTTGTTCCCATCAGTCTCTCTGATATATGCCTTACCTTTTTCTTTGAGAATCAGAAGATAAGTGTCCTTTTCCGTGTCGTCTCAGCATGGTGATTTTTTTTTTTATTGTGATAGAGATAATTCTTGGTTGTGCAAATATTCTAATTTGTACAGTAAGTTAAGTTCTGTCAATAAAGCAACTGCTCCGTGAGCCTGCAAATGTGCCATTGAAGTTAAGTTTTTATTAGTTGTCACTGAGGTTGGCTTTTTCTGTGCTGCTCTAGATTTACTGTAATAGATTTTGCTTGATATGTTGTGTTGTGATACTAATTCTTGATTTTCGTCTCTTTCAGTTGGTATATATTGAACTACAGACATGAACATGAATCATTTGACTGTTGAAACTGAAGATACTCTTGCTAGCTTGCTTGAAATTGCATCCAACAACGATATAGATGCTTTTAAAAGATGGATTGAGCATGATCTATCCAGTATTCATGAGGTTGGGATGTGGTATGGGCGCCAAAAGGGTTCAAGGCAAATGGTTCTCGAGCATAGAACCCCTTTAATGGTTGCTGCTATGTATGGTAGTATTGATGTTTTAAAGCTGATTCTTTCTCTAGCTGGAGTTGATGTGAATCGTTCTTGTGGCCGTGATAATAGCACTGCCCTTCATTGTGCTGCCTCAGGTGGATCTTTGAATGCTGCTGAGGCTGTCAAGTTGCTTTTAGAAGCTGGTGCTGACCCAAACTTCAAAGATGCCTATGGTCATCGCCCTCTTGATGTTTTAGTTACTTCTCTGAAGGATCATACCATGAAATCGTGTCTAGAAAATCTGCTCAAAACTGATGGTATGGGAGATTGCAACCTGAGGGTGTCTATGGCCAGTTCAAACTCAAATTCTCCACCACTTTCGCCTTCTCTTGGAAATATATCACCATCTTCTGCTTCCGATACAACTTCTTCCCCGAGGAGTGCAAAATCTAGTGACCTCCCTGTACCCTCTCCTCCAGAGAAGAAAGAATACCCAATTGATCCTTCCTTGCCTGATATAAAAAACAGCATCTACTCCACAGATGAATTCAGGATGTTCTCATTTAAGATCAAGCCTTGCTCTCGTGCATACTCCCATGATTGGACTGAATGTCCATTTGTCCATCCAGGTGAAAATGCTCGAAGAAGAGATCCAAGAAAGTACCATTACAGCTGTGTACCTTGCCCGGAGTTCCGCAAGGGAGCTTGCAGACGAGGGGACATGTGCGAATATGCTCATGGGGTTTTTGAGTGCTGGTTGCATCCTGCACAATATCGAACCCGGCTTTGCAAAGATGGTACAAACTGTGATAGAAGAGTTTGTTTCTTTGCCCACATGCAAGAGGAACTCAGGCCACTGTATGTCTCTACTGGTTCTGCTGTTCTGTCACCTCGATCAAATGCTTCTGCTGCTAATGCTATGGATTTTGCTGCTGCAATGGGCCTTATACCTGGTTCTCCATCCTCAATCTCTGTCATGTCCCCGTCACCGTTCACTCCTCCAATGTCTCCCTCGGCTAATGGTGTTCCAAACATGGGTTGGTCACCACAAAATGTCCCAGCTTTGCATCTTCCTGGCAGCAATCTTCAGTCCAGTCGCTTGCGTTCATCATTAAATGCAAGAGATATCCCTGCTAAAGACCTGACTATGTTGTCTGATTTTGATGTGCAGCAACAGCAGCTACTAAATGGACTCTCTTGCCTATCCCAGTCCAGCATGAGTGCTAATTCTTTTAACCGTTCAGTTCGTCCTAAGACCTTAACCCCTTCAAATCTCGAGGATTTATTTTCTGCTGAGGGCTCATCTCCTAGATTTTCTGACCAAGCTTTATCTCAAGCTGTTTTTTCCCCAACCCACAAGTCTGCGGTTTTCAACCAATACCTGCAGCAGCAGAAGGCCATGTTGTCTCCGATTAATACAAATTTTTCACCAAGAAATGTTGACAATTCTCTGTTGCAGGGCTCTTTTGGAGTTCCATCATCGCGGAGTATGTCTCCCCGAGGAATGGAGCCAATCTCACCAATGAGTTCCCGTGTCTCAATGCTTGCTCAAGGTGACAAGCAACATCAATTTAGGAGTCTCAGCTCTCGTGATCTTGGTTCCAGTGCTGCTTCTGCCATTGCTGGCTCTCCCTCAGATACTTGGTCAAACTGGGGTATAGCTCCAGGAAAGCCAGACTGGGCTGTCAATAGCGAGGAGTTTGGTAGGCTAAGGCGATCATCATCATTTGAGCTTGCCAACAATGGAGAAGAGCCTGATCTATCTTGGGTCCAATCTCTTGTCAAAGAATCACCACAGGAAGCTAAGAACAAGTCTGCATCTCGAGTATCAGGCCTTACAGGTTCTGGTGCAGATATCAGCGAAGGCTCAACATCTGGTTCCCAGATTGAACAATATGATCAACTTGGTGCATGGATGGAGCAAATGAAGCTCGATCAGCTTATAGCTCGGTAAAATATCCTTATTTTCATTTTACCGATCCTTGACCTTACCAAAGCATAAGGCTTCGGAAATGGTCATTGGTCTCGATTCTTGGTGTTCACTTCATGTTGGCTTGGAAGCAGGCCAGCAGCAGTAGAAGGTCCATGATTCTGAAGAAAATTATTTTTCTAATTTGATTTAAAGCAGGTACAAGAGAAAAACCTGTTTACGCGAGTTTTCTCTAACCTTACAGTATGTAGACTCATTACTCATAAGAAAATTTTACCCTTGCTTATTTGGATCAGATTACTGAAAGCAGTTGTCATGTTTGTGACAATTATGTATTAACATGAAATTATTTCATCTGAATATTGTTAAATGTGTTGAATTTTTTTGGTCCAGATGTGTATTTTCTGTATTCTGATGTTTGTTACTTGGAATATTGTTAGTGTTAAAAGGTGCTGTGTAAAGGTTGATTAAAAAAACTTTCTGATTGTAGTTGTTGAAGTAAATTTGGAATCAGAATTTCATATTCTCCGAGCCCTTGCACGCACCTCGAGTATTTTTTATGATTTTTGCTACCTCCTACCAATAAATGTGCCTACTAATGCTTAGACAGAGAAAAGAAATATGATTTTTGCTACCTCCTACCAATAAATGTGCCTAATAAGGCTTAGACAGATAGAAGAAATAAACAGTTTTTTTTTTTTTTTTGACTTGGTCGATATTTGAACCTTAGGCATACCCATAGTGTTAGAGTCGGGATTTTCATACATGAAATTTTAACTTGTGATCTAAAGCAATTTTTGAATCTCTTTTGCATTTACTAGAATTTTCCCTTGTATGTTTCAAAACCACTTAGTGTTTATTCTATTTGCATAGTATAATTTATTAGTGAACGAGATTCAATTGAATTTTTTTTTTTTTCAAGCTATTTTCATCGCTTACTTCATTAACCACTGGATTGCTCTCTTGAATGTGATACTTATTCTTGGAGATTGATATGATTCTTACTTGCAATACATGGAAATCCTTAGTTGTGGACTTGTGGTGGATTCCAATTCCCAAAAAGTAGGATTTGATGTTTTGGTAAAATTTTTTATTAGATTAGGAATAATGAATCCTTGTATTTTAAGAAATAATTATGATAGTGGAGCTTCATGGTAATATATAATAATAATTCATTAGATGCTGTTAACTTTTATGTGCATGTGGAATTCCCAATTGGTATAAAGAATTTCAAAAACATCTAATATGCTTTAAGTTCCTTTTAGATAAATAATAAGATTCCAAAAGCTGATGTATAAAGAATATTGGCTTAAGTAAGTCCCTTTTAGGAAATTATAGAATGTAAACGATACTTAGAAGATTAACATGATTCTAGTGTATGTGTAAAATAAAAACAAAGAAAAAACTTATAAATAAATATTATAATAATATAAATATATATAACCATGATTAATTTTATAATAAAGGAAAAAAAAAGAAGAAAGATGTCCTTTTAAATTGGTGGATTTATCTTTTTTCTTTATTTTCTTTTATTGTTGAAAGTTATATCTTTGGTCTTGAATTAACCAAATGGCATCATATCTTAGAATTTGTAAATGATAAGGACTGAAAATTCAGTAGTTGAAAATAACCTTTTTTTTAAAATAAATGAATAAAACCATAAACTAAAAACTAAAAATTTCTAAATTATGAGTCTCTTGAGTACTAGGAAAAGGCAAATAGAGAAACAGATAGGAAAAAAAATACATTTTAAAAAAAAATATTGACCCTTTATGTAATTAGTACTAATTTAATTGTGATACCAAATTGTATAATTATGTTATTTTATATTGGAGCTTAAAGAAATAAGATTATTATGTGGTCAGACTCCTTTTTTTTTTTTAAAAATAAAATAAAAGAAAACAACGTTTCATGTTATGATATGTTATATTATGTGTTCTCTATATTTGCTATGATATTCAAAATATTATTTAGATAAATAACGTCGTTATATAGAGATTTGATTTCGTTAATTATATGTGAAATAAAAAGCAACTAGTATGATATGATTTGATTAAAGTAATGTTAGAGAAAGCAAACATATGTATATCATGTATATTCAATTCAACTATGTTTCTGAAGTGATTTGAAGTTGTCATGATTCTAGTTTCTTCAAATTTTATATATTAATTAAAATGGACATATCTCTATTTATTAATTTTATATCTTTGTTTGTTTATTTGTTTGTCTATGAAGGTTGAATTTGAGGGAAACTTTTATAATATTCCTTATTGTTTTTTTGTATTTTTTTTCTGGTTATACAGTTGGAGGAATAATACTTTGACCATAACATACCTTTTGAAAACAATACATCATTATATTTTAAAAAAATGTTGGAGCTAGGTTTCTTTTATTTAGTGAAAACAAATAAATAATTAAGGTTTAGAGTGAGGGGTTTCTTAGGTGTGATACAAGTCAAGGTTGTTGTAAATCCGCGTTAGCTAAGGCTAGTATCACAAACATAGATATCATTAGCAAATCCGCGTTTGCTAAGGCTCGTATTCACAAACATAGATATTATTAGCAAATTCGCATTTGCTAAGGCTAATATTCACAACCATAAATATTATAAATACTTAGTCGAGTCGTAGCTGAATATTAGGTTAGGAAACCAAAAGGCAGACATAGTCCTTGCACTACTAGTCTACCTTTAGCCTTTATGTCTATATGACTCAAGAAGTCTTGTTTTACTTTTTGGCAAAACAAAAATTCATGAATTTAGGCTAATGTTTCCATCACATTAATGCTATGTAAAAAAGGAAATCAAGAGCAAAAGGGTAAATTTTAGCTAGAGGTTTATTACCTTGTTTTATGAAAGAGGATTCATGTGATAACTTTTAAATGCTTTTATGACTATACTTAACTTTATAAAAGGAACTTGACATTCAACTCATTATTCAGTACTCGTAGTGGAATGGATGAATTTTTTTTTACCTTTACTTAGAAGTCTAATCGTGTTCGAAAAATCTTGACATACAACACTTTTATCCTTTAACGGATCTTACGAGTCACAGATTTGAATTAGTCGGACCATCTAATTTAGTTATTGGCACATCCTTTCTTAGTCACTTCAACAAAAGGAAATTTATTCAAATTGTTTCTCTTTATAGGTGAAACAAAATCATTCAAGAATAAGTTAGGCATTTCCTTGTAAGTAATGGTGGAAATCAAATCAGCTCCCCAACCATTACATGTGTTTCATAACATTACATTATATTTATTATTAGGTAATGTAACCATCTTTCACTATCAAAAATCTAATTTTGAATATATATGACAATGTCTTTTGCCAAACATCTTAATTAGTATCCACTACCAAACATATGGAATGTTATTTGCATAATTCACGATATCCGAAAAAGCTTACACACATCTTGATTATTTCATGTGATAATTGACTACCTCTCACCGATATCGTTACCATGCAACTTTGCCTAGCTACCAAGGCAGAAAAAAATAAGAAGAAATCACCCATTATGTTAGCCTCTCCTGGAATTTAAACAATAGACCTCATGATTCTGCTATCACTTCATTTATTATTATGTCACATCCTTGGGAGCATATTTAAGGAAATATTAATCCTTGTTACTTCTTCATGGATAATATAGAGGTGGAATTTGAGCATATTACATCAGTCATCAAATAATGAACACAAGTTGGGATTGGGTTCTCTAACCTAAAAAAATTTGAGGTGTATCACACATATATTTGTGTATATTCCATTTATATGGTCTAGTCATCCTTCATTTTCACCATTCTACTTACATTTACTATGGGCTTAGCCTATGCCAACCCTACTCCAAAATTTGTAAATGGAAACATGTGAGTGAATTTTTATCTTATTAATACACTCTAATAGCTCAAATAGTGTTGATCACTCAACTTATAGTGATTGGCCATCAAAGTGTCAAGTCATTAAAGGAGGTGCATATATTAAGTTTATAACTATTGTTACTATTAAATAACTTGTTATAAGTTGAATGATCATTCAAACATTCAATTTTATGAAAATTCTATACTTTAAAAGTGGAAAAGGAAATTATAATTCTCGTTTCGATTTTCAATTTTCAAAATAATCATGAAGAAGATAATATACACGCAGACTTTAAACTACACTTAAAAGAAGGTAGACAATTAGCTAAAACAACGAATGAGATAATATCGAAGTCATGCAAAGAGTCCTTCTTTTACTTATGTTACCTTAAATTATTGAAATATTTTTTGAAAAATAAAATAAAATAAAAATGCCACTAAAATAGAAGTACATTTTCTCCAAAAGGAAATTAGATTTATTTGAAGCTTTTCTTGAAAATATCAATAATTAGTTAAATCCATTAATTATGGACCTACCAATCTTTTCTCCTCAACTACATCAATAAATAGGCACAATAAATTTTCATGATATGTATAAATACACTGGTTGTATGTGTCGAGTTGTAAAAATAATACTTATCTGTTCATATTTATTTGTCTATTATATTTAATAATATATGCTTATTTATAAATTATAGTTCAAGAGATAATGAGTAAGGTGACTTATAATAATTCAAATAATATGATAAAATTATATTTTATTTATTGCTTCTTAAAAATATGTCAAATACAATACTCACTTGGTTATAAATATCGCATTAAGGATAAATAGGCAAGTCATTAATATTCATATGACTTTTAATTACATTAAGGATAAATAGGTAAGTAATTGATTACTATCTATCTCCACTTTTAATTGTTATAATATCATATTTTTTTATATAATTTTTAAATATTTAATTTTTAAATTTAAAATATTAAATTAATATAATCTAATTTAACTTTAAAAATTAATCTATTTTATCCATTAAATTATTGATATGTTATATTATATAACAATAAAAGAATGATGAATCTCTATTAAATCTAAATTATTGTTGAAAAGTTTCATATTGAGGTAAATTACACTAAGAAGATTCAAATACGAGGAGTCTTATAAAAAATGAAAGAGTATTTACTATTCGACGCGATACACCATAATACCATATATATATTAGCCAAGAATATGTAACATGCAAAAGATTTATCATCTTCATTTCACCATTTTCAGTCATTGAGTATCCCTTCATTCAGATCTCAATATGGCTATTGCAGCAGCAGCTGTAATCGTCCCTATGGGCATTATATTCTTCATCTCTGGCCTCTTCATCAATCTCATACAGGTATACCTTCAAAACCCTCACTTGGGTTTTTCCCCCTTTTCTTGTTTTGCTTCTTCTTTTGTGTGAATTTTTGCTGGATTTTTCATATGGGGTTTCTCAGTTTCAAGTAAAAATGAAGTCTTTTGCTTATTTATCTATGATTTGTTAAGTTTTATGGTAAATGCAGTACAGAATTAGCTCTGCTTGTACTTTATTTTGCTATTTTGTTGAATGAAATTGGTGAATGGATTTTGATATGGTGTTGAAATTCCAGGCTGCTTGCTTTGTCTTAATAAGGCCATTTTCAAAGAACATATACAGGAGGATTAATAGAATTTTTGCAGAACTTTTATGGCTGGAGCTTGTTTGGTTAGTTGATTGGCGGGCTGGTGTAGAGGTAATTCGTTTTGGATATATGTATGTTTATGTTATTTTGATAAGTTTAATTGTTTTATAATGATTTTGAAATGGGCT
Source organism: Solanum lycopersicoides (assembly GCA_022817965.1). Lineage (NCBI taxonomy): Eukaryota > Viridiplantae > Streptophyta > Magnoliopsida > Solanales > Solanaceae > Solanum > Solanum lycopersicoides. The sequence continues at coordinate 92,911,633 of CM040627.1, forward strand.
ACGAGTTCGTTTGTTAATATGCCAAAGGATAACAATATACATTGTGTAATTCCACAATGGGGTCTGGGGAGGATAGAATGTACACAGACGTTATCCATATCTTTGTGGTGTAGAGGAGCTGTTTCCGAATGTAAATGTAGAAATTTATGCCAAGAATGTAAATGTAAAAAGTTACAGTCTTGGCATGTAAGCAATTGCCCAAATAACAAGAAGCTCTTTTATTTAACATGATTGGCCTGTCCTACTAGGATTTTGTACTCATTGTTAAGAATATCGTATGAAAGTTACTGGGAAATTTGATATTACTAATCAAGAACCTTTACTAGATGGGAATGAGGACTTGAATTATGGATAAGGATTTGCTAAGATAGTTTCTTTTTCTGTTCCATGCTGCTATGATGATTATTTTCTCAATAATTCGCGATCCCAAAAAAGTATAGGAGAACAACAAAAGATTTTGAAAGAAGCTAAGCAAGCATGACAGTGTTGTGAATGTTACCAATATGGGGGTAACTATGTATAATAAATCCATAATTTAACTTCATTGATATATTTGTCTGCACTGCCATTAGATTCATTATGGTTCCTTGCATTGTAGTTTTTTCCATATTCTTAATACTTTTTGAGGTTCTCGTTGCTTTCATGTCATACTTTACCCTCTGTATTTACCAAAACTCTGGGTTGATCTCCTGGGAAAATGGCAAATGTTCAACTGAGTTGAGATAAGATGGGAATATTACATACTTTTGATTTGCTTTCAATCAGTTTCTTCATATGTTTGCCACATGATACTTCTGTTCTCATTGATGAGTTAATCTGGTTGCAGATTAAACTGTACATGGACCCAGAAACTTTTAGATTAATGGGTAAGTTGGATTCCATTTTCCATTTATACGTGTTCGTAACCTATATTTTGTCAAGTTTTTTCAAGTAGTGCTTATTCTTGCTGTGCTGGTTGATCTTTCCAGGTAAAGAACATGCCCTGCTGATAGCGAATCACAGAAGTGACATTGATTGGCTTGTTGGATGGGTCTTAGCTCAGGTTTGCACAATTATAGCCACTGTTTGGTGATCTATTATGTTGAAACCCTTAAGCAAACAATTTTTCCTATGCAAATGTATTCCTGTGATACTTTTATATCTAACTCCATACATGTCTATGCTCATCGCCTACATACGTTTTGTTATGGATTTTTGTCTTGTAATTTAGCTGTAGTAATTTTATAGGAACTTTACCTTTATTGCTTGATGGAGATGTGTCTTTCAGGCGATTACTAATAAATATTATCAATTGGCTTCTTTTTGTTGATTCTTGAATCCTTCAATTGCAGCGATCCGGTTGCCTTGGTAGCGCATTAGCTGTTATGAAGAAATCTTCCAAATTCCTTCCTGTAAGTTCTTTGAGTGAACTTTTTCTTTCTTTCTTTTGATCAGTCAAGTGTTTGGAGTGAATGTTATAAAGATTTTCACTCTTCTTTTGACCGAAAGCGAGTTGCTATCCATTTCTCACTAAATTTTAGTGTAGAGCAGCTCTCAATTCCCATATTATCCTGCAATTTTTTTGTGATTCTGGAAGAGTAGTGGCTTTGTTGTGTTTTTTGGAGTTTTATAAGTTCATTGTGCATAAAATGGATGTATGGTCCCCATTGAAGTAAATTCTAACCTCAAGAGGAAAATCGCTTACAACAACAACAAAATACCTAGTGTAATCTCACAAAGTGGGGTCGGGTCTCGGGAGGGTAGGGTGTATATAGAACTTACCCTGCCTTGAGGGTATCTGCATTTATTTGAATATGGTGGTATATTGTTAACAGGAAGGAAACATGATCTTAGCATTTTGCTCTTGTTTTTGTTAGTGATCGCTCCTAAACACTTTTTAACTATTTTTTCCTTGAAGTTTCTATTATATATATATGGGACTCTCCCAGTTTTTTTTCTTTTACTCAATCTCTCTCCCAAGGTCACTAATCTTACGCATTATGCAGGTACTTGGTTGGTCAATGTGGTTTTCCGAGTACCTATTCCTTGAAAGAAGCTGGGCCAAGGATGAAAACACGATAAAGGTATAGTTAAGCCCGATCGATTTAGTCATTCATTGCACATTTAAACATACTTGAGCATCTGCGTATCCAAATACTTTCAATACTACAAAATGCATATCTAGATTTACATTTCTCTATAGTTTGGCTTGTCGATGAGTGTCCGGGATCTGTTTTGTCTTTGTTGATTTACAACTAATTATAATTTGATACTTATGCGGTCAAATTTGCAGTCAGGTCTTCAACGGCTACGAGATTACCCTCAACCTTTCTGGCTGGCACTTTTCGTTGAAGGCACTCGCTTTACACAGGCAAAGCTTTTGGCTGCTCAAGAGTATGCAGCCTCAGCAGGGCTACCTGTTCCAAAGAATGTGTTAATTCCTCGTACCAAGGTGAGCACCAAACGTTACCTGGTTTCCCCAACTATCATATTTGAAGTAGAGATTGTATATTGTATCATAAGTAGGCTGATGCTTTTGAATTCAAGTTATTACACAAATCATGAAGAGATTCTCTTCAAGTTTGTAATGGATCCTAAAGTTGGTAGTGTTGTCACATTTTGCCTTGTTATCTATTATGAGATTGTATTGAAGAAACCAAATGTTTATTTATTTGATGATTTCAGGGATTTGTCGCAGCAGTCAGTCATATGCGCTCATTTGTTCCAGCTATTTATGATGTTACATTTGCCATGCCTAAAAGTTCACCAGTGCCAACAATGTTGCGAATCTTCAAGGGTCAATCTTCTGTGGTAGGCAAAATTATCAATAACTTGGAGTTCTGGTATTGTATCAAACCCTCCGCAAGTCATTTATTGCTTCAGTATAACAAGTTATAACTGTCTTGGCACTATGTTAATCTGAATAAGTTAGTTCATCCATTGTTAATTAATCGATGACTTTTCTGTTAGTTTCATGTTTATGAGTTGGGGAACAATTAGGATGTAAGTATAGGCTCATTAAGTTAGCAAAAGGAAAGGCGCTATGTTTAGTTTCAATGTTTATTTGTTATGGTGCAGATTCATGTGCACATCAAACGCCATGAGATGAAAGATCTACCAGAAAATGATGAAGCCACAGCTCAATGGTGTAGAGATATCTTTCTGGCCAAGGTTACCTTTCTTTCGTGTTGAATCTCCATAGGAAACATCTAACGTATCTCGATAATCTAGTGTTTAGATTGACATTATACAACTGTTTCTCGTTTTATCTGCACCAGGACAAACTGCTGGACAAACATATTGCTGAAGACACCTTCGGAGAACAACAGCTGCAGAATGTTGGCCGCCCAGTAAAATCCTTCGTGGTAAGAAACATGTTAGCTAAGCTAGATAAATCCTTCCTACATCTCTTTCTTTCTTGTGAGAATCAAGAAATCTCGAGGGTTGGTGCACGATTTGAAACTTGGTGGATATTAGGTTCCCCTATTTATGTTCTCTACTTAAACGTGTACCTAGCTCACACATCACACTAGAGGCAGATGTTTGAATACCAACACCAGGTTGATCTGCACCCAGTACATTCAACGCAGATCACAAAATAGTAGATATGGACCATAACTTCAAAGAGAACTTCAAATATCAAAACCCATACAACTTAAATCCTGGATCCGCCTCTGTTTCATGACATGCACCTAACCTAATCCACACATCATATGTCGCGCTCTAATCACTAGACCACATTTAACTTCTTTTATTTCTCCAGCAAACTAATTTGATCTTTTCTAAATAACAGGTTATTGCATCTTGGGCATGTATTGTCTTATTGGGTGCTATAAAATTCATACACTCAACAGCATTACTGTCTTCATGGAAGGGTGTTGCAATTTCAGCTGCACTATTAGCTGTTGTTACACTACTTATGCAAATCTTGATTAGATTTTCTCAGTCAGAACGCTCAACACCAGCCAAACCAAGTACTGTTAATCAACATTCAACAAATGGACAACAAAAACAACACTAACACACATTCTTCACATCTGAAACAGAGATTACACCTGCAAATTTATAGCATTTAGTCCTTCATCAGAAACAGATTATGCAGAGCAAGTTACACGTTCCATTTCGAATAGTTAAAAGGGTAAATCTATCGTAATATTAGCCTTAAGCATATAGTTTCTTACTTTTGATATTTATCGTCTATTGTATTTCAGTTACAGCGTTATTTTTTTGTTACTATACTCTACTGTTTTCCTTATCAATAATAATAGACATGTTCTCTATTCTGTTGTGTTCCTTTCTTCGATAACTACTTTGATTTGCTTTACTCGTGAAAAAAGAAATGAGTATATATATATATCACATAAAAGTATGGATGTATAATCAAATTTATAACAGATAATTGAAAAATAGGTTTATTTCAATTTGAATATTTGTATACATTGACAAAGAAGGAAAATTTTATAGAACTCAAATCAACAAATAGTAATTAAATTCAAGCATGAAAAGCATTTCAAAACTTCACAGTCTTCTTCAAATTCAATGCTTCAACAGAGCGACGAGAGAGATGAGCAGAGACATTCCAATAACAGCACCAGAAACTGGCAAAGAGAATCCAGCTCCGGCATTCGGCGACGGAGCCGGTGACATTTCAGGCACCTGTGCAGAGACAGCGATGGCGGCGAAAATCGCAGCGAGGACAAAAGCCTTGAAGATGCTAACTTGCGCCATTTTCGATTAATCTAATAAAACCACAGAATTAAGCTGAATCAGAGAAGAAATTTGTAATTGTTGTTGGAGATTTATGAAAGGGTGATGAGTATTTATAGGTAGTGAATCGAGGAAAATGAGGGCGGAGAAGCGGACGCGTTGTTGAAAGAGTCCAACTCAGATCAGTGTTGGACGGCGGCGGACGGTGGTGCTAATGATTGGAGGAGATCGTGGGCGGTGGCCGATTAGGTTCTGTTTGGCACATGGTTGTTGACCTATTCATGTTCTATGCTTGAATAATGTCATTGAAGCACTTGGTTCACTTATTAATTACATTATTTAGGCATAATTAGGGTGGGCATGTAATATACTGTCATATCGTACTGAATTTTTCAGTATCGTGATATTGATATTATGGTATTTAATGTGGTATATGATATATATTTTAATTTTTTGATATTTAGTATGATTTCTTCTATTTAGATATAGCATAACAAAATACTCAATATCACATCAAAGTATATAGTTATATAAATTACATATATATTATTAAGATATCAACAAATATGCAACCTAATATTAGTATAAACTTAATATTTAGAAGTTAAAACTTTGAATATTCTATTTTGATTGACATGTCTTTGTATTATAATTGATTAACAAAAACAGTTGTTTGTACTTATATATATATATATATATATATATATGTTGTAATGAGTTAGTATGATACAATTAAGACCTTTTTTAAGGGAAATATTTCATATATAGCCACTTAAAATTAACTTAATTACTCTACATAGCTATAGTTTGATAATTAGAATTCGTAGCTACATGTTATATGGAGGAGAGAGGCGAGCGAGACTGGGAGAGTGAGGAGAGAGGCGAGAGAGAGGGGGAAAAGAGTGGGAGAAAGGTGATTGTATATGTATATTAGTTAGATAATTGTATATTATACATATATATTTGTATTATGGCAAGAGAGATTGGGAGAGGGAGGAGAAAAGCGAGCGAAATCGAGAGAGGGAGGAGAGAAACGAGCGAGAGAGGACAGACCGTGGGAGAGAGGTGAATTGTATATGTATATAATTGTATATTATATATACATATGCATTTGTATATATGGCAAGCGAGATTGAGAAATGGAGGAGAGAGGCAAGCGAGATAGGGTACAAAGTGGGAGAGGGGTGAATTGTATGTGTATAGGTTAAATAATTGTATATTATAGATATGTATTTGTATATCATGGCGAATTATATATATATACAAACGTGACTAATTATACAAGCTCAAAGTCAGCCCACGTAATTAATGTATAATATTAATCGCGAGTGGTAATTATACCAAACTATAGCAATGACGAGTAATTAAATAGTATAAGTTTGCTTAACCTCGTAATTGTCCCTTTTTATTATTATTGAAGTCATAATACACTATTATACAAATATATATTAGTTGAAGTTAAACAGATTATGATTACCGATTTACCATACCATAAAATACCGCAATCGTACTTCAATATACTAAACCATGCCGAATTAAATTGGTATAGTAATGATATAATGTTTTGAAAATTGAATATCAAAATTACGATATCAAACTTTTAAATATTGTATTGTATCATATCATGTCCACCCCTAGGCATAATACATAGATAAATATTCAAATTTGGCTTTTACCGGATAAGTAAACATAATCGACACACTGCTAAAATTGACATCAGATAACTGAAATAGACTTTATTCATTTGAAAACACCTCAATGCCCGCTATGTCATTTTGACATTGATGAGAACTATGAGATTATATAATCTGATATTTAAGCAAATCATATTGATTCAATATAGTAGAGAACGTGACTTTTTTCCCTAGTCATTCCATGATCTCCATAGGTCCATCTACGCTAGTCATAGGATCTTGAACTAGTGCACCAATTGGCAAGACCTTAAATTTGATTATTTCGGACATATAGTCGATGTATTTACCTTCCATCTCCCTCGACGTGCCTATTAGCATCACACCTGTAAATTCTTCAGGATCATCGTCTTCACGATGTTCTTTAACCACTTTATGAGCTCTTGTAAGCTCATAGGGATGTAATCGAAGAGCTCGCAAGGGGAATTCCACATTTGGTTTCACAAACAAGTGACTGAAATAGGACCACATGGCTGCACAAGAAGTGAAGAATCTAACAGCCAGGATGTCAACGGAAGTAGCCACCCCAGCAGCCCATTATTGCTTGACACCATGTATTAACAAGTCCGGTTTTTGAGTTTCCAAGATGTTGAGCAGATTTAGTTTAGCCATTTGGAGAGCTTTTTAAAGGGTGGAATGGAGATGGAGTGGGAGGCCATTGGTTGTATGATGGTGAGGAGGAAGCTCTTGCAAGTCTGGTAATTGGAGTTCCACAAGATATAAAGAAGAACAATAGCTGATGAAACTTGTGTTAATAGGTGAAGAACACAGGTCAACCAAGAAACCTCTATCCACGAACTTTTTGGCTAGCTCGAGAAATGGAGAGATATGACCATACGCCAGCCATGGAAACAAGAATACCTTCTACTTGATAAGATTCTGGACACATTATCGTGTATTCGTGCAGAGGCACATAGTGTGAGTTCTCAATGCTTACAAGGCTCAGATGAATATGACAATAAATAGGAGTTATTATCTCTATAGGCAATCAGAAAGGGATATCAACAAACAAAAAATCAACTTACATTGTTTAATATGTCAGATAGTTTGTGAACTTGTCTCTAATGTTACTATATTATATATACATTTGTTTAAAGTTTCTAATCTTCTTATTCCTCAAGAACATAAGTTGATCTAAAATAATATTTCCTTTAAACTGCAAGATACATTATAAGTTCTAGTTACAAGACTCCAATGAAACTTCCTTCGGGTTTCTCACGTTGAAGCTCGACTAATCTAGATACCTTCTTTACATACTACATCTCTCCTCTGTGTTCAGTGTACCAATTACATGAAAATTAGCTTTGTTTTATCCTTCATGTTTCACCATGGAGCTGAGTTTTGCTCTAATTACCCCAAAAAACAGCTCAAAACCTTGTTTTTCTTTAGTTTTTGCCTTTCCAGGTTGTTAATTTCCAGACTATATAAACTATTAATGTACTTTCAGGTATAATCACCTTCTTAGATAACAGAATAATCACTTGCATTAGAGAATGAAAAAAAACAAATGGAAGTAAAGAACCAATTTTTATACTCAAAAACAAAATTTTATAATCAGAAAATATATACTGCCAATAGATCAATCTCAATACATACGAAAAAACACCTAAATCCACAACAAAATCAATAAACACTACTCTCACAACTGAAAAACACACACAATCACCACTACATCAAAATTCTAATGCCTGAAGATAGCAGCAACACATAGAATGAGAGAAGTTCCAACTAACACACGGGAAGACGGCAAGGAGAAAGCCGCACCGGCGTCAGGTGCCGGAGCTGGAGCTAATCCTAATTCCTGAGCCGAAGTTTCAGCCATAGCTGAGAACACAGCAACGATGAATACAACGAAGAATACGTTGATAATGCTAGATCGAGCCATTTGATAAACAGATTTAATAGAAGAAAAAGTGACTGGAGATTGATCGGCGGATGAGTGTAGAAATGAAGAAAATTAGGGTTCAGATGTGTGGGAATTGAAGAGAGGAGTTAGTGAATTTATAGAGGGTGGGTGGGGGAGGAAACAGCTGGCGACAGAATATTGATAAGTGTAGTTTACCAAACGAAAGATATTAAACAGCTGGGGAATGTGAAAGCTGTAAAGTTCAGCATTACCTATTATTGTACGCAATTATTTGTCCACATTAAACAGATGAATCTCTGCTAATCATTTTAGGCTCTCCATTAATTTGGATTTAAAAATATTTTTCCATTTTTGCCAGTCATTACACCAAAAAAAATAATATGAATTAGGCGGCCTAATAATCAATTTTCTAAAAAAGTTACTTTAAATCATGATATACTTTTTCTAGAATTTGCGTTCCTTACTCATGTAATTAACTAGTCTATTTTTATATGTCTAAGTCAATAAATTAGTTCATCTGTCAACTGAATTAAGAGTGTAGTGTATGATGTTTTAAAGCAAAGAAGATATACGATTAGCAATTATCTTAAGACTTATAATCCAAAGAAGCAAAACCTAATACATAATGGCAAAGTAGAAGAAAACACACAGCATAAACAACATTTTGCAGCATATGGTGTAGAGGTTTTGCATTATATAAAAGTTACTTTCGCTTAGATTGCCTTTTATCCTCCAGTCTTCTTCGAGCAGCTTCGAATTCTTCCTCACTTGGCTCTGTCGCAGATGGATCCCCACCGTATTTGCTAGCCAAAGATGAGAACATAGAATTCATTTTGCCCCTCCGTTCATTTTGTCGCTGAGAAATAATAGCAAACAAATCGTCTGGTTCTTTCTTTGATCTGCAACATTTCAATTTTTCTCCGGTTACAATAATATATAGCACATTCAGAGTTTCAGTTAGCGATGCATAATATGATAAAAGATGACTCACTTTTGTCTGCGTTTCAATGGGCTTGTAGGCGGTTTTGTTTCAGACACTTCCTTTGCCCATTTCTCATATGCTTTGGTTGACTTTATCTCCCCTGTCAACGCAAAAATACAAGTGTGATCACTTCCAAGTGAAGAAAGAAACAAAGTTTAACGAGCGAAGGCTTTGTGAGACCTCAATAACAACTATTGCTAAAGGAGAAAAAGTAACAGGAATGTTAATGCAGAAAACAGATGGCTAAACACGACACATCTTTCCATAATTGTAAGGGCGTTATAGAGGACGAATTGTGATGTTTACGGATACTTAATATGAAGGAAGCTAAACTTTACCTGCTGCTATAGCCTCATCCAGCATATCTTTGAAGCGGTGTGAATCTAATTTGACATCAGAGCAAATCATGGAGCAAAAGAGCCTGCAGAAGATTGCATATTATGTGGCAACCTAGAAATCAAAGTATTAGAGAGGCAAGAGCATATTGCATCTGGAATACCTCTTCATTTTACCCTTATACTTCTTGTACAGATCAATCAAGTCTGTCCTCTCAGACTCGGATCCTCTATAATTTGCTTCAAACTTGTCAATATCTGCCTCGGTTATCTGAAAAAGACATGTAGGTTCCTCCAATGTTAAGTGTGTCTACTACTCAATTAATAAAGTGGAGTAATTATTTAACTGTTACCTTTGGATGCATAGCTCGGAAAAACTTCTTCAAGTTATCAACGACATCTCCTGCCAAGTCCTGTTAATAGGCAGTTGATAATGAGAAAACCTTTTTTTTCTAGATAGGTGTCAGTGAGTTGCACCCAATTAGCACTTCAGCCAAAAAGACCATTCTATTATCTATTCTCGAATACGTATTGAAAAGCTTGTTTACTATCGCTACAGTTTGAGAATCTCGATATATAAGAGTGATATTACAAAGAGTAAACATCAGTTAGACTTGTCTACAAGCTAGATCAACATAAAATGACACCATACATGCATGTCTACTATAACATTAACCTTGTTGTGCTCAGTGTGGATGACTGAACCTATGTGAAAAAAGAGTGAAAAATATATGCATAACACACACAGCCAAACATTATGTTTGGTTCAAGGAAGGGGAGAGGAAGTTGATTTATTTCCCCAAGGGAAGATGGTCATCCTTACCCTTTGATTGGTATACACCACAAAGGAAGTTAATATGTCTACTTATTCCTTCCGTTCCCTAACATGGAGGGGCCAAATAGCACTCCCCCTTTCTTTCACAAGCCAGAAGAAATAAAGTCAAACAGCAAAGCACTAACTCCTTTTATTGACCTTCACTTGCCCCCTCCTTTTCACCTTAACCATAGTAGGTTGAGATAAAGAATTGGCTCGAATATTAGTTTCTAGAGAAAACTGTATGGTCAGATTTCAGCTCTACTCCTAGCAAAGAGTTGATACCCCCCAAACCCAGCTCAACAGTAATCTTCAGAAACCATTACATGATAGAAACAACATTTTGGCTCACTGTCAAAACAATGAACAACCTTTTTACTACTATGCACCATCATATGCAAAAGGCATAAGTAAGAAGTTCCAACATACTGAAGACGCAAGAATTTCCAAAATGTTATCAAAGTTTGCAAGGATCACTGGAAGAAAAAAAGGAATCACAGCAATGACTCACAGCATCATCAACACTGCCAGTCTGATCATAAAGAGCTCGTTTCTCCTCATCTCCAAGAATTGATATCACCTTTTGCAACTGCTGAAATTTCTCTTTTGCTTCCTATAATGTAAATTTAAGATAGTTCATCTTCAAATTAGCTTATGTATACAACAAACTGGGGCAAAACATACTCAATCATATAGCCATTTACCTCATCATCAGGATTCTTATCAGGATGAAGACGCAGAGCCAGCTTGTAATATGCCTTCTTTATTTCCTGCTGGGATGCAGTTGTTTCAACCCCAAGAATCTGCAAAGTAGATACCTTGTTAGTATTGCATCTCTTCCTTGAACAAATTAAACCAAAAACCGCAGTAACTTAACACCAAAAAGAAAAGAGTGCCCTTAGTTTGTGGAAACATCTCCAAAACCATTATACCATGGGCTCTGCTTGTGAGAGTTCATTTATATGACTTAACTAGTAAGCATATCACATGCCTCAGTCAATTTAGAACTATTCTACAGCTACACATGGCAGCATTTACAGATATAGAGAGGGAATTTATCTTAGAATTCTCCAATCAAATCTGTTTCATATATATTTCTTTTGCATACTGTATAGCAACAGCAATTAATACCCCCCCCCCAAATCCAATAACATATCTAAAAGTTGCAGTTGACACAAAAAGCCACGTAATGAGTCACTAGCCGGTGCAGCGGTGCTCAATCATTACACCTATGAACTCAATGATCTTTAGGGGAAAATGCAGCACTAAGACTTCACTAGTTGGCACTTCACATGCTTCAGATAGTTCATCATTCTTTGTACACCTACAAAGAAATCAACTTGGCAGGATATATGCACATACCACAAATACATGAATATACATATCTACAAAGGGAGTTTATCCTAAAATTTTCCAGTCTAATTCGCATGATAGATTTTTCTTCTTGTATAGTTTTGTTGTAAGCTATATATACCAAAGGATTTGCTTTTATGCTATTTGTACACTAATGTTATTCAATCAAACCCCCTTTTGAACACACACTTAGCTCTCTACCCTGAGTACAGCTCATAAGAAATGTGAAGCTTTTTCACACCAAAAACATATTGATCAACTTGTTAGCCAATCTCATTCAATACAACTACAAACACAACATTCTTCATGGTCAAATAAAGAGGGCAAATTGGTACAAATCTTCAACATCGGGTTATATCAACTCAAAACACTACAATCAAGATAAATCAAGTATAAAATTGAAATACAGACATAAACCAAAATCTTCATATCTGGCTACATGCACATACAAACAGATATATATACTTTGCGCCACTGAAATTGCTAGATCCAACTCCATAAGGTTTCAAAAATCGCTTGAAATCATCAACTTCAGAAAGGAAAATTACAAGTACCTCATAAAGACTCTTTTCGCTAGAAGAAGATCCGTTCATATTCTCTTCATTTTCATTCATTTCTACGTCATCGGAATCGGCGTCTTCTTCAAAATTCTCCACCGGAACCCTAGCCTTCTTCTTTCCCTTTCCCATACGGCAAATCTGAAGATACTTACACTACTTGAGCACGCTAAAGCAATCGACTATTCGCACAATTTGAATGCAATTCAGCTAATCTACTTGCAAATCAGGTCTTTATAAAGGGGAAGGATTCCCGCCATTTGATCCTTAAGGCCTTCGAGTTCCCGCCAGGGTACACTAGAGATTTATGGACGGTTAAGATCTTGGCCACGTAAGGTATAGTACTTTAAAATCGTTCGATTAGTTTGAGTGTGAAATATTTTTCGGGAATATACCTAACAATAATATATTTAATGTATGTTCGAGAGTGGAATATTACTTTGAGAAGGATAGTATATACGTAATCACATTACTCCTACCAAATATGAAGATAGAGATTGTATTGTAAATCTCATAAAATTTTGAAAACGAAAATATTAAAACAATATTAATAACTAATAAAACAATAAACTAAAGCAAAAAAATTAAATAACATATGCTAATAAGAATGATACTAAACAAAGGAAGCAACACATAACATAGAAATCGTGAATTCATTATCATAAAAGAATGTTATGCGAATACAAAAATGATAAACTAACAAACTCATAAGCATGCTATTTTTCTATCTTAATTTTTGTCCGTATGTGATGATGTTTTCGATTAGTTGAAGGAATAACATATCTTGTACCGTTTAATCACCTCACTTCAATATTACTTCTTCCGTTTATCACTTCCTCTCCGCATCTTAAATCTCCTAACTAAAATATTTATATATCTTTTTTATATATATTTAAACTATCTCAATCTGACTTTCTTCGTCTTGTCTTTAAAATATCGACTA
>CM040627.1:92925860-93334223 GCA_022817965.1 Solanum lycopersicoides
AACAGGAAGGAAACATGATCTTAGCATTTTGCTCTTGTTTTTGTTAGTGATCGCTCCTAAACACTTTTTAACTATTTTCCCCTTGAAGTTTCTATTATATATATATGGGACTCTCCCAGTTTTTTTTCTTTTACTCAATCTCTCTCCCAAGGTCACTAATCTTACGCATTATGCAGGTACTTGGTTGGTCAATGTGGTTTTCCGAGTACCTATTCCTTGAAAGAAGCTGGGCCAAGGATGAAAACACGATAAAGGTATAGTTAAGCCCGATCGATTTAGTCATTCATTGCACATTTAAACATACTTGAGCATCTGCGTATCCAAATACTTTCAATACTACAAAATGCATATCTAGATTTACATTTCTCTATAGTTTGGCTTGTCGATGAGTGTCCGGGATCTGTTTTGTCTTTGTTGATTACAACTAATTATAATTTGATACTTATGCGGTCAAATTTGCAGTCAGGTCTTCAACGGCTACGAGATTACCCTCAACCTTTCTGGCTGGCACTTTTCGTTGAAGGCACTCGCTTTACACAGGCAAAGCTTTTGGCTGCTCAAGAGTATGCAGCCTCAGCAGGGCTACCTGTTCCAAAGAATGTGTTAATTCCTCGTACCAAGGTGAGCACCAAACGTTACCTGGTTTCCCCAACTATCATATTTGAAGTAGAGATTGTATATTGTATCATAAGTAGGCTGATGCTTTTGAATTCAAGTTATTACACAAATCATGAAGAGATTCTCTTCAAGTTTGTAATGGATCCTAAAGTTGGTAGTGTTGTCACATTTTGCCTTGTTATCTATTATGAGATTGTATTGAAGAAACCAAATGTTTATTTATTTGATGATTTCAGGGATTTGTCGCAGCAGTCAGTCATATGCGCTCATTTGTTCCAGCTATTTATGATGTTACATTTGCCATGCCTAAAAGTTCACCAGTGCCAACAATGTTGCGAATCTTCAAGGGTCAATCTTCTGTGGTAGGCAAAATTATCAATAACTTGGAGTTCTGGTATTGTATCAAACCCTCCGCAAGTCATTTATTGCTTCAGTATAACAAGTTATAACTGTCTTGGCACTATGTTAATCTGAATAAGTTAGTTCATCCATTGTTAATTAATCGATGACTTTTCTGTTAGTTTCATGTTTATGAGTTGGGGAACAATTAGGATGTAAGTATAGGCTCATTAAGTTAGCAAAAGGAAAGGCGCTATGTTTAGTTTCAATGTTTATTTGTTATGGTGCAGATTCATGTGCACATCAAACGCCATGAGATGAAAGATCTACCAGAAAATGATGAAGCCACTGCTCAATGGTGTAGAGATATCTTTCTAGCCAAGGTTACCTTTCTTTCGTGTTGAATCTCCATAGGAAACATCTAACGTATCTCGATAATCTAGTGTTTAGATTGACATTATACAACTGTTTCTCGTTTTATCTGCACCAGGACAAACTGCTGGACAAACATATTGCTGAAGACACCTTCGGAGAACAACAGCTGCAGAATGTTGGCCGCCCAGTAAAATCCTTCGTGGTAAGAAACATGTTAGCTAAGCTAGATAAATCCTTCCTACATCTCTTTCTTTCTTGTGAGAATCAAGAAATCTCGAGGGTTGGTGCACGATTTGAAACTTGGTGGATATTAGGTTCCCCTATTTATGTTCTCTACTTAAACGTGTACCTAGCTCACACATCACACTAGAGGCAGATGTTTGAATACCAACACCAGGTTGATCTGCACCCAGTACATTCAACGCAGATCACAAAATAGTAGATATGGACCATAACTTCAAAGAGAACTTCAAATATCAAAACCCATACAACTTAAATCCTGGATCCGCCTCTGTTTCATGACATGCACCTAACCTAATCCACACATCATATGTCGCGCTCTAATCACTAGACCACATTTAACTTCTTTTATTTCTCCAGCAAACTAATTTGATCTTTTCTAAATAACAGGTTATTGCATCTTGGGCATGTATTGTCTTATTGGGTGCTATAAAATTCATACACTCAACAGCATTACTGTCTTCATGGAAGGGTGTTGCAATTTCAGCTGCACTGTTAGCTGTTGTTACACTACTTATGCAAATTATGATTAGATTTTCTCAGTCAGAACGCTCAACACCAGCCAAGCCAAGTATTGTTAATCAACATTCAACAAATGGACAACAAAAACAACACTAACACACATTCTTCACATCTGAAACAGAGATTACACCTGCAAATTTATAGCATTTAGTCCTTCATCAGAAACAGATTATGCAGAGCAAGTTACACGTTCCATTTCGAATAGTTAAAAGGGTAAATCTATCGTAATATTAGCCTTATGCATGTAGTTTCTTACTTTTGATATTTATCGTCTATTGTGTTTCAGTTACAGCGTTATTTTTTTGTTACTATACTCTCTACTGTTTTCCTTATCAATAATAATAGACATGTTCTCTATTCTGTTGTGTTCCTTTCTTCGATAACTACTTTGATTTGCTTTACTCGTGAAAAAAGAAATGAGTATATATATATCACATAAAAGTATGGATGTATAATCAAATTTATAACAGATAATTGAAAAATAGGTTTATTTCAATTTGAATATTTGTATACATTGACAAAGAAGGAAAATTTTATAGAATCAAATCAACAAATAGTAATTAAATTCAAGCATGAAAAGCATTTCAGAACTTCACAGTCGTCTTCAAATTTAATGCTTCAACAGAGCGACGAGAGAGATGAGCAGAGACATTCCAATAACAGCACCAGAAACTGGCAAAGAGAATCCAGCTCCGGCATTCGGCGACGGAGCCGGTGACATTTCAGGCACCTGTGCAGAGACAGCGATGGCGGCGAAAATCACAGCGAGGACAAAAGCCTTGAAGATGCTAACTTGCGCCATTTTCGATTAATCTAATAAAACCACAGAATTAAGCTGAATCAGAGAAGAAATTTCTAATTGTTGTTGGAGATTTATGAAAGGGTGATGAGTATTTATAGGTAGTGAATCGAGGAAAATGAGGGCGGAGAAGCGGACGCGTTGTTGAAAGAGTCCAACTCAGATCAGTGTTGGACGGCGGCGGACGGTGGTGCTAATGATTGGAGGAGATCGTGGGCGGTGGCCGATTAGGTTCTGTTTGGCACATGGTTGTTGACCTATTCATGTTCTATGCTTGAATAATGTCATTGAAGCACTTGGTTCACTTATTAATTACATTATTTAGGCATAATTAGGGTGGGCATGTAATATACTGTCATATCGTACTGAATTTTTCAATATCGTGATATTGATATTATGGTATTTAATGTGGTATATGATATATATTTTAATTTTTTGATATTTAGTATGATTTTTTCTATTTAGATATAGCATAACAAAATACTCAATATCACATCAAAGTGTATAGTTATATAAATTACATATATATTATTAAGATATCAACAAATATGCAACCTAATATTAGTATAAACTTAATGTTTAGAAGTTAAAATTTTGAATATTCTATTTTAATTGACATGTCTTTGTATTATAATTGATTAACAAAAACAGTTGTTTGTACTTATATATATATATATATATATATATATGTTGTAATGAGTTAGTATGATACAATTAAGACCTTTTTTAAGGGAAATATTTCATATATAGCCACTTAAAATTAACTTAATTACTCTACATAGCTATAGTTTGATAATTAGAATTCGTAGCTACATGTTATATGGAGGAGAGAGGCGAGCGAGACTGGGAGAGTGAGGAGAGAGGCGAGAGAGAGGGGGAAAAGAGTGGGAGAAAGGTGATTGTATATGTATATTAGTTAGATAATTGTATATTATACATATATATTTGTATTATGGCAAGAGAGATTGGGAGAGGGAGGAGAAAAGCGAGCGAGATCGAGAGAGGGAGGAGAGAAACGAGCGAGAGAGGACAAAGAGTGGAGAGAGGTGAATTGTATATGTATATAATTGTATATTATACATATGCATTTGTATATATGGCAAGCGAGATTGAGAGATGGGGGAGAGAGGCAAGCGAGATAGGGCAGAGAGGCAAGCGAGATAGGGCAGAGAGTGGGAGAAGGGTGAATTGTATGTATATAGGTTAAATAATTGTATATTATACATATGTATTTGTATATCATGGCGAATTATATATATACAAACGTGACTAATTATACAAGCTCGAAGTTAGCCCACGTAATTAATGTATAATATTAATCGCGAGTGATAATTATACCAAACTATAGCAATGACGAGTAATTAAATAGTATAAGTTTGCTTAACCTCGTAATTGTCCCTTTTTTTTATTATCGAAGTCATAATACACTATTATACGAGTATATATTAGTTGAAGTTAAGCAGATTATGATTACCGATTTACCATACTATAAAATACCGCAATTGTACTTCAATATACTAAACCATGCCGAATTAAATTGGTATAGTAATGATATAATGTTTTGAAAATTGAATATCAAAATTACGATATCAAAACTTTTAAATACCGTATTATATCATGGAAAACTTACATAAATATATTATAATAAAAAAATATTTACCATTTATGGCAATAATATTTTTTTTTCACTTGATCAGTTTTAATTCATTTATAATACAAGTTTAATACATATTACAAAAAATAATTTATTATTCACATAATACAAGTTTTAATAATAGATAATACATTACACATTTTAATACATTTATAATACAATGTGTGAAATTTTTACCAAACAAACATAATATATTTCAAAAAATAATTATAATTCATATATATTGCAAAATAATTCACTTTTAATTCATATTGCAGATTTTACATAAGATTGCTATAAATGGTAATAAATAAAAAGTATCACTAAAATCAGTAATTATTTATTAAAATATACCAATTTATGTAATTTTTCCTTATATCATATCATGCCCACCCCTAGGCATAATACATAGATAAATATTCAAATTTGGCTTTTTACGGACAAGTAAACACAATTGACACACCGCTAAAATTGATATTAGATAACTGAAGTAGACTTTATTCATTTGAAACATCTCAAATGCCCCGCTATGTCATTTTGACTTTGATGAGAATTATGAGATTATACAATCTGATATTTAAGCAAATCATATCGATTCAATATATAATCCATGTTTCCATCTGCGTTAGTCATAGAATCTTGAACTAGTGTACCAACTGGCAAGACCTTAAATTTGATTATATTAGCATCACACCTGTAAATTCTTCAGGATCATCATCTTCACGATGTTCTTTAACCACTTTATGAGCTCTTGTTAGCTCATAGGGATGTAATCGAAGAGCTCGTAAGGGGAATTCCACATTTGGTTTCACAAACAAGAGACTGAAATAGGAGCACATGGCTGCACAAGAAGTGAATCTAACAGACGGGATGTCAACGGAAGTAGCCACCCCAGCAGTCCATTATTGCTTGACACCATGTATAAACAAGTCCGGTTTTTGAGTTTCCAAGATGTTGAGCAGATTTAGTTCAGCCATTTGGAGAGCTTTTTGAAGGGTGGAATGGAGATGGAGTGGGAGGCCATTGGTTGTATGATGGTGAGGAGGAAGCTCTTGCAAGTCTGGTAATTGGAGTTCCACAAGATGAATCGAAGAACAATAGCTTTCTGGGATTCTTGTTCTGATGAAACTTAGGTTAATAGATGAAGAACATAGGCCAACCAAGAAACCTCTATCCACGAGCTTTTTGGCTAGCTCGAGAAATGGAGAGATATGACCATACGCCAGCCATGGAAACAAGAAAACCTTCTACTTGATAGATTCTGGACACATTGTGTATTCGTGCAGGGGCACGTAGTGTGAGTTCTCAATGCTTACAAGGCTCAGATGAATATGACAATAAATAGGATATAAGGCTGAGTTCTCAATGCTTACAAGTTACTATCTATATAGGCAATCAAGAGGGATATCAACAAAAAAAAAATGCAACTTACATTGTTTAATATGTCAGATAGTTTGTGAACTTGTCTCTAATGTTACAATATATTATATATACAAAGTTTCTAATCTACTTATTCCTCAAGAACATAAGTTGATCTAAAATAATATTTCCTTTAAACTGCAAGATACATTATAAGTTCTAGTTACAAGACCCCAATGAAACTTCCTTCGAGTTTCCCACGTTTCCCACTTGGCGTTTAATACCTGCTTTGAAGCTCGACTAATCTAGATACCTTCTTTACATACTACATCTCTCCTCTGTTATATGTGTAACAATTACATGAAAATTAGCTTTGTTTTATCCTTCATGTTTCACCCTGTAGCTGAGTTTTGCTCTAATTACCCCCAAAAAAAGGCTCAAAGCCTTGTTTTTCTTTAGTTTTTGCCTTTCCAGGTTGTTAATTTCCAGATTATATAAAACATGAATGTACTTTTTCAGGTATAATCACCTTCTTAGATAACAGAATAATCAGTTGCAATAGAGAATGAAAAAAAACAAATGGAAGTTAAGAACCAATTTTTATACTCAAAAACAAAATTTTATTATCAGAAAATATATACTGCCAATAGATCAATCTCAATACATACGAAAAAACACCTAAATCCACAACAAAATCAATAAACACTACTCTCACAACTGAAAAACACACACAATCACCACTACATCAAAATTCTAATGCCTGAAGATAGCAGCAACACATAGAATGAGAGAAGTTCCAACTAACACACCGGAAGACGGCAAGGAGAAAGCCGCACCGGCGTCAGGTGCCGGAGCTGGAGCTAATCCTAATTCCTGAGCCGAAGTTTCAGCCATAGCTGAGAACACAGCAACGATGAATACAACGAAGAATACGTTGATAATGCTAGATCGAGCCATTTGATAAACAGATTTAATAGAAGAAAAAGTGACTGGAGATTGATCGGCGGATGAGTGTAGAAATGAAGAAAATTAGGGTTCAGATGTGTGGGAATTGAAGAGAGGAGTTAGTGAATTTATAGAGGGTGGGGTGGGGGAGGAAACAGCTGGCGACAGAATATTGATAAGTGTAGTTTACCAAACGAAAGATATTAAACAGCTGGGGAATGTGAAAGCTGTAAAGTTCAGCATTACCTATTATTGTACGCAATTATTTGTCCACATTAAACAGATGAATCTCTGCTAATCATTTTAGGCTCTCCATTAATTTGGATTTAAAAATATTTTTCCATTTTTGCCAGTCATTACACCAAAAAAAATAATATGAATTAGGCGGCCTAATAATCAATTTTCTAAAAAAGTTACTTTAAATCATGATATACTTTTTCTAGAATTTGCGTTCCTTACTCATGTAATTAACTAGTCTATTTTTATATGTCTAAGTCAATAAATTAGTTCATCTGTCAACTGAATTAAGAGTGTAGTGTATGATGTTTTAAAGCAAAGTAGATATACGATTAGCAATTATCTTAAGACTTATAAACCTTACAGCAAAGAAGCAAAACCTAATACATAATGGCAAAGTACAAGAAAACACACAGCATAAACAACATTTTGCAGCATGGTGTAGAGGTTTTGCATTATATAAAAGTTACTTTCGCTTAGATTGCCTTTTACCCTCCAGTCTTCTTCGAGCAGCTTCGAATTCTTCCTCACTTGGCTCTGTCGCAGATGGATCCCCACCGTATTTGCTAGCTAAAGATGAGAACATAGAATTCATTTTGCCCCTCCGTTCATTTTGTCGCTGAGAAATAATAGCAAACAAATCGTCTGGTTCTTTCTTTGATCTGCAACATTTCAATTTTTCTCCGGTTACAATAATATATAGCACATTCAGAGTTTCAGTTAGCGATGCATAATATGATAAAAGATGACTCACTTCTGTCTACGTTTCAATGGGCTTGTAGGCGGTTTTGTTTCAGATACTTCCTTTGCCCATTTCTCATATGCTTTGGTTGACTTTATCTCCCCTGTCAACGCAAAAATATAAGTGTCGACCACTTCCCAGTGAAGAAAGAAACAAAGTTTTACGAGGGAAGGCTTTGTGCGACCTCAATAACAACTATTGCTAAAGGAGAAAAAGTAATAGGAATGTTAATGCAGAAAACAGATGACTAAACGCTCTATTCCATAAGTGTAAGGGCATCATAGAGGATGAATTGTGATGTTTACGGATACTTAATATGATGGAAGCTAAACTCTACCTGCTGCTATAGCCTCATCCAGCATATCTTTGAAGCGGTGTGAATCTAATTTGACATCAGAGCAAATCATGGAGCAAAAGAGCCTGCAGAAGATTGCATATTACGTGGCGACCTAGAAATCAAAGTATTAGAGAGGAAAGAGCATATTGCATCTCGCTTTCAGCTCATACCTCTTCATTTTACCCTTATACTTCTTGTATAGATCAATCAAGTCTGTCCTCTCCGACTCAGATCCTCTATAATTTGCTTCAAACTTGTCAATATCCGCCTCAGTTATCTGAAAAAGACGCGTAGGTTCATCCAATGTTAAAGAGTGTCTACTACTCAATTAATAAAGTGGAGTAATTATTTAACTGTTACCTTTGGATGCATAGCTCGGAAAAACTCCTTCAAGTTATCAACGACATCTCCTGCCAACTCCTGTTAATAGGCAGATGATAGTGAGAAAACATTTTTTTCTAGATAGGTGTCAGGGAGGTGCACCCAAATAGGACTTCAGCCAAAAAGACCATTCTATTATCTATTCTCGAATACATATTGAAAAGCTTGTTTACTATCGCTACAGTTTGTGAATCTCGATTTATAAGAGTGATATTACAAATAGTTAGATATCAGTTAGACTTGTCTCAAGCTAGATCAACATAAAATGACACCATACATGCATGTCTACTGTAACATTAACCTTGTTCTGCACAGTGTGGAACACTGAACCTATGTGAAAAAGAGTGAAAAATATATGCATAACACACACAGACCAACATTATGTTTGGTTCAAGGAAGGGGAGAGGAAGTTGATTTATTTCCCCAAGGGAAGATGGTCAGCCTTACCCTCTGATTGGTATACACCACAAAGGAAGTTAATCATGTCTCCTTACTCCTTCCGTTCCCTAAAATGGAGGGGCCAAATAGCACTCTCCCTTTATTTCACAAGCCAGAAGAAATAAAGTCAAACAACACAGCACTAACTCCTTTTATTGACCCTCACTTGCCCCCTCCTTTTCACCTTAACCATAGTAGGTTGAGATAAAGAATTGGCTCGAATATTAGTTTCTAGAGAAAACTGTATTGTCAGATTTCAGCTCTACTCCTAGCAAAGAGTTGATACCCCCCAAACCCAGATCAACAGTAATCTTCAGAAACCATTACATGATAGAAACAACATTTTGGCTCACTGTCAAAACAATAAACAACCTTTTTACTACTATGCACCATCATATGCAAAAGGCATAAGTAAGAAGATCCAACATACTGAAGACACAAGACTTTCCAAAATGTTATCAAAGTTTGCAAGGATCACAGGAAGAAAAAAAGGAATCACAGCAATGACTCACAGCATCATCAACACTGCCAGTCTGATCATAAAGAGCTCGTTTCTCCTCATCTCCAAGAATTGATATCACCATTTGCAACTGCTGAAATTTCTCTTTTGCTTCCTATAATGTAAATTTAAGATAGTTCATCTTCAAATTAGCTTATGTATACAACAAACTGGGGCAAAACATACTCAATCATATAGCCATTTACCTCATCATCAGGATTCTTATCAGGATGAAGACGCAGAGCCAGCTTGTAATATGCCTTCTTTACTTCCTGCTGGGATGCAGTTGTTTCAACCCCAAGAATCTGCAAAGTAGATGCCTTGTCAGTATTGCATCTCTTCCTTGAACAAATTAAACCAAAAACCGCAGTAACTTAACACCAAAAAGAAAAGAGTGCACTTAGTTTGTGGAAACATCTCCAAAACCATTATACCATGGGCTCTGCTTGTGAGAGTTCATTTATATGACTTAACTAGTAAGCATATCACATGCCTCAGTCAATTTAGAACTATTCTACAGCTACACATGCCAGCATTTACAGATATAGAGAGGGAATTTATCTTAGAATTCTCCAATCAAATCTGTTTCATATATATTTCTTCTTGCATACTGTATAGCAACAGCAATTAATACCCCCCCCCCCCAAATCCAATAACATATCTAAAAGTTGCAGTTCACACAAAAAGCCACGTAATGAGTCACTAGCCAGTGCAACGGTGCTCAATCATTACACCTATGAACTCAATGATCTTTAGGGGAAAATGCAGCACTAAGACTTCACTAGTTGGCACTTCACATGCTTCAGATAGTTCATCATTCTTTGTACACCTACAAAGAAATCAACTTGGCAGGATATATGCACTTACCACAAATACATGAACATACATATCTACAAAGGGAGTTTATCCTAAAATTTTCCAGTCTAATTCGCATGATAGATTTTTCTTCTTGTATAGTTTTGTTGTAAACTATATATACCAAAGGATTTGCTTTTATGCTATTTGTACACTAATGTTATTCAATCAAACCCCCTTTTGAACACACACTTAACTCTCTACCCCCGAGTACAGTTCATAAGAAATGTGAAGCTTTTTCACACCAAAAACATATTGATCAACTTGTTAGCCAATCTCATTCAATACAACTACAAACACAACATTCTTCATGGTCAAATAAAGAGGGCAAATTGGTACAAATCTTCAACATCGGGTTATATCAACTCAAAACACTACAATCAAGATAAATCAAGTATAAAATTGAAATACAGACATAAACCAAAATCATACACTAAGACAAACTTCATATCTGGCTACATGCACATACAAACAGATATATATAATTTGCGCCACTAAAATTGCTAGATCCAACTCCATAAGGTTTCAAAAATAGCTTGAAATCAGATAAGTTCAGAAAGGAAAATTACAAGTACCTCATAAAGGCTCTTTTCGCTAGAAGAAGATCCGTTCATATTCTCTTCATTTTCATTCATTTCTACGTCATCGGAATCGGCGTCTTCTTCAAAATTCTCCACCGGAACCCTAGCCTTCTTCTTTCCCTTTCCCATACGGCAAATCTGAAGATACTTCCACTACTTGAGCACGCTAAAGCAATCGACTATTCGCACAATTTGAATGCAATTCAGCTAATCTACTTGCAAATCAGGTCTTTATAAAGGGGAAGGATTCCCGCCATTTGATCCTTAAGGCCTTCGAGTTCCCGCCAGGGTACACTAGAGATTTATGGACGGTTAAGATCTTGGCCACGTAAGGTATAGTACTTTAAAATCGTTCGATTAGTTTGAGTGTGAAATATTTTTCGGGAATATACCTAACAATAATATATTTAGTATATGTTCGAGAGTGGAATATTACTTTGAGAAGGATAGTATATACGTAATCACATTACTCCTACCAAATATGAAGATAGAGATTGTATTGTAAATCTCATAAAATTTTGAAAATGAAAATATTGAAACAATATTAATAACTAATAGAACAATAAACTAAAGCAAAAAAATTAAATAACATATGCTAATAAGAATGATACTAAACAAAGGAAGCAACACATAACATAGAAATCGTGAATTCATTATCATAAAAGAATGTTATGCGAATACAAAAATGATAAACTAACTCACTCATAAGCATGCTATTTTTCTATCTTAATTTTTGTCCGTATGTGATGATGTTTTCGATTAGTTGAAGGAATAACATATCTTGTACCGTTTAATCACCTCACTTCAATATTACTTTTTCCGTTTATCACTTTCTCTCCGCATCTTAAATCTCCTAACTAAAATATTTATGGGCAACTTTCACATATAGCAAATAAAATAATCATATTTGTATGTTATAGCAAAGTTTGCATAATTGCGCTCCATAGCAAACATATAACTGTATAATTCGCTATACATATACAATTGTATGATTCTCTGGCCTAAATTGTATAATTCGCTGGCATCACCATACATATACAATTGTATAATTGACTGGCCTAAATTGTATAATTCGCTGCAATTGTATAATTCGCTGCAATTGTATAATTCGCTGCAATTGTATAATTTGCTATGGAGCACAATTAAATCAAAGGGTAGCTATTATATTTATTTTATATTATTAGTTTGCTATTATATACAATTATCCCAATATTTATATATCTTTTTTATATATATCTAAACTATCTCAATCTGACTTTCTTCGTCTTGTCTTTAAAATATCGACTATTTCTCTCAAATTCCCACCTCAAACACCGAAGAGGTCATAACTCAACCTATTTTAATTTACTAGTATTGTTTACTTAAATAAATTTATTTGATCCAACTTGTTAATGACATGGCTAGTGACATTAACTCGACATATATTTATTCCACCAAATTTTATTTTATTCAAACATATTTGAAAACCAGTCAAAGAAATTATTAGCCTTAAAATAAGGAAAAGAAAAATGAATACAAAAAATTATGGCAATAAATTTACTAGCGAGATTAATTTAATTATATGAGGATTTCGTAAGGAAAAAGAAATGGCAAAATGGTAAATTACAAGTTCGGTAAGGGTAGGTGAAGAAAAGAAGGCGTGCAAACTCCCAAAAGCGTTTGTTTGATTTGAAAGTAATTACCACTCCTAAATTACAATTAAATAAAAGAATTTCTTAAAAAAGAAAGTTAATAACTAAATTTAACCCATAATACATTAATGTATGATCCTCAACTTGATTTCGGCTAATAATTATAATTTTTCACTTTCAATACATATAAATAGATATTTAAATTATATAAAATTAAATAAAGTAACAATTATTGTATCTAATATAATAAGTTATATGACAATTTTATATTTTACGTGTATTCAATTTAAGTATTTAATTACACATCGAGATAAAAGACAGAGATATTTGGGGACGTGTTTATGTATTATGCATTAATTTAAATATAAATAAACGAAATGAAAATAATTTTCTTTCATTTTTTACAATTCAATCCTTCTCCTTTCTCTTTCTTCTCTCTTTTCAGGTCTCTCTCTAATTTTTCTCAATTTCGCCCTCTTTTCTTCGCCTCTCGCTTCTTCGATTCAGGTATATCAGAAATTTTTGGTGCTTCTTTGTTTACGTCGTGATGTTTGATGTTAATTTTATGTTTATTTGCGATTTTTTTAATTTTTTTTTGTTAATCTGGGGATTCTAGGACCTTTTTTATCATGGGTTTCGAATTTGTGACTGAAGATCGGGGAAAGTTTTTAATTTGATTGGTGGGGTTGAGTTATTTTGATGATTTTTTTGATTTTTTTTTGTAGGGTTTGTTTGAATTTTCCAAAAGAAGGGAAAATTGAGCATGTATATATGTGTTTATGTGTTAAAAAAGAAGTTCTTTTGGGTTGCTTTGTTAGATTTAGATTGTTTTGGTTCTTAATTTTGGTATGGGTGTTATTTGTATAAAGTTTTGATTTTTAGGAATATTGCTTTATAACCCAAGTGGGGAATTGCTGATTTTGTGTTTCTCAGATGAGAACTTGTTGTATCTTTGTTGATGGTGAAGTCTTGGTGGTATCTGAATCATCTGAGCAAACTGTGTACCTTCTGTGCTGAGTTGTGATTTGATATGTTCTTATTTTGGCTCTTTTTGGTACCTGAATCAATCAACAATGCCTCAATCCCAATTCCGAAACTAGTTGGTGTCAGCTATGTGAATTGTTGGTAGTCGTTACAGGATTTTTCGTAGTTTAACTATAGCAACACTATTTCCAACTTGATCATCAACCCACTGCTATCCTCTGCCTTTTTTGCTAAGCTTATATAGACAAAGCTGTTGTTTTTCTGTTCATCTTAATTAAACGATATAGAAGGAATATGGAGACAGCAATATGTGCATCTAGCTTTTTGGGATGTTGCTTTGGTGGTTATTAAAAGTGACCGTCTTTTATTCGTATACTCTACCCTCCTCAAACCCCACCTGTTTGATTTCTATGATGTTGTTCTATCATTTTGCTGAATTTTACTTTAATAAAGTTTCAGTTTCTTAACAGGAGCTCTAGTTTAAGAAACTCTGATTTTTTGGGTCTGTTTGTGAGGGTGATGGTTGGTGATGTTACATAAATACCATTCGCTTCGAGATGATCGTATGTTGATCCAGGTTATAGAGTATATGCTGAGAAGTATTAAACAATTTAGCTACATAAAGGAGTGCCCTGATCTTGGATAATTAATCATTCAAACAAAAGTTGTCTTGGCATCTCTAAAATCCATCTGTTCATTCAGATCTGAAAAGAAATTGATTGAGCAAGTTCATGCTGTATGCAATATGTAACATGCAAAAGAAAAATATTCTTTAGACTGTTGTATTTGTGTAGATAATCAAGTTTATTGGTCATGGTCCTTTCAATGGCTACCTTGATGGTTGAATTCCTTGTTAAATGATTTATGA
Organism: Solanum lycopersicoides; assembly: GCA_022817965.1. Taxonomy (NCBI): domain Eukaryota; kingdom Viridiplantae; phylum Streptophyta; class Magnoliopsida; order Solanales; family Solanaceae; genus Solanum; species Solanum lycopersicoides. Next base: position 92,940,244 of record CM040627.1, read on the forward strand.
TAAGTGATATGACGTATGGCAATGGCTGAAGTGCACGACTCTGCTTACCACAAGCTATGAGTGATGTCTTCTTGTCGGTCTTTACCACTTCCTTGTGTTTTCATGACAGCAACAATGTTTGATCATTTCGATGTTCATTAGTTGAGGAGGAACCCTCTGTGTTCTTTTTGTTATGATGATGGAAAATTTGCATAATGAAATTATGGTGTGGCAAGTGGCAGGTTAACTGCTGCACAAAATGGAGTCTTCCAAAGAAACAGGCTGTCAAGCTCCCGAAGGTCCCATCCTTTGCATCAACAACTGCGGGTTCTTTGGTAGTGCAGCCACCATGAATATGTGTTCCAAGTGTCACAAGGACATGATACTGAAGCAGGAACAAGCTAAATTTGCAGCAACATCAATTGAAAACATTGTAAATGGAAACTCAAGCAGCAATGGCAAAGAGCCTATTGCCACTGGTGCAATCAATGTTCAACCAGGATCAGCAGACTTAAAGGTTATCTCTACAGAAGCATCTTCTGATTTATCCTCAGGTCCAAGTTCAGAGGTGAAGCCAAAAGAGGGCCCAACTAGGTGCACTACTTGCCGCAAGCGTGTTGGCTTGACAGGATTCAATTGCAAGTGTGGGAATCTTTTCTGTGCGGCTCACCGTTATTCTGACAAGCACGAGTGCCCATTTGACTATAAGAATGCTGGACGGGATGCTATTGCTAAAGCAAATCCTGTCGTTGTAGCAGAAAAGCTAAACAAGATCTAGGAAGCATCTATTCAATGTTTTATATGGAACTGAAGTATGATGTTCTTGCTTTAAAATCTGTTTGGTCTTCCTATAAGTTGGCCTTTTCGTCGTATAAGGTGTCCCTTAGATTTCGATGGTATAAGTGATGAAACTGGGGCACATTCATTCTATCTCCAGTTTGTAAGTTGTTATTTATGCTGGCTTGGTGGATATCATCTTTGGACTCGTAGTCCTTGTTCTTTCTCAATCTTTCTTTTAACTATCCATTGATAAGGTTAAAAAAAAGGAAAAACAAAATGTCATGTCTAGTGATTTCATGTTTATTTATCATTTGTCAACTTGCTTGTGTTATCTGATACTATATGTTATATTATGAATTCATTCACTCAAAAGGTCATTTGTTTGATGTCATCACTTTCTCAATACTGGAGGTGCTATCTATTTTGTTGGAGATGCTATGATTTGGAGGCATCAGTTAGACAGGGACACTGCTTGGATTTTCCAAAAATGACGAGTGTTTATCGTAACATTAGCATTTTTAAAGGATCTGACACGGGTGTTTTGGTTTTCATAGAGTTGCAGAAAGTGCCACAACTCATCACAAGTTCAAATATTGCGCTAAACAAAAACTTGATATTTAAGTAGAGAAGGATAAAAGGACGGATTATCCATTCGAATCTCTCTCCATGAAAGTGAAGCCTTCTCAATTTTCCAATACTCTTTCTTTTTATTGCTTCTCAAGTTCTCTCACAATTACAGCACAAGTAATTTCACCAGAAGAGGCAAATAGCACGAAACCTTGCCTGCATAACAATGTGATAGTCACCACTAGTTTGTTCTTGTTTTACAACTACGAATCAATCAATCATCTCGCGTACCAAGTATCAGATTGAGTGACCCTATGTTCGTATAGACAGATCTTTCTGCATACATATATATATATATATGTTATATATAAATAGAAATAAGGGATACGCGTAATTTTCTCCCTCTCTAGCAGAGATCAAACTGGAGTTTCTCCTTGCTGTTTTGATTAGAAGAAGGTGAAACCCAAAATCTGAATTCTTGATAACTCTCCTCTCTGGCACCGGCTGCTATCAACTAATATGTCCGATATATATACAGCTAATCACTAGTAAAAGACTTGCTTCTTCTTTCATAGCTCCATTTTCAGCTGATTGGGGTGTAAGGATGCTGCAAGAATCCGAAATATGATGATTAGCTATGAAGTCATTCAACTCATGCTGCACTCCGTATCGTCTTTCTTTACAAAATTCCTTCTGTTACAGTTTTAAGTTAGAGAAGTTAGCAACATAGAGGCCATTAAGTTGGGATTTACCTGAATTTGCTGAGGAATCATATGTCAACAGTGAGTTCTCTGGGGTAACAAAGCTAGAATTGTCGTCTAACCTTCCCCAGGCAGGCTGATGGAACCCTTCAAAATGCCATAGATGTTGATATTGGTTTCGGTTTCCGCTGGTTTGTCCCTCGGCCCAGATAGGCGGCACAACCATGTCTTGTAAGTTACTCTCCACATGGGAACCACTCCGCTAATTTTCAAAAAGAAAAATGTAACTCTTAAGGGAATGACCACAAGTTTTGAACATCGTGAAGATTATCTCATAAATGTTTAGACATTATAAGCAATTGATTACGCACTCTAAAGCTAGTCATGTAATAACTAGAAACAAAGCCTGAAAAGTTTCGCCTTGAGATCTTGGAACTATCACTATCCAACATACAAGCTGCCATTATTTGTAATTTAATTGCAGCGAAACATGATAATGCACAAAATTTGTCGTTTCCAGCGTTCAAGATGTCATGACGTGAGAAGTTGAAACTTGCAGAAATGTTGAGAGTAAAAGTATAATATGGCCAATTCTCCTGAGGTTGTATTAAATAAAGGACCCACTCATAGAGGTAATTTTAGAGGGTAACAACATTGTGGTATGGACACAAGGCAACCTTTCAGGTGACCACATATCAGAAAGGACAGTTGAAAGTGTAAATCTGCATAGTAAGGCAGACAATTATGGTGGTCCACAATTAACCCTGCTCTGGCATTTTTGTTAGTCAAGAAGCACATTTTTCAAAATATTACGCGGGGATCAAGAAAAATTACAGCGAGTAACTATACAATACTCTTAGTGTAAAATCCCATCTTTTAGGTGGTCTTATAAGCTGACATAGAAGATAAACAGATGGGCTGTCATCCCAGAGAATACAAAGCTAACGAATTTATCATAAAACACAGCATCATTTGAGTAAATAGGATAAAGAGAAGTCATAAAACACAGCATCATTTGAGTAAGCTCACAATAATAATAAAGTTGACAAAGCAACGGAACTTACTTCTGCTGCAAAAAGACTGTCAAGGTTGAAATCAACTCTCGGGTTAACCGCAGCAAGTCTCATTGATAAGAACTACAACCAAAACAGCTCTCAATCAGGAAAACGATCAAGGAAACCAAATAAAGCATCTATATTACCAAGTGAGAGAGTAAAAAGTTACTTTCTAGAAGGTCATGAAGGTTCATATGTGGGATTCCCACTGGTCTGTATCTTTTGCCTACATTCTCAAAATAATGTCAAAAGATGCAGGAGGTTCAAATGTATTTGTCTGTATAAGGACTAAACATGCTAAGGCACTACATGCAGGCTCCCACACCCCAATATCATTTTTGAATATTAAGCAAGATCGCTGAAATTTTTATTGACTTCCTATATATGTTTAAGTTCACCCTGACAAATTCAGACAATGATTGTGTTTCCTCAATCCGGCAGAGACGCTCCTCAGGTATAAGTTCATCAGTTCTCCTTTTCCTTATGACTGTATGCTAACAAGAGAGCTGATGAGAAATCAAAGAACTGCTGTATATTCACCATGCCCCTACCTCCAGTAGTCGATAATAAAAGTTTTCTTCTCTCTTGTTTATAACTTAGGCAAACTACTGCAAGAATTGAGGAGTGTCAGGTCAAGGCGCTTTACCTGCAAAGGGGGCTCTAAGTTTTGGAAGAAATGACTATTTAGAGATGAGAGATATTATTGTAGTGGAGTGAGATCTGGACACATCATATTTTCATTTACATCAAAAATATCATAATCAAAATAGTCTTCTGCAGATTTAGCACTAATAAATCAGATGCAAGGATTTCCGAGATCTGACCTCCACTTGGCGCTGTAGGGACTGTACATGGTTGATGATCTCATCCAACACCATTGCAGTACCTGAAATCTGCAAATATAGTCCAAACTTTAGAACGTGCTTAATATTTTTGGTTAAGTTCAATGTTGAGAATTGACTAATTGTAAGATATTCAGAGGTCTGCTAATTATCCACTAATTAATCACCATATATTTCTGCTTAGTCTCATAATAGCCAGTGTATGTTAAACCACAGCACAACAAATTAAAAAAGAACCGAAATAAATACACATCCTTTTAAATCTTCTGTGGACTGTGTATGGATAAATTAAGAACTAATCCTGATAAGCAATCATGTCATAGATGTATGGATCATGAACCACCAGGTGAGTGCCCTCGTCAGCCAAGAAAGGAAGTTCACAGCAAAATAACTCCAGGGGAATAAGTGAGCCATGGTGAGCAAAATAGTCTCTCTTTTTTTCCCTTTCTATTAATCTTTCTCCTTAAGCCAAAATCCTTTTTCATAAATCACCACCTAAAATGCTCCAAACCACTGGTTCCTTATTCAAATAATTGTTCCCCAATATATCAAACACAATTAAAAAATTTAAGATGGAACTAACCATCCTAAAAGAACCTATTGTTCAAAGGATCAAACTCTTATATACATCGTTTAAGAGTTATCAAACTGGTCAAGTCACAAGTCGCTGGGTTAGTAGTCTCTTTATATATACTCCTATAATCCCAAGTCAGGCAACCGTTTGGGCTTGAGCCTTTGATGTAAGTACAAAGTTCATTTTCTCAATATTCATATGCATTTTCTTTTCGCTATGGGTTCATTTTTTGTTGATAATTTCTCTTTGCTATGGTCAAGTGTGTGTGTGTGTGGACTATGGCCTTTCTCATTCTACTTCTGAACTGAACTAGCATTCGCCTTTGGGTTTAGATTAGTTCAGATATCTGTTTTCTCAAACATAAATTCAAACAATAAAGCGTGACAGTTGAAACAGACATAAAACCAACCCCATAGAAAAAATTAACTATCGTGATGTTTAGCGGCCTCAACTAATTTCACGAGATATGTGCTCACTTCCACCAACATAAGTATCGGTATTAACTCTATCCATCAAGATTTGAACAAATATGAAGAAATTACCAAGTGTATTCCCCTAGGTTTGAACTATAAACCTCATGGTTCATGACACATTTTAAAGACCACTATGTCACAACTAGGATGCAATTCTGTTCAAATAAAACATCCCTACCCCTAAAAGATTCTAAGAAAAGAAAAACTTTTAAAGTAACAATTTTTCTTTATAAAAAGGAGTTCCAACACCTTTGTGGAAATGACAAGACTGGCCACAAAAAGTACTCCATCCATTTTCATTTATTTATCTTAATTTTCTTTTTAATTCATTTTAAAAAAGGAAGTCTTTTTATTACACGAATCTTTTATTTTTAACTATCCACGTGACATATTTTAATGCCATAAAATTCAAATGCAAGGCAATAAAGCTGAAACAACAGTAAAATTGTTCGCCACTTTTCTTGGTGCCAAATCAACCAACTTTTTTAATTAAGAAAAAGGTGAAAATGACTGATTTTGCACCAATAAAGCTAATCAATAATGCAATAAAAGCAATCACAATACAGATATTTTCCTCCTTAAGTACTAATTAACAATCAGTACAACACATTAAACAATTATTGATGATTAATTAATACTGATAAAAGTGACAGCTTACCTTGTTACATCCTGGGACCAGTTCTTGTAGTAGCTTCATCCTAGCATTAATCTTCTCTCTCCTTGCCTACACACACACACATATATATATAATCAAGATAATTAAAAGCTTAATTATATGTAATTACTAATTACCATGTTTAGCAAAACATTAGAAGCTCTTAATCTTACTCTTTCTGCTAAACTATGGCTATCAGTGGCTTGGCCTCGACGCGCTCGGACATGAACGTATGGTAGCTTCTCGCCGCCGTCTTCTGAGGTATCATTAGCTGATTTTTTCCCCTTTTTAGAAGTTTCTTTTACCTGAATTTCATATAAGTTGTTCATCAAACTGAAATTAGTATCATTCGTCGGAAAATTTTACTATTTATACATGGTTAACACTATTCTTTAGGTATTTAAAGTAGATGTCGAACCCTTTCGGCTAGTTTGTGTGTTTACTATGAGAGAAAATGAAAATTCTGACTTCGTCAATAAATGGGGGGTTGAAATTACCTTTTTCTCGCGTTCCTTTCTCTTTGTTGATTTCTGATTGACTAGTGGATTGGAAGTCGCCGGAGATGAATTGTGGTTAAATTCGGAATCTATGGGTTCTTGCTTGACGAACAGTGATTTCGACCCGGAATTTGAAAGGGTTGAATTGGACTCCGGGGAGTTACCGGCGGCGGCGAAGACGGAGAACTTAGAAGCTCTATCGATCAAAGCGATGTCTGAAGGAAATATTGGAGGAGGAAGAGGATAACGATAGTGAGGTTCACTGATAGCAAGCTTATCTGATGCTATTTTGTCAGTTTCCGGTGACTGAACCAAAAGCTCCACCGCTTGATTCGGTGGAAGCCCAAGTAAAGCAGTGAAAGAACTTCCACCTTCCGACGTAACAGACAAAATTTCCTCACCAAATTGATGAAACTCATCTCCAATTTCTCCCATTCTAGCTCCGCAATTCTCGGATCTAGCTTCTCCTGCTTCAATTGACTCTATCAGATTATCCATTTCACAGAAAAACCAAACCAAACCCAACTTTGATACAACACAGCTAACCCAATTCCAGAATGAGACTCAACAAGACAACCCCAAGCTCAATTTCTACAGTTTCTCGAATTTCGTTAATGCTGCAAACTCCAACTGAAACTTTTAAACAAATCCCACAAATTAAAACAGAGATTACTCCACAGTAACCCCACAAATTCAAAAAGATGTTCAAAACACTAACAAAAAAAGAGAAAAAATGGAAGTATTTGAAGAAAATAATGAAGCTTTCTATATACTTCCTTCACTTTTCTTCTTCTTTTTAGGAATTTTGCAGAGTTAATTGTTTCTAATATGGAGTTATTATTAAGAGCTTCAATGGCGGTCTTCTCTGCAACTCTGTGTACTACTGTAGTCTTCCTTATCTTTGACTCTATAAAAAGGATTTGCCCTTTTTTCTGAGTAGCCGCTGCCTTAAAGCAATATTTGCTTTGGTTTTTGTGCACTTACCAAATTTTAAGGTACCAAATATAGCACAAAGTTAAATACATAAAATATTTATAAACCCAACTCTAGGTGATATTTGAGGCACAGCGTAATTTTACGAGTGAAATCTGAAAAAAGTAAAATATGTGTAAATTTTACTATTATCGTATAGAGATTATAACATCAATATGCCTAGTAAAATTCTACTTATGGAGAAGGTTCGTATATACAAATCTTATTATTATATCGAGAGATTCGTAGCATCTCGTAGAGATTGAAAGGTTGTTCTTTTAAGACTCTCAGTTCAAATGCAACAAATTCAGATACAAACAAGAAGAAAACTGTGAAAAAAAATATAACAAACAATATAAGGTTTACTAAAAACAACAATAAATTAATAAGGTAATCGAAATAAAATAGACAATGTAACAGATAAAAGTTTAAGCTCACGTATGTCATTGGATCGTGTATGGAGTATAAATATCTAGTAAATTTTGAACTTTAATATGTTATATTGAAGTTTCACTTATTAAATCTTCGTTATTGAAGTTATTTTGCACTTTAACGAAAGAATATTTTAGTCCAAATGTTATTTTTACCTTAGAAAGCACTAGTAATCACTTTAAATCACAAAAAAACAATTCAAAAATTTGATCATTTGAACTAATATTTTACAATTCATTACGTCAATAATAAGATTTCGAGTAAATAAATGATTCAAATTCCACCACCATAAGACGTGGTGCAAAGCAGTGGATGAGGTTGATCCTCTCTAAATTAAAGATCTCGACAGAGAGCACTTTTGTTCGGTGAGGGTTTTATATATTAATCAAACTCTAATATAAATATCGCGGAACGAAAAAGAAAAAACGTAGTGAATCGGGTGGGCTTTATTGTGGGCTCATCGGATTCTTACCAAATCTGACAATGTTTTAATAACAGTCCATGACCCGTCTTTTTCTTTACATTTATGTAATTTTTTCCCCTTTCTCTTACTACTATTTATTGTGTTCTGTTTATTGAAATTTTGTTATTTATGTTCTATGTTTATAATAATAAAATAATTAGACATACCTTGTTAAATTTTGAAATATGTGTTTGATTATTCTATATATGGAATGGGCATAATATTCTTAAAGAGCAATGTCTTTGAGACGGTTATGTAAAGTACTTTCGAGTAGTTTTTTATTTAAAACGAAATATTTGGTCTTATATAAGTATATATAAATATATAGATCAATTTTATAATTTGTTATGGATATTTTTTTCTAATACTTATGTGGTAAAATAAATATATCTTACATGTGAAGTAGAAAAAGCAGAATAAATGAAAATTATTGAAATTAACATATCAAAAGATCAATCAACAACTGATTAATGAGATTCTACAATTTACATCAAGGTTGCTATATTCTTTATCAATACGAGAGTCAACATATTTGTTGTTAAAGATCGTTTTTGTTTCAAAAGTAGCCTGGATCCCCCCACACAAATAGCGAACATGGCATGAAAAGCATGCATGTTACCAATTTGGTACTCCTTGACGCTTTTCACACACCAGAGTTCGATAATCACCCGACTTGCACGAGATAGTGCGAGGAGGACAGGAAAGGAGACGCAGGGAGGGGGACCGAAGCACCCCATCAGTGCGACTCTCTAGTGTTTAAACATGTTCACGAGTCGTTCTGCTTTATAGGTTTTGACAATGATCCTTTCGCAGGTTCATCTATAAAATCTTATTTCGACTTCTCCCTCCTCTATAAAGGTCACTTGTTCATGAATTGCCATTCATAGACTTAACTTTTGTTACAAAATAATTATGTAAGTTATTATGGCACCTTCTAATAACATATGAATTAACTAGCAATTGGACCAAAAATGAAAGAAAAGGAATAAAGTTTTTGGGCATTTGGGAATCTTCTACACGCAATCGTAAATTGAAGGGTGAAATTTTGTCAGAACAAAAGTTAAAGGGTTGTCCGGGCAAATTTGGTAATAAAACTTCGATTCTCAAAAACTTATTAATTAGCGCTAATGATAGGCTAACTTATAATTAATTTGGATTAGATACAACATAACAGGATAATTGAAGTTTGAGATAATTAGGTATTGACAATAAGGTAGCTCACTGAGTTATGAAATATGATAAATATATACATACTATTTTATCGGTGGCGAATAATCGACATTCAGGTATCAAACTTTTCCATCAATATTGTGAGCTTTTAGGGAAGATTAGTTTGTTATTTGTAGTGTAACTTTAATTTGTTGACATAAGGTTAGAATTCTAGTCCTTCCAAAGTGGTATCTCACTGATGGCTTGGGCTCCTCCGGAAGGAGGCCTTCTTCGTGTTCCACCTAAGCTGCGGAGGAAATCCACAAAGCCAAAAAAGCTTCCTTAGTTTGCTTAAAATAGGTCATTTTAACTCGTTTAAATATAGACCAACACATAAACGAACCACAAACACTTGTTATAAAATTGTATTTTTATAATTAGTGAAATGTCATTCAAAGGTGCATTCCCCTATTTATAGGACTTATTAGTAATAAGTTATTACCAATTAGGCAGGGTACAAAGTGTTTCATTCTACTTATTGCATTAGAGTTATATATATTCATAAAAAACTGTGTAGAATAGAGACATTTAATAGCAATTCATGCACTTTCTTAAAAATTTCATGAATTATTATCCTAGTGGTCCAAGAATCAATTCTAGATTTTCTATTTCCACACAAATTGCGTGTTATTACTCCTTGTGTCCCATACTAATTATCGTCGTTTTTTTTTTTATTTCTCGAGATTCAAATTATGAAAATTTTGATCAAATTTCAAAATACATTAAATTTGAAAAACGCGCAAGAAAATCTCACATTAGGAGTATAGCGCTCCTTAACAGAGAAGATTTCATTCCGAGACCTTTATTTAAAGATATATACTTGATAATCTATCATAACCATGGTGTTTAGCTTTCAAAACACTTTCGTTCTTATAGATCTTAGTTAATCAAATTGACACTTAAAAAAGAAAATAATACTTATTTTGACACGAACATAATACATGGTAAATATTTGATATCTATGACATGCATAGGAAAATCAATGTTTTTGTTTGCATTATAAAGTTAATTAGGAGTTAATATTGTCATATGACATCCATTATTACATTTAAAACTATTTTATGAAAAGGAAAATAAAATAAAAATCGAAGAACATCTACATGAAAATGACCATCAAATTCCTCAAAAAATAGAAAGGACACAAAATGTCAAAATCTTGTGCAAGTTGAATAGTGAGTAAAAATGTATAGGGAGATGGGACAACTATATCCTAATCTCTTAAGATTTCTCGACATGTCATGTCAATTGTTTGCTACCAAAAAATATTATTTTCATACATTAATATACTCGTCACTTTAGACACAAATTTAAAATCTAAACTTTATCTGTTATTAACCTAAAATTTAATATTTCGCGATCTTCCCAATAATCATAGATTGAAGAAGATATTCTTCACTTTTAAGGGGTGAATTAAATCCCCCACAAATATGTTGCTTCAATGAGGACCTTTTTATGTCTCTATAGATAACATTTAGTAACGACGAGTGACCCCGAACTTAAAGATAACCTTCTCTAGTTATTAGTAACGACTTTTGATAAGAAATTTGAACTAAAGCTGTTAGATTCACGTAAATTCGTAATTTTTACTGATGCTTAGTTTTAATATATATTTTTAATTAAATTATAGTATAAAAAGTACAAACGTTTACTATGGTTAATGATTGAAAATATTTATAAGATTTTAAGTTCTGCCGGTGGAAGACATATATTTAAGACTGCAAATAAAAGCTATTTATAATGTTATGGTCCCAACCAATGAAAGAATTAATACTAGAAAGGGAAAAATTAATGTATTATTTTATTTTATATTGATAAAAATAAATTCTCTCTTTTTGTTTTTGCAAATAGTAGCTAGAGATTGTAATTGGTAAATATTTATCCGAATCCAATGTGCAAATTTAAAGTTTAAAATATATATTTGTGTTAATTATCGTTCAATGATTTATATTTTATATTTATCAATCGAGCATAACTTTTAATTAATTGGAATTAACTTGTGAATATTTAATGTTTTTCACCTTTTTTCTCATTGTTTTATGTTAAGTGTTAATTTTGTTTGTTTACTATCCACTTTTATAGTAAAGCAATTGTTTGTCATCTTTTCCAAAAAATATTTTAGGATTTTGAAGTTCTGTTTTTGTGGTTGGTATCATTGTGCATTCCGTTAAATAAATAAGTTTTTAAAAGTGAAAAACATATCAATTTGAAAATTTAAAGTTTGGTCTTTTAGAAGCAAAACATGCTTGAGAGGTACATACTAAAAAAGATTTCAATTCGGTGATTACGCGAGTATATGGTCCAACTGACGTTTAATAGATAGGTCATTACGTTGAATCAAAAGTTTATTTACGTATAAAAATTTCGATTAGAGCGAAAACTCAAACAAATGAAGCAAGAAGATAATGATATATGTATTACACATGCATTATTTGACATGATAGTAACATAGTGTTTATTCATCAAAATTAAATGGGTGTATTTATAATTTTCGAATAGTAAATAATTCCGAACTTAAAAACAAACACCTTTTTTATGATAAAAAAACAAACATATAGAGTTAAACTTTTCTATAACTATATTATTTGTTTCGATAATTTTTTGGTTGGATGCTTTTATATAAAAAATATATAATGTGAAAATCAATTTAAGAAAAAACATATAATCAATAAATATTATTATAGAGATGTTTGATTATCTTGTTTAAACACTTGTTAATTAGTAACGGAGGCAAACACATATTAGGGTGTTCAATTGGACACTCTTCGTTGAAATTATTTTTGTATATACAAAGAAAATAATATACAAAAATAAAATAACATATTCTGGACAACTTTAACATAATAGGTTATTGTAATCTCGTGCTTTTAAATGCTTTGAATATGTTTTAGACACCTTAAATAAATTAGCGTTTGAATCTCACAAGCAAAAATTTTTCACTCCGCCATCGATAATTAGAGGTATAATGTCCATCCACATGATTATCTTTTTTTTAAAAAAAAAAATAGTTTCTATTTCTAATTTTCAAAGTCTGGACCACAGAATTAAATCTTTTTAGGAAAATATAATTTTCAAAAAAATCATAATCAAACAGCATAACGACCACAGCACTGGCCCATTAAACTCGTGCTCTTCACGTGATAATGGGCCCATTTACACTCATAGCCCATTAAGGTCCTATATTTATTTAAAGTTTTATCACTTTCACATTAATATTTAACTTTTAACCTCATTTAAAAAGAGTACTCATATTTTTTACTAAAGAAGTTTTAGTTCAAACCTTAAAAACCGTCTTACCACCAGAAGCGGCTATGAATGAGTACCTATTCCTTATGAAAATTAAATCGATGTCATTTTCTTCATGAAAACGTTATCTTTAAAGCAAATTGATTTAGAGCGATGGAGTAAATAGTATGAAAAAACAAGATCAACTGTAATTGAGTTTCAACACATCAAAAGCAAAGCCCTAAGGATGTCTCAATATGTGAACATATTATTAATATATCGCAATCAATAAAATAAAATTTGTTGCTACGCATTGTGAGTTTTATAACTTTACTTCTTATCTCTGCATAATTTTTTTTTGGAATAGTATGTAATGACACACATTGCTTCGAAAATATTCAAATTTAATTTTTTAGACGGATTGTAACTGACCTTCTATTTCGATAAATAATGTTATACTTATTAGAGAGGGACCAAATTCATACGAAAAAAAAGATTGATCTTTTAGACAAAGACAGTTTGCAAACTTTAAAATGTAGGTCCCTTTAGGTGGAATTGTCTTGTCGTACAAAAATTGACAACTATTATTATATATAGTTTGTTTTAATTTATATGATATATTTCAATTAAACATAAAATTAAAAATATAAGAAAGTTATTATATAAACTAAATGTGTAGATATCTATGTGATATGAATACATTTATTAGAAAAAATTTAATAGTAATTTATTTCAAACAAAGTAAAAAAAATATACATCTTATAAATTGAGACTAAAAAAATATAAAATAATCGAAATATATGAAAAAATTGTTGATATTTTTGTGAGTGGAAGATAAAGTGAATTCTTTTAGAAATCAATAATTCAAAAATAATTGTTTTTTCCGTATCAATTACTCTAGAAAAATCAAAGTCCAAAATGTATTGCAACTTTTTAGAATTTAGAATAATAATATAATAATTTAGTGGAGCCTTATTTCTTTGTTGTTTTTTGGAAGGAGAGCTTGTACATCAATTTTATATAGTTTCGTCTAATTATAATTGATGTTATCGATTGATCAAATCACTTTAAAGAATCGATATGTTTAATTCAAGCATTTTTTGCTTGTTTTTGAAAAGGAGTTTATTTAATATAGACAATTGAATATAGCGAATAACTAATCAAATCCTACTCTGAAAAAAGAAAAACTAATAACACATATTTAACGTTTAACTCATTAGGAATGAGATTCTTAAGAGTTAAGACTAATACTATATTATTATTATTATTATTATTATTATTATTATTATTATTATTATTATTATTATTATTATTATTTCTTCCCTCAAAATAGAAAAATTACATAGCAAGTGGGCCTATTGGGCCTGTACCATTTGGGTTAGAGTGATCATTGGGTCCTGGATGTTTGGCCCTGTTTACACCCACTTAGTATTTTTTTTTGACAAAGTACTCCTTGTTTTAATGGCATCATATTTGTCATATATGTTTTCATTTTCTTACCATAGTACTATTAACATTATTCTCGTAATTTCTTGTCTTCGATTTTATGTTATCATTTGTATCGTGTTTGTTGTGTTTCGATTATTACATTACTTTATTATTGTTACTTTTTCCCCCTTTTGGAATAATATGTATTGCTTTTCTTTTGATTGTCATGTCTTCTTTTAAATGCTTTTTTTAAAGTCGAAAGTCTATTAAAAACATCTTCTCTATCTCCACGAGTTAAATGTAAGTTTTATATACAAAAGATCTTCTCCATATTCCATATATGAAATTGTATCAAATATGTTATTATTATTTATGTTCAGATTCAACTCTCCTAACTAAAACCGTCTTTTCTTATGCCTACACAATGTCTGAAGCCCGTATTAAAGTCTCGACTAAATTTAAATATTGTGTTCTTTGCTGACGAAGTGACGATCATCCTTATTTTTTTCATAAGATCTATTTGTAGGAATTCGATTAAATTTTAATATTGCAATCTACATTAACGATCATTCTAGTAAGACCATGCTAAAGAAGAGCGGTAAGGTGCACTACAAGTTTCATTTGGAGATGACACTCCCAATAGAATAGAACTATTCTACCACACTATATATGACGATACATTTTGATATAACTGAAACTTCTTGACAATATCCGAAATTAAAATTCTATTTTTTATTTTTAAATTATTGAGTTGAAAAAAGTGGTTATTTTGTGAATATTAGGAAGAAAAAAGTTTAGCAGACTTTTAAAAGTGGGCCCATTTGGGCTCCACCTAGGAAACAAGAAAACAAACTTCAGTTTAGGACAGACTTTGAAAATGACTTAACCAAATACAGCTGTTCTTCACGGACCAAATGAATTAATGAATTATGTACTCTACATTGAAAAAAATAATGATAAATAAACAGTTGTATGTACATTGGGTCCATTAAAAGGGAACATAGTAATAATTAATGCTTTTCAAGTCTTATAATTGAAAAATAATCATTAGTTTCAAATTTTACCGTTAAATTTTTTTCATGACGGTGGCTTGGAGTTCATTTGTGATATTTCAAACTTAAGCGCGCAATCAATCTCGCACGTTAATTTTATTTTGATGTTTATAGTGAAAAAAAATTCTTTTCTATAGATTTTCGGTTCAAAAAAAGTAACCAACGCAGGAAGATAAGAAAGGAAAAAAAAGGACAATGAAACAAGTGTAGCAACATATAATAGTACGGATTGGTGTATCTTCACACCTCCTCTACTCATGTCTGAACTATATCGCCTCGCTTCTCCCATCTTATCTGCCGCGAAAATCACTCCCTATCTTATTCTATATAACTTCGTTCTTATGAGGACGTTCATCTAAATATCATCATGATCTTTTCTGCCTTCATCTTCTGAACGTGAACATTCTTAACTGATCAACACTCTGTCCCATACTATAGTATAACGGGCTAACCAGTTAATAACGTTTATATTCAAAGAGGTGAAATGCTTAATAATCTTTACTTGTGAAATTTAAAACTCTATGACGGTGACTAGTTTTTTTTTTTTTTTTTTTTTAACAAATAGGTTAAAATAGTACCCATTTTATGAATTGACAATATCAACAAGTCAATGTCTAGAACAGCAAGAGGCATACTGTCTTGATCATGGGCCCAATGGGCCATTCTTTAATAATGCTAAGTTTTAAATAGTACATACAGAAAAAACAGCTTACGTCAAATATCTGATTTGTCTCTCTATTGAAGATCACTTATAGACACTAGCCAGAAAAATAGGCCCACTTATGTTGTCTCCTTAATGGACTCATGGGCTCCATTTGACTAATTTCTTATTTGGGCCTTGTGAAAATAGATAGCCCAATGGCCCAAGTGAAGGTTATACATTGTTCATTTTTCTATTTGGGCCATGTGAAAATGGATAGCCCAAAGGCCAAGTGAAAACATTCGAGTGCGAGAGTCTTTCGAAAATAACCTTTCTAACCCCATGAAGTTGTAGTAAGGTGTGTGTATGCTCTACTCTTCTCAGACTCCACGGTAGGATTTCATTGGGCGTGTTGTTGTTGTTTGGGCCAAGTGAGAACAAGTTCTTTTGCCTGTTACTCCGAAACGGATTGTTTCAAGTGTTTTGAGTGTTCAAAATTGTTATAGGTGAAGGGATATTTGATTGGTTTCGATAAACTTTTAATGCTGATGATCGGTACAATAATGACGTATTTCATGAGATAAGGTGTTCCATCTTCTATATGTTATAACTGATAACTAATCTCATCATTTTAGTGTAAAAAATATTTTGAGATTATCAATTCTTATCCCATGTACCAAACAATTGTTTTATAAATGACAAATCAATTGCATGGAAGAAAATACTTATCCAATGTCAAGACAAGTCGAAAGATTAATTGGGTTATTTCTACTTTTTACTTTATTTTTGTCTTTCAACATAAATAATTTTTCACGAAACATAATTTTATATTTTCACATTATAATACACCACAACTCAGTTCCGTAACCTCAAAAAACTTACATGTCACCACAAACATAGACAAAAGTAAGTATTCCAAGAGAAAAAAAAGGGATTTAAATATATATTTCTAAAATAAATAATTTTTCACAAAACATAATTTTATATTTATCAAAATTTCTCTATATGCCTTTTAAATATTTTAAATATATAGTTCATTATTGTGATTTATAGGAATTTTACGTAATTCTCAAATATATAAATTTTTATTTTTTAAAAACTTAAAACTTCTATATCAAAATCTACCATCAAAGTTTAAAAATTTAAATCTCAAAATTTCAACGATAATATATATAATAAATTCAACAACCAAAGCACGAAAATAATGAGTTGAAACAACCCAACCTAACACCACAAAATTTCGTATTATTTCCTGTGGTTCCCTTTGTGTGATGCATTTTTGATTCAACACCAAATTTCAGTAATAAAAGATAAAATTAGTAATCTAAAATACTCAATTAAATTATTTTACTAAAATTAAATATTTCTAAGTCAAATAACTTCTTCATTATATATATAATATATATCCACGCATAAAAGTTTATATTTTTCTCATCCTTTATATATACTATAAATATAAATTGACATTACTTAATTAAATAAATTTATAAAAATGGGGTTGATGCAAGAGATTTTGATGCATCCAGATGAATTATATCCATTGATAAAACTCATGTTATCGGCTAAACGCGTAGAGAAGAAAACATCAGTGTGGCTGTTGCAGCCACACTGGGCCTTCTGCTACGCTACTCTTCGAAAGGTGTCTCGTAGCTTTGCTCTTGTAATTCAACAACTTCCTAATGACCTTCGTAACGTGGTAAGTATATGCTGATAATGTAAAAAATATTTTGTAAATACATAAACTTTTTTTAGTAGTATTGAGTCCTAAGAATTAAATATTATAATTGTGTATGTTTATCTTATTGTTCAATTTTTTTTGTTTGTCTTGTGAATATTATGAAGAATTCATCTTATATTTCAACATTAATTATCAAGTTACTCAAATGATATATAAGTGAAATTAATTAGTAATTTAAGAAAATAAGGCATGTTAACACGTTCGATCTCAATTTATGTAAATTTTTTTTACTAAATTAGAAGTTTAAGAAATAAACCGATATATGAATATTAACTATTTTCTTCTATTCGAATTGTAAGAGCAGGAAATCTCGTTTTGTTGTTAAAATTCATCTCCAATTCTGCAGGTTTGTGTTTACTATTTGGTTCTTAGAGCACTTGACACTGTTGGTATGTATTGTCAAATTAAATCCCATAAGTTTAATTTCACTAATTACTAGAATATTGCTCACTAATTATTTTTTATTTCCCCTTCTAATTACTTAATTAATTATGAACAGAGGATGATACCAGCTTAGCCATTGAGGTTAGAGTACCTATTTTGAGAAATTTTTATTGCAACTTCTATGATCCTCAATGGCATTTTTCATGTAAGCTTTATTCTTCATTTCGATATCGATAACAGGTAAAAATAATCTGATAGTGTATATAACTTAAAATCGTTCGCCTTTTTTTAAATTATTAGGTGGTACAAAGGCCTTCAAAGTTCTCATGGACCAATTCCATCTTGTTTCCACTGCTTTTCTAGAGCTTGATACAAAGTGAGTTCTTAGAAAAAATTGTTGATTTTTTTTTGTATTAACATATTGACGTTTGCATATCGAAAATTGATTGAAGAAAACAGAATGATACTTAATTTTTCATACATTTTTGAGTATTTTTTTGCAGTTATCAAGAGGTGATTAAGGATATAACAAAGAGGATGGGTGAAGGAATGGCGAAATTTCTATGCAAAGAGGTAATTCGCGGAATATTGACAAAATTGTGTTTTAGGATCAAACGCTTACCATTATATGCCAAAAGCTAATAGCTAGGTTATAAAGACGCAACTTGGTCAATCAAACAAGTGTCATGCTCGATCATGACTCTGACCTGGGCCAACCCAGCCCCCTCATGGGCTTTGATATAGACAGGATGTTGACGTTACCAAGCATTGTGGAAACCATATGTCTAAGAATAGACGAATTCTATTGAACTCATTGCTATCTGCTTGAACTATGAAGAAAATGTTTGGCATGATAAGATCAAGCTCATTCTGAACTTGCTGACTCTGGATAATCGTGAATTCATTTTCTCAAGCAAATTAGTACTCGTAAATTTCACTTATAAATGACTGATTTGGTATCGTGCAGGTAGAAACAATCGATGATTATAACGAATATAGTTTCTATGCATCTGGACTTTGTGGATTAGGATTGTCAAAGTTTTTTTATGTTTCTGGAAGAGAAGATTTAGCACCAGAATCCATCTCGATTTCAATGGGATTATTTCTTCAGGTATTGGCCTCTAACATGTTTATCGCGGAGCCTTAAAAAAAAGCTCTGTATGCTGGCTACTGATTACAAGTATATTTGTCTATACATTTCAGAAAATAAGCATCATTAGAGATTATCTAGAGGACATAAATGAAGTACCTAAATGTCGTATGTTTTGGCCTCGTCAAATTTGGAGTAAATATGTTAACAAACTCGAGGTTTGATTTCATCATAACATGTTGCTATTTCTTGTTTGAAGTTCATACGTTGATTCGTTGTTGTGTAATTTCCATCTTCTTTATGTGTCTCAGGACTTTAAGTACGAGGAAAACTCGGTCATGGCAGTACAATGTCTGAATGAAATGGTTACTAATGCTTTATTATATGTAGAAGATTGTCTGACTAGCATGTCTAGTTTACGCGATCCTGCTATCTTTCATTTCTGTGCAGTTCCACAGGTATAAATTTCCTTTCAACAGTTTAAAACGTTGTTTTTCTACCGCGTATTGGTCTCTATATAAGAACTAATGTGACATGATCACTCAATTTGCACTTTTCCTTGTGATTTTCTTGTACTACCAGATCATAAATATGGGGAATTTGTCGATGTACTACAACAACGTTGAGATTTTCAAAGGCGTTGTTGAAATGAGACGAGGTAAAGATACACAACTTGTCAATATGCATGTCTGGTATTTTTTTGTGGATAAAAACAATTTCTTGCTAAGTTTTGTTCTTTGGTTTCTTCTCTGTAGGCCTCTGTGCTAAGATTATTGATCAGACGAGGACGATGGCTGATGTCTACGGAGCTTTTTATGACTTTTGTTGTATAATGGAATCTAAGGTATAACATGTACTATTCTCTTAACAACTTTTAACTCTGCAGTAAGTAGTGGAGAGTGGAGACGTCTCGTGTGTTTTACTTCTTTATATTTTTGAGTCCTCCTAAGTGAAAGTTCTGACTCCGCTCTGTTTGAAGCTGTGACTTTACTCATTCTAAAGGTTATTGCTAATTTAGAATTGCTGATTTTCCTGTTTTTCGTTCACATCTGCATCGTTAGTTGTCCCTCGTGAGTTGAGGTTAAATGAAGCAGTGAGGACTCGTGAGTTAAGGTTAAATGAAGCAGTGAGGATTCATATAGGCGATCCCAATCTGTTTGAGACTGTAGTCTAGTTGTTTGTTGTAAAATTCTAAATTAGTCTATTTGATATATGAAGCCCTTTGATGCTCAAATATTAGGTGAAATTCAACTATGGTTAATTCTTCTTTATGTTCAAATTTTGATTCCTTAATTTCATCGTGCTCGATTAAACAACTTATCAATCGATTCTTTAAGGTTGATCGCGATGATCCAAATGCAACGAGTACTTTGAAGAGGCTTGAAGCAATCTTGAAAACTTGCAGAGACTCCGGAACATTAAATCAAAGGTTTGTTAGCACTTGTGGGATTACAATGGATATGTTGTTGTTGTTCGTTTATTGAAATTCTTGACATTATCAGTTGATGACTTTATTTACCACCAGGAAATCTTACACATTCAGCCATCAGCCTAATTATAATATTCCAGTTTTGGTGAGTTTATTTTGCTAATATTTAGTTCATGTTTTACATATACTTTACATCGGAACGTTTATCAGAAACAATCTCTCTATCTTCATAAAATAGAGGTAAGACTCTGCACACACCACCCTCGAGATACACAGAGTATATTGTTGTTTACCTATACTTAAAATATGCAAAGTGTCTATGGGAAACTGTCTCTCTATCTTCACAAAATAGGGATAAGACTCCGTACACACCACCCTCGAGTTATTTACGTATACTTTATTTTTTCTGGATTCAATTATTTCTTATACACTCAATTTCTTTTGCAGATTATCTTCTTTTTCATCATGATGGCTATTTTTTATCAACAAAAATACATTAAGAGACTAATATAGGTGTGCATTCTATGTGTTCTTACTTGAATAAAATGCGAATAATGTTAAAATTGTAAATTTTAAAACTAAGCTTTGTCTTAAATAAGTTGAGATCGGCTATATGAATCTCACTTCTTCCTATATGCTCTAATTTTATATCAATATCTATATTATATATGAGGATTCATTGTAAATTGACAAGTTTACGGGGGCAACTAGCTTACCACAACCTTCTTTTTTAATCAGAGATTGAAACTGACAATGTGAGCAAACTCATATAGACAAAGTTAAATTTTGAAAAAGAAATTGAAACAATATATTGTCTAACCAAAGTGTCTATTTTTCTATGTTTAAGAACAATAATTCTTAGTTTCACTGATTTAATGGTAATTTTAGCTTTAACACAAGTACGAATCATGGGATTAATATTACTAATTAATTTTATTTTCTTTTTATTCTTTTTTTTAGCAGGTTTGATGTAGAAGAAAAAGACAAGTCTAGTCAAACCAATGTTGACATTTTAAAAATGATTTATGTATCCATAATATCCTATGAACATTATAAAAATATTATATATACATGAATTCCATTTTCACTTGCCTTACCCAAAATGAAAGAAAGGAAGAAATATTCTAAATTTCAAGCAAGTTTGGGATCAATTATTTAAAATTATAATCATTTTTGTTGGTTTATTTAAGCCCATTTTAGTCCGTCCAAGATGAGTTTGATGCATGTCATTATTGGAAGTTGGTTTCATCTCATGCGATAACTTTGTATTTTATATAAAAACATTAAATTAAGATAAACGCGATATTCATATCACAGTGATGATCGATGCACTTGTGAATTTTGTCCTTAAACAAAAAATAATTGTCTTTAAGTTTCAACGTTTATAACTGAAACTTCTTGACAATATCCTGAAATTCACTCTAGAAATTAAAACTCTAAACAATTACTATTTTTAAAATTACGGAACTGAAAATTGGCTATTTGGTTAATATTAGGAAGAAGAAAGTTTAACAAACTTCTTGAAGTGGCCCATTGGGCCTCATAGAAGGTTAAGCAGATACATGATTGTTCATTCTATATTTGGGCCAAGTGAAAATGGGCTTTCCAAATTATTGTTTTGAAGGTTATTATATGCAATTGATCGCACACTACTTGAAAACACGTTCTTCTGTATTTTCTTAAACTATGTGTCAAGTTAAGCCAGATTATTTTTTTTAAAAATGAACGGAGTATCTCATTTAGTGATTTAATGTCTCGCTAAGATTTGTCCAATCATTGTACTTAAAGAGTGTTAGGCTTTAATTTCCTACTTATCATGACTCAAATGAATAACACGTACTGTTCGCTTTGAGCTAACTAACCTTACAGATTTGTCGTTTAGACTATGTCATCATCGAGTTCAAAAACATGTATATCATGTGAACCTTTGTCCTATGCGGCCAGTGGCGGACCCAGAATTTTCGTTCAGGAGGTTCGAAAAATAAAAATGTTGTTGATGGAATTTGAACTTGGGGCATGCAGCTTAATATTCAGAGGCCTTACCATTGAGCCATCTAATTTTAATTGTTATTGAGGGGGTTTAAAATATATACATCTACAAAAATACAGAAAATTTACCTTATATATATCGTATATTTTTTTGCCGAGGGTGTTCGGATGAACACCCTGGACCCAATGTGGGTCCGCCCCTGTATGCGGCTATGCCTCATAAACACTCTTCATTTAACTATTTCGTTCGATGTGAGATTCGCCTAAGGTAATACATACACCTCTGCTTTACAAGTTTATCAACTTTAAAATTTATCGATATATCTTGTCCTCCATAGTAAATATCACATCTACATATAATTAAAAAATAGATTCTCAAAATAAGTTTTAGCTAATTTATCTAATTACCTATATTTGAACGAGGATTAATTTGACTTCCCCACCTATCAACGATCATATTTATTACTGTACTCATTTTAGACTCATATATAAGATGTTTATTTTTATTTTTGCTTCCAATTTAATCATCAATTAACGTGGAAATTTTTAGACCATACACGAAAGGAAATATTATAAGTAACTATCAAAATTTTGATGTACTACAATTAGTATTTTTTAATGGAACTCATGAGAATCTTTGAACTAATTATCTTGATTTATGATTTGATCTAATATATTAGTATTAATCTCTACTAATCACATGTCATTGTCTGTACAGCACTAAAAACAAAGTGGCTTCTGTATACTAAATAGGGATAAAAAAACAATATAAATTGTGTTTTCTGCCATAATTCAGCACACGACTTCCTTTATTGGTAAGTGGTGGCCTAATACCTAATATTGATGTATAAAATATTTTATATTCACGTAAAATTAAAGAAAAAACATTTTAATATGGTGTGATATATTGTGATAGAGACGTTAGTAGGTGATTTTACATTTAAATTCATAATATCAATGCATAAAATATTTTGTGTTCATATAAAATAAAAAAAAACATTTAAAAATAGTCTGATACAAATAATCTATCGTAGTGCAAATATTAATAGTTAATTTTACATTCAAATCCATAAATTATATAGATGTGAAATTTATGATTCTGTCTTTGTAAATGTTATGTAAATCTTTTTGTCATATATATTCCAAAATAATTTACTATTTTCAGAGTTTTAATCCCAAAAAAGTTAAATAAAGCTGCAGCAAATTTTTTTTGTCACAATATAAAATTTAATAAATTCGAAATAATTTTTGCTTTTATGTTGATGTCATGAAACGTCAAGTAATACATATACATGCAACCAAAACCTTCAAAAGAGTTTTAAATTCACTAGATTAATTAAAAAAATACTATAAAATTGAGTAATGGGATCAGCTGGTTCAAATTTTGAGGTCATCCTGTTCCATTTTATTCTTTTTATTTTATTTTCCCTTCTATTTTTAATTTCATGTTCAGTAATCATATTGAACGTTTTTTTAATAAAAATGATTTCATATTAAAGAAAGAAAAATCCGCTAGCTCAAATTTTGAGGAGGTTACATGTAAAAGATAACAGAAGTGGTGCATCACGTGATATCTCATAAAGATAGTCAAACTTTCAATTCTCACACAACGTTTTTCACTCGAGTTTATCACACTAATGACTGAACTTGTTTAATACAATTTATATCTCACGTGAGATTTGTGAATTATTTCACATAAACAAGTTTGAATGATAAACAACGTTTTTCTACCGAATTTATCACATTAATGACTAAATTTGCTTAATACAATTTATATCTCACGTGAGATTTGTGAGTTATTCTACATCAACAAGTTTGAATGATAAATAACGTTTTTCTATCGAATTTATAACACTAATAACTAAACTTATTTAATACAATTTATATCTCACGTGACATTTGTGAGTTATTCTACACAAACAAATTTGAATAATTAAATCTCATTTCAAAATACTTTTTCTTTAATTTAAACTCGAGATCTTTCGTTAAAAATTGGTACCACTCCTCTTCTTGGTCATTCTATCTCAACATCCCCACTTATTTGCCTCCCAAGAAAAAAAAAAAGAGTCCCAAAATTCTCCAATCACTTTTTTTCTATAATTTGGTACTCTTGTTTGATGAAAAAACAGTCCAAAAGAAGCTAAAAAGATCAAAAACTAAAAGCTTCTTCTATGCAAAGATCAAAAAATTCTTAAAGAACTATTCTTTATTGCTTGTTCTTGAAGATTTGTAGTACCTCCATACTGCTTAACAAACAAGCTGTTTATATACACAAAAAGACTGTAACTTTTTTACAAGAAAAGTTTATTGAAAGAATGTATGGAGATTCCCAATTCTTAGTTTTCTTCTGATTCTTGTTTTTATACAACAAAAAGAAAAACCCCAAATTTAAAAAAAGGGGTCTTTTTTTTTTTTGGTTTTAATGGATTCATCAGAGTTTGAGAAAAACCAGAATAATTCTGGGTTATTAAGGTTTCGTTCAGCCCCAAGTTCATTTCTTGAAAATTTCATTGATGGAGTTGGGAATAATGGAAATATGGGTAGTGAGAATAAAGGGTTGTCATCAAAATTCAATCTTGATGGTTTAAATAACCAATTGGTTTCTCAGAATTCTCTTGATAGTAAAGTTTTTGCAAATTTGAGTAGTAATTCACAGTTGCCACCTCAATATCCAAGGCAAAATTCTACTGTTCATATGGTGGGGTCAATGGAAGGGGGTGGTGGGTACAGGGTGATGGGGTCATTATTGGGAAATAGTAATAATCATCATCAGGGGCAAAACAAATTGGCATCAAATCTTATGAGGCAAAACAGTTCTCCAGCTGGTTTATTCTCTCAACTCAATTCTCTAAATGGTACTGTTTGATATTCTTGTTGTTCTTATTTAGGAAAGTACTATAGTTTTGTGTTGTTTTTTGTTTTTTCAATAGTAGGTAGGATTGCATTGTCTTGATGGCTTGTAGTTTGATGGTAGTATTATTTGGTTGTAGTACTATTCTGCTACTGTATATTGTTTTGTTTACTACGCTATTTATCTTGTACTTCCATTACGACTTTTAGAGTTTGTTTTTGTCTTGAGCCGAGGGTCTATTGGAAACAGCCTTTAGAGGTAAGATTTTTGTGTACAATCTACCTTCGCTAGTCCCTACTCTGTGGGAATACAACAGGTATGTTGTTGTTGTAATAGTAGGTAAAGGGGTGTATTTATTAATAGTTCAATTACTATTATATGTATTTTTAGTTCATTTTTTACATAGAAATGGTGTGGAATTAGAGTTTCTAGTAGTTGTTAAATGATTTAGCTGATGCATATATGTCAAAAGACTATATTCATGTTGATGTTTCTGGTTTTTCCCTGATTTAGATTCTGTTTCATATATCTGTTTCGAATTGGAGTGGATAATGGTTGTCTTGTTTGTTTTTATTTTGGTGGAATGGTTTGGGAGACGCTTATGCTTGTTTCGGATTGTCATCCCGGTCCTTGTACTCAATGTGGTTTCATCAAGACCCCTATAATTGTTAAAACACATTAGTTTAAACTATTATGAAATGAGGTCCTTCGTTCTCTAGTCCTGATTGTGTTGGTTGAATGGCAATTTACAGGCTATGCCACGTTGAAAGGCGGTGTTGGAGGTTATACAATGGCAAATGGTGCCAATGGAGATTCAAATCCATCTTCAAGCAGGTTGAAAGATCATTTTGGCTTCTCATCAGTGACACCTTCATTAGGAATGTTGTCTCGAATCTCAGAAGTCGATGATGAGAGCAGCATAGCAACTGCCCTCGATGATGATGAGAAGCGTGGAAATGGCAACTCAGAACCTCAACTCCACAATATGGGATTTCCTTTTAATTCTTGGAGTGATCATTCACTGTTTCAGCAGACACTCACAGGCCACAAAAGGGAGTTGGACAGTGAGGGGAATAAGCTATTTGCTAATGCTCAGGTACGATGAGAATGAATGCACGGTATAGTTTGGCGTTAATTTTTGATAGGCTATGTCGATTTTGAATAGAAAATCTTCGTGTATAACCAGATTGAAGAACTTGGAAACCGGCCCCCAATTTTGTCACACCACCTAAGTTTACCAAAGACACCAGCTGATATAGCAGCTATGGAGAAGTTATTGCATTTTCAAGATACTATTCCTTGTAAGATCCGCGCCAAACGTGGCTGTGCTACTCATCCTAGGAGCATTGCAGAAAGGGTATGACATACACAACATATTTATACATATGTACCTATATGTGTAGCAATCTTCTAATTCTTGTGTTCATTGTTGTCATGACAATCTCTCAAATTTCCCGACAAGGCTGCGTAAGTTTAAAGTTCAATGATGAATGAAGAAGTAATTTAGTAAAATTCGTGAGATAAACTTATATGGTGGTATTTCAGGTGAGAAGAACACGTATCAGTGAACGAATGAGAAAGCTACAAGAGCTTGTTCCTAACATGGACAAGGTAGATTTCTTTCAATTTCCGCACTCTTGTCCCCCCTTTTTCTTTTAGTGAAGTCTTACTAAGTATATAATTCATGTTGACAGCAAACAAACACCGCGGACATGCTAGACTTGGCTGTCGAGTACATTAAAGGCCTCCAAAAACAATACAAGGTATAATTTTGAAGCAAAAATCGATAATCTGCTTTACTCATTTGTGTTTGAAACTTCTCACATATTTATGTTATGGTTATAGGTACTCAATGATTGTCGCGCTAACTGCAAATGCTCAGCAATGCAGAAACCAGATTGAAACCTAAGAGTACAATGAGAAGAGTATACTTGAATGGAGTTCATTTTCATAAGTGCAGAGGCTAGAAACTTTAAGAAAAGTTATGAGGAATATCTACAAAGAAGAAAAAAAAACAGGTCTTTGTCTGTTCTTTGGTAGATTCTTTAGACTAACAATGTTTCAAAGTTCAAACAAAACATAATTAGTTGGAAAAGTGTACATTAGTTGAATAATATTATGCATTCACTTTTCTCTTTTAAGCTATTATATATGCTCATAGCATAAAGAATTTTTAGACTGTCAATGTAATTTAGCCGATTATATCAGGTAATTTCGTAAGGAGTTCATCTGAATCTTCTTTGTCGGAAAATTATATCGTATGTAAAAGGTCAAAATTCTTAGTAGACGTGGAATCTTTTTTATTTCTTCACGTGCTTACTTTTTTTGAGATTTTAAGTTTTATTAGTGAAAAATTTACCTCCGTCACTGAATCGCACGTAGCATAAAGTTAGTGTGAGTTAGCATAAAGTCGATGCTTCTTTTTGTCCACTTGATCTTATATATGAGCTGTTAGATCCCTTCTTTCCATTTATAGACCAACCAATAATGGTGATGGCTGAGTTTGTTATTGGTGGAAGTCAAACATATCTAAATATTAAAACCTATATGACTCAAACCTTTAACTGCCTATATGACCTTTTGTGTCTCTTTCTTTCTCTTAGGGTAATCTTATCTGATTCTTATTCTATTCTTTATAATATTTTATTTGATAATCATGATATTTCGATTCATTTTCAAATATTGATTAATTTCACAGAATACTTATCGTTTCTTAATAAATATATTAGGTAATTGTATTCATGACTCCATCAAGACTTGAACAGATAGGAAGAAATCATTAGTGTATTTTCACATTTCATGAGATATAGCTAGCGTTTGATCATAGATTTTGAATCAAATTTTGAAAATCAATCTTTAAATATCTGTTTGACTATGAAATTCGATCTTCAAATATTTTCAAAAATCGTCGAGAAATTTCACTTTCATCCATAAAACTTCAATTTTCTTTGTAAATACATGTCCCAATACAACATCAAAATCTATACCAAACAAATATTAAAAACCAGAAACTTCACAAGACTCAATCCACTTTATTGACTACTAGTTCGCTATCTCAGATACATTGATCCTGTTCAATTATTTAAAATGAACACACAATTTTAAGAGGCATATCTGCTTACTGCTATGCCTTTTTTGTTGTCCAATTAGAAAAAAGAGGCTGTGATATTATTCATTGCATTGAATTGGTTAGTTGGTTTTGCCTTGGGAATGCTCATACTATATCAGTATTTGGGGTGGAAATGTGACAACAAAAGTGCAAAGTATACATCACACCTTTGGGCCCATGACAGCCCCACACCACTGATTTACAGAATTTTTCAAAAATAATATCATATTTATATCAAATTCTTAAAAATATAATATTTTTAAAAAATCTGAGTAACGTAAATTCTAACCAAAGATAAATAATTAAAAGTACGACACCAATAGATTCCAAATCTCATGGCAATTCAGCAATTCATAAAAATATGTAAAATAATTTTTTATATTTTATTTGTACTAATATAATTTTTGACTTAGAGATTTGTATTAATTGACGTCTCTTGGACAAGAGCGATAATGTTACTAAGGGGGTAGGGAAGGACAAGGATGACATTTTATGGTCCCCAAACAATACACAAAACTACTCACAACTTTTTATTTCCCTTTAATTTCTTTCTTGTGAAGATCACAAGATTATATTTTAGAATTTATCGAGAAAAAATTCTAAAATAATCAAGAAAATATTAAATAGGAGTGAGATGGAAACAACTTTCAATAACGTTCATGCATCCACTTATCTTAGACAGGATGAAATGAGCTTAAATAAAACGATATAAATTATGAGAAATTTAAAATAATTGATCCCAGCTTGTTTGGAATTGAGATTGTGTATACTCTATAATATTTTTATTAGGTTCAGAGGATATTATGCATACAAAAATCATTTTTAAAATATTACAACTTTGGTTTAACTTTGGCTTTTTTTTTTTCTGCATCAAACCTGCAAAAATAGATGAAGAAAAATAAATAGGGTACTATTTCCACAATATGATAAATTAGCTGTAAATAGAGAAAAGTAGAAACTCTGATATATACGTTGCTCGTACTCTTCAATAACTCTTCAGAATGTCGGATTCTTCAAAACTAGTGTGTTTTTAGAGATTTTGACATGGGAGCAATAATATTTTTAGAGAGTCCGAGCAACGTAACTCAAAATGCTGAATCTAGCAGTTTAGAAAACAAATATTTTGTTTAAATATGATTGACTTTTGAGAAAATGTGAGGCCAATAATTTTTGTTCTGTTAATAATCTAATTAATTTTACTAAAGTAAGAACACATATATTCATGTGACTGCTCACCTATGGTCTCTTAAGGTATTTTTGTTGATAAAAGAATAGCCAACATGATGAAAAAGAAAATAATCTGCAAAAGAAATTGAGTATATATCAAAAGATTGAATCCAGAAAAACTTAAGAATTATACCTAAACAACAACGACAACAATATACTCGGTGTATCCCGAGGGTGGTGTGTATACAGTCTTACCCCTACATTGTGAGACTGTTTCCGATTGACACTCCACACATGTAAAATATATGTAAATCACGAACTAAATACGAGCAAAAAAACTCACCAAAACTGGAATATTATAATTAGGCTGATGGCTGAATGTGTAAGATTTCCTGGTGGTAAATAAAGTCATCAACTGATAGTGTAAATTTTTTTTCATAAAATGAATTACAAGGAAACATAACAAACCTTTGATTGATCAAGGTTCCAGAGTTTCTGCAAGTTTTCGAAATTTCTTCAAGCCTCTTCAAAGTACTCGTTGCATTTGGATCATCACGATCAACCTGAAATGCATTGATTGATAAGTTGTTTTATCGAGCACGATGAGATTTAAGAATAAAAAATTGACATAAAGATCAGAACTATAGTAGAATGTGAGCTAATATTTGAACATCAAAGGACAAATTTAGAATTTACAGCCTCGGGAATCACGGGGCAACTTAGAGGGATGACGTTGACAACAGCTATGCCTCAGTCTCGAATAAGTTGGTGTTGGCTATATGAATTTTCACTGCTTCATTCAAGCTCAACTCTCGACTGATAATTGGATGAAAAACACTAAAGATGCAGATGTGAACGGAGAAAAGGAAAATCGAGCTCTTTAGCCAATAACCTCTAGAATGAGTAAGTCACAACTGTTGATAATGTCGGAGTCAGGATTTTCAGTAAGACGTAAATACACGAAGCAGCAAATGAGATTATTCAACATACTATAGTATACGTAATCAGAGGTGAATCCAGGACACGTATGTCTCCGCTACTTAATGCAGAGATAAGGTTGTTCTGAGAATAGTACATGTTATACCTTAGATTTCATTATACAACAAAAGTCAAAGAAAGCTCCGTAGACATCAGCCATCGTCCTCGTCTGATCAATAATCTTAGCACAAAGGCCTGGAAAGAAGAAACCAAAGAACAAGACATAGCAAGAAATTGTTGTTATCCACAAAACATTATCGGACACCTTAACGTTATATTACCTTGTCTAGTTGAAGTAATAGACATGCATATTGACAAGTCGTGTATCTATACCTCGTCTCATTTCTACAACACCTTTGAAAATTTCAACGTTGTTGTAGTACATCGTCAAATTCCCCATATTTATGACCTGGAAGTATAAGAAAGTCATAAAACCATTAGGACATATGGTAAAAAACAACGTTTTGAACAGTTCAAGGGAAGTTTATACCAGTGGCATTGCACAGAACTGAAAGATAGCAGGATCTCGTAAATTAGACATGTAAACCAGACAATCTTCTACATGTAATAAAGCATTAGTGACCATTTCTGTGGGGTCCATCCCCATGTACCAAACTTTGAATTATTTTCTGCCAATTTCAAAGTTTGGCAGAGTTGGTAAAGAAAAAATTATTTTTTTCTTCAATTTCAAAGTTTGGTAGAGTTGGTAAAGAAAAAATTGTTCTTTCTTTAATGTCAAAGTTTGGCAAGAGTTGGTAAGTTGTGAAGAAGAAAAAATTGTTTTTTCTTCTGTAGCACACTTGGAGGGTAGTGTATTTGTTCTCTATAAAAGGGAGGACAATTCTTCATTCTAAGTACACCAAAAGGAAATTACAAAGGAGAGAAAAGAAGAGTGAGGCATCACAGAGGAAAATAATCTGTGAGGAAAAATAGAGAGTGTGAGCGATATTATAGTGAGGTGGAAAAATTAAAAGAGGGTTATTTCTTTTGAGTGTGTAGTGATCTTTGGAGTTTTGCAAGGATCTACAAGTGTAAAATCCTTACTATAGTGATATTCGTTGCTCCTCTCGGGTCGTGGTTTTTCCCCTTATTTAGGAGGGTTTCCACGTAAAATCTTGGTGTCATTATTTCTCTTTTATTCTCGTTGATTAACCGTATTGTTGTGTTCCGCATTTATTGCCTTTATTATCGCAAATATTATTTCTGTTACGGATTTATTCCCAACAATTGGTATCAGAGCACAGGTTCTGCCCATTTACAGAAATATTTTTGCAGCTT
Organism: Solanum lycopersicoides; assembly: GCA_022817965.1. Taxonomy (NCBI): domain Eukaryota; kingdom Viridiplantae; phylum Streptophyta; class Magnoliopsida; order Solanales; family Solanaceae; genus Solanum; species Solanum lycopersicoides. The sequence goes on from CM040627.1 coordinate 92,971,798, forward strand.
ATTGTACTATACTCAGTGGAAAAAAAAATGTCTGGAGTAAAGTACGAGGTAGAAAAATTCAACGGTGATAGCGGTTTTTCAATGTGGCAGAGAAGGATGAGAGACTTGCTCATCCAACAGGGTTTGCACAAGGCACTAGGCGGCAAATCCAAAAAGCCCGAATCCATGAAACTTGAGGATTGGGAAGAAATGGATGAAAAGGCTGCCAGTGCAATCAGATTGCACTTAACAGATGATGTAGTTAATAACATCATCGATGAAGAGAGTGCATGTGGCATTTGGACAAAGTTAGAAAATCTATACATGTCCAAAACGCTGACAAATAAATTGTACCTAAAGAAGCAGTTATATGCGCTACATATGAGTGAAGGTACAAATTTTTTATCTCATTTAAATGTACTTAATGGACTAATCACGCAGCTAGCAAACCTCGGAGTAAAGATCGAGGATGAAGATAAAGCCATAGTGCTCCTAAACTCGTTGCCATCTTCCTACGATACTTTAGCAACAACCATTTTACATGGTAAGGACTCTATTGAGTTGAAGGATGTCACATCAGCCCTTTTGCTTAATGAAAAGATGAGAAAAAGGCCTGAAAATCACGGACAGGCTCTCATCACGGAAAGTAGAGGCAGAAGTTACCAAAGGAGCTCAAGTAACTATGGTAGATCCGGAGCTCGTGGAAAGTCCAAAGTCCGATCAAAATCGAAGGCCAGAAATTGCTACAATTGCGATCAACCAGGACACTTCAAAAGAGATTGTCCAAATCTAAAAAGGGGCAAAGGGGAAAGCAGCGGCCAGAAGAATGATGACAACACAGCTGCCATGGTGCAAAATAATGACAATGTTGTTCTCTTCATAAATGAAGAAGAAGAATGCATGCACTTGGCAGGTGTAGAGTCGGAATGGGTGGTCGACACAGCAGCATCTTACCATGCCACACCGGTAAGAGATCTTTTTTGCAGATATGTAGCTGGTGATTTTGGCAATGTGAAAATGGGTAACACAAGTTACTCAAAGATTGCGGGGATCGGAGACATTTGCTTAAAAACAAATGTTGGATGCACATTAGTGTTGAAAGATGTGCGCCACGTACCTGATTTGCGGATGAATTTGATCTCGGGAGTTGCTTTGGACCGAGATGGATATGAGAACTACTTTGCAAATAAAAAATGGAGACTCACCAAAGGGGCATTGGTGATTGCAAAAGGAGTTGCTCGTGGCACGTTGTACAGGACAAATGCAGAAATATGCCAAGGGGAATTAAATGCGGCTCACGAAGAAAATTCTGCAGATTTATGGCATAAAAGAATGGGTCATATGAGCGAGAAAGGATTGCAAATTCTTTCCAAAAAATCACTCATCTCTATTGCCAAATGTACAACGATAAAACCTTGTAACTACTGCTTATTTGGTAAACAACATAGAGTCTCATTTCAGACATCATCTGAAAGAAAGTCGAATATACTTGATTTGGTATATTCTGATGTTTGTGGTCCAATAGAGATAGAATCGATAGGAGGTAATAAATACTTTGTTACCTTTATTGATGATGCTTCTCAAAAATTGTGGGTTTATATCTTGAGAACCAAAGATCAGGTGTTTCAAGTATTTCAAAAATTTCATGCTCTGATAGAAAGAGAGACAGGTCGAAAGCTAAAACGTCTCCGAACCGACAATGGAGGTGAGTACACTTCAAAGAAATTTGAAGAGTACTGTTCAAACCATGGAATCAGACATGAAAAGACAGTTCCTGGAACCCCACAACACAATGGTGTAGCTGAAAGAATGAATCGCACCATTGTTGAGAAGGTGAGAAGTATGCTCAGAATGGCTAAATTACCTAAGACATTCTGGGGTGAAGCAGTCCGGACAGCGTGTTATCTTATCAATCGTAGTCCATCAGTTCCGTTGGAGTTTGACATTCCGGAGAGAGTTTGGACCAACAAAGAGATGTCTTACTCGCACCTAAAGGTGTTCGGTTGCAAAGCTTTTGCACATGTACCGAAGGAGCAGAGAACCAAGCTAGATGATAAATCAGTTCCCTGCATATTCATCGGATATGGAGATGAAGAGTTCGGGTACAGACTATGGGATCTTGTAAAGAAGAAGGTCATCAGAAGCAGAGATGTAATCTTTCGAGAAAGTGAAGTTGGAACTGCTGATGATCTATCCGAGAAGGCCAAGAAAAAGAATGGTATAGTCCCTAATCTTGTTACCATTCCCTCTTCTTCTAACCATCCCATAAGTGCAGAAAGTACGATTGATGAAGTTGCTGAGCATGAAGAGCAACCTGATGAGATTGTTGAGCAGGGGGAGCAACTCGGTGATAATACCGAGCAAATGGAGTACCCAGAAGAAGAAGAACAATCTCAACCTCTGAGGAGATCAGAAAGACAAAGGGTAGAATCAACCAAATACCCTTCCTCAGAGTATGTCCTCATCAATGATGAAGGTGAGCCAGAAAATCTTAAGGAGGTGTTGTCTCATCCAGAAAAGAGCCAATGGATGAAAGCCATGCACGAAGAGATGGGATCTCTACAGAAAAATGGCACATACCAGCTAGTTGAACTTCCAAAAGGCAAAAGACCGCTTAAGTGCAAGTGGGTCTTTAAACTCAAGAAAGATGGAAATGGAAAGTTGGTCAGGTACAAAGCTCGATTGGTTGTAAAAGGCTTTGAACAAAAGAAAGGTATTGATTTTGATGAAATTTTTTCACCTGTTGTCAAAATGACTTCTATTCGAACTATTTTGAGCATAGCAGCTAGTCTAGATCTTGAAGTGGAGCAATTGGACGTGAAAACTGTATTTCTTCACGGAGATTTGGAGGAAGAGATTTATATGGATCAACCAGAGGGATTTGAAGTATCTGGAAAGAAACACATGGTGTGCAAATTGAATAAGAGTCTTTATGGGTTGAAACAGGCCCCAAGGGAATGGTACAAAAAGTTTGACTCTTTCATGAAAAGTCAAACGTACACAAAGACCTATTCTGATCCATGTGTATACTTCAAAAGATTTTCTGACAACAATTTTATTATTTTGTTGTTGTATGTGGATGACATGTTAATTGTAGGACAAGACAAAGAGCTGATTGCAAAGTTGAAGAAAGATTTGTCCAAGTCATTTGACATGAAAGACTTGGGCCAGCACAACAAATTCTAGGGATGAAGATTGTTCGAGAACGAACAAAAAGAAAGTTGTGGCTATCTCAAGAGAAGTACATTGAACGTGTACTAGAACGCTTCAACATGAAGAGTGCTAAACCTGTTAGCACGCCTCTTGCGAGTCATCTGAAGTTGAGCAAACAGATGTGTCCTACAACAAAAGAGGAGAAAGAGGGAATGGCTAAAATTCCTTATTCTTCAGCAGTGGGGAGTTTGATGTATGCGATGGTGTGTACAAGACCTGATATTGCTCATGCAGTTGGTGTTGTTAGCAGATTCCTTGAAGATCCTGGAAAAGAACACTGGGAGGCAGTTAAGTGGATACTCAGGTACCTAAGAGGTACCACAAGAGACTGCCTGTGTTTTGAAGGATCTGATCCAATCTTGAAGGGCTATACTGATGCTGATATGGCAGGTGACCTCGATAATAGAAAATCTACTACTGGATATTTGTTTACATTTTCAGGGGGAGCTATATCATGGCAGTCAAAGTTGCAGAAGTGTGTCGCACTCTCTACAACTGAGGCAGAATATATTGCAGCTACTGAAGCTGGCAAATAGATGGTATGGCTGAAACGATTTCTTCAAGAACTTGGATTGCATCAGAAGGAGTATGTCGTCTATTCTGACAGTCAGAGTGCAATAGACTTGAGCAAGAACACCATGTATCATGCAAGAACGAAGCATATCGACGTGAGATATCACTGGATTCGTGAAAAGATAGAGGACGGATCTATGCAGGTCATGAAGATCCCTACTAGTGAAAACCCTTCAGATATGCTGACCAAGGTGGTATCAAGAGACAAGTTTGAGCTATGCAAAGAACTTGTCGGCATGCACTCAAGCTAGAAACCTAGAGCTACCTCCTTCAGGTGAATGGGTCTGGAGGGGGAGATTGTGGGGTCCATCCCCATGTACCAAACTTTGAATTATTTTCTGCCAATTTCAAAGTTTGGCAGAGTTGGTAAAGAAAAAATTATTTTTTTCTTCAATTTCAAAGTTTGGTAGAGTTGGTAAAGAAAAAATTGTTCTTTCTTTAATGTCAAAGTTTGGCAAGAGTTGGTAAGTTGTGAAGAAGAAAAAATTGTTTTTTCTTCTGTAGCACATTTGGAGGGTAGTGTATTTGTTCTCTATAAAAGGGAGGACAATTCTTCATTCTAAGTACACCAAAAGGAAATTACAAAGGAGAGAAAAGAAGAGTGAGGCATCACAGAGGAAAATAATCTGTGAGGAAAAATAGAGAGTGTGAGCGATATTATAGTGAGGTGGAAAAATCAAAAGAGGGTTATTTCTTTTGAGTGTGTAGTGATCTTTGGAGTTTTGCAAGGATCTACAAGTGTAAAATCCTTACTATAGTGATATTCGTTGCTCCTCTCGGGTCGTGTTTTTTCCCCTTATTTAGGAGGGTTTCCACGTAAAATCTTGGTGTCATTATTTCTCTTTTATTCTCGTTGATTAACCGTATTGTTGTGTTCCGCATTTATTGCCTTTATTATCGCAAATATTATTTCTGTTACGGATTTATTCCCAACAATTTCATTCAGACATTGTACTGCCTTGACAGAGTTTTCCTCGTACTTAAAGTCCTGAGACACATAAAGAAGATGGAAATTACAGAGCAACAAACCAACGTATGAACTTCAAACAAGAAATAGCACATGTTATGATGAAAACAAACATCGAGTTTGTTAACATATTTACTCCAAATTTGACGGGGCCAAAACATACGACATTTAGGTACTTCATTTATATCCTCTAGATAATCTCTAATGATGCTTATTTTCTGAAATGTATAGCCAAATATGCTTGTAATCAGTAGCCAGCATACAGAGCTTTTTTTAAGGCTCCGCGGTAAACATGTTAGAGGTCAATACCTGAAGAAATAAACCCATGGAAATCGAGAGGGATTCTGGTGCTAAATCTTCTCTCCCAGAAGCATAAATTTTTTTTGACAATCCTAATCCACAAAGTCCAGCTGCATAGTGACAATATTCATTGTAATCATCGATTGTTTCTACCTGCACGAGACCAGATCACTTGTATGTGAAATGTACGAGGATTAAGGGACCAGTGATCGTAAAAGCACACATTTGGCATGCTTTGGTATGATGACTAGCCACCGAAATTACCAATCAAAAGCTAGCGTAACAAGACTAAATTCAAGATAACCAAAGATCAAGCAATTAACTCATCGGTTGATTCTGTTAACTTTTGTTCCCTTTTCAACATATACATAGAAGATTACTCAAAAATGACAAAAACACATAATTCATAACAGGCTAATAGTTCTTATAGCATTGAAATTTTAACTCAAAATATGTGGACGGTATTAATAGCAGAAATACTAGTAATTACTCCATCAACTGAGTTTCTTTGAGGATTTGAATCACGGAGAGGAAGAAGGGAAAGGGGAATAGAAATACAAAGACACGAAGAACTGAGTCCGTGCATTCTAATAAACATGTGCAATGAAGTTCATCATGAGAAATTAAACATAATTTGTTAACATTCCGCGAATCACCTCTTTGCATAGAAATTTCGCCATTCCTTCACCCATCCTCTTGGTAATATCCTTAATCACCTCCTGGTAACTGCAAAATACGCAGAACGTTTCATTTACAAATACTCATACGCGATTAGGTTTCATTTCAAACTATAATATAAGTTTCCTTCACCCATCCTCTTGGTAATATCCAGTGAACTCGTCCAAATCGCCCAAATGTTTTGCAATCAATTTTCGATATGCAACAATATGTTAATACTGTGTAAGAACTCACTTTTTACCAAGCTCCAGGAAAGCAATGGAAACATGATGGAATTGGTCCATAAGAACTTTGAAGGCCATTGTACCACCTAATAATAAAAATTATAGTATAAGGCAACTAGACTAGAATTAAAATGAAAAAGAAATTTTTACACCATCAGATAACTTTTACGTAACACAGAGTCTGTCTTATTTTTAAGATTACAAATCCGATTCTCCTTAGGTGACCTAATAGTGTAAAACTTGGGGGATCCTGAAACCACCAATCACCCCAACCTAATTCCTGATAAACGCGCCATCTTCCTGTTGAATCCATCTCATTTTTTGATCAACTTTAGCTATTCAATTGGTACAAGTAATTGTTAAAAAGGAATAGTGATAAGAGTTGAAAATTAAGACTTGGTAGTTGGCAAATTGGTAAGATTTGCAACCCATTTTTGACTTTGCTATATTTACCTATGTCATTAGTGACATAGGCATGGTTTTATCCTTCTATAAATAGAGCATTCTTGCTCATTTGTAGAACACACCAAGTTAGAGAGAAAAACCATTTTGAGAGCAAAGTGAGGTATTCCATAGACTATACAAGAAAATAGTCTGTGAAGAAAAATAGAGTGTGAGTGATATTTTAGTAAGACGGAAACCAAAAGAGTGTTGTTTCTTTTGAGTGTGTAGTAGTCACTTTGAGTATTGTATTCGTGACTATACAGTGTAAAATTCCTTACTATAGTGATATCAGTTGCTCCTCTTGGCCGTGGTTTTTTCCCTTATTTAGAAGGGTTTCCACGTAAAAATTTTGGTGTCGTTATTTTCCCATTTTATTTCCATTACTTTTACCATATATATTGTTGTGCTTGTCCGCGTTTTCCCAACAAACTGGTATCAGAGCCAAGGTTTTATCTGAGTATGCTCTGTGGTTGCAGCACAGTCTGAACTTCCACATCAGAAAAGATTTACTTTGATTTGCGATAACTATATTTTTTGGGGAAAACAATGGAAGCCAACACAAGTAGAATGGTTACTTTGAATGGTGTTAATTATGCCATTTGGAAGGGAAAAATGGAAGATCTGCTTTATGTTAAGAATTTTTACAAACCAGTATTTACCACTGTAAAGCCTGATAATAAAACAGATGAAGAGTGGAATCTGTTGCACAGACAGGTTTTGGATTCATTAGGCAATGGGTCGACGATAATGTGTTGAACCATATTTCTGGGGAAACACATGCTCGAACCCTATGGGAGCATCTTGAAAGTTTGTATGCTCGGAAGACTGGCAACAACAAAATGTTCTTAATAAAGCAGATGTTGAGTTTGAAGTATCATGATGGTTCTCCGATGACAGACCATCTGAATAATTTTCAGGGGATCATGAACCAATTATCTGCTATGGGCATCAAATTTGATGAAGAAATTCAAGGCTTGCTTCTACTTGGTTCCCTACCAGACTCTTGGGAAATATTTAGAACGTCATTGTCAAATTCTGCTCCGGATGGTGTGATCTCTATGGATTCCGCCAAGAGTAGTGTCTTGAACGAAGAGATGAGAAGAAAAACTCAAGGTTCCTCTTCGTCGGATGTCCTGATAACTGGCCCCAGGGGGAGAAACAAAACTCGTGGTTCTCAGAATAGAGAACAAAATAGGAGCAAATCTAGAGGCAGACTTAAGGATATTGAGTGCTATCATTGTGGAATGAAAGGGTACACGAAGAAGTTCTGCAGGAAGTTGAAGAGGGAGAACAAAAACAAAGAGGAAACTAAAGAAGATGGCAATGAAAATTGCCTAGCCACCGTTACCACCGAAGATCTTGTTACTGTCCTTGATGCAGATATGATAAATATTGCTTGTGATGAGTCAAGCTGGGTTGTGGACACTGGTGCCGCATCTCATGTGACATCAAGGAAGGATTTTTTCTCTTCCTATACTCCTGGTGATTTTGGAACCTTGAGTATGGGTAATGAGACTGTTTCTAGGGTGGTTGGTATTGGTACAATTTGTTTAAAACTAGTGTTGGAACTAAACTAGTTTTGAACAATGTGAAACATGCTCCTGATGTTCGTCTGCACCTAATTTCTGTTGGTGTTTTAGATGATGAAGGATATGTTAGTACCAACGGTGATGGAAAATGGAAGCTCATCAAGGGTTCCTTGGTTGTGGCTCGTGGTAACAAACGTCGTGGTCTATATTGGACTACGGCCTCTGCTTGTGTTGATATGGTGAATGCGGTTGAGAGCGATAGCTCTTCAACATTATGGCACAAGAGGCTTAGCCACATCAGCGAGAAAGGACTTAATGTTCTAGCCAAGAAGAAATTATTGTCAAATTTCAAAAGTGCTAAATTAGAAAACTGTGAGCACTGTTGGCTGGTAAACAAAATAGAGTTTCCTTTAAGTCCTACCTCCTTCGAGAAAGACAGAGTTGCTTGAGTTGGTGCACTCTGATTTATGTGGTCCAATGAAGACAAAGACATTAGGTGGTGCACTCTACTTTGTCACTTTCATTGATGATTGCTCGAGAAAACTTTGGGTCTATGTCTTGAAGACTAAAGACCAAGTGTTAGGTGTCTTCAAGCAGTTTCAGGCTTCAGTTGAAAGAAAACTGGAAAGAAACTGAAATGCATTCGTACTGATAATGGTGGTGAATATTGTGGACCATTTGACGAATACTGCAAGCATCAAGGTATTAGACACCAGAAGACTCCTCCCAAGACTCCTCAGCTTAATGGTTTGGCTGAGAGGATGAACAGGACCTTGATGGAAAGAGTTAGATGTTTGCTTTCTGAAGCAAAGTTGCCGAACTCATTTTGGGGTGAGGCTTTATTGACCGCTGCACATGTTATTAATCTATCTCCTGCTGTTGCTTTGCAAAGTGATGTACCAAATAGTGTTTGGTATGGAAAGGATGTTTCCTATGACCATTTGAGAGTATTTGGTTGCAAAGCTTTTGTACATGTGCCAAAAGATGAGAGGTCAAAGTTAGATGCCAAGACAAGGCAATGCATCTTCATTGGATATGGCCTAGATGAATTTGGTTACAGGCTATATGATCCAATTGAAAAGAAACTTGTGAGAAGCCGTGATATTATTTTCATGGAGAATCAAACAATTGAAGATATTGACAAAGCGGAGAAGGTAGAATCTTCAAGTTTTGATGGTATAATTCATCATGATGACGTTCCTCACACAAGTGTGCATGATGTTGTTGGGCTTGATAATCATAGTGACGCCCAGAATCATGTATCAAATCAACATGTTGATGTTGATAATAATAATGATATTGTTATTGATGATCCTGTTGCTCATGAAGTTGTGGACGAATCAAATATTCCGCTTCGGAGGTCCACAAGACAGCGATTTCCTTTATCCCGTTATTCATCCAATGAGTATGTGTTACTCACTGACGAAGGAGAACCTGAACGTTATGAGGAGGCCATGGAAGATGAGCACAAGGATCAATGGATTGAAGCCATGCAAGATGAGATGAAGTCTTTGCATGAGAACCACACTTATGAGTTGGTAAAATTGCCCAAGGGCATGAGAGCTTTGAAGAACAAGTGGGTGTTCAAAGTTAAAGTTGAAGAACACAACTTGAAGCCCAGGTACAAAGCTAGATTGGTTGTTAAGGGATTCGATCAAAGGAAAGGTATTGACTTTGACGAAATATTTTCTCCTGTTGTGAAAATGTCCTCGATTCGCACAGTTCTAGGTTTGGCTGCTAGTCTTAATTTAGAGATTGAGCAGATGGATGTGAAGACGGCTTTCCTTCACGGTGACCTAGAAGAAGAGATTTATATGGAACAACCTGAGGGCTTCAAAGTAGAAGGTAAAGAAAATTTTGTGTGCAAACTCAAAAAGAGTCTTTATGGCCTAAAACAAGCTCCAGACAGTGGTACAAAAGTTTGAATCTGTTATGGGGAGCAAGGCTATAAGAAGACTTCTTCAGATCATTGCGTATTTGTACAAAAATTTTCTGACAATGATTTTATCATACTCCTGTTGTATGTGGATGATATGTTGATTGTGGGCAAGAATACTTCCAAGATTGACGAGCTAAAGAAAGAGTTGTGTAAGTCTTTTTCTATGAAAGACTTGGGCCATGCCAAGCAAATTTTGGGCATGAGAATTACTCGTCTCAGAGATAAAAGGAAGATTTATTTGTCCCAGAAGAAGTACATTGAACGTGTACTGGAGCGCTTCAATATGAAGAATGCTAAGCCTGTTAGTACACCTCTTGCTGGTCATATGAAGTTGAGCAAGAAGATGTGTCCTACAGCTAGGGAGGAAAAAGAGAACATGGCCAAAGTTCCATATTCCTCCGTCGTCGGAAGTCTAATGTATGCAATGGTGTGCACTAGACCTGATATTGCTCACGCAGTTGGTGTTGTGAGCAGATTTCTCGAAAATCCGGGAAAAGAGCATTGGGAAGCTGTGAAGTGGATACTCAGGTATCTTAGAGGAAGCTCAGATGAATGTTTGTGTTTTGGAGCATCAAATCCAATCTTGAAAGGCTATACAGATTCTGATATGGCAGGTGACCTTGATAACAGAAAATCCACTACTGGATATTTGTTTACTTTTGCAGGGGGAGCTATATCATGGCAGTCAAAGTTGCAGAAGTGTGTTGCACTATCTACAACTGAAGCTGAGTATATTGCGGCTACTGAAGCCGGCAAGGAGATGATATGGCTAAAGCGATTTCTTCAAGAGCTTGGTTTGAATCAAATGGAGTATATTGTCTATTGTGACAGCCAAAGTGCAATAGACTTGAGCAAGAACTCCATGTACCATGCAAGAACAAAACACATCGACGTCAGATATCATTGGATTCGTGAGGAAGTGGAGAGTGAATCATTTCACGTCAAAAAGATCCACACAAGTGAAAATCCTGCAGATATGCTGACCAAGACGATACCGAAAGACAAGTTCGATTTATGCAAAGAACTTGTGGGTATGAGCTCTCTCTAAAGAAGATGAAGATACCTTCTTCCAGTAAATGGAACTGGAGGGGGAGATTTGTTGAATCCATCCCATTTTTTGATCAACTTTAGCTATTCAATTGGTACAAGTAATTGTTAAAAAGGAATAGTGATAAGAGTTGAAAATTAAGACTTGGTAGTTGGCAAATTGGTAAGATTTGCAACCCATTTTTGACTTTGCTATATTTACCTATGTCATTAGTGACATAGGCATGGTTTTATCCTTCTATAAATAGAGCATTCTTGCTCATTTGTAGAACACACCAAGTTAGAGAGAAAAACCATTTTGAGAGCAAAGTGAGGTATTCCATAGACTATACAAGAAAATAGTCTGTGAAGAAAAATAGAGTGTGAGTGATATTTTAGTAAGACGGAAACCAAAAGAGTGTTGTTTCTTTTGAGTGTGTAGTAGTCACTTTGAGTATTGTATTCGTGACTACACAGTGTAAAATTCCTTACTATAGTGATATCAGTTGCTCCTCTTGGCCGTGGTTTTTTCCCTTATTTAGAAGGGTTTCCACGTAAAAATTTTGGTGTCGTTATTTTCCCATTTTATTTCCATTACTTTTACCATATATATTATTGTGCTTGTCCGCGTTTTTCCAACACTTCCTGGCAAAATGCCTACGGTTAATCAAGATCCAAATTCAGTTGGTTCCTTGTCCTGGTTAAACACTACTCTATTCGCGTTAAAACAAAACAAAAAAATATGTTGAAGTTATCTTGTTACTTCTACCTAATCTCAATAGGCTTGATGTTAAGCGAGAATCTTTTGAAACAAGGTTGACTAGAGGTTTGTTGTTTAATACACTAGCGATGTATATAACTTAAACTCAAACCAAATATGCTTGATTGTCAAAGTTGAATAAATTAACAAGTCGATCGAAGTTAAGAACAAAACTAAAGATTAATTTGATTAGTTTGAAAAGAAATTAAAGAAAACTTACATGAAAAATGCCATTCAGGATCATGTAAATGGCAATAAAAGTCTTTTAAAATGGGTACTCTAACTTCAGTTGTTAAGCTGATATCACCCTCTATCCATTTGAAGAAGAAAAAAATTAGAAGAAGAAATTAGCAAACGCTACATTTCAATGCACGAAAATGTAAGTAGCTCAGTTGATTGACTACCTGAATTTTCACACAGAAATCAAAAGCTAATTAATGAAAATGCAAAATATCCATAGTTTAGCAAACATACCAATAGTATCAAGTGCTCTAAGAACCAAATAGTAAACACAAACCTGTCCAGCAGTCACAACTTTTCATTACAATTTATTTGTTTGGTATCGAATTGACACAGAGTTCAAAGAAAATAATAAGAATTTTGAATTTTACGATCACAAATTAAAGACAGGTCAATCTTGCAGTCTTAGACATATGAGGTAGAAAGTTAAAATTGAAGAGTTAGACCAAAAAAGTAAGAGGAGTTCTATTTGAAACGAATGAAAAAAGAAAAGTAAAACAAACAAATTGAAACACAGAAGATTAACTTACCACGTCACGAAGATCGCTAGGAAGTTGCTGAATGACAAGAGCAAAGCTACGAGACACCTTACGGAGAGTAGCATAGCAGAAGGCCCAGTGTGGCTGTAACAGCCACACTGACGTCTTCTTCTCAACGCGTTTAGCCAATAACATGAGCTTCATCAATGGATATAATTCATCTGTGCTTTATAATCTCCCCCATTAAATTTTTCTATAAAATTATTTTACTACTTAGAAAATGGACGTTCTATTTCAGAAGAACAAGAGTGTCAATTGATAGTATATATATATAAAGGATGAAGAAAATGTTTCAGAACAACAACATATTCCGTGTAATTTATTGGTGGGGTTCGAAGAGGAAGGGGTGTGTGCAACCATATTTCTGTATTACGAAGGTAGATAGATTGTTTCTGATAAACTCTTGGCTGAAGTAAAACATATAAAAGAATCAAGTATGTTAAGCAAACATAGTCGAAGAAACCATGCCGAAAAGAATAAAGCCGCGATAATATAATATGATAACTGAAGCAAATTAACAAAATCGAAGATAATCGAGAAGTAAATAAAATGACCCCATATTGCTATTCACCACTAATGTGTTATATTATTATATATTACATTATTATCATATTATTGAGCTGAATTTTAATATTTAGGGTCATCAATATAGCTGCTGGCATATTATAAAAAAAATGCAATCAATGGATATTAGTTAATTCATATGTGAGATTGTGTCCAGATTTGCACGATACACCTAATGGGGTGGGTTCATTACACGTAAACTAAATTTCGCACGGCATAATTTTATATTTTCGTATCATATATAATATTTCGAAAGTTATATCTGAATTAATACGAGTTTAGTTTCTAAAGAATTTGTGACTCTCTTGACATAAGTTCAATTGTTAAACGACATAAATTAAAAAACAAACTTATTTAAATGATAAAAGTTAAAAATCGATCGACCAATTCATTTGTAGGGCAAAACGTGCTATTTTATTATGTATATGATCTAATAATTCATTAGGCTCGTGATAACACTCGACAACGATTGATCAACTTCAAGAATATTGCTGACATCTCTTAATCAACATTAATTATGATTAGTATTAATTAATTTGATAATATCATTTGGTCATTTTAATTCAACAATATTTTTTGGGATCTATATATTGTGCTAGATAAATTTTTTCACTTAGGTAAAAATCGTTAGTTTCTTTATTTTAAAAGGAAAATGCACAAATATGTCATTAAACTTTGAGAAAAAAAATTAATTTATGTCATTTGTTAAAAGGTTGGTTCATCGGTATAATTTCTGTCTGAGAAAAGACTCATCCGATCTATGCCATTGTTTGTTAACTAAAATGGCATAGATTGGTCAAACTTGAACAAATGACGTAGATGAGTTTATCCTTAAAATTCAATGACATATTTGAACCTTTTCTCTTTTAAAAAATTGATTTAATTAATGACGTGGCCGAATCATAATTGACCATGTGTAAAATATGATTTTATAAAATGGAAACAATTTGTCGTTATCAAAGAATGACATAGATGATTTTTTTCCCCAAAATTAGATGACATATTTGAGTCTTTTCACTATTTTAAATGGAGCAGACATTTTCAGTACATATTGAAACAAAAAAGGATTTTACTAAATTTATATACTTTTCAACATTTACTAAATATGTTAAAAGTGTCCATGACAATTTCATTTATTTGTATCATAAAATCCAAAACAAAAAAGAAAAAAATATAAGAAAACTTTTTTCTTCTATTTTTTTCCCTTTTCCAGAAAACAGTTGAAGGGACCCACACTAACCGTTGGTATTTTTTTCTTCTTCCAAATTTTCATCTTTACTATGAATGTATGAAGCAAATTCTAAATTCACACATAATTTCAAATTTATGAGAAATTGATCTTTGGTCATTTCCATATTTACTGGGGATCTTGATTTATTTGTATCTTTTCGATACAAATTTCGATCAACACATCTCTAATTTTCAACCATATGCTAAAATTCGGAGATTTGGAAGATACATTTATACAAATTTTGGGTTGAAGGGGAAATTTTTCGGGTTATAATGTCTTCGAATTTGTATGCTGATCATTATAATCAAAAGATTGATTATGTTTTTAAGATTGTTTTAATTGGAGATTCCGCAGTTGGTAAATCTCAATTATTGGCTAGATTTGCAAGAAATGAATTTAGTTTAGATTCAAAGGCTACAATTGGGGTTGAGTTTCAAACAAAAACTTTACTTGTTGATAACAAAACCGTTAAGGCACAAATTTGGGACACCGCGGGACAAGAAAGGTCAGTTTATTTTTTCAATTTTTCTATGTTTGGTTCTTTTTCTCGAATTTTATCTTTCTTTTTCATTTTTTCCGAATAATCCATGCAAATTTAGCGAAAAATTTGTGTAGGTGATATTAATTAGTTTGAATTATGTGTTAGCCATGTTAGTACGTTTACTTAAGGTTTTATGTTTTATGGAAGTCGTTTGGTTGTAAAAATATAGAGAATTCTAGTACCTTTTGTTTTTGTGTAATATTGGTTTGCGATGAGCCTAAATGGAACAACATGGTGAGTAAAGATTTCGATAGCCGACCCTAACTTGCTTGGGATTGAGGCGTTCT
This sequence comes from Solanum lycopersicoides, assembly GCA_022817965.1. NCBI lineage: Eukaryota > Viridiplantae > Streptophyta > Magnoliopsida > Solanales > Solanaceae > Solanum > Solanum lycopersicoides. The sequence continues at coordinate 92,986,832 of CM040627.1, forward strand.
GGGAGTTAGTACGTTTAATATTTCTTGGAATCGTTTAGTTTTGTTAGAGTTATAAAAAAATATAGAGAAATCCTAGTGCTTTTTATATTTTATTTTGTATAGTATTGGTCTGAGATGAGCCTAAATGGAACGACATGGTTATTAGTTAGAATTCATATTGCTGATCCCAACTTGTTTGACATATTTGAGACGACGTTCTTGTTTTTTGTGATAAATCTTCTTAAAGAGTGGTTTTTAGACTTCAATATGTATGTTTCTTCTTGACTTACAATTCATCTATTTTGAATCGAGGGTATGTTGGAAACAACCTCTCTGCCCCGCAAAGGCAGGGGTAAGGTCTACATATATCTTACCCTCTCTAGATCTCATTTTTGTCAGTAAACATTTAGCTTTTGTTAAGCTATGTTGCTCGGACTCTTGACAAATATGTTGTTGGGATCCTAAAAAATGCTCTACTTTTGAAGAGTATAGCCAATTTGATAATTGTTGTAACTCAATGAATCATATCTCATTTCTCTCTCAGGTATAGAGCAGTAACAAGTGCATATTATCGAGGTGCAGTTGGCGCGATGCTAGTGTATGACTTAACAAAACGTCAATCATTCGATCATATGGCTAGATGGCTGGAGGAACTAAGAGGTCACGCGGACAAGAACATAGTTATAATGCTCATCGCGAACAAATGTGATCTAGGAAGTCTTCGAGCTGTACCAGTTGAAGATGCTCAAGAATTCGCAGAAAGGGAGAATCTTTTCTTTATGGAAACATCAGCACTTCAATCCACAAATGTCGAGGGTGCATTCATGACAATTTTAACAGAAATTTATAAAATCATTAGCAAGAATACGCTCATTGCAGCTCCGGGAGCTGATTATGGGAAGTCACAATCTTTAAAGGGAACCAGGATCATTGTTCCCGGCCAGGACTCGGATTCTGGTGGGAATAGTGGTGGTTGCTGCATGTTGTCATGATTTTTTATTGAGTTCTGAAGGTCTTTTTATTTATCCGAAATCATAATATTACTGGGAATGTTTTATGTTTTATGTAGAATAGGGAATTGTTGTTGATGATGAAGTTGATTTAGATAGTTTGTTTAGCTATTTGTGTATACAGTTCATTAAGTTGTTCACTGGGCATCAGGGGCGGAGCTACAACCCTGTCTATAGGTTCTGTCATGTATTTGTGTTCTAAAATTCACTTAATACGTATAAACAATTTATCCAGAATCTACTATGCTTGCTTTTCTAGAATACAACACCGATTCACTCAAATTTCTAGCTTCGTTAAAGTTACAAACACACTAGAGATATTATCCGTCTAGGGAGCCAAGCACATCTAGGGTTGATAATAAAATTAGATGGGCCGCGATTCTACGCCTGGAAGTAAGCAACATTGAAGGTTACAAGGTAAAATCTATATAATTATGCCTAACCAACATAAATGAAAGACAAGAGAGATTTCATTTCAAGATTAAAAACACAGTGAACACCTTTTACAAACTTCAATCTTGTTGAACATTAAATGTAAGTGTAGTCAACCACGATAAGGATTCCAGATTAACTCCCACGATATGTAGTTCCTCCAGTCGAACTATTCTTGTCTTGATAAGAGCACTGGTGAAATAGTACTCGATGCTCATTTAAAAACTCGAAGATAATTAGATTGGTTCAATTTTCCTTTCTCCACTGGCACCTCATCTAACTGAGAATAGAATTTCCAAAAATTTCTAAGTTTGCCTATAATGGATATGTCATCCAACCATAAATTACTCAGACAAATACAGCATCCTCAGATTTGTCAACCTCCGAATGAATGCTGGAAAAGGCAGAATGGTTTACTCATCCCAACAAAAAGAATCATCCTGTAATATGATCAATCTTACAAAACAACGTAGAATACAAGATGAAGTGATAAAATAAATCTTCATATTAGCAGTTAAATATAATGAAAGATGAACTTAGAATCACAGGCGGATCCAAATTTATAGTTTACAGAATTCTGCTGTGACCTCAAGTTTATATCACAATCAACTATTTTTTAGATATTATTAATACATGTAAAAGATGTATATCCAATAGCTAGTAGGTTGACATGAACCGATAGGTTACAATAATGTAGATCCGCCTCTGCTTGTTAATTACCTCCATCACGAGCATAGGTATCAGGTGATGTTCAAGGTTTTACTTGCATTGTGTCATTGAGTTTTTCCTACCAGCTTCCTAACTTCTGGCATGACTAGGTTCAGCTTCATCGTCATGATTAGGTTCTTGTTCCTGCAGGAAACAGAGAATGCTAAAGAAGAGAGAGATGACTAGCTTATTAAGTAAAACAAAGTTGATGAAGTATCTAAAACGGAAAGAGAATATGTAGCTAGCGGAATAAGACATATATACCTTGTTATTGAACCTCTGCTGTATCCATTTATTCAGATTATCTACTTTCACATCCTTATAATCATCATCATTCACACTTTCAAGACTCGGTGTACTCACAGATATTTCCTGTTGGACAAATGTCTTCATTTCAGGGCACCGATTAATAGTCACATGTCTGAGTAATGGAATTTCAAGAGCACACTCCGTCAGAAAGAAATGCTCCAGCTTAGGCAGATCGGTAAGATCCAGGTTTTCTAATCGGGGAAATAAGGTGATGATACCTTCTCCTTTTGTGATCACTTCTTCCATTGATTCACACCCTTTTATCCATATCCATTGGAGATTCAGAAGACCTTTGGCCACTGATGGAGACATCAAGTTTCTTAATTTTCCACATCTCTCTACATTCAATGTATGAAGTTTGTTGAAGTAGTCAGTTGGAAGTTGGTGAGAGCATAGAGCACTTATGCTGTTAGCTGTATCAATATATAGCTCTTCCAGGTTGGGACAAGAAACCTGCGAGCTTTCAAGTATCAAACTTTGGTGGAGCTATTCAGTGCACAATGTTGGGAATAAATCCGTAACAGAAATAATTTTTGCGGTAATAAAGGCAATAAATGCGGAACACAACAATACGGTTAATCAACGAGAATAAAAGAGAAATAATGACACCAAGATTTTACGTGGAAACCCTCCTAAATAAGGGAAAAAACCACGACCCGAGAGGAGCAACGAATATCACTATAGTAAGGATTTTACACTTGTAGATCCGAGCAAAACTCCAAAGATCACTACACACTCAAAAGAAATAACCCTCTTTTAATTTTTCCACCTCACTATAATATCGCTCACACTCTCTATTTTTCCTCATAGATTATTTTCCTCTGTGATGCCTCACTCTTCTTTTCTCTCCTTTGTAATTTCCTTTTGGTGTATTTAGAATGAAGAATTGTCCTCCCTTTTATAGAGAACAAATACACTACCCTCCAAATGTGCTACAGAAGAAAAACAATTTTTTCTTCTTCATAGCTTACCTACTCTACCAAACTTTGAAATTGGCAGAAAACAATTTTTTCTTTACCAACTTTGCCAAACTTTGAAATTGAAGAAAAAATAATCTTTTTTTTCTTTACCAACTCTGCCAAACTTTGAAATTGGCAGAAAACAATTCAAAGTTTGGATGGACCCCACACACAAGCCAAAAGTCCTTACACACATTTATTTTAAAATTTTCTTTTTAGTATCTCAAATACATTAGTATTTTTTTCTTCCATTTGGGCTGGGTCTAGAGGGGTAAAAAAAATGTGTGAGATAGTTTTTGAACGACACATGACATTTTTGAAATTAAAAAATCACTATTATATATTTTTTAATTAAATAAAATATAAATTTATTAACGGAAAAGAAAATGTTGCACCATATATTAGACGGTAGAGGTATATATGCTCAAAATCACAAAGTTGAGCAGTATATTTGCCTCTTTTCCCTTAATTCAATGAATAATTTAGGTTTCACTCACCTTCTTGTAAAATTTATTATAAATGCTCTATTTTTTCTGCAAATGTTAAAAATAAACGAAAAATGGTCTAAAATGCCTTCACTGTAATAAGGCAAAAATGTTATTTTTCAAATAAATATATTATTTATTTTCTTTTTAAACACATTCTTTTCCTAATAATATTTTTTATTAGCAAATGTTATCCTACTTCAATTGGGAAAAAAATAACAATAAAGATATTTCTTATTTTATTATAAATATCAAAATAAAAATGAATGGTTAATTTATTATGATCTTATATATATGACATATACTATCCGGTTGAAGGGTATATTTTAATAGTTAAAATAATTTTAAAATAAAGAAAACAAGAATAGAGTACTAAAAGTAATATCTTTTAATAGGAATAAGATTTGTTTAAACAGAAAAGAAATACTATGTTTATACTGAAAGCAATATTTTTGACTCAATAACAATAGGAACATTTCCAGAACAAACTACCAACGAAAATAACATTTTTGGACCAAAGTATTGAGGACAAGAACATTTTTGAACTAAACTATAAATTGAGGTCATTTTTTATCATTTCACGTAATTTAAGGCATTATCGACCTTTTTCCAAAAAATAGATTACAATATAGCTGCCAAAAAAAATAGTCTTAAAATTTGTTCTTACTTTTTTCTTCTTCTTTTCATATCTATTTATTTTCACACTAAACAAATAAATAAGAATATGAAACTCAAATAATGATAAGTTAATAGATCTAGGAAGATATTTAAAACTTAAATTAAAATAAAAAAAGTCACAAAAATCAACATCAAATATAGCCTTATATGGATTTTTTAAATAACAAATTAAAAAAATAAATTTAAACTTATTTTTTCATTTGTTAGACATCTAAACAATAATCTTTGTTTAAGTAATTAAATATGCTTAATTAGGGGTATCAAATGGGCGGGTTGAGTTGAAATTGAAAATATTATAATGGGTTGAATAGAAATCGGGTTGGGTGTTGACCCACCAAGTTTAGTTTGGGCTCAAATGGGTTGGGTTCAAATGGGCTAAAAAGCGGATTGGGTCTTGACCCGCCCAATTTTACCCGATTAATCTAAGTAATTTAATATATTGATATTTAACTTTTATAATCACAAGTTGAATTTTCGCTCAAGAAATTTTTGTTAAAAAAGTAACAAACGGATAGATAAATTCTAAAATATGTTAACTAGATAATAATTCATATATTCAATATAGGAACATATCTTAATAAAAAGTTTTAAAATGGGTTGAAATTAGAAATTGAATTGGGCTCAATTGCGAATTTTCTTCAAATAGGTTAAGTATGAATGAGTTGAAATTGAACTCAATATAAATTATAATGAGTCCAACCCTTAAAATTTTGGTCGGATTACATATGTTTGTGTTCATTTTTTACACCCCTACGTTTAATGCTCAAGTAAAAGATGGTGATAAGAAGCTAACCTTTTCATAAAAAGAGGATTTGAGTCACCGTTGGCTGTAGGACTGAAATTCTGGAACTCAGGTAAGTCCCATAACCACATTTTCCGTAACAGAGGGAACTCAACATTATTGTCACTGAAAATGTGAGTCAGGCATTTCAGAGAGTCAAGCCACAACTCATATAAATTGATTACTTCATGTGTTGTCTTCAATAAATGTGTCACTAAATCACAATCAAAGAGACGGAGACATTTCACGTTCTGAAATTCATTCAGCTGCAACTCAGTCAACACATTATTAGAGCCCTTTCCCCTTGAACTTACAAATTCACTCTCCTTCAACAGGTGGCACATCCAATCACCCAATGGGGCAGTCTCCGTGACCTCAAAAGCAATACTCTTGTCGTAATCATAGCTGTTTGAAATCCCAACCGTATTAAGAGTGTACCGTGTCAACTTGGAGGGAAGGTCAAGGTTACTGTACATCACATCACTCAAATCTTTTACTTCCACAATATGTAGTTCCTCCAATTGAGCTAGTTTTGATAACACCCCTCCTGAAATCCTTTTAAGTTGATTAATCTCATTCCGAAACTCTAACATAATTAGCTTGCTCAATTTTCCTATCTCCTCTGGCAGCTCATCTAACTCACAATCTCTTATGCTCAGAATGTTTAATTCGACAAGTTCCCCAATAAAGGACATGTCATCCAACATTAAATCACTCAGACACAGAGTCCTCAGAGTTGACAACCTCCTAATGGATGCTGGAAAACGCAGAATGGAGTACCGATTTCCACTCAGGCTTAAGACATTGAGGTTACTCATTTCATCAAAAAAATCGTCCTGTATTTTGAATGCATCTTTAAAACGGAGTTTCAACATTAAAAGCTTCAGTTTTGGGCAAAATATTGGTTGAGGATGCTCATCAATCTTATTTGCAACGATTGACATGTGACTGAAATGCTCGTAAGAGTCTTTTCTTGGGAACTCTTCCGAGTTCACATCGTGACATACCATAAAGTTATGCTCTCCCTCAGACGCAATATATTTAGCCACATCACGGACCACATCATGCATTTTGACATGGATTTTTTCTGAATCTTGGGATAACAAAAAACCATCTTTCAATGTTTCTAACAGAGAATACACCACATCTCTTGCTTTTTCTAAATTTTTGACTCCTGAAAGATGTGAAGCCCCATTCCATATTTAAGCAATTCTTCGATCCAAATATCACTATCTTCCTCGAACAAGGAACAAAGCAAAAAGAGGTATTTGGCTTCATTAGTTCCCAAGTAATCATAGCTTAGCCTCAGAGGTTTATACAACTCTTCAGGCACTTCAGGGATGATTACTGCTACTTCACCACGTAATTCTTCAAGGGCACGGTCCCACGAACGCTTGTTTTTATGCTTCTTTAGTGCTCCTGCAACTGGAATAATCGCAAGCGGCAGCCCCTTGCATTCATCGGCAACCTTTTTTGCTATGCCTTGAACAGATGAATCATCGACAAAATCACCGACTTTCTGCCTGAAAAGGCTCCATGCTTCCTCTTTGGATAATATTTCAACTTCTATGATCTTCTTAGCTTCCATTGCTTCACAAACATTTCGGAATCGCGTCGTCAATATCACTTTGCACCGATGGTTGTGGTTGCTACCATTGGGAATTCCAAGCTTCTCTAGATCAGGAAGAGCCTCCCAAACATTATCCAAGATTATAAGATTGCGGCTGTTCTGATCCATTAACCTTGTATGCAGCCGATCTCTACGACTCCACAAATTTTCCCCTTCAAATTTCAGCTTAAGTTCTTCTGCGATATCACCTTGAAGTTTTTTCCAGTCTGGTTGTTGACTGACAGTTACCATGACGACATCTTTGAAGAACCCTTGTTGTTTCTCCTTTAGTCTGATTTTTTCAGCGAGTGTTGTTTTACCAACACCACCCATACCACATATCCCAATCACAGTGACCTCTTCATTTCTCAAAGCTTCCATGATCTCCTCCTCTTTTGATTTTCTGGAGGCCAACTCCTCACCACAGTTACTAGGTGTAGCCTCAATTGGAACTGGACGATCATATGAGATTACACGGCCTTCATTTTGAAGTTTAGTTAACTCCTCTGTAAATTTCTTGGCTCTCCTGCTGAGGGAGTAACGTGACTTCAAGTTTGGACACCAACCATAAAAGCAACCCCTTTCAACCTCAGCTCTACCTCCCATTACATCATCCACTTGTGCAATAGTGGTATCAACACTAGTTAACCAAGCCTCGCCAGTGAGTGAAATGCATTGTAAGTTTCCCCGGGCAACTTCTTCTTTTTCCTGCACCTCACTTTTGATGTTCTTCAGTTTCTCAGATTCTTTTCCCATAGATGTGATGTTAGTGTTGTAGTAATATAAATATCCAATCCCTCGCTCCATTGGCTGCATCAACCAACCAGTGACACTCCCCACCAAAGTAGATAAGAATTCCATATTTTTTTTTTGGTTACAAGGAAGCAAAGGTAGAATGAAAATAGCTAGGTTGAGAGTAAAATGAAAACTGATAAATACACAGCTTTATTTGAGCTACTCCTCACATGGACATGTACTATTTTGAAAGCGAATAAACAACAAACACATGGTATACCTTTTAACATAGATGGCTAATTTACACATTTTTTATCCTAAACTTAGATTCAAATTTTAACTTTGACCTCCAACTTTCATAGTGCACAAATAGGCACTTTAACTATCCTATATTTCAATAAATAAACACGCAATTTTTGGAGCCAAAGTGCGTGAAATGCAAACACTCCCACGTGTATTAGTGAGCCAATCAGTGGCTGCAACCTAGTTAAATATTTTGCACGTCGATTTTAGAACTAAAAAAAATCAAAATTAATTTTAATTTATATAGAAGAATCAAAATTAATTTTTATTTTAATTTATATACAAGAGTATAAAATAATTTCTCCTAATGATTTTTAGAGCTTGGAGCTATTGTTTGACGGAGATTAGAGGTTTGTTGATGGCTGACTTCTTGATTTAGGTTTTTTGTGGTTGTTGGGTCTGTTTTCATGGGGTTTTGGTGGTCATTTGGATGCTGTTTTTGTGTCTGGTTGAAGCTGCTGGTTGCAGCAGTATGGTTTCGTATTGATTCTCGCATGAGATAGCGAATCTGATGGGTTTGGGGTCGGGTATTTGGTGGGCTTAGCGAGCTTGAAGCTCGTTCGCTTCATGGGTTGTGCTCTAGTGTGGAGGAAGAAGGAGAACGGCAACGGGGTTTTTGGGTTGCCGGAGATTGGCCAGAATCGGGGAAGAGGGGGGGGGGTTAGAATTGTCATTTCAGCATTTTTTTACCATGTTTTGGGCCTTGAAAATTACTCCTCACGCGCGCAGAATACGTGCATTTCACGTGTTTTGCCAAGTTGGACTCACGTGTTTATTTCTTAAAAGGTAAGATAGTTAAAGTGTCTATTAGTGCACTGTGAAAGTTGGATGTCAAAGCTAAAATTTGAAGCCAAGTTTAGGGTCCAATATATGTATTATACCCATTAAAAATCAAGGCACTTGAATTTGTAGTTTCAACATGAAATAGTTATTTTTTGGAAACATTTAAAAAAAAAAAAACTAACGCTAAATGATGTATTTGTTAGTTACTACAAGGAAGCAAAGGCAGAATGAAACTAGGTTGAAAGTTGAAAATAGGTAGGTATAATATTAACTCTCATATTGGTCCCTTTGATTAATAATTGTACTATTCCATTATTATAACTCTCACCCACCCCAAAAACTTATATCTATTGGTCTTTAATTTCTATTATTAATAAAAATATTAATATACTTTTTGATAATTTATTTACGTAAAAAGAATAATTACCATCACTTATACCTCTTTAATTTTTATTTTTAATAATTAATAAAAATTGAGGCACTTGAATTTGTAGTTTCTACATAAAAGTTGGACGGCATATATATATGTTAGCTAAAATCAAGTTGAAAGAAATGTTCAGATATTAAAAGGTATTAGTAAACGGGGAGGCACTAAAAGTTGTGGTAGTATGGTAATTAATGTTTCTTCTTTAAGCAAATATTTCGAGTTCAAATAACATGTCTTTGGTAGAAAATATTTTATCCGTGTGAATTCAGATATCGAATATCAGGTGTGAAACCCAAAAGATATATGCATAGCTTTGAGGTACTACTATTAACTCTCCCTCACATGGACGTGTACTATTTTGAAAGCGAGCCTAACCAGTCGGTAACCTCCTAAAGTTGACACAAACTTTCACTTAGACACCTTAACTAGACTTTGTTCATTTTAGATATCTTATGTTGGACTGTATTGTGTCATTTTGACCTTAGCTGAGATCTATACATCCAATTTTGGGTGTGCACAAATAGATATACTACTATTTCGACATGTACTATTTTTAAAGACTAAATAACGAATACATATTTGCCTTTCAACACCCAGGGTGAAAAAATTAAGGCACTTGAATTTGTGATCTCTTCATAACATTAATTATTTATTGGATATATTTTTTCTAAAATTAGAAGACTAAATAATGTATTTGGTTGAATGTTGAATTATTTAACTAGAAGAATAGGGATCAATTTTCACTTGGTATATCTTTTGCTTATATTTTATTTTAGTGGTGTACTCATGTTTTAAAATGAAACATCTGGAACATGTCTGTCATCAATTGTTGACTATAGGAGGACTTATCACTAAAAGTTGTGGTTGAGATAATTCCTTCTTTTTTTTTTTAATTAAATGTCTCGAGTTCAAGCAAATTATCTTGGATAGAAAGTGTTTTATCCTTAAAATGAGATACACAATTTAATTTTAAATATCGGACATCATCTGTGAAAAACAAAAAGCTAAATCGGTTACTGTATCGATCTCTAAGTTGTTGCAACAATCTTTGAACAAAACTATAACTATGTAAATTAACAACAGTTAGTTAAAATACTGAAGTATTAGGTTAAAATTTCTTTGAACAAAAGAAATTATTTAGGTGATTTCCTTTCATATATTCAAATATTGATAGCCAAAGTTATCTAATATCTATGCTTGTGGAAGATAAAAAGTGTTGAATCCATCCCATTCTTTAGTCAACTTTAGCTATTCAATTGGTATAAGCAATTGTTAAAAAGGAATAGTAATTGGAGTTGAAAATTAAGACTTGGTAGTTGGTAAATTGGTAAGATTTGCAAACCATTTTTGACTTTGCTATTTTACCTATGTCATTAGTGACATAGGCATGGTTTTATCCTTCTATAAATAGAGCATTCTTGCTCATTTGTAGAACACACCAAGTTAGAGAGAAAACCATTTTGAGAGCAAAGTGAGGTATTCCATAGACTATACAAGAAAATAGTCTGTGAAGAAAAATAGAGTGTGAGCGATATTTTAGTAAGACGGAAACCAAAAGAGTGTTGTTTCTTTTGAGTGTGTAGTAGTCACTTTGAGTATTGTATTCGTGACTACACAGTGTAAAATTCCTTACTATAGTGATATCAGTTGCTCCTCTTGGCCGTGGTTTTTTCCCTTATTTAGAAGGGTTTCCACGTAAAAAATTTGGTGTCGTTACTTTCCCATTTTATTTCCATTACTTTTACCATATATATTGTTGTGCTTGTCCGCGTTTTCCCAACAAACTGGTATCAGAGCCAAGGTTTTATCTGAGTATGCTCTGTGGTTGCAGCACAGTCTGAACTTCCACATCAGAAAAGATTTACTTTGATTTGCGATAACTATATTTTTTGGGGAAAACAATGGAAGCCAACACAAGTAGAATGGTTACTTTGAATGGTGTTAATTATGCCATTTGGAAGGGGAAAATGGAAGATCTGCTTTATGTTAAGAATTTTTACAAACCAGTATTTACCACTGTAAAGCCTGATAATAAAACAGATGAAGAGTGGAATCTGTTGCATAGACAGGTTTGTGGATTCATTAGGCAATGGGTCGACGATAATGTGTTGAACCATATTTCTGGGGAAACACATGCTCGAACCCTATGGGAGCATCTTGAAAGTTTGTATGCTCGGAAGACTGGCAACAACAAAATGTTCTTAATAAAGCAGATGTTGAGTTTGAAGTATCATGATGGTTCTCCGATGACAGACCATCTGAATAATTTTCAGGGGATCATGAACCAATTATCTGCTATGGGCATCAAATTTGATGAAGAAATTCAAGGCTTGCTTCTACTTGGTTCCCTACCAGACTCTTGGGAAACATTTAGAACGTCATTGTCAAATTCTGCTCCGGATGGTGTGATCTCTATGGATTCCGCCAAGAGTAGTGTCTTGAACGAAGAGATGAGAGAAAAACTCAAGGTTCCTCTTCGTCGGATGTCCTGATAACTGGCCCCAGGGGGAGAAACAAAACTCGTGGTTCTCAGAATAGAGAACAAAATAAGAGCAAATCCAGAGGCAGACTTAAGGATATTGAGTGCTATCATTGTGGTATGAAAGGGCACACAAAGAAGTTCTGCAGGAAGTTGAAGAGGGAGAACAAAAACAAAGAGGAAACTAAAGAAGATGGCAATGAAAATTGCCTAGCCACCGTCACCACCGAAGATCTTGTTACCTTCTTGATGCAAACATGATAAATATTGCTTGTGATGAGTCAAGCTGGGTTGTGGACACTGGTGCCGCATCTCATGTGACATCAAGGAAGGATTTTTTCTCTTCCTATACTCCTGGTGATTTTGGAACCTTGAGTATGGGTAATGAGACTGTTTCTAGGGTGGTTGGTATTGGTACAATTTGTTTGAAACTAGTGTTGGAACTAAACTAGTTTTGAACAATGTGAAACATGCTCCTGATGTTCGTCTGCACCTAATTTCTGTTGGTGTTTTAGATGATGAAGGATATGTTAGTACCAACGGTGATGGAAAATGGAAGCTCATCAAGGGTTCCTTGGTTGTGGCTCGTGGTAACAAACGTCGTGGTCTATACTGGACTACGGCCTCTGCTTGTGTTGATATGGTGAATGCGTTGAGAGCGATAGCTCTTCAACATTATGGCACAAGAGGCTTAGCCACATCAGCGAGAAAGGACTTAATGTTCTAGCCAAAAGAAATTTTTGTCAAATTTCAAAAGTGCTAAATTAGAAAACTGTGAGCACTGCTTGGCTGGTAAACAAAATAGAGTTTCCTTTAAGTCCTACCCTCCTTCGAGAAAGACAGAGTTGCTTGAGTTGGTGCACTCTGATTTATGTGGTCCAATGAAGACAAAGACATTAGGTGGTGCACTCTACTTTGTCACTTTCATTGATGATTGCTCGAGAAAACTTTGGGTCTATGTCTTGAAGACTAAAGACCAAGTGTTAGGTGTCTTCAAGCAGTTTCAGGCTTCAGTTGAAAGAGAAACTGGAAAGAAACTGAAATGCATTCGTACTGATAATGGTGGTGAATATTGTGGACCATTTGACGAATACTGCAAGCATCAAGGTATTAGACACCAGAAGACTCCTCCCAAGACTCCTCAGCTTAATGGTTTGGCTGAGAGGATGAACAGGACCTTGATGGAAAGAGTTAGATGTTTGCTTTCTGAAGCAAAGTTGCCGAACTCATTTTGGGGTGAGGCTTTATTGACCGCTGCACATGTTATTAATCTATCTCCTGCTGTTGCTTTGCAAAGTGATGTACCAAATAGTGTTTGGTATGGAAAGGATGTTTCCTATGACCATTTGAGAGTATTTGGTTGCAAAGCTTTTGTACATGTGCCAAAAGATGAGAGGTCAAAGTTAGATGCCAAGACAAGGCAATGCATCTTCATTGGATATGGCCTAGATGAATTTGGTTACAGGCTATATGATCCAATTGAAAAGAAACTTGTGAGAAGCCGTGATATTATTTTCATGGAGAATCAAACAATTGAAGATATTGACAAAGCGGAGAAGGTAGAATCTTCAAGTTTTGATGGTATAATTCATCATGATGACGTTCCTCACACAAGTGTGCATGATGTTGTTGGGCTTGATAATCATAGTGACGCCCAGAATCATGTATCAAATCAACATGTTGATGTTGATAATAACAATGATATTGTTATTGATGATCCTGTTGCTCATGAAGTTGTGGACGAATCAAATATTCCGCTTCGGAGGTCCACAAGACAGCGATTTCCTTCCTCCCGTTATTCATCCAATGAGTATGTGTTACTCACTGACGGGGGAGAACCTGAATGTTATGAGGAGGCCATGGAAGATGAGCACAAGGATCAATGGATTGAAGCCATGCAAGATGAGATGAAGTCTTTGCATGAGAACCACACTTATGAGTTGGTAAAATTGCCCAAGGGCATGAGAGCTTTGAAGAACAAGTGGGTGTTCAAAGTTAAAGTTGAAGAACACAACTTGAAGCCCAGGTACAAAGCTAGATTGGTTGTTAAGGGATTCGGTCAAAGGAAGGGTATTGACTTTGACGAAATATTTTCTCCTGTTGTGAAAATGTCCTCGATTCGCACAGTTCTAGGTTTGGCTGCTAGTCTTAATTTAGAGATTGAGCAATGGATGTGAAGACGGCTTTCCTTCACGGTGACCTAGAAGAAGAGATTTATATGGAACAACCTGAGGGCTTCAAAGTAGAAGGTAAAGAAAATTTTGTGTGCAAACTCAAAAAGAGTCTTTATGGCCTAAAACAAGCTCCTAGACAGTGGTACAAGAAGTTTGAATCTGTTATGGGGGAGCAAGGCTATAAGAAGACTTCTTCAGATCATTGCGTATTTGTACAAAAATTTTCTGACAATGATTTTATCATCCTCCTGTTGTATGTGGATGATATGTTGATTGTGGGCAAGAATACTTCCAAGATTGACGAGCTGAAGAAAGAGTTGTGTAAGTCTTTTTCTATGAAAGACTTGGGTCATGCCAAGCAAATTTTGGGCATGAGAATTACTCGTCTTAGAGATAAAAGAAAGATTTATTTGTCCCAGAAGAAGTACATTGAACGTGTACTGGAGCGCTTCAATATGAAGAATGCTAAGCCTGTTAGTACACCTCTTGCTGGTCATATGAAGTTGAGCAAGAAGATGTGTCCTACAGCTAGGGAGGAAAAAGAGAACATGGCCAAAGTTCCATATTCCTCCGTCGTCGGAAGTCTAATGTATGCAATGGTGTGCACTAGACCTGATATTGCTCACGCAGTTGGTGTTGTGAGCAGATTTCTCGAAAATCCGGAAAAGAGCATTGGGAAGCTGTGAAGTGGATACTCAGGTATCTTAGAGGAAGCTCAGATGAATGTTGTGTTTTGGAGCATCAAATCCAATCTTGAAAGGCTATACAGATTCTGATATGGCAGGTGACCTTGATAACAGAAAATCCACTACTGGATATTTGTTTACTTTTTCAGGGGGAGCTATATCATGGCAGTCAAAGTTGCAGAAGTGTGTTGCACTATCTACAACTGAAGCTGAGTATATTGCGGCTACTGAAGCCGGCAAGGAGATGATATGGCTAAAGCGATTTCTTCAAGAGCTTGGTTTGAATCAGATGGAGTATATTGTCTATTGTGACAGCCAAAGTGCAATAGACTTGAGCAAGAACTCCATGTACCATGCAAGAACAAAACACATCGACGTCAGATATCATTGGATTCGTGAGGAAGTGGAGAGTGAATCATTTCACGTCAAAAAGATCCACACAAGTGAAAATCCTGCAGATATGCTGACCAAGACGATACCGAAAGACAAGTTCGATTTATGCAAAGAACTTGTGGGTATGAGCTCTCTCTAAAGAAGATGAAGATACCTTCTTCCAGTAAATGGGACTGGAGGGGGAGATTTGTTGAATCCATCCCATTTTTGGTCAACTTTAGCTATTCAATTGGTACAAGCAATTGTTAAAAAGGAATAGTAATTGGAGTTGAAAATTAAGACTTGGTAGTTGGCAAATTGGTAAGATTTGCAACCATTTTTGACTTTGCTATTTTACCTATGTCATTAGTGACATAGGCATGGTTTTATCCTTCTATAAATAGAGCATTCTTGCTCATTTGTAGAACACGCCAAGTTAGAGAGAAAAACCATTTTGAGAGCAAAGTGAGGTATTCCATAGACTATACAAGAAAATAGTCTGTGAAGAAAAATAGAGTGTGAGCGATATTTTAGTAAGACGGAAACCAAAAGAGTGTTGTTTCTTTTGAGTGTGTAGTAGTCACTTTGAGTATTGTATTCGTGACTACACAGTGTAAAATTCCTTACTATAGTGATATCAGTTGCTCCTCTTGGCCGTGGTTTTTTTCCTTATTTAGAAGGGTTTCCACGTAAAATTTTGGTGTCGTTATTTTCCCATTTTATTTCCATTACTTTTACCATATATATTGTTGTGCTTGTCCGCGTTTCCCAACAAATTTTTTTTTTGGTTACAAGGAGCAAAGGTAAGAATGAAAAAGTAGTAGGTTGAGAGTAAATGAAAACTGATATAAATACACAGCTTTATTTAGCTACTCCACATGGACATGTACTGATTTGAAAGAATAAACAACAAACACATGTATACCTTAACATAGATGGCTAATTTACACAATTTATCCTAAACTTAGATTCAAATGTTAACTTTTGACCGTCCAACCTTCATAGTGCAGCAAATAGCACTTTAACTATCCTAGTACTTCAATAAATAAAACGCCAATTTTTGGACCCAAAGGCGTGAAATTGCAAACACTCACCACGTGTATTAGTGGAGCCCAGATCAAGTGGCCCTTCGCATCCTAGAGTGAACTATTTGCACCGGTCGATGTTAGAACTAGTAAAAAATCAAAATTAATTTCTTAATTTATATAGAACGACCTCAAAATTAATTTTTCATATTTTAAATTTTATACAAGAAGTATAAAATAATCTCCTAATGATTTTAACTTGGAGCTATTGTTGACGGAGATTAGAGGTTTCGTTTGATGTCTGACTTCTTGATTAGTTTTTTGGTGTTGTTGGGTCTGTTTTCAGTGGGTTATTGGTGGTCAGTTCCTGGATGCTGTTTTGTGCTCTGGTGAAGCTGCTGGTTTCTTGTTCAGGCAGTATGGTTTCGTATGGAATTCTCGCATGAGATAGCGAATCGATTGGTTGTGGTGTCGGTATTTGGTGGGCTTAGCGGTATGAAGCTCGTTCGCTCTTCATGGGTTTGCTCTTGTGTGGAGGCAAGAAGGAGAACCGGCAACGGGGTTTTTGGGTGCCGGAGAGTGGCCACGAATCGTGGGAAGAGGAGGGGGGGGGGTTGCAATTGTCATTTCAGCATTTTTACCATGTTTTTGGGCCTTGAAAAATTACTCCTCACGCGCGCGCCAGAATACGTGCATCTTCACGTGCTTTTGCCAGTTGGATCACGTGTTATTTCTTTAAAAGGTTAAATAGTTAAAGTTCTATTAGTGCACTTGTGAAAGTGAGTCAAAGCCTAAATTTGAAGCCAAGTTTAGGGTCCAATATATTATTAGACCCATTTAAAAAATCAAGCACTTGAATTTGTAGTTCTCAACATGAAATAGTTATTGTTGGAAACATTATAAAAAAAAAAAAACTAACGCTAAATGATGTATTTGTTATACTACAAGGAAGCAAAAGGCGAATGAAACTAGGTTGAAAGTTGAAAATAGGCTAGTAATAATTTAACCTTCATATTGGTCCCTGCTTGATTCAATAATTGTTACTATTCCATTATTAAACTCTCCCACCCCAAAAACTTATATCTATTGTTCTTTTAAATTTCTATTATTAATAAAAAATATTAATATACTTTTTGATAATTTATTTACGGTTAACCACATAGAATAATACCATCACTCTATACTCTTTAATTTATGTTAATAATTATTAAAATGGAGGCACGTGAATTTTAGTTTCACATAAAAAGTGGTACGGATATATATAATATATGTTAGCTAAATCAGATGAAAGAAATCGTTCAGATATCACTTGACCAACTTCGTCGTTCATTACGTCATCCAGGTCTGCTGCTGTAATGTACGCCCGAACTAACAGCATAACCGATGCTCTCATGCCGAGACAACTATGTAATGGTCCGTAGACAACCCTGCAGTCGCGCCGCGGCCTAGCCGCGTCGAGAGCAGCCACACTCACTCTTGCGCCTCCGCTCGACCCCCGTGACCAGCGCGCCATTTGCACTGTGCACAGACCGCACAGCCGGCCTGAAGCGCGCTGCTCTAACGGCCATCACAGGGCACCGGTTGATAAGCCTTCCGTGCCGGCGCCAGGCGTCCCCTCTACCGCTCCCAAGCACCACATGATAAGTAGTATGGTAGTTGAATTGTTTCTTCCTTTAAGCAAATATTTCGAGTTCAAATAACATGTCTTTGGTAGAAATAGATTTTAATCCAGTCCGTCCGAATAATATCAGGTACTGCCAATATTCAGGGTGTGAAACGCAAAAGATATATGCATAGCTGTAAGTACTACTATAACCTCCTCACATGGACGTTACTATTTTGAAAGCGAGCCTAACCAGTCGGTAACCTCCTAAAGTTGACACAAACTTTCACTTGACACCTTAACTAGACTTTGTTCATTTTAGATATCTTATGTTGGATTATTGTGCATTTTTGACCTTAGCTGAGATTCTATACATCCAATTTTGGGCTGTGCAGAAATAGACTATACTACATATTTCGACATGTACTATTTTTAAAAGACTAAATACAGAAATACATATTTGCGCCTTCACAACACCCAGGGTGAAAAAATTAAGCACTTGAATTTTGTGATCTCTTCGATAACATTAATTATTTTATTGGGATATATTTTTTCTAAAAATTAGAAGACTAAATAATGTATTTGGTGAATGTTGAATTTATTCTAAAACTAGAAGAATAGGGATCAATTTTCACTTGGGTATATCTTTTGCTTATAATTTATTTTAGTGGTGACTATGTTTTAAATGAAAGCATCTGAACATGTCTGTCATCAATTGTGACTATATAGGAGGACTTATCACTAAAAAGTTGTGGTTGAGAATATTCCTCTTTTTTTTTTAAATTAAATGTCTTCGAGTTCAAGCAAATTATCTTGGATAGAAAGTGTTTTATCCTTAAAATGAGATACACAATTTAATTTTAATACGGCATCATCTTGAAAACAAAAAGCATAATCGGTTACTCGTATCGGATCTCTGAAGTTGTATGCAAGCAATTCTTTGAAAAAACTATAACTATGTAAATAACACAGTTAGTTTAAATACTGAAGTTATTAGGTTAAAATTTCTTTGAACAAAGAAATTATTTAAAGGTGATTTCTTTCATATATCAAATATTGATAGCGGCAAAGTTATCTAAATATCTATGCTTGTGGAAGATAAAAAGTGTTGAATCCATCCATTCTTTTAGTCAACTTTAGCTATTCAATTGTATAAGCATTTGTTAAAAAGAATAGTAATTGGCAGTTGAAAATTAAGATTGGTAGTTCGTAAAATTGGTAAGATTTGCAAACCATTTTTGACTTGTCTATTTTATACCTATGTCATTAGTGACATAGGCATGGTTTTTATCCTTCTATAAATAGGCAGTTCTTGCTCAATTTGTAGAACACACCAATTAGAGAGAAAAACCATTTTGAGAGCAAGTAGTATTCCATAGCACTATACAAGAAACATGTCTGTGAAGAAAATAGAATGTGTGAGCGATATTAGTAAACGGAAAACCAAAGAGTGCCTTGTTCTTTTTGAGGTGTGTAGTAGTCGACTTTGAGATTGTATTCGTGACTACACAGTGTAAAATTCCCTTACTATTCAGTGATATCATTGCTCTCTCTTGGCCCGTGCGTTTTTTCCCTTATAAGAGGGTTTTCCAACGTTTAAAAAATTTGGTTGTCGTTACATTTCCCATTTATCTTCCATTTACTTTTACCCATAATATTGTTGTGCTTGTCCGCGTTTCCTCACAAAGCTGGTATTCAGAGCAAGTTTTTACTGAGTATTGCTGTGTGGTGCCAGCAACAGGTCTGAACTCCACATCGAGAAAAATTTACTTCCATTGCGATAAACTATATTTTTGGCGGAAACAATGTGGCAAGCGCAACACAAGTAGAATGGTTACTTGGAATGTGGTTGTAATTTATGCCATTTGGGAAGGTGGGAATGGAATTGCTATGTCTAAATATTCAAATCAAGTATTCCACTGAAAGCCTGATAATAAAACATGATAAGAATGGAAATCTGTTGCATAGACGTGTTTTGGATTCATTAGCAATGGGTCGACATAATGTGTAAAAAAAAAAAAACCATATTATCTGGGGACGACACATGCTCGAACCTATGCGGGAGCATCTTGAAGTTTGTATGCATCGGAAGACTGGGTTGGCGAACATACAAAATTTCTTATTGAAAAGCGAGGATTGTTGATTAGAAGTATTCATATGTTTCTCTGGTGGGGATGAGGCATACCATCTAGAATAATGTTCATGGGGAATCAATAACCCATTATTCTGCTGGTGGATGGGCATCAAAATTTGGATGCGAGAAATTCAAGGCTTGCCTTCTACTTGTTCCCTACCAGACTCTTGGGAAATCTTTTAGGAGACTGTGTTAGTTTCAAATCTGCGCTCCGGATGGTGTGACTCTATGGATTCACGCCAGAGTAGTGTCTTGAATGAAGAGATGAGGAGAAAGAACTCAAAGCTTCCTCTGTCGTCGGATGTCCTGATAACGCCCCAGGGGGAAAACAAAACTCAGTGGTTCTCAGAATAGAGAACAAAATAATGAGCAAATCTAGAGCGACTTAAGAATCATTAGTGCTAATCATTGTGGTAATGAAGGTGCCACCAAAGAAGTTCTGTCAGGAAGTTTGAAGAGGAGAACAAAAACACAAGAGGAACTAAAAGAAGCATGGCAATGCAGGAAATTTTGCTCTAGCCACCTCGTCACCACGAAACTTAGTTACCGTTCTTGATGCAAACATGATAAATATTGTCTGTGATGATCAAGCTGGTTGTGGACACTGGTGCCGCATCTCATGGTGACATCTAAGGAAGGATTTTTCCTTATATTTATACTGGTGATTTTGGAAACCTGAGTATGGGTAATGAGACTGTTTCTAGGGCTGGTTGGTATGATTACAATTTGTTTAGAAAACTAGTGTGTGGAACTAAACTAGTTTCTGAACAATGTGAACATGCTCCTGATGTTCGTCTGGCACCTAATTTCTGTTGGTTTTTAGATGATGAAGATCATGTTCAGTACCAACGGTGATGGAAAATGGAAGGCTCATTCAGGGTTCTGGCTTGTGGCTCTAGTAACAAACGCCGTGGTCTATACTGGACTACGACCTCTGCTCTCGTGGTTGATATTAGTGAAATCAGTTAGAGCGCACTAGCTCGTTTCAACATTTATGGCACAGCAGCTTAAGCCACATCAGCGAGAAAGACTCTAATGTTTCTAGCAAAAGCCAAATTTTTGTCAAATTTCAAAATGACTAAATTTAGAAAATGTGAGCACTGTTTGGCTGTAAACAAAATAGAGTTTTCTTTAAGTCCTACCCTGACCAACCTTCGAGACAAGACAGAGTTGTGAGTTGGTGCACTCTGATTTATGTGTGTGTGTGCGCATGAAGAAAAAGACCATTAGTGGTTGCACTCTACTTTCGTCACTTTCATGTATGATTGCTCCTGACGAAAACTTTGGTCATTTCTTGAAAGACTAAAGGACCAAGTGTTATGGTGGTCTTCACAGCAGTCAGGCTTCAGTTGAAAGCAGAAACTGGAAGCAAAACTGAAACTGCATTCGTACTATATAACATCAGAAATGCGTCGATCAGTTGTGACCAATTTATACGAAATACTGGCAGCAATACAAGGTATTGAGACACCAGAAGACTCCTCCAAGACTCCTCAAGCTTAATGGTTTGCTTGAGAGGATGAACAGGACCTTGATGGAAAGAGTTAGATGTATTGCTTCTGAAGCAAAGTGCCAACTCATTTTGGGGTTTTGAGGCTTTTTATTGACCGCTGCACTATGTTATTAAATCTATCTCCTGCTGGTGTGTTTGCAAAGGTATGATGTCTACCAAATATTGTTGGGGTATGGAAAAGATGTTTCCTATGACATTTGAGAGGTTATTTGGTTGCAAACTTTGTACATGTGCCAAAAGATGGATGAGCGTCAAAGTTAGATGCCAAACAGGCCCAATGCATCTTCATTGATTTTTTATGGCCTAAGATGAATTTGGTTACAGGCTATATGATCCAATTGAAAAGAAACTTTGAGAAATCCGTGATATTTTGGGAATTCCAAGCTTGTCTAGATCATGAAGAACCTCCCAAACATCATCCAAGATTATAAGGTTGCGGCTGTTCTGATCCATTAACCTTGCACGCAGCCGATCTCCACGACTCCACAAATTATCCCCTTCTAATTTCAGCTTGAGTTCTTCTGCGATATCACCCTGAAGTTTTTTCAAGTCTGGTTGTTGACTGACAGTTACCATGACGACATCTTTGAACAACCCTTGTTGTTTCTCCTTTTGTCTGATTTTCTCAGCGAGTGTTGTCTTACCAACACCACCCAGACCACATATCCCGATCATAGTGACCCCTTCATCTCTCAAAGCTGCCATGACCTCTTCCTCTTGCGATTTTCTGGAGTTGAACTCCTCACCATTGTTACTGTATATAGCCTCACTGTGAAATGGACGATCAAAGGAGATTACCGTATTTTGAAGTTCAGTTAACTCCTGTGTAATTTTCTTAGCTCTCTTGCTGAGGGAGTAACGTGACTTCAAGTTTGGACAGCAACCATAAAAGCAACCCCTTTCAACCTCAGCTGTACCTCCCATTACGTCATCCACTTGTGCAATAGTGGTATCAACACTAGTTAACCAAACCTCGCCATTGAGTGAAATGAGTTGTAAGTTTCCCCGGGCAATTTCCTCTTTTCCCTGCACCTCACTTTTGATGTTCTTCAGCTTCTCAGATTCTTTACCCATAGATGTGATGTTACTGTTGTAGTTAAATATATACCCAATCCCTTGCTCCACTGACTGCATCAAGGTGTCTGTGACTTTCCCCACCAAAATAGATAAGCATTCCATAGCTAGTATAGTTTAGTAATAAGCCTTTTTACAACTATGAGTCTTAACTCTGCTATTGATTTTTTTTCTTTCTAATTCTCTCTTGTCGATTGATTTTCTTAGTTACTGGAAGTAGAGGTGTAAAAATGGTGACGTTGGTATGAAAATGAAATATGAGAGAGTGGAAATGGAGAATTTGGTATGTAAATGAAATATGAGAGCGGAAATGGAGAATTGGTATGAAAATCAAAGAGTAGAAATGTTACGTGAAAATGAAAGTTGAAAGAGCAGTTATGTAGGATTTGGTATGAAAATGAAATTAGAGAGTGCGAAAATGGAGAATTTGGTACGAAAAAACAAAAATGAAAGATGCAATGGAGAATTTGGTTATTTTCTTCTGAGTAATATATTCACTGAAAGTTATAAGCTGAGCATTAGTTACATTTCGAAGTTTGTTGTTTACCTAACTTGTAAATTTTATATTCTCAACTACCTCTGTTGCTTGCCTTTATGACCACTAAAATAAAGCACACTTTTCTTCTAAATTAACTTAATTTTGTCCTCCAATGAACACACTTCAATAGATTGGCAATATATAAAGACTAAGTGAGATTAGGGACCAGCTAAAAGTGATTAACAAGTCTTAAAGTAGTGGTAATGGCAGACATAGAAAGAAAAAAAAAGGGGAAAGTAATGGTTAGCTTTTGGTATTTTCCATCCCAAAGGCAGAAATTTATTGAAGTGAATTATCACAAAACAACAAGTCTTAAACTAGTGGTAATGGCAGACATAGAAAGAAGAAAAAAGGGGAAAGTAATGGTATTTTCCATCTTGAAAACGAGTGTGATCACAAAACAAGACACTTTATTTAGAGGTAGAATTCTCAGCAGCACACATTCGAGGTGCAGTCTCCTGTTAGCTGTACTATTCGCGCTTCAGACACGTCTGAGCCTAAACAAGTTTGTTGTTTAACAAAATTCTAAAGTACTAGTCCACTTCCTCTCTTCTTTTAGATATATAATTGTACGACCACATGCATAACAACTAAAGCAATATTTGCCTTTTAAAAAACCCATCCAACAAATCAGGGTCGCCATTAAATTAATACCCGCGTTATATTTCTTTTGAAAATGATTCAAGTATGTATGGTGTTCAGTCATACATGAATATATTCAAAAACATGTTAAAATTTCAACACGGAAAGAAAAAAGTAAGAAAATTTGAACGATGATTTGCCCATGCACTTGGAAAGTCATGAGGTCGAAGAGTATTGAAGTTAGTTAGGCAGTTACTGTTAGTATTACTGTAGCTAGAGTCAGTTAGTTAGCTTATTACCACTAATTTAACTGTTAATTCATAAACTGCATTTTAGTTAGTTAGTAATTAGCATTAGATGTTAATTCATAAACAGTTTTATTCCATTCCCGTAATATCTCTCTAATGGTTTCTTAGATCGATCCATGGCATAAGTGTGCTGATTTTGACAAAGAGTTTCTTGAAGTCTAACAGTTGTTCACCATTTGACCAGAGAACATGCGCGACTCATGGG
The DNA here is from genome assembly GCA_022817965.1 of Solanum lycopersicoides. Classification (NCBI taxonomy): domain Eukaryota; kingdom Viridiplantae; phylum Streptophyta; class Magnoliopsida; order Solanales; family Solanaceae; genus Solanum; species Solanum lycopersicoides. The sequence continues at coordinate 93,010,723 of CM040627.1, forward strand.
ACCAGATCCCATTGTTTGTTAGAATCATCAAAACAGAAGAGAAGTGAAGAAGGAACACAACAAAAAGAGGTACTTGGCTTCATCACTTTCTAAGTGATTATAGCGTACCTTCAGAGGTTGATACATATTTTCAATCACTCCCGGAATATATTATGGTGCAGATCTTTGTAATTCTACAAGGGAACCCTCCCATGAAGGCCTGTTGGTAATCTTTACTACTATTGCAACTGTAAAAATTGCAATTGGCAGCCCCTTGCATTCTTTGGTGACCTCTTTTGCTATGTCATGAAGAGAAGGATCATCAACTGAATTACCGACTTTCCACAACTTTAGATAGAAAATTAATCCATAGCTATGATCTCCTCTGTTACCAGTTGAGTACCTTTTCTCTACTCTGAACTCTGCTACTTGTTTTTATTAGTAACTGAAATGAAAGTTTAAAAAGGATATGTGTTGGTGAATTTTGATGTGAAAATGAAAGCTCAAAGAGCAGCAATATGTAGATTTTGATATGTAAATGAAAGATGCAATGGAGAATTTGGTTGTTCTGTTCTAAATAGTATATTCACTTAGATTTAGAAGCTGTGCATTTAGGCTTAAGAATAAGAAGAGGGGGGTCAAAATGATAGCATTTTAAAGTCTTAAAGTAGTGAAGCTCTCATAATTCCATATACTATTTTCTTCCAATTTTTCATCTTTCCAATGAGTGTATGCAAATTCTAAATTCCACACATAATTTCAAATTTATCTTGCTCATTTCCATATTTACTGGGGATCTTGATTTATTTGCATCTTTCCCCATTCAAATTTCGATCAACACATATCTAATTCTCAATCATATGCTAAAATCCGAAGATTTGGAAGATACATTCATACAAATTTTGGGTTGAAAGGGAAATTTTTTGGGTTATAATGTCTTCGAATTTGTATGCAGATCATTATAATCAAAAGATTGATTATGTTTTTAAGATTGTTTTAATTGGAGATTCCGCAGTTGGTAAATCTCAATTATTGGCTAGATTTGCAAGAAATGAATTTAGTTTAGATTCAAAGGCTACAATTGGGTTGAGTTTCAAACAAAAACTTTACTTGTTGATAACAAAACCGTTAAGGCACAAATATGGGACACCGCGGGACAAGAGGGTCAGTTTATTTTTTCAATTTTTCTATGTTTGGTTCTTTTTCTCGAATTTTATCTATCTGTTTCATTCTTTTTGTGTAATCCATGCAAATTTAGCGAAAAATTTGAGTACGTGATATTAGTTAGTTTGGAATTATGTGTTAGGCATGTTAGTACATTTACTTTAGGTCCGATGTTATTTTGGAAGTCGTTTGGTTGTAAAATATAGAGAATTCTAGTACCTTTTGTTTTTGTGTAATATTGGTTTGCGATGAGCCTAAATGGAACGACCTGGTCAGTGAAGATTCAGATAGCCGAACCTAACTTGCTTGGGATTGAGGCGTTCTTGGAGTTAGAACGTTTACTATTTCTTGGAATCGTTTAGTTTTGTCAGAGGTATAAAAATATATCTAGAAATCCTAGTGCTTTTTATATTTTATTTTGTGTAGTATTGGTCCAAGATGAGCCTAAATGGAACGACATGGTTATGAGTTAGAATTCATATTGCTGATCCCAACTTCTTTGACATATTTGAGACGATGTTCTTGTTTTTTGTGATAAATCTTCTTAAAGAGTGGTTTATATCGTAATTTAGACTTCAATATGTATATTTCTTCTTGACTTACAATTCTTCTCTTTTGAGTTGAGGGTATGTTGGAAACAACCTCTTTACCCCACAAAGGTAGGGGTAAGATCTATATACATCTTACCCTCCCTAGATCCCATTTTTGTCTGTAAACATTTACGTTTTGTTAAGTTATGTTGCTCGAACTCTTGACAAATATGTTGTTGGAATGCTCAACTTTTGAAGAGTATAGCCAATTTGATAATTGTTGTAACTCAATGAATCGTATCTCATTTCAGTCTCAGGTATAGAGCAGTAATAAGTGCATATTATCGAGGTGCAGTTGGCGCGATGCTAGTGTATGACTTAACAAAACGTCAATCATTCGATCATATGGCTAGATGGCTAGAGGAACTAAGAGGTCACACGGACAAGAACATAGTTATAATTCTCATCGCGAACAAATGTGATCTAGGAAGTCTTCGAGCTGTACCAGTTGAAGATGCTCAAGAATTCGCAGAAAGGGAGAATCTTTTCTTTATGGAAACATCAGCACTTCAATCCACAAATGTCGAGGGTGCATTCATGACAATTTTAACAGAAATTTATAAAATCATTAGCAAGAATACGCTCATTGCAGCTCCGGGAGCTGATTATGGGAAGTCGCAATCTTTAAAGGGAACCAGGATCATTGTTCCCGGCCAGGACTCGGATTCTGGTGGGAATAGTGGTGGTTGCTGCATGTTGTCATGATTTTTTATTGAGTTCTGAAGGTCTTTTTATTTATCCGAAATCATAATATTACTGGGAATGTTTTATGTTTTATGTAGAATAGGGAATTGTTGTTGATGATGAAGTTGATTTAGATAGTTTGTTTAGCTATTTGTGTATACAGTTCATTACGTTGTTCACTGGGCATCAGGGGCGGAGCTACAACCCTGTCTATAGGTTCTGTCATGCATTTGTGTTCTAAAATTCACTTAATACGTATAAACCATTTATCCAGAATCTACTATGCTTGCTTTTCTAGAATACAACACCGATTCACTCAAAATCCTAGCTTCGTTAAAGTTACACACACACTAGAGATATTATCCGTCTAGGGAGCCAAGCACATCTAGGGTTGATAATAAAATTAGATGGGCCGCGATTCTACGCCTGGAAGAAAGAAACATTGAAGGTTACAAGTGAAAAATCTATATAATTATGCCTAACCAACAGAAATGAAAGACAAGAGAGTTTTCATTTCAAGATTAAAAACACAGTACTCGATGCTTATTTAAAAACTCGAAGATAATTAGATTGGTTCAATTTTCCTTTCTCCACTGGCACCTCATCTAACTGAGAATAGAATTTCCAAATTTCCAAGTTTGCCAATAATGGATATGTCATCCAACCATAAATTACTCAGACATATATAGCATAGCGTCCTCAGATTTGTCAACCTCCGAATGAATGCTGGAAAAGGCAGAATGGCTTACTCATTCCAACAAAAAAAATCATCCTGTAATATGATCAATCTTACAAAACAAAGTAGAATGCAAGATGAAATAATAAAATAAATCTATTGGTAAATATAATGAAAGAATAATTTAGAACCACATGTGTATTTCAAATTTAAAGTTTACAGAGAATTCTACAGTTTAAATCACAATCAACTATTTTGTAGATATTACTAATACATATACAAGAGATGAACGGATATATAGGTTACAATAATGTAGATCTGCCTCCGCTTGTTACCCCCATCACGAGCATGTGTATCAGGTGTTGTTTGAGGTTTTACTTGCATTATTACATTGACTACTTACTAACTTCTGGCATGACTAGGTTCAGCTTCGTCTTCTTCACTAGCTTCGTTGTCATCACTAGCTTCGTCGTCATCACTAGCATTTTGTTCCTGCAGGAAACAGAGAATGCTAAAGAAGAGAGAGATGACTATCTTATTAACTTAAATAAGTATCTAAAACGGAAAGAGAATATGTAGCTAGCGGAATAAGCCATATATACCTTGTTATTGAACCTCTGCTGTATCCATTTATTCAGATCATGTACTTTCGCCTCATCATCATAATTCACACTTTGAAGACTCGGTGTACTCACAGATATTCCCTGTTGGACAAATGTCTTCATTTCAGGGCAGTCATGAATAACCACTTCCTTGAGAAATGGAAATGTAAGAGCACACTCCGTCAGAAAGAAATGCCCCAGCTTAGGCAGATTGGTAAGATACAGGTTTTCCAGTCGGGGAAATAAGGTGATGATACCTTCTCCTTTTGTGATCACTTCTTCCATTGATTCACAGTCTTGTATACATATCCATTGGAGATTCATAAGACCTTTGGCCACTGATGGAGACATCAAGTTTATCCATTTTCCACAATTTATTACATACAATGTTTGAAGTTTGTTGAAGTAGTCAGTTGGAAGTTGGTGAGAGCATAGAGCACTTATGCTTTTAAGCCTGACGATTGATAGGTCTTCCAGGTTGGGACAAGAAACCTGCGAGCTTTCAAGTATCAAACTTTGTTGGAGCTATTGCCAAAAGTGCTTACACACATTTATTTTTAAAAAGTTTTTTAGTATCTATCTCAAATACATTAGTATTTTTTTTTCCATTTGCGTTGGGTCTAGAGGAGTAAAAAAAAAAAGTGAGAGATAGTTTTTGAAAGACACATGACATTTTTGAAATTAAAATACACTATTATATATTTTTTTAATTAAATAAATATAAATTTATTAACAAAAAAGAGAATTATGCACCATATATTAGACGGTAGAGGTATATATGCTCAAAATCACAAAGTTGACCAGTATACTTGCCTCTTTTCCCTTAATTCAATGAATAATTTAGGTTTCACTCACCTTCTTATAAAATTTATTATAAATATCCCATTTTTCTGCAAATATAAAAAATAAACGAAAAATGGTCTAAAATGCCTTTACTGTAATAAGGCAAAAATGTCATTTTTCGAATAAATATATCATGTATTATCTTTTTGAACACATTCTTTTTCTAATGATATTTTTTAATTAGCAAATGTACGTTTATCCTACTTCAATTTGCAAAAAAAAATAACACTAAAAATATTTCTTATTTTACTATAAATATCAAAATAAAAATGAATGGTTGATTTATTATGATCTTATATATATGACATATACTATCTGTTTGAAGGGTACATTTTAATAGTTAAAATAATTTTAAAATAAAGAAAACAAGAATAGAGTACTTAAAAGTAATATCTTTTAATAGGTATAAGATTTGTTTAAAAAGAAAAGAAATACTATGTTTATACTGAAAAAAATATTTTTGACTCAATAACATAAAAACATTTCCAGAACAAACTACCAACGGAAATAACATTTTTGGACCAAATTATTGAGGAGAAGAACATTTTTGAACTAAACTATAAATTGAGGTCATTTTTTATCATTTCACGTAATTTAAGGCATTATCGACCTTTTTTTCAAAAAATAGTCTTAAAATTTGTTCTTACTTTTTTCTTTCTTTTCCATTTATATTTGTTTTCAAACTAAAAAATGAAATAAGAATATGAAATCAAACAATGATAAGTTAATAGATCTATATAGGAGATATTTAAAACTTAAAATAACCGTTGGATAGAAAAATTCACCTCAAATATAGTCTTTTTAAAATAACAAATAATTATTTTTTCACTAGTTAGACAAAAAGGATATAGACTTTGTTTAAGTAATTAAATATGTTTAATGCTCAAGTAAAAGGTGGTGATAAGAAGCAAACCTTTTCATCAAAAAGAGGATTTGAGTCACTGTTGGCTGTAGGACTGAAATTTTGAAACTCAGGTAAGTCCCATAACCACATTTTCCGTAACAGAGGGAACTCAACATTATTGTCACTGCAAATGTGAGTCAGACATTTCAGATTTACAAGCCTCAACTCATATAAATTGATTACTTCATGTGTTGTCTTCAATAAATGTGTCACTAAATCACAATCAGAGATGAAAAGACATTTCACGTTCTTAAATTCATTCAGCGCCAACTCAGTCAACACAATATTAGAGCCATTTCCCTCTGAATATACAAATTCACTCTCCTTCAACAGATGGCACATCCAATCACCCAATGGGGCAGTCTCCGTGACCTCAAAAGTAATACTCTTGTCGTAATCATAGAATTTTGAAATCCCAACCATATCAAGAGTGTACCGTGTCAACTTGGAGGGAAGGTCAAGGTTACTGTACATCACATCACTCAAATCTTCTACTTTCAAAATATGTAGTTCCTCCAATTGAGCTAGTTTTGATAACACCCCTCCTGAAATCCTTTTAAGTTGATTAATCTCATTCCGAAACTCTAACATAATTAGCTTGCTCAATTTTCCTATCTCCTCTGGCAGCTCATCTAACTCACAATCTCTTATGCTCAGACACAGAGTCCTCAGACTTGACAACCTCCTAATGGATGCTGGAAAACGCAGATAAGAGTACCGATTTCCACTCAGGCTCAAGACATTGAGGTTACTCATTTCATCAAAAAAATCGTCCTGTATTTTGAATGCATCTTTAAAACGGATCAGTTTCAACATTAAAAGCTTCAGTTTTGGGCAAAATATTGGTCGAGGATGCTCATCAATCTTGTTTGCAACGATTGACATGTGACTGAAATGCTCATAACAACTTCTTGGGAACTCTTTCGAGTTAACATCGTGACTTACCATAAAGTTATGCTCTCCCTCAGACGCAATATATTTAGCCACATCACGGACCACATCATGCATTTTGACATGATTTTTTTCTGAACCTTGGGATAACAAAAAACCGTCTTCCAATGTTTCTAACGGAGAATACACCACATCTCTTGCTTTTTCTAAATTTTTGACTCCTGGAAAGATGTGAAGCCCCATTCCATATTTAAGCAATTCTTCGATCCAAATATCACTATCTTCCTCGAACAAGGAACAAAGCAAAAAGAGGTATTTGGCTTCATTAGTTCCCAAGTAATCATAGCTTAGCCTCAGAGGTTTATACAACTCTTCAGGCACTTCAGGGATGATTACTGCTACTTCACCACGTAATTCTTCAAGGGCACGGTCCCACGAACGCTTGTTTTTATGCTTCTTTAGTGCTCCTGCAACTGTAATAATTGCAAGCGGCAGCCCCTTGCATTCATCGGCAACCTCTTTTGCTATGCCTTGAAGAGATGAATCATCGACAAAATCACCGACTTTCTGCCTGAAAAGGCTCCATGCTTCGTCTTTGGATAATATTCCAACTTCTATGATCTTTTGAGCTTCCATTGCTTCACAAACATTTCGGAATCGCGTCGTCAATATCACTTTGCACCGATGGTTGGGGTTGCTACCGCTGGGAATTCCAAGTTTGTCTAGATCAGGAAGAGCCTTCCAAACATCATCCAAGATTATAAGGTTGCGGCTGTTCTGATCCATTAACCTTGTACGCAGCCGATCTCCACGACTCCACAAATTATCCCCTTGTAAGGTCAGCTCGAGTCCTTGTGCGATCTGACCCTGAAGTTTTTTCAAGTCAGGTTGTTGACTGACAGTTACCATGACAACATCTTTGAAGAACCCTTGTGGTTTCTCCTTTAGTCTGATTTTCTCAGCGAGTGTTGTTTTATCAACACCACCCATACCACATATCCCAATCATAGTGACCCCTTCATCTCCCACAGCTGCCATGACCTCCTCCTCTTTCAATTTTCTGGAGTTAAACTTCTCGGTATTGTTACTATATATAGCCTCACTTTGAACTCGACGATCAAAGGAGATTATATTTGGATTGGTGCCGTCACTTTGAAGTTTAGTTAACTCCTCTATAATTTTCTTGGCTCTCCTGCTGAGGGAGTAACGTGACTTCAAGTTCGGACACCAACCATAAAAGCAACCTTTTTGAACCTCAGTTTTACCTTCCATTACATCATCCACTTGTGCAATAGTGGTATCAACACTAGTTAACCAAGCCTCGCCAGTGAGTGAAATGCATTGTAAGTTATTCCGGGCATCTTCTTCTCTTCGCTGCACTTCACTTTTGATGTTCTTCAGATTCTCAGATTCTTTTCCCATAGATGTGATGTTAGTGTTGTAGTCAAATAAATACCTAATCCCTCGCTCCATTGGCTGCATCAAGCAAGCAGTGACATTCCCCACAATAGTAGATAAGAATTCCATAGCAAAGATAGAGCTTTTTTTCAACTATCAAGTCTGAACTCTGCTACTGGGAAGTAAAGGTGTGAAAATGAAATATGAGAGAGCGGAAATGAAGAATTCGGTATGAAAATCAAAGAGTGGCGATGTGAGAGAATTTTGTATGAAGATCAATGAGTAGCAATGTGAGAGAACTTGGTATGAAAACGAAAGAATGGAGAATTTGGTATGAAAATCAAAGAGTAGCAAATGTTATGAAAATGAATGCTTAAGAGAGGCAAGGGAGAGTTTGATTGTGTTATTCCAAGCAACAAATTCACAGAAATTTATAAGCTGTCAAAATAATATCTTTAAAGTGAGAGTATCGATTAGCTAACATATTAAAGTAGTGAACATCTGATTCCATAGCTTCCTTCACTCAAACTCACGTTATGTGCTTTCTTGCAATGGCAGACACTATAAAGAAGAAAAAATGGTAAAGTATATGCTTCTTTTTGGAATTTTCATCTTGCTTGTCAAGTGCTCAAAGAAAAAATGGAAAAGTATACACTCTCTCTAATTTCTGGCAAAGTATATATCCTTCTTGTTTCTAAACTTTGGTAAACAGAGTTGCCTGATAGGATTTTATTTTAAAAGCGATGATTATTATAAAATAGTAACTCGACTTTTTATGACAATGAAACTTGCAATTGCTATCCTTAGGGTGCACACAGGGGTTAAACTCCCTCCATTGTAATAGCCTTCACATATAGGAGACGTACACTACACTAAGCAAGTCTTTAAGATATGACAACAGTCCGTCAGAAGTTTCATCAAGGGTGTTCAAGAGTTTTCTTTTTTAATAAGTGAGTTGAATGTTATTTGTTTAACCTAGGAATTCTAACAATCTCAACGTTTGGCAATATCAAATATAAACAATCGAGTTTTTTTTTTCTTTTTGATGCATTGATTTTATATAATTAAATATATGATTATTGCTTTTAAAGTAAAATAGTGATAGAACAAATGCGTCTAGCTTTATGAAATATATCACTTCTATAGAAATTATTTTTCTTAAAAAAGAAGAAGCTCATGTATTGATTTTAGTTTTGAGTTTAAAGTAAAATGTAGGCTTATTTTGTTCACCATTTGAAAGTGTGTTATATCTTAAATAAAAATTTAGAAATACATATTGTGCTCTCAAAATAAAATAAAAAATGTGATGGAACACACTTTACTCGTGCGCCAGGTGGAAAAAACCAAGCTTAACCACTCCCCCACGGAACAGTTCATGTTAAGATTACATGTCCAATACTATAATAAAACAAGAATTTACACGGTTAGACTTCCGCTGCTGAATGATTTGCAGAATACATGTTGGACAATGACCAAGCTTAATCCTAAACAAATGAAAAAGTGCTCAGATTCCAAGCAAACAAGTAATAACCAAACTGAATAACATGATCCAAACGGATATCTTCTTCTTGCCAACCAAGAACCACAATAGTCTGTAAAGATGAATACTCATCGAAATATATGACATCCTCTGAACTCAACTATTACCCTCCTTGCATCAGAAAAAAAAAGAAGAGAATTTAAAAACTCAAAAGCAAATCAAACCATATAAAGGAAGTCATGACAAGGTAAAAAAAAAAAAATCCTGAGGTGGATTATTGTGCACCAAAATTACAAGTTCCCAAACTTCCATCACTCAGCAGAGGATAGAAACTGAAATCTCAGGCAGGCAGCCACCTTCTCTATCTAACTATATCGGCAAACGGAAACTCAATTCGATTTGCAAATGGATTGTACTCTTCAATGGGTTCTTTCTTATTGCAGCCACTTTCACCCGCAATGTGATTCGTTGTCAAATTTGAAGATAAGTTCCTCGCCATCCCTTCTTTTAAGGAAAAAGGATCGGGTGTGAAAGAGAATAGAGAGAAGCCTGAATTTCTAGACGACTCAGTTTCACCGGATCCAGCAGTCGTTGATTTCTCCATTGTGTGCTGTCCTACTGGAGCCATCCTTTGGACATTAGCTTCCTCTTTTAACCTACCAACTGTTGAAACCCTGGCATTTGCCTTGATGCATCTGTCACTGGTTGGAGCAACTGACTGAAAAACAGGCAAGTGGCCATGGTTAATGGGTGGAGGGATCAGATGCTGCAGGGCACCATGCTGCATGAAATGAGCATTCGCATTTAAACCATATGAAAATGGAGTAGCAAATACATAATGGTTTGGATGAGGAAATGGCATGAACCCATTAACAGGAGCAGTCGCCCAAGAGGGTGGAGTTTGATAATAATAGTCCATTGCAGGAACTTGAAACCTTGGGAAGTGTGTGCCTTGACTGTGGACTGGTGGACGCAAGGATTGAGGTCGCATGCCAAGAGTCCCATTCACATTTGCATTTGTTGAAACAGCTGTGGTCGGGAAACTTCCCACAGTAGTTCCTACAGAATTTGGTGTCAGGGAACTGACATCCTCACCTCGAGCAGTAGCAGTTCTTTTTTCTTGTGCGACTTCGTAGCATTCAGCAAAAGCATTCTGCATAACTTCAGAAGTTTCTCTTCCTTCGGAGTTTTTGCTGCAATCTTCTGAATCTGACGTCGATGATGATTCTGAATTATGTGGATTTGAAAAGGATGTAGCACTGTCTCCCTCACTAAGGCAGGATGAGCAATTATCAGAATTAGAAGAGCTGCTTTGTGATAAACCCAAAGTCCTCTGAGAGGAAGACCTCGGCATCAGACAAGAATCAACTTCATCTTCAGCCACTTCTTTCACATAACAAAGTGATTTATCTTCCAAGTGAAAACCACTTGCACAGTTGCTTTTAGTTTCAGAACTAGACTTTCTTAATTCTTGTATGCCCTTTTCTTCATTTAACTGAAGAGAACTGGATACTCCCAAATTATTAGAAATAGAAGGCTCAGGATGCTTATCAATTCCGGTGCTCTCAATCTGGAAAGTTGAAGATCTCAAGGTAACATCAGAGTCAGAGCTGCTCCTTGGATATTTCTTTCGCATTTCCATTGGTTCCCATACCTTCTTAATAACAGATGAATCTCTGCTAGACAGATTATTACGTATAGCCATTTTGCTTTTGGGTCTTGCATAATTTTCACGCAGATATTCAACCTGATTATATTTGGTTCCATAGTAGGGCTTGGAGATATCTGATTCGCATCCTAACTTACTCACAGATTTATTGTTCCCGATTCCTCTGCCCATGTTTGAGTACAACTTAGCTCTGTCGTCACTGTGTTGGTTACAGCTGCAATCTGAGGATTCATATCGGTCATACTTCCTGATATTGGAACAATTCAACTTCTCAGCAAACTTAGAGGCACCATCTTTCATGCTGGACTTTGCAGCATTACTTCTTAATGGCTTATTTACCCTGTTGGTACTCCTTGAAGCTTCAAAGTTATCACAGCGATGTCTTGGCTCATACTTACTTGCCGCACCTCCACTGCCTGAAACAGCAAACCGACGTCCATCAAACCATTTCAGGCTTGAATCTGGTTCAAATTCTTTTCGAAATTTCAACCTCCCAGAATGTCTCATATGGTCAGCTGGAAATGAGCCATTCCCCTCGTTCATACTGAATTCCTCAAAATAATCATCAGAGTTGATTTGCACACTTGGGTGATTATATCCATCCAAAAGTAGATCATCTTCATCATTCGGCGATAAAGGGCTGGATAAATTAACTTCACCAGCTTCACTTACCGAGTCTGTATAGCCCATCAGATTAGATTCCTCATCAACGTTAGGTGATAATTCCTCCTTTGAAACATCATCAGGGGCAAAATTACTTTGGTTTGAGTCGCAACTTTTCTTCTCTCTATCCTTTTCTTTTTCTCTTAATCTCTCCTTCCTCCGCAGCTTCTTTTCCTTTTCTTTTATCCTCCTCCTCTCCTTGCGTTCTTCTTCTTCACGTTTTTCCTTCTCTTCTTCCTCCAGAAGTTTCATCTGCACAGATTATCAAAGATTTAGAAATATGCCTCTGAAAATTGGAAATGGCATAATAATCTCACAAGTAGAACTTCCAACACCAGAATTATAACTACTAATACCTGCTTTTCTAAAGTAACTATCTCCTTGCAGGCAACATGAATGCGCTCCTCCAGCAACTTCAATGCAAGACATACAAATATGCTATGTGCATTTTGCCGTGCAGTTCCTTCTCTAAAAGCTTTTTCAACCTGCAAATAATTTCAGTGTCAAAAGACTTCCAAGCACTACAATGACCAAAAGATGAAATCAATTGTCTAAGAAAGTCTAGTTCCAAGAAACGGAGACCTCAACTTTTTAAGGCAGATTCATGTAATTGTAGAGCATATCAGAGCAAATCCCCATCACAGAAAGAATAAAGAACCAGACTTGCAACGACTAAGCATAGGACATTAAAATAGCTACTACGTTACATTGTTTTAGGTCTCCCAACTTTTAGAAATACCACAGAAAAAACAAAGATTGTCAGGAAGGAAGTAGCTAGAAATACTACTTAGAGTCATGTAGGTATATGATTAAAGTTATTTCTATTACTTAACTAGGCAGCATACATGCAAAAAAGATTGTCAGGAAGGAAGTAGCTAGAATCCCAAGCAAAGCAGACTATAAACCTCTCTATTGCTGCAGAGGCATTTAACATAGCAAATCAGTATTTTATTAATAATTATATCCAAGTAAATAAACTGAAGAGTAAAAAGGATCAAAGTAGAGCCGTTCTAAGAGCAGCTTGACAGTTGACTAAGGCACTTCATTAATGACAAAAGAAGTAAAGGAGAGACTTGCCTGCTCCTTAAAAATTACAGTTGCGGCATCTAGAAGAAATTCCCGAGCAAGTTCAGGACTCTTGGCATGTTTTTGAGGACGAGAGCATTCACCATCTAGTTCATTTCCATCCTTGTCCATGGAATCCTCATCCTGAAAAGAGAACATCAAGCAACATCCATAAGGTGAGAAGTTCTGAAATAAAGAATACCATACCATCCAAAGAAGCAACTATAGACAATCATAGTGGAGACAGGAGGCATGGTTAATAAGCCTAACAAATTTGACTACCTCTTCTTCTTCAGCCTCTTCAGCATGCTCAAAGAACCTCCTAATGCTTTCCCCTCTTGTTATTGTAACAAAACCATCCCCAACCACAAGCCGGCAATGTACACACTGTTGCCCCTTCAATGCATGTGCTTTGACAGAAAGTTCAGTACATCTACCATCCAGTTTCCATGCCCGTAGAGTGATATAGCAGGCATTGAAACCGCTCAAGTCTAGACCACTGACTTGCACTCTTCCACTCAAGCCAACATTTTCATAGTCCAATATATCACATTTTCCTTCTCCAGTTCCAACTGCCCATTCAAAGTGATGATATGTCCCAAAGGTATCAATGAACGCCTGATGCCAGTCAGCTACAATTGTGTCATGAGAAACCTGAACGCAAGAGAGTAAAATGGCATTAATCTTGGTGCAAATAACAGCCTTTTCACTTTATCTGCACTAAGTTCTAGGAGTGGTAGCATTTTTTGTCAGTAGCATTAGTATCTTAGGTCTCCATGTTTGCTCGCCTTTAATTCCACATTTGGTCGGTAGTTGGGATGGTGTAGCGGAAGGGGGGAGTTGGGGCCACTGATTCACTCTCAAGTCCTTTTAACACAACTGAAATGCCATCAGTGAAATGCAAAAAAAAAAAAAAATTGACCAAAATGGGAACAATTTACTAATAATCCATGAAACTAAAAACTAGAAGGGTAATTAAAATGGTATTTTAGAAAAGGCAATTATTGGTTCCCTATAAGATAACCTTGGAAAAATGAATTAGGCACAAACTAGCTTGTTTCCACTTCATACATTGCACACCACATGAACAATGAAAGAGATGAACATGACGAATTGATCACACCTCATACTGGAATGCTGCATCAGCAACACAAAACCAAATACTGCAATGAGGTTCTCTGCGCATGCGTTTCAACTCCTTCAGCTCCTTGAATTCACGGATAACATTCCTTCTACAATCTCTACAAAATCTCTTGCTATCAAACCTGTGACAAGCAACAAACTCACAGTAAGTAAGTCATCTGATGGAATTGCCTTTAGTCATTAGAGATATTAGAACAGATTTCATTCATAAAACAGGGAAACCAAATGACATCTGCAAACTGGATATTAACTTTGCTAACATAGAGCAGGAAAATATAAGATTTCTAGTCTAGATTTTTCCTAACATCATACCACATCATAACCTGAACTTCAACTTCCAGCATGGTAAAAGGTAGAACCATATGCTCATAGCATTGCTGATATTAAGTTCCTTAAAGAAAATGTTGTCTATTATTAAAAAGGCCAACATTGATTAGATGATGCTTCAGGACAGAAAAGAAACAGTTCAGGTTTTGCACATCTCACCATTAGTCTAGCGGCCTCTAGACCATGTCAATTTAACTTTTTGAACCATGACGATGAAGTCCAAAGAAACTTATTTTCCAACAATTGTACCACGATATATATCTACAAACTTTTCCACCACTCTTCATTGTCACCAATTAGATGTAGTTCTATCACAGCGTAAAATAATCTTATCCATTCCTGAAACCCAATTGCAAAGAACATACGCTACCAAACACCTACCGTAACAAAAAAATCAACTGGCAATGACACGACACTCGTGAATTGGCAGATTCCTGAACCTTCCCATGACCTCATGTATGATGTCATTATTTCTCTAAAACAAAAAAATACAGACAGAGCGAAGGCAAGGTATCTGGTCCCACTGACTTTATACTATAAATGAACCCATGGCAAATTAATATATGTGGGCTCATGAAAATTGAAGATCCGGACATCTACCCACAGGCACCAAGCAAATGAAAGCATAATTAGCTGTCAAATGCATATATCCTTTAATTTGGGAAGCTAATAGAAGACTACTATATACTCCCAGGCCTCAACAATTAAAAGGGAGGGGTCTGGTGTCATCATTTTATTTTATCTGGTTATATTCCCAAATTATGGACAGAAAATAAACAAGCTCCAAGCTAGACAAGATGTAGTGCACATAAGAAACTTGACGGAACGCTAATTATTGTGCCAGAGGTCCTTCACCATATGTAATTGGAACAAACTATCATTAAGTTAGTCACTAGAAGAGTTTCCTGTGCCAAGACGAAAGTCCTTAATAAGCATAAACTTAGACAGCCTTACAACTGATTTTTCCACTTTATTACTCCAAAAATAGCGGTACAAAATTCAAAATCTGCATAGACATCATTCACTTGATAAGGAAATGATTAGAAAAGGTGGAGCCTTACATTTCAGACACTCAAGGCGGCAGAACTGCAAATATCACCCTTAACATACTCGAAATGGAGTGCATTCTTTAACCTAGGTAGCCTTTGCTGAAAAAGTCCCACAACCTGATTTTTATTGGAGGTACCTTATTACAGCTTTGAAATTCTCTAATCTGGTAAACATTATCAGGAGAAAAGACTCCACGTGCTATTGATGACTGAAGTGCGATTTATATCCGTTTCAAGCAAGTGAAATTGATCTTTTTAATAAACTTGTCTACATTTAGTACCCCCCCCCCTTCCCCTCCCCCAAACAACTTGTAGGATTTCAATAACTATGTTGTTGTCTCTACGTTTAATGTAAGTCATTCACCTTTTAAGATAACTTATAACTCAAGGGAAACTCCACCATATCTGGATTTCAATTTGGACATGGTCTTCCAGTCAGTCCATATGGTGTATTAACTTAAAGAAGATAAGTGCTAAGATCAGACTTTGAACAGTACAAATCCGGAAGCCATCTGATCTACAGAACATTGTTTTTCATAGGATGAGACTACAAAATAATTGAACCCCTCAATTAAACTTGCAATTCCAGAGTTAATAACAATCGTCAATTCAGCACATTTAATGTTGGAATTGTATTAATGGATAAGACAAACAGAGAGGATAATAGTAAGTTTTTAAAGGACAACAAGCTGAAGAAAGGGCCTTATACGCACCGGTACATGAGCCTTTCAATAAAGTCCTCTTCCTTCATTTTCAGAAGAGACTGTCGTGTCTCTTCCCCCAGGGCAGTCCAGAAGTCCACCAATGTGTCTACAGAAAGTCTGGTAGTATGAAGAGCACATGTTTCTCTTGTTCCATGCCCTCTGCCATAAGTTGCCATCCCTTGGCTTATCCAACCCCTAGCACCTCCACCACAAGCATCAGGATAAAGCAGCTCTCTCTCTCGTTCTCTTCCACGTGAACTGTCAAACACCTGATTCAAAGCGGAAGGTCAGAAAACAAATGATGAAAACAAGGAAAAGATATTTATGAGGTAAAATAAATTTACATTTTGAAGTCCCTTCAGGGATTTGGTATATAGATAACAATCCAACAAGGTAAGCATCCCATCTCGTGTTGTGGTTAGACCTCCCCAAGGATGGACAGATGGATCTTGAACATCATACTCAGACCCTGTTGTTGCATGCAACTCTCCATCACATTGATCCTTCAATGTCCCTACTCTGCTGCAAGGACGGTGAGCACCTGCATCCTCATGCTGCAATGACTTCCCATACATGACAATTTGGAAAAAACCTTCAAGCAGTAATCCATTGCATCTAGAACAGTACATGTTCTTGCGAGCTTGCTCAAAGAGAGTTTGTTTGTCAATCTTCAGAAGCTTCTGCCGAGCTTGAGGTGATAGCTCACTCCAGAACTACAATACAACAAAGAGACCTTTAACATATAACAGATATTATAACCAAACGATATTCCCATTTGATATTAAAGCACCTAAAACTGAAGTGAAATAAAAATCAAGATATGTCCCAATAAAAGGATGAAGTTTAAGGTAACCAAGTTGTTTTCCTTTAATAACCGACAATTCCCCTGTGAGTCATGAATTAACTGACCCAACTTTAATTGTTCTCACATTTTCGGAACTCGGTGAAGCATACACCCTCCACTTAAATACCAACTCTGTGTCAATAGCAAGGCTTAAACTAGTGATGCACGCTCAATCCACACATCTCATGCTGCATCCTCACCACTAAACCAAAACCCTAGGGGCTTAAGGTAACCAACCTATCCCAACAACATACTACATAACACTTGATTCATAGATGGGCATCTCTATAATTGTCCCAGTGTTGCATCTTGACTAATCAAACTTAGAATTATAACGATTGTCGGAGTACGTATCAACCAGAACTAATCAAGTAAGAGGGGAAAGAGAAACAAGGTTGGTTCGCAAGAAGTTATTAGGGCGGCTCATAGTTAATCAATGTTAAAAAATATATTCAAGTGAGAACTACACCTATTGCAGATTGGTATGTAATAAACAGCACTTGCATGAAAGCCTATCTGATACAGAATCAGTGTAATATACTAATGATATCCAAAACTGTAGAAAGTAATTAATTCGAAGAACCCCCTATCTTTTTATTGCATCCAGCTTATATAACGGTGACATTCTTTCCGTTTTGGAACATTTGACATTTGATCGAAGCTGTTTCATTTTTACACAACTTTCACATTTCATTGAGCAATTCAAAATTTACACACTGATGTAATCATTCTCTACCAAAATAACCTTTTACCTACTACTACTACTTTAATATATTCTTCAACTACACCAAATACACTATACAAATAAAATTAACATCCTCACTACATTCGCAACAAACAGTAATTCATTAAGATGTAAAACCTACTAACAAACAAGCAGCTACCTAACCAGTTCAATCCCATTTACTGACAATTGCATAGTTCAATCAAAAAACCATCTGCATATCACTTAGAACTCCAGAAAACACATCAAAACTCAGCAAAAACAATAAATACAGCAAAACTATTCACAAGTTACCAATTAAAATTCAATCACTACCTTCTGAAGCTGATTGTAGCTTATATCCTCGCGATGCTTTGACCAAAACCCATTACTCGAAATCGATTTACTAGAAGCATTAAACACCGCCGTTTCATTATCATTTTGCTCATCATTTCTCTGCGCTAACCCTGGCATTTTCGCTTATCAATCTCTTAAACCGATTCAACTCTTCACCTATCTATCTACCCATCCCTCTCCTCAAATCTCCGCCGTCCGATTCGATTCAGAAAAAAAATTCCACCGAAATCCGATTAAATCAATTCACCGAATTTCAACCTAACAATCAATCGATTCTTCCCCCAATAATCATAGATCGAAATTTCGATACGTTCTTACCAATAAATAATCATATGAATCCGATTAAAACCATATAAACATGGGATTAAAGGTCTACTGAGAATCTAACAGTGACAATCGAAGACGAAGGATCGAAGAAAATCGAGAATTTAGATAGAAAAAAGGGGGAAAAAGGGGGGCGAAACGGAGGATAGAGGTTTTCGCTGATGAGATTTGGTGCAATGTGTATCTGTATTTATGTACGTACAAATTTTCACACAGAGAGAAGATTTTAGGGAGAAAACAACACCTTGGCTTTTTTGCAAGGGTTAACATTGCAATTTTCCATGGATTTATTGTTTGATACGAAAATGTCCAAAATTTAATTATGTCTCATCATAACAAATTTAATTTTTATGTGTGTATGAGAAGAAAAAAAAGTTAATTTTATTTTCCGTTATATTTTAATTAATGCAATTAATGTGTGTGTATATATATAGTGTTTTTTATATATAATTATGATGTTCGGATAGCTTCTGGCACTGAAATCTGCTATGATTAGAATTGATGAAAGGAAATATTAGTGTTTTTCTCGATCAGGTTTCTTTGAGTCTGAGATTTCGCACTGCTCAATCTACTTTATTGGTCACTAGGTTATAGTTTTTCTGATGCAGTTAATATATGAGTTTTTGATGTAACTATACAAGTGATGGAAAAAAAAGGGGGGGCATGTATATGTGATGTATTGATATTGTGTGTATGATGTATAATTATGTATCAGAAATGTATATATTTTCATATTCTTCAATCAGAAATAGCTGAATAAAATGATTATTATTGTGAATCAACCAAGAAAAAATACCTTAAACCTGCTTCAAAACTTGAGATTTGAGATCCTCCAATGTTCTCGAATTTTTTTAAATACTATTGACTCAAGGTGACTTGACTGAAAAGACTAAACTACGATTGTCGATGTATTCTTCAACCAGGTATTTTTATGAATTAGTAGCGTACTCAAGTTCATCCAATCTCCCAAATGCACGGTAAAAAAGAACACATCTATAATTTATTTAAGATAAAAATAAAAAATTATCTGCAAAACCTATTCAATTTAAAATGAAACATAGATATAAAAGTTGAATCAAAACTAATGAAGACAAGCAAAGAAGTTCGAAAAATATTATTAATTAAAGTTTCAACTAAATTCTTAACTAAAAACCTGACGAAGAAGCAGGAAAAAGGAAGGAAAGGCCCTTTAATAGTCGAAAGAAGAACGAAAACGAAAAGAATGAAAAAGATTATACTTTGCTAAAAATGAAATGTGACCAAGCGGCTATTTGTGTAATAAGTGATAATTGAGTTATTTTAGGCAAGACATTTTGACCTAGTGAATATTTTGTCTAATTTTCGCTTAATCTATTATTTTACATTTATCTTTTATGTTAACGAAATTCCATAATGAGTAAGGTAAATATCAGATATTTAAATATTTTCAGAAAAATAAAATTAAAAAAACTCGTCTATATTAGGTTGTGTTTGAGGAGAAGATTTGGTGTAGGCATTTTTAAAAATCTTTAGTTAATAATTAAAAGATGTCCGTTTCCTTTGTATTTTTCAACCTATAATTTTAAAATTAAGATACTGAATTTGTAAAAAAAAAAAATTAATCATAAGATAATGTTCCCGCTTAGCCTTTCGCACAAATAATTTTTCCATCAAAAATTAGGTTGATAATAATTAAAAAATAACTAATAATTATGAATAAATAAACGATCACAAAAGAGATTGACTATATGTATGGCTAACTCAATAATAATATTTATGTTCTCCTAATATCTGATAGTGTGCTACCATAATAATAATAGTAATAATAATTAATTTTAAGCGAGGGTAACTTGAATAAATATCTTCTATTATGTTTTTAATTGAATAAATAATTATTTTAGGTGAATGACCTTTTATAGTAACACCCATTTAGGTATAAGAATAAATATAAAACTTTTTTTAATGGCAAAAGTATAAATGTCATGTAACATACAAATGATAGATTAAAATACTTGATATAGAAAATAAAATATTTGGCATTTTTTCCTTGATTATTAGATTTCTATTTTAACTCTTTCCTCTAACAAAAAAGTAAAAAAAGAATAAGATGAAGGTAATTGTTATAAATTTATTGAATGAGTGGATTATCCATTGAGTTAATACATGAATAATTATTCATATTCCCTAAGTTCTATTAATCTTTTTTGATAAAAATATATCTATTTATTATGATACTTAATATGGTGACTTTTGGAGTGACTTCTCAACCTATAAACAGAGTTGTTCTTTCACCATTATAAAGACAGATGAGAGAAGAAGACATTTGAATAAGATGATCTCTACACTGTACTCTCCATATATCTTTGTCGATATTATTTTCAGTATATTACTTATGTTTTATAACACGTTATCAGCACGAGACTAGTCAATTGAGATTGAGTTATAATTTTTTTCTTTGGCTCATGTTCTAGTTGATCTCGTTATAAGAATCAAGAAGAAAAAATGATAACTACGGAATCAAGGTATTATATGCATAAAGCCAGGTATGTATTTTCTAGAATCTTTTTATGATTTAGAATACAATTGTGTTCAGACACTGATCTTGACCAGGAACCATAGACATATACTATTACTAATTGGATATAACATGCTCTACGAAATCCTTAATGGAAGAAGGTATAAAGTTTTGGTAGCATGAGTTTGAGTATTATATTTATGAATTTTATTTCAATGTTTTGAAAGACTCAAAGAGTGAGTCATGTTGTACTTTGGTCAATTATACCATTGGTTGAGGGTAAAACGATGAATTCAAGTCTCATCGCAACAAAAGGGTAAGACATTCGGTTAAAGTCCGAATGCACCATAATGAAAAGTATTTGAGGGTAAGACGGTAGATTCATTTTCTATCACACCAAAAAGGTAAGACATCAATATGAGTTTTGATGCACCATGATGATAAGGATTGAGTTTGAGTCACATACAATTATGACATAGCATGCATTGTGTGGGTAAGACATTGAGTTTGAGTCAATGAACCATAGTGATGATGTAATGATGATTAAGGCTTTGATGAAAATAAAATTTGTCCCATTGTATTTGCTCAACTCCCTGAAGTGAATGTGGTAGTAGTACATAATAAGTTTGATTTTATTGTTTCACCACGCACAAAGATAAATTCCCAAATGGTGTTGGGGTGAATGTTAGATTTTCTAATATTAGGGGGAGAGATGATTGACATCTGAAAGTAATGAAATGAATTATCTAAATGATCCTTGTTAAAAAAAGTAAACTTGAAGTTCAAGAGATAATTCATTTGCATAATGTTGCAAATTAATTGCTAGATAAATTTGCTGACCATAAGTTATAATTCAGCTGCAAATGCTCCAATGAAAAGTCCTTAAAGGAAAGAGTCTATGTTACGCTTGAAGCGTGATAGACCAATCTATTCCAAATGAATAAAACTTCTTAAGGAAGGAGAGGAGCAAATGATCAAGATGATCATGATAATATGGCAAGTGTTTTAAAAGGAGCACATTGACATAACACTTCATAAAAATCTTGGCAAAGGTTTAGGTACCTGAAATGATGATATATGAAGAGATCTCGATAAGTTATGTCATATTGGAATCGAGTCAAAAGGTCATCGACGATATCTTTAATATGAAGTAGCGCTCGATGCTACAGATAATGACGAGGATTTTGAATTCAAATCTGTCATATAGTGTAAACACATAAATTATTAGCCAAATAAAATGCACAATTCAAGTATATTATGTTTCATTTAAAAAAGTTATGTTTTGGACTTATAGTTCATGGATCAAGATATAATGTCAGTGGTGTACGATGAGTCATTATGCGAAAGTATAACCGTAAGATATAAAGTATGATATGTGCCTCGGGGCATAAATAATTTTTGCAAAAGTCCTGATATTATTAAATTAAGATATTACTCTCTTGTGGCGGATGCACTGAGGCTTGTTTAAGTCTAGCAATAAGTGAAATATTTTAATGTGTAATGAATGTTTGTCATGTCTAGCTAGACGATGAAGGTTATATGAAAAACATTTGAAAGATTTAAAAGGTCTTAATGCAATTCCATTGAGTAGCCTAATGATTGTGAGATTTCTTAATATAAAGAAAGAACAATTTCGATCTCATGAAAATGATTGAATAATATCATGTATTAGTGAATTGACCGGTGCACATATAGATTATCGATTATGCAGATATCGAAAATTGTGTGATTCCTCTGGATATTCCAGTCACCTTGTATGAAGATAATGTTGTATGCATAGCTCGATCGGAGGAAGGATACATCAAAAGAGATTGAACAAAGTACATTTCACTAAAGTTTTTCTTCATACATGATCTTCTACAAAATAATGAGATAGAAGTTCAACAAATCGTGCAAACTTATTTATTAAGGTGTTGCCAATATCAACATTTGAGAAGTTGAGATATGAGATTGAAATGCATCATCTCTGAGATATCAAGTAAAGCTTTCATTAGGGGAATGAAATACGCGCTGTACTCTTTTCCTTAACCATGATTTTTTCCCTATTGAGTTTTTCTAGTAAGATTTTTAATGATGCAGCATTCAAAGCGTATTATGAGATGTGCGTACTCTTTTTCTTCACTAGGCTTTTTTCCATTGAGTTTTTTCTTGTAAGGTTTTAACGAGACACATTATCTATGGACATCCAAGAGACAGTGTTATAAATTCATTGAATGAGTGAATTGCCCATTGAGTTGATACCTGAATAATTGTTCATATTCCCTAGGTTCTATTAACCTTTTTGGATAAGAATGTATCTATTTATTCTGATACTTAATATGGTGAGTGACTTTTCAACCTATAAATAGGGTTGTTCTTTCACCATTATAAAGACAGATGTGAGAAGAAGACATTTGAATAAGATGATCTCTACACTCTACTCTCCATATATCTTTGTCTATATTATTTCCAGTATATTACTTATGTTTTATAACAGTAATATCTATTGAGGCTTCGATCACCAATTTTTTTGTGATTCACTAACTATAAATTATAATCACACAATATTTAATTGTAATATTAATTAATTATTTTGAAATTTTGTCAAATTAAAATATATATGTATTTAAAATTTAATAAGAGTATTATAAATCAAGAAATTTATGATTGAAAATATCTAAAAGCTTTTAAAGTAAAATTTATTTGACTCTAAATACAATGATACTTATATTCTTTGAAAGTTAAAATAATCATAATTTACTTACAAATTATTTTCATGTACTTGCAACCATTTGATAATTGTGAGAAAAAATTAAAATAATCATTTGTTTTTTATTTTGAATTCGAAATTATTACTCTTGTTTTACATAAAAAGTGCAAATTATTTAAAGTTAGATCTTAACATTCACATCTCCAAAAATCTGCAATATCATTGTTTGACTTATTTATTTATTATTACGTTATTTTTTCATTATTTATTACTTTTAACATTGAATTAATATTTCAAATGGAAAATTCATAAATTATTTTACCTATTTTTCACAACATTGATTAGATTTTTCTCTTATTTAAATGTTCCATAAGATACTCTATGATTTATTTAGTTTAAAATAGACAAAACATAAATAGTATGTCTTTTAAGACTAAAACATGTGTTTAAAAGACTAAATGTATTGTCATAATTTTGAAAAACAGAAAATTCTTCAAATAATATAAATGATAATCCTTTTTCGTGAATATTATTTTTAAAATACGGTTGATTTTAATGTTTGGTCAAAATTTTAATAAGGAAAATATATTAAACAAGAGCATGAATATTTTTTTCAAAAAAACATGGAATGCTAATAAAGAGATGACCAAATGTGTATGGACGAGGCAGATGATATTTTCAAGTTACAAAATATAAACATCAAATAATAAATAAATGTTAAAAAATATATATTAAAAGTGCTGTCTAAGTTGTGTTGAATAATTACTCATCACACAATTTTTAAATTCAATTAATGATAAATTCCAAAAGACAAACTTAATATGCCACCAAGTTGGAGTAATAGTGTCGTCATCGTGACCAAATATGAAGAACATATAATGCAATGTAATTTTAGAAAATATTACGATTACAATATTTCATTTCTTTCTAAACAATAAAAAATTATTGATTTAATAATTTAATTATTTTTTTGATTTTATTTTTACCTAATCAAATTTGTAATGGTTTAAAAAATTTCTTGATAACCTTATAATTGTTGAAGATTTATTTTGTAGGTTCATTATATTTTATTCTTCAAGTTATTCAAATAATACAAAATTAGTTCGTTCCTTTTATATCAAATGCTATTTTTTTATCTACTTGCAATTAATCTTCCTAAAATTATGTACGTTCTATTGTTAATACTTATTCTATGTTGAGAATATAATTAAATAATTAGTGTGTTTTGTCTAATAATTTAAACTTTTAGATGAGATGATCAGACACTTTATCATGATATCAGAGTTAGGTTCATCTCAATTTGTTGTTCACCGATGTTGGCCCCCCATATAGAAATGTTCAAGCTCCGATTGGGATCTGGGGGCTTGTAGTTGTAGTGGTGGTGGGCTTGTTAAGAAGTCTCACATCGGTAGAGGGATGAGAAATTGATCTCCTTATATGAATTTGGACAAATCTCCCCCATGAGCTAACTTTTGGGGTTGAGTTAGACACAAGTATTTAATCATGTATAAATAATATAATTTTCTGCTGAACCTCAAACAATAAGATGGCTCCGCTAATGAATATAATACGATACATTATGAAACAACATATAATAACCATCCAAACAAAGTTTTAATTGCTTCTTCTTCTTTTTTTTTAAAACAAAATGTATTATGTTTATGAGTAAATTTTAGGTTTAAGTAAACATATAAATTATGTATGTATGTTATAGTTATAATTTGCATAATTGTGTTTTATAACAAACTTTATGTTTGCTATAAAATATAATATTTGTATAAATCGATGACAGAGCTCTCCTTTGTATAAAAGCGCATCAATTGGATAAGCATATCAGTTAGATAGTTGTATATATATGTAACTACTATGTATATGTATCAATGATTATGTTTGTATATTTACATAAAATTTGAATTTGTATACAATTGGATAGAAATAAAATAGTTATATATCAAATCTTTCTTTACTCTATATATTATACATTCTAATTTGTATAATTTGTGTTTGTATAAAGAAATAAAGCGAGAAAGGCACAAGAGAATTGATAGGAGAAGATTTATATTTATAATTATAAATGCATAAGACGAAAATATATGTATTTGTATATATAATTTTATCTCATTATAGATAAAACAAACACAATTTATACATTAGTGTTAGTATAAAGTGAGAGAGGCGATAAAGAGTGCGAGCGAAATTTTATGGAGAGAGAGGCGAATGACAGGTGTTTGCTAGAGATTACAGTTAAATGAAACTATGATTATAATCTTTATTTTAAATTAATAGTATGATATTTTATGCAGTTTTCTTTATGTTTATACTCGTTAATCGAATTTGTAATCATTTAAATAAATTGAATCGATATACAATTTTAACGATAAGTGAATATTGGACAAATTAAAATAGACGGAAAGATGAAAGCTTAAACAAAAAAGAAAAAAACATAACCTTTCTCTTCTCCTTAAGACTTGAGAGATCCTTTATCTTCTTTGAAAATCATCATTCACAGATCAGTTCTCTCTCATATCAACAATGGCGGCGGCGGGATTTTTCTCCAATACCAAATACTCCGACAGCTTAACACTCGTCGGAATTTCAATCTGCACAGCTATTGTATGTGAAGCAATTTCATATCTCCTCATATACCGAACTACTTCATACAAATCCCTCAAATCTACAATCGATAAAGCTTCAAAAAAGCTCGAAATTATGAAGACTCAGGAACCGGTTCCGTCTGTACTCACTAAGAAGTCGAAAACGAAGAAAATTGATCGGGTCGAAACTTCCTTGAAGGAGTCAACCCGGGATCTCTCCCTTTTCAAATTCAAATCCGGATTCGTCGTCGCCGTAGTGTTGTTTATGGTTTTCGGATTTCTTAACAGTCTTTTTGAAGGGAAAGTTGTTGCTAAATTGCCGTTTATACCCTTTCGTCTTGTTCAGAAGATGAGTCATAGAGGGTTACCGGGTGATGACATGACGGATTGTTCAATGGCGTTTTTGTACTTCCTTTGTTCGATTAGTATCAGGACGAATCTGCAGAAGTTCTTAGGGTTTTCACCTCCTCGTGGATCTGCTGGAGCTGGGTTATTCCCAATGCCTGATCCAAAGACCAATTGATAGATCCAGCAGAACTGGGTATTTGCTTTTTTTTTTTGTTATTGTTTAGAGTAATAATCTTTTTTTCTACGTAAAGTTTTAAACTTGATTGATTTTTCTGCTCCTAGATTTGGAATTCATAATAAGAACTTTGATTAATTGAGTTGTAACTGAATTCTGTAGAATTAGTTTTACTTGATCTTTTGCTTATATATTTTGACTCTCTTTTCTACGTATTGAGCTTTGCTTAACTGTTTCATTGCCACGATTTGTGAGAAGGGTTACTTGAGGTTGATGGTTCATGTGAGGATAGTCGTAATATGATGGATTCGAATAGGACGGATTGGATAAGGAGAATTCATGTAGCTGAAACCAATTGGGATTGAGATGTTGTCGTTGATTTAGTTCATCGAATCCTTAATAGATGATATGGGTAGATCTCACTGGTATTGCTTTAATCCTTTGCTATGATGAAACTCTATTGTGTGTGTTTGTGTGCTTTACTTTTGGAGGATAAGTAAATACAATCTACTGATCTAGTATTCAGTGATTCTTCTATAAGCCAAACCTCCTAACTAACGAGGCTTCTATCTGGATACGCGTATAAGAAATTTTTTTGTTCTTTTTGGTCCTTCAGATTGGAATTGTATCCAAGGTTTGGTTATATGTTGATTCAGTTTAATGAATTAAGTTGTTGCATTGATGGCATCAAGACGATGCAACGATAACATAAGAGATATAGTGAGCTCCGGATCATTTGTCTATGTTAGAACTGGGAAGTGGGAACTAACTACCAAACAATCTCCATAAAGTCCAGTGTATGGGAAAAAAGAAGAGGGAAGACATGCTAACATAATGAGATAACTTCTATGGGATGTATTTTTGTTTGACATGCTTCACGGCATATCATTTTTCGGTTCCAACTCCTATGATTTCTCTTCTAGTTTATGCCTTTTAGACTGAAATATAGCATCAGAAAACCAAACTCCCTATACATGAATCGAGAAACTCATTTACCATAGGAAATCTATGATCTTTCTAGTTTTAGGAGCTTTAACTGAATGAATCACCATTTAACTAGCTGTTACAAAACTAGTTTCAATTTGCCTTCCATTTTTTGCTCCGTTCTTGTTTGCTACTCTGTCTCTCTATAGTGGTGCGTTCAAGTCCAAAGTCTCTTTAGGGTAAGCTTCTTATGTTCAGTATCCGAAACCTTTCCTAGGACCTCCTCTATCTGTTCATATATAAGAATCCATAGGATGGTATAGTGTCAATAGTGGATCCCTTCGACTTTCATTTGTTTATATTTGCTTGATCAGCCATTCAAGAAATTCTCCGGACACACTAGTTATACCTGCATCATGATATTCAGCAGATTGCAGTTGAAAAGTTGGCAGCTTTGATGCTAAAGATATTCTCAAAAATGTATCTAGGAATATCCAAATTCAAGTGTTCTTTTACGTCCATGTCATTCTAACTGATTTTATGGAATTAATAGTCTGCATCCTAGTTCTCTGCGATGTACACCCCATCCCAACAGTCTGAATGTTAACAGTTACTCTGCAGTTCATTCCGACTGGAAAGGAACTCTTTTCTTTTTCAATTATAAACTGGTAGATTTTGAGAACTTGGTGTAAAGATATTGCTCTTTGATTTTGAGAGCTTGGTGTAAAGATGTTGCTCCATTTACAAGTAGTATATCAAATTGTTCTTACTCGGGGCACACTTACAGATGGGGAGTAGTAGGAAACCTTCATGCCATAAACTCGTGTATGCTTTCGTGAACTCTTTTTCCTTCGAACAAACTTAGGATGCAATGATAGGGAACCTTGATTCAGTACCATCTACTATAGTTTTTCAACAGTAGGATTTGGGTCATGCATAACACTACTCCAGAAGTATTTTTCTTGTTAGTATTGTTTCCATGAGTGGTGTTATTGGATTTTGCTGCTTTGTACACATGCTCGACGTTAGTATGAGAAAAGAAAAAGAAAAAGAAAAAGAGCAGAACCCATTCTAACTGATCCAAGGTCATATAGTCTATTAGCAGATAAATTAACCAAAAAAAAGAAGGGGGGAAAATGCACCCGCACACCCCTAGACTATGATCGAAATCTCAGAAACACACCTTAACTATTCTAAGGTCCTATTACCCCGAACTTATTCTTTTTGTAATTTTGTGCACCTTTTTTACTTCGTGGCATCCAAATATCTCCCACGCGCCTCAATTGCGTGAGGTCATGAAGTGTGTCACGTAAGATAAAAGGTGTATAAAATTACAAAAAAAATAAGCTCGGGGATAATAGGACCTTAGTTTAGTTAAGGTGTGTCTATGAGATTTTGGTCATAGTATAGAGGGTACTTGTGTATTTTCCCAAAAAAGAAAGATGAGTAGATTTGAGCCAGCTGAATGTATTATGAAGCATACACTCATTCACATTGGTTCTTCCCGCTATATCTTAGACCTTTTGTTTTTTTAACGTAAAAGGCTCTTGGCCATTTGTCAAGACCCAGGAATCCGTGATATCCCCATCCGACTAAAGTTGCATTTTAGTGTTTTTACCATAAAATTGAGCTTTTTCTAAGTGGGTTGCTTCACGCAAGACATTACTGAGCTAACGAGTCACATAACATGTTACTGATAATACATAATACATCCTCTCACCTTATAAGAAAAAAAGGAAATACATAATACATGCTCTCAGAAACAGGTAAGAATATTTCCTGCATATGCTATTTATACTAAATCATACAAACATGATAAATTGAGGTGAAAATGTGTATTTAACTAACTATGATTTAACGATAATAATATATGTGAAGGTATGTGTCCTGTATGTATTGATTTAGTGTAAATACAAGTGTACAAAAGTTCTTTATCTATTCCATTCTCAACCAAATTCAAGTAAAGGTGAATCTTGATACTTCATGTAATAGTCAGAAGTGGGCTGGAATAAGAATACTGATGGCCCAATTAAAAGAATACTAAAGGCCCAATTAAATAATTTAACAAGAAATTTCATTGGGGGTCCTCCTTCCTCCTTCATCGTCATATCTACGATAGAAAATTAAAGACTCGTTACTTATATAATGTTGATTTGATTGATGAAACTTGAAAAATACGTCATTATTCAGTTTTTTAGCTCGACTGATCGGGTCGAATATAATATTTATGAAAATTATTGAGATTAGTATATTAGAATGTTAGTTATCAAATTTGGAGTTGATTAGGGCCTATTTTGAATAAAAAATATATCAATGTAATTACTCAGGAACTTCTGATATCTTTATACACCTTTTGTCTTACGTAGAGTTGATTAGGGCCTATTCATTACGACTTGTATCAACTCCATTCATTAAAAAAAATCGTATTTATGTACATCTCCTATAGTTTAATGGTTTATTTCTTGCTTCTTACTAAACAATGCTTTTGTAATCAAAGACCAAGTAGTTGCCTTCCCTTATAATTTTTTAACTTTAACTATATATACTCATATTGTTACAATTTATATGATATAATTTAATTGGAAATAAAATTTAGGAAATATGAGAAAACTTTGTAAAGTTTCAAAACTACCCTTTAAAGGAGTACACTTTTATGGATGTTTTACCAAATAAGTGGGACTCAATTCGTTATTTTTTTTCAGACTAATTAAAAAAAAACGTGTCATATAAATTGAGAGAGAAAGTAGTAAAGAACTCTATAAAGAGGAAGTACATCCAAAGATATTAGTAAAAGAAGAGAAAATGAACACATAATAAAGAGTAGGACAACTATGTGTTAATGTTCATGTAAGTCTTCAATACTAAAAATTGAAAAAGATCAAATAAATCGGTGCACAAAAGTATTCCATGTTCAGGTAAGGTTCAAAGAAGGATTGTATTTCGAGGAGTGTGATACAGACAACTTATAATCTCAATTATGTGACTAGCTAGTGGACACTATTTTCACAGATCGAACCTGTGAGCTGTGACCAACTGACCATCTTATCATTACTTCAACGCTCCCGTTCAAAACATTGAAATTAAAGAGAATAACTTATTTTGCTAAAAGTAGTTTAAATAGTGCAAGATATGTCTCATAATATTTCCTACCACATGAAGAAATAAAAGCATTGAAGAACCAAATCCTCTCTGAATCTTTGGACAGTGATATTTCGACAACTTTATTTAATATTTAACGACTTAGTTTTTATTTTATAATAAAATTATTAGCTTTCAAATTTTTCAATGAATTTATTTGATGAAATCTTAATTAAGATGACCTGGCCAGAAAAAAAATTAGTTTGAAACAATTAATAATCTGAGGTAATATGTAATTAATGTTCTCATCTCACTTTAATAGATGTATAATTTCTGTTATAATTATAACTAAACACATGATAATACAACTTACATTTTAAAAAAGTAGGCTAGTGTACTAATTTTCGTTATGCGTAGGGTCATGAAGCTATTATATCTTATTTTTCGTGTAAAAAAATAATTTTCGCGATTTAAATTCACTATAATCTTCCAATCATGCTATAATAAGTTTTAATTAAATGTTACATATCTCCTTTATAATATTAAACGACATGATCAAATAGAAAAGGAAACACCTAAATTGAAAAAAGGAAAAAAAGAATGTATCTAAAGTATAATCTATATGTGAGCTTTTACTTATAAGTTATATCTTATGTATATATAATATTTTTCTTATTAAATAGCCATAAGGATTTGATTATAATGAATTAATTTATTATATATTAATTTGAGATGTTTATTAATCTGACATAAGTATTAACGTAGCTTGCTAGATATAAGTTGTAGTCTATGAGAAATGAGAATCGTAGAAAGGGGACCCCTAGCCAAAATAATATTTATTTTTTAAATTTAATTATTCTAAAACTTTTAAAATTTATAAAATTCCTATTTAATTTTTTATAGTACAAAGATGTTGATCCTTTTTTTAAGAATCCTAATAAGAACCAAACATAACTTATTACTTATAAATTCATTCAAGCTAAATAATTTAATTAAAAACCTTTATAATAAGTATTAAGAAAACTCAACAAATAAATAAATACTATGAATTTTAAACTTAGCAAATGAAATGAGTTATGATAAAATTTCAGACTTTGAATTATAAAATTTAAAATTTAAAATTTGTGTAAAATACATAGACTTGCACTGCCCTAAATCCCTAATAACAGAACAAGTCAAGAGTGTCATGTTAATTATAATCAAAATATAAATTATTATATTGATTTTGATTAAATAATTATCTTATTTTTCTCTTCCTCTATATATTAATATTAATTTCCCATCTCATCAATTGATTAAATTGTAGTTGTTAACCATTTAAGGGTAATTAATAGTTATGCACCCTCTAGTTGTTACTATTCTTAACATTTATAGGAGCACTTGTTGAATGACATCCACAAATATTGCCAACAAAAAAAAAACCAATATTAAATGTAACAATTAATAATCAACTTTGATTATTTAAACCAATTCCCAAAAATGGTCAAATTAATCTTTTTCACAAAAAAGTTGTGTAATTTATGTAGTTTAGTCGTTACAAAATAGTGATTTATAAAAAATGTTCAAATCAATCCCTTTCATCATAAAGTTGTGTAATATTAAATGTATGGGTAAATCTTACTAAATTAATATTGGGTAAATTAATAATTTTTTTAAAATAATATTTTCCTCGGTCACAACTTAAATCAAGGGAAAAATCACTTATTTTGATATGATAATAGATTTTCAGAAAACCCCTATATAAATATATGGTCCCAATAAAATTATAAATTAATAATTCTTTAAAAATACAAATATATCTAATACAATTTAGTGAAATGTGATTCTATTGTGTTTTGTTTTTGGTTAAACTATAAATCTTGTTGAAGTTCATCTCTAATTTTTCTTTTTGTATCCAAAAGTTTTGATTTTGTCTTTTCAAAATGCACCATAAAATTGTGAAGAATTCTAGAATGCGATAAGTGTTTCCTTACGCGTACCTGGTTTCAAAGACATTGTATCATCTTCTACTTTAGCATGAATGTTATTTTTATGAGATCTACAATTTCTTCTAAGTTCCGCACCTCTAAACATATATCATTTTCACCTGAAAATCCAATATGTTATTGACGTCCATTTTATTGTGGTAATCGAGATCATTAATCATGACCTCAAATTCATAATGTAGTTTTCACAAGTGGATTCATTCAAGTTCTATGACATTTCATCCTTCAAACAAATTTGATTGCAGTGTCAAAAATAATTTTTTATTTTCTCTTGCTGAACATTATATTTGTCGTTCAAGTCGGCATTCTAAAATTGATAGCATCATAAACATTAATCTTTTCGGGATAAGTTTATCTCACTTCATAACCTTCTAACATCCTACGGTAAAAGTAGGTTGCGATAATATATCTTGAAAGCTTTTATTATCATAATATCACAAGGTAAATCTCAAAACACTCTACAAATTAATTAGTATTAATTTATCGATTAAATAATATCTCTATAAAATAATAATATTTTATAATTCCAACTATATTAAATTAGTGAGGTTTTACCGTATATAGGTTACTCTCCTATAAAAGAGTCATTTTTCTACATTAAGTTGAATCCAATCTACTTCTAAATTAGTGCTCCACTTTATTTAGTCTTCGTCTTTATACAAGTCAACTATTTGATCAACAAATCTCATAAAATTAATCTTTATATGTTAATGTCGTAAAATTTCGTACAAAAGAGTTAATATTGTTATTGAAAATATCAAAGAGACACTACTAAGAAAACGGTATTTTCTTATTAAATTTTTCATTAATAAATATTTAGTAGATATTTTAATTAAATCGGCATGAAAAGAAGAAACATAGCAAATGGTTTCATATGAAAAACATTAAGAAGCTTTCCACTACTTCAATGTGAATCTGTCTTCCATCATACATTTTTTGAATTGACTCGATAAAAACATCATGTTCTATATATAATATAATTTTCAAACTAATTCGCACAGTAAAATAACTCTTTGCTTCTAAAAATAAGATTGGTTACTCAAACAAATTTCCCACTCATTTGACTTTGCTAAATCAAATAAATTTCAAGTTCGAATCTATAAAATTTAAATTTTAAAATTCAAATACGCGTATAATATGTTGACTTTTCCCCTAAAATTACATTGGCCCCTACTTAAAAAAATTCATTTGATGAACGTACGTATGTGCGGAGTAGTTTTTTGGATATGTCGTAATGATACTAGACAATAACCAAAAAAAAAGTCTTATTTTGTTGTACAAAAATAAATGGAATTAATTTTTTTCTTAATATATATATATATATATAAACGTGTTTATCCAACAAAATTATCCTATAATATTTTTGAGTAGGTGAACAAAAATATTTCTTTGAGCTAGAGCGATTTAGTATGTTAATACTGTTATTTTATCATATTTATTAAAATTCTTTATTATTTAAAAAAATTACAAAAATTCCTATTTTCTTTTCTATTTTTGAATACATCACTCTTTACATGAAGTATTGGAATATGTGTCTTGTATCAACAAAGATAAATGTATTGTGATGCGACGTATTGAGACAAATATGTCGTGTATCAACAAAGGTAATGTATCAAAACTCGATATATCGAAACATTGAGTGATGTATACGAAATCCTTAAATTTTAAGGAATTTATATAATTTATAATAGAGTAGGAATATGATATAATTAACTCTTAACACTATGAGATTTGTGTGATTTTACAATATTATATACTATGCAAAATTGATAAAAAAAAATTGTCTTTCACCCGTTTTTCTTTATTAGTTCGTTAAGAAAAAAGACACATTTCTATAGCTATAAACTATCTATTTTAATGTGAACTTTTATAGACAAGAATGTATCACAAAGGATCAAAATATATTTAAATTATTTTACTTTATTGAGTTACATATATAAACGGATGACAATGTGAGTTTTTTTTTATCTACACTATCATCTAATAATTGACAAAACATGTTGACTAGATCAAATATTTCAAGGAGTGTTTGTTCATACAAATTTTCGTCCATCTAACATATATGAAAAATCTATTTGTTGACATTTTATTTTAGAATCCTAACTTATTCTTTTCCGACCTATCCTTTTTCGATCGGAAATGTCGATGTCACGATAGAGACTAACGGCTAAGAAGGTGGTGAAGAATATGATGTCATGTCACAATTGAAATAATTTAGTTTATACAATAATAATTTAAGCCTTTAACCTTAACTTTAACCTAATATTAAATAACTCTAATTTATCACAAAATTATTTTTCCACCCAGAGTGTCACATGACATAATTTTTTTAAACAACAGAGAAGAGAGCGTACACACATCATAAAAAATTAATCAAGATTTGTTTCGCTATTAATTTAAATTTTCAAATCAAACTTATATCACATAAAGTAGATTACTATCTAATTCTTTTTGTAAAAATAAATGGTTACATGTATATAGTTTATATTATATTATATAGTGTATAGTGTTTTACATAGTTAACTTATAACAAACTCATTGAATAGACCACTTCCTTCATTGGTCCCATCATGTCCAATTCAAACCCCAATATATAAACAACATACTTCAACTCCTCCTTTATCATTTTCTTCTTTATTCCAAATACCTCTCATTTCCTAGTGAAAAAAAATAAAATATCCATGGAGAAGATTGAAAGAGAAGCTCTTGATTTCATGAATGTAGAGTCCTCCTCTCAACTTCCTATTACCCTACCCGTTAACGAAAAGCCTATTAGGCTTTTTGGTAAGGAATTTGGTGGTGATAGTACTAATATGACCATCACCAACATGTCTGAATCTATCGACAATAGTCTTTTTTATGATAAACCAAATATTGTTAAAGAAAGTCATATCAACAAGAATGTTGAAATCATGAGGAAATATGAATGTCACTATTGTTTTAGAAGCTTTCCAACTTCTCAAGCTTTAGGAGGCCATCAAAATGCACACAAGAAAGAAAGACAAAATGCCAAACGACATGGTAAGTATTTTATGTATATATAGTGTATATGTGTTTTTGGTACGATGAAAAATATTTTTTAAAATAACAACTCATTTCTAACAAGGAAATATCAAAAAAATATACTCCTTGAAGAATGTTTTCCCCTAAATAATGGGACAAAATTTATTTTTCCAAGAAAATATATATTTCTTGTCATTCATACATGTGATAATAGTTTCATATATTCTTGCTTACTTTAAATATAATGTTTGTTTTGATTAACAGATCAACCGAGTATTTACGGGATAACGAACCGTAATCGCCTTGGTGAAGCAACTGTATCTACAAGAACTCATTATCATTCAACATGGACCAACATTAACAATAATACTCCTAGGTTTGATGGAAATGGCCATAATGTTAATGTTATTAGTCCTATAAATGGAAATCCATTAACATCTTGGCAGATTCCTCCAGTAGTTAATCAATATATTTCTTCTTCTTCTGATAATAATAATAATTTAGTTTTTTCTAATGATGATTTGATTAGGAATCCTCCAATGGTTAATAAAAGCACAAATTGTGAGTATAAACCAAAGGGAGAAGTTCAAGATCATTTGAGTTTAGATTTGCACTTGTAACTACTTTAGAGATTGAAATTTTGTGGGACTCTGCAAGATGCGTTCAATTCGAGTTGCGACTCTACAAATTTTGTTCAACTCAAATTAGAATTCTTGGAGGCTACTCAACCCTAAACCCTAGTTTAGGCCTATATAAAGGGTACTAAATTCCCTCAAAAAGCATTTCGCAAATTCCATAAAGAGATCAAGATCTCTAAATATACCACAAAAGTCATGAAAGATTCATATAGAAGTCAAATCTAAACCATCCTAGTTCGAAAAATACGCCACTAACGACCCTCGAATCATGGATAAATCTTAGGAGAGTCGAATCATGATAAATCTTAGGAGAGTTGAATCAAAGGAGGTAAA
Source organism: Solanum lycopersicoides (assembly GCA_022817965.1). Taxonomy (NCBI): domain Eukaryota; kingdom Viridiplantae; phylum Streptophyta; class Magnoliopsida; order Solanales; family Solanaceae; genus Solanum; species Solanum lycopersicoides. The sequence goes on from CM040627.1 coordinate 93,047,043, forward strand.
TCTTAGGAGAGTTGAATCAAAGGAGGTAAATCTTAGGAGAGTTGAATCAAAGGAGGAATAGAATTGTACCTGCTATCTTGATTAATAAGATTATGTTTCTTCATATTTCATTTGTGTGGTTTATTTATTTTTTCATATATTTAAAATTTGTGGCAAAGAACTACTTAAGGATCATAATTAATGTAATCAAATTATAATATTTCATTTCTTTAAAGAATTTGTGCTTAATTTGAAGAATGTTTGGATTAGTTATCATTATACAATTATTCATCATATTATGGTACACACAATTGTGTTGCCTTGTTGAATTTCACTTGGTGTAATTTGAATTGTTATAGCAGATTGTATGTCTTATTTTTATTACTAATAAATTCACTTAATTTAGGTATGAAATTATCTTTTAGCCGAGTTAATAGCGTAAAATTTCGTGTAAACCTCTAAATGAAGATTTGGAATCCATCACTAATCTAATGGTTAACATGATTGTGTGTGCATGGATGTTCTAATTTTCTACATTATAGCTTTTCAGAGAAAGTCCCTACATTAGTACAAATAGAAATACAATAAAAGGAGAGAGAGACCCTACATTAAAATTATGAAGTTATATCATGGCAAAACTAAATACTCCTAGTAATAATTTTTTTCCTCCCAATCGGTGTTCGAAATCTACACTTCAAGTAAATTCGATTCGTGCAGATCATTCGAGGGTGACGCTCCCAACAGAATTTTGATTTGAACCCAAAACCTCTAATTAAGGGTAAAACACTTCTACTAGTGCAGCACAACTCATTTTGATCACTTTGTACTTTCAATCACATTATAATTATAGTTTATCTTATGGACCTAAGGTTATTCCTTGCTACTAAAAAGTACAAGACATGCTATATTTTTTTAGACAAGGTATTGTGCTCATTATGAATAATTCAACTTAACATTACTCCAAATAGAAGGATTTGGATGTCGAAATTAATTAGTAAAAGACTATTAAGTAGTTGAGTGTTATCGCACTTTATGTGAATCACTTGCTCTCTTATTTGGCAAGATGTATATTGTATATATGTTGCTTCGATGACTTTTCTTTTGAGCTAATAGTTTAATAGAAATAATTCTTTTACCTCATAAAGATAAGGATAATGTCTAAATGCATTCTATCCTCGATCCTAACCTCATTTATGAGATTACACTGTCTGATACTTTCCATGATTAAAATCTTTCTTAATTAACTTTTTTTAAGAGGCATTAAAAAGGAAAAACACGATGGGTAATTTGATACACATGCAATAAATGAGACAGGTTTCTATTTTGATAGGGTCTTATATTTTGTTTCTCTCTGACAATGATCTTAAAAACTACTTTTATATTTGTCAGTGAAAATGTAGCCCTAGTTAGGTATATTTTTGACTATCTGATTTAAGGAATGAAAAGGAAACGACAAAGATGAAATTAAACATTTTCTTGAAAGTGATATTTAATTTAGTTGAGGATATAATATATGCTCTGACATAAAATAAATACATAAGGTGCAAACAAAAAATGTAATGACAATTCATTTTAGTCACCATCTCTACTGCCTTTTGGATAAATGCCTTGGACTTACACATCAGGTTATAATTTTGTACCACCACCTCACATCTTTAAATGACAATTTTTCTAGAAAATAATTTTAGACCAATGTCTTTATTATATACATGAAAAGGTAAAAGTATAATTGGAGATTTTCATTATATTTTTTTTCCATGTGACACTATTCCATTAAATACAAAGTTTAGAAACCAAATAATTATGACACCGGACTCTGATTCTTTTCATTCGTTCTAACTTTAGTGCACAAAGTTATATGCTATTTATTGTTGGTAGGAGACAATATGTATTATATAAATTAGTCGAGATGCGTAAAAGTTTGAAAAAAAAATTGAAAATTATATTCTGAAGAGTTCATCCAAAGGCATTTACCCAGAAGGCAGAAGAGATGGTGGCTAAATGAATTGTCATTATATTTTGTGTTTGTACAAGTATTTATTTTATGCAGAGCATATATTATATCCTCAACCAAAAATAACACTCTCAAGAACATATTTAGCTTCATCCTTGCTGTTTCTTTTTTCATACCTCAAATTAAACAGAGGGTCCATATTCCATTTTAAATAAATATGGAAACACCAATTTTTAAGATTATTATTATAAGATAGAAACAAACTTTCTGCATATTTTATAGTCATCCTCTATATTAACATTCACTAAAACATTTATGTTCTTTTTTTAAAAATCACTATAGCAATCAAAAAAATATCGAAACAACGATTTTATAAAAGAGTTTTGACTGTAAGTTGGAACAAGTTTAGGGGTACTCATATTTTCTTTTTATCATCATCATATATGTGATAGTTGTTCTTGATAGGAGTGTCATCTAATTTCAATCACTTGACACAATACTATTTCATAATATGTGCTATTAGAATCGAAAAATCAAACCAAATCGCCTAAAAAATACGAATACATTTAGTTTGGTTTGGTTCGAACCAACCAAACCAACTTAACATTGAATCTATTATATCTTTACAATATGAGTTCACATCTACTATTTGTTAATTATCATGGATTTTTACACATAAATTTATGTTCTTAATCGATTTTCGAAAGTACTGAATTCAGATCAATCCGAATTATCTAAAAGGTACACAAGTGAATGCAGAAAAATAGTGGGACATAGTAAATAAGCAACAAGAGGAAATATGAAATGCATGTACAAAAGATGATAAACACTTGAAAAATGAGAGTGCATCATTAGAACCACAAAACAAAACTATACAGAGAACAAAAGTGGAATTCTAGGAAGCTTCAAAGAGTGTCCCATGCTAAAGTGTCACAGTGTAAGTGCAATTTAATGTCAATTGGCTTTTTCAATTCCTATAATTTTGCCATATATATATAGTTATGTACCATTGTTATTATCTGAACTTCTATCCATCTTTCTGTTAGCTCATAACAAAATGTCAAACTAATCTTAAGGTTGACATAGCCAACTTGGTTGAGGAAAAGGAAACCTAGTGACAAAGCACTTTTGCCCTCGTAAGCGAAGACAGAGGAACCATAACTAGAAATCTTGAATTCGAGCCTTAGAAATAAAGTTAAGAAGTGTTTTGCACCTCCACCCCACAAAGTGGGATTTCTTAGTCAAAGCGAATACAAGAACCATTGAAAAACCAAACAATCATAGTATTTTCATTAAGGTTGTGAATGGTGAAAATCATGTTCGTTTATTTTTCATACATCTAGAGTACTCTCATAAGTGTTGTTTGGAGAGATTATTATGTATGCAGATAAAGACCGTTTGTAAGGTAGAGAGACGGTTTCTGATTAAATACAATACTCCACAGATAGTTTCCAGCTTTGAGCTTTGCACATAAGTTAAAGACTATATATTTATGTTCATTTATTAAATGCATAATGGTATACCTATTGGCTGTATAGGCTTTTATATGATATTAAATTTCATTTCCTAACCATCTTTTTCAGGGCTCCCCCTATGAATACCTGACCTTATATGACAGATAATATTGTTGAGTGGCCATAAGTTTTGATTACTCCTGCTTCAATCAAGAATGACTTATCAATATTCTTTGAACTATTGTTAGAATATCCAATGTGATCTCAGCTAACATCATTAAGACAAGAAAATTCAAGACTTAAGCCTCAAATAGATTTAAAGACGGATTCAGAATTTAAAGTTTATGAATTTCTACCGAGATTTCAAGTTAATAATACATTAATAACTGAATTCACGGTCAAATATTGATAAATATTTAGTAGAATTATATAAGAGAGAGTTCGCGTTCAAGCAGGCACGTCTCCGTCGATGTGTCTGCTTCAGCGTGTTTCGGAAAAAAATTTAAAAGAATTATTTTTTGTTCTAATTTAATTTAATTACTGTATAATTTTTTTGAAATTACGGAATCCGTTTTAACTATTAGTTTTAAATTTAAGACTTCATGCTGAAGTAGACACGTGTTTCGAAATATTTTTAAAAAAATAACTTCTTTTGTTCTTCTTTAATTTAATTAGTGTATAATTTTAAAAAAATTATGAATCCGTTTTAGCTATGACTTTTAGTTTTAAATTCATTATCTTTAAGTATTGCTTTATTATTTTGAACGTTGGTAATATTTGTTTATATCTTGTAACTATTTTGAGTAAAAAAACAACGATCGATGACGAAAAATACTTTAATTATGGACCTCTTCTCAATAATTTGTGCAAACAAAAAGTAATTAGCAACTCAAATATCTATAAATCAACTTTCTAACTTCTACCTATATCACATAAATTATAATTAAAAAATACTAAGATATTGAGTATGTGCTGGCACGGACACCTGTGTCTAGTGTTATTATAGATGAGAGTATGGACAAAAGCTATTGGATTGACGTGAACCCACAGCATCCTCCCCTAAACACGCTTTATAGGAATCGTAACGTTCTAGGGGAGGGGCCTTTCTTACCAAAATCTTGATCATGTAATGTGGCCTTTACTCAATAGGTTCAAAAGAACCTAGATATAGATGTGAAAGACCACCAAAGTTCCAACAAATATTAAATTCCAAAACTCATAGTATCAAGCTGGGTACAATGAGTCCAGTGCTAAGAACCTTAAAGATTGAGCTCGTCAAACTTAAAAGGAAAAAGTTGTAGCCCCTTGTGCCACCCATCATGACTAAATGGCACGTAAGAAGCCAAAGCCCCTGCCACATAAAGCCGGAGAACTACATGTTTTATGAGTTCATTATTTAAGGTTCTTAACGTTGAATCTATTATCTCTTTAAAGTTATGAGTTCACATATACTATTTGTTAATTTTCGTGGATTTTATACATAATAGTTTTGCTCTGTATTGGAAGTACTTAGTTCTGATGAACCCGATACAGTCCTCTACATCCATCTCTACTCTCAACTATCTAAAAGGTCCACAAGTGAATGCAGAAAAATGGTGGCAAGAGGAAACATGAAATGCATGTACTAAAGATTAAAGACTTAAACAGAGAGAGTGCATTTTTAGGACCACAAAACAAAACTATGTAAAAACACCAGTGAAGTTTCATAGAGCTTCAAGAGTGTCCTGTGCTAAAGTATCAGTGGAGTTAAATGTCCATATATTTTTTTTCACTTTTTACAATATATCCATATATAGTTATGTACCATTGTTATTTCTTAGTTCTTATAATAATAATAATAATAGCAATAGTATTTTGTTGCATATGACCAACTAATACATTATGGATAACTCAAATTTATCTTTCAATCATCTTTGTCCAATATGCTCATAACAAAATGTTAGACCTATCTTAAGGCTGACACAACCGACTTGGTTAAGGAAAAGGAAACCCCAGCGACAAAACACTCCCACCACTGAAAGTGAAGACTTAGGAACTTTAACTAAAAGTCCTAAGTTCGAGCCTTGGGAATGGAGTCGCCGCAGGTAGAGAACCCTTTACCTCCCATAATGGGATTCTCTGGCATGAATCCGGATTAGTCAAGCCCAAAAGCAAATATTGGTCATCGGGTGGAAAAAGAAAAAGACCGAAGAACCGTCAGGTTGTCGAGTCCAGACCTAAAGAGGAAGTTGATGCCCCCTAAATTGATCACGCTACCAGCTGACGGAATATGAAGCAGGGAAGGCTGAACAAGAACCAGTCGAACATCCGAACATCTTAAATGATCCCTTCATAGTCCATTCATTAAGGTTGGAAATGGGTGTAATCAATTTCATGTTAAGGACTGTCCAGTCCATGCACAGATAATTTTCAGGTTAAGCTTTGCACATAACTTAAGATTATATATGAGTGTATATATTTATGCCTATTAGGTATACCTACCTATTATGAATGTATATATTTATGAATGTCCAGTCCATGCACAGATAATGAATTCCTATTGAGATTTCAACTGAATAACACAATAATAACTCAGTTCACAATCAAATATTTATTTACATTTAATGGATTTGTTATTATAGAGAGACAGTATCGGGGGCTCTGCGCAAAAACTATTGGGTTCATGTGAACCCACAACCGACCTTCTAGATCTGCCCTGAACACACTATATAGGAAACACAACGCCCTTGAGGAAGGGGCCGTCCAATCCCAGTTAAATTTCTATCTCCCTATAACTAGACGTGGATGTAACCTTTGCTCAATAGGTTCAAATGAAACCATATTAGACAGAAAAGACCACTAAAGTTTCAACAAATATTAGATTTCAAACTCATAATATCAAGGGTATGAGTTCAGTGCTAAGAACCTTAAAGATTGAATCCATCGAATTTATAAGGAATAAGTCGCAGCCCCTTGTGCTGCCCGTTATGACTAAAATGGCACATAAGAAGAAGTCCTCTTAAGATAAAGTTAGGTGCATCACCAAATAGGTTGAATCAAAGAGCAATTCTCAAATGCATCACACAATATGTTGTGAACCATGGGACATGGCTACCCTTTTTATGAGGAGAGAAGCAAGAGCGAGCGTGGATAGACCGAAAGACTACGAGACTAAGTCCCTGCCACATGAAGTCAAAGATCTGCAACCTCATTCTCAATGGCGGATCCACAATTTTCACTAAGGGGCCGGGTCGAAAAATGAAAATGTAGTGCTTGGGACTTGAACTTGGAATCTCAAGATGAATTTTAAATTTCCCTAAACCTTTAGCTAGCCTTGTGTTTAGGGGAATCAAAGTTTATATATACACCAAAAAGTTGTTTTTATAAAAGAATACCTTATATATACCGTGTAACTTTTAGCCGAGGAGGTTTGGGTGAACACCCTCGCCCCCTCGGCCCTCCAAGATCCGCCCCTCTTATTCTACAAGCTAATAAACAAGACAAATCATACAAACAACTAAAATTCAGTAGAGAACAACAATATTATGATTGTAGAAATAGATTATGGTACATTCTGATCTTAGCAGCAATGCAATTCGACATGCAACCAAAAACAACTATTTGAAAGATTGCAATAATGTGAAATTAGAACATGAATTTTTAATGTGAATCAGAGTGCTCAAATAATAGCTAGAAGAATGGGCTCTTTAGTCACAGTTAGCTCCCTTAAACACCGATCAATGCGGATGCAAAAATCTACAACCAATAACGAGGCATTTGGTTCTAATACAAAGCACTTAGATACAAGATCCAATAACTACCATTTAGGCTATTTCCCAAAATTCAGCATCAATCACGCACACTATTTTAAGAGTATTCAACAGCTTATAAATTGCGTATTTTTCTTTTCAACTACCAGTAAGGAACATTGTTCACACACACCACCATCTAATATCAAAATTTGTAAATTGTAATACTAAAGATAACTTTAACTATAACAAAAGCTTAGATAGTTTAATCTTGCAATTCGAATAAGATCATTCTTTTTTTGAAACAGAGAAAGTATAAAAGGTATATAGCATACTAACCACAGCCATGAAATTATGCAGACCATGAGTAATCGCCAATTCTCCATTTTTCTGCACCAAAATCAAACACAAACAGCTCAAATTACCAGCAAGGCATTTCATCAAGCATGTAATAGGCAAGATGTGTACTAGCTACAATATAAGATGACTTAAGATTGGGCCTGAAATGAATACTGGGCCTGTTTTTGTGCTATATATGACCCAAAAGTTAGAGAAATATTCCCTTTAGAAATCATGTTAATACGCGCAAGTTGATATATCTCTAGTTAAGGTTGCATTCGTTTATTAATATTCAATTTGATAGCCAACTCTACTAGTGATTCACGTTGGTCTCGCTATACTGTTAATAAGTGTAAATTGATCTGTCTAATTGAAGTTGTATCGTTTATTAATATTCAGTTTGACACGTGAAAAGGACTTACTAGCATTTAAATTGACTTATTTTTAATAACATTTGACTTTTAAGCATATTTTTAATTTTAAAAGTGTAGATAACATTAAAAGTGCTCTACTGTTTTAAAACTGAAAAAATATTTAAATATTACCAATTTTTTAACGTTTGACTTTTAACTTATAAGTCACTTAATAATCATAAACTAAAATGAAAATACATATTATTTTCATCATGATATAGAGAAACGTTCTATATCACTATATTTTTATCAGTTTAGTGTGATATGATTTTGTTTCGTACAACTCTTGTGTTATTGTGAAATAACATAAAAATTACATAGTAACAAATAATGCAAAAATTATAAATTCTAAACATATAAAAGCAAGGGAAAATGCATAAGTATTTCCTAAATTTGAGTGAATGTCTCAACTAAACACATAATTTTTGCACGCCGAGATCCTATTACCCATTGAACTATCTCGAACAGAAATATACACCCTCTTAACTCTTTTTCAAAAATATATAATCAAACGTGTGATGGCATAAATAACAAAATTACATTTTAAAATGATGGGCCGAGTTGAAATATAGTGAATCTCGCTTAACAACTTTATTATGCTTTTTATTAAAAAAAAAAAACTTTATAGCATTTTGAACATGTAATATGTTAATTAGGTGATAATAACTTTTATTTATGTTGCATGAAGTAAGTACTAGTACTTTACAATAGGATAAAGAAGGTATATAATAATAAATTATCTCTTAAATTTTTAAAAAGTATTTTGATATAATGAAAAAATTAAAATAAATAGAGGAAGTATATATTCAGGGAAAAATAATTAGTCATAAACAGCTAGCTAGTAAATGTAAATTGAAGAGAATTGTAAAAAAGAGGTCCCCTAGCAAAGTCATATATAAAATTTATGCTAGTACTCGAAGATAGTACAAATATTTAATCTTCAATTTTAATTGGAATTAAAAGGTTTAAAAATACATTAAAAATATCTCAATGTTTCTAGTTTCACACCTATAAATTATTAAGTGTGTAAATTTTTATCTGAATTATTATCAAATATTTATCGAAACAAGTATTAACTATCAGTTAATCACTTTTTTTACCTAAACAGTGGTGATATTTTAAAATGAAAAAAGCGAACAATTAATAGTTAAATGTGTTTCAATAAATATATGGTGATAATTTTGCTAAGAGACTTCTATATCTGAAAGTTCAAGTATAAAAATCAAAAAAATCAAAATACTTTACATGTGTTTTTGAATTTTCTGTTTTAATTATTGATTTGTTGGTGGTTGTGGACTATGAAATGTATCTTCATGCAACTTAGGAATATAAATATTTAGGGATAAGACACAAGTACCTTCTAAATTATGATCGAAATTTTAGAGGCATATTTTAATTAAGCTAAGGTTCTATTATCTCTCTGAACTTATTTTTTTTTAAATAATTTTGTACACCTTTTGACTAACATAGTACACTCTGTGACTTCACGTAATTGAGGTGGTGAGATGTTTGGATGTCACGCAAGTCAAAAGAATGTACAAATTATAAAAAAAATATCAGTTTTTTTTTTTTGGGGGGGGGGAGGAGGGATAAATAGGACTTTTGTTTAGATAAGATGCGTCCCTCGAATTTCAATCATAATCTATAGGGTACTTGTACCTTATTCTTAATATTTCTTATATTTTAGTTAATTCATTTGAGAAATACTAAATAGTTAGTTAAAATGCTTGTAAAAAATGATAATTTAGTTAATTCGATTGAGAAATACTTTTGATAAGAAAATTATGTTCAAACTATTTTTAAAAAAGTATTTTTGAGTGTTAAATTATGTCCCGTTATATCATGTTAGTGTTTGTCATAGATTTCTAAATATTCTTGGCAAATATTATTTTGGTGAAAATTTGAGTGAAATTTCACCATATTTTTTGCCATAGTATTTGAAAAACATATTTCACCTTTTTAGAAAAATATTATTTATACCTATAAATTTTAAAAACTATCAAAACTAACCATAAGTTTGTATTACAAGTCAATTGATCTTCATTGACCAACATGGGTTGTGGTGCACTGGTGGGAGTGTTTTAACCTTAACTAGGGTCTCGATGGGAGTGAAAATTTGTGATATGACAAAAATCTTTACCAAATAATAACAAATTGTATGAATAAACACTATTTACTAAATTTTTCGTTAAATATTATTTAGAAAATTTATGGCCAAATAGGTCCATCTCAAAAAGGATTTTAAAGAAGGATCAGAAAAAACAACCACGTATCAACTGTGTTTTTATAAGACAATATATATGTATGAGTATCAAATGTCCACCTTCTTTTTTGAAAAAAAAAAAAATGTTCATGGGAGACAAGTTGAGGTGGAAAATAACATATATTTCGTAAATTAATTAAAATGCATGTAAATTGATTTCAAATGAAGTAAATAAATGTAAAAAGTTGGTTAATGGTTAATTTAAATCCAGTTATTTTGAGTATATATATATATATATATATATAAAGAAATTTTCTAAATAAATAAAAATTATCAATTTTATACTTGCTAAATTATATAAATTATGATAGATTACTCAAACACATAAGATTTAAATTTTGAATTTGCTCTATCTTTCGTTTATCTTTCATATCTATAGTTTAGAGTATAAAAACAAACAATCTCATATATTACAAAAGAGATTGTTTTGTTAACATTAACAGATTAATCTATTTATTGATAAGATATTTCCTCCTATTTATTATTGGATAAACTACACTATCGATATTGATCTCAAAAAGAAAAACACGGTTGGTATAACTAGAAAAAAAAACATTGTACTATAAAAATTAAATAGATTTAATATATAGTTATTAATATTTTTATATTGTACTTCTGGATCAGCTTATCCTAAACGAAAAGAAGATGAAATCATAATGACTCTTTCTCTCAAATTTCATTGGCCCCTACTTTTAAAAAAATCTTTGAGATAGAGCAACTTGGCACTATGTTTTTGACAATATTTAAAAGGGTCAAATTTGTATCTATATATTTTAATATATATGCAAAATTGAAACAATTGATATTTGCACTAATATTATATTTTAATGGGAAAATGCACAAGTATTTCCTAGAGTATGATCGAAATTTCAGAGACATATTTTAATTAAATTAAGGTCCTATTACCTTCTGAACTTATTTTTTTGTAATTTTATACATCTTTTGTCTTACGTGGCATACTCCGTGACTCGACACAATAGAGGTGCGTCGGAGATATTTGGATGCCATATAAGCCAAAAAGGTGCATAAAATTACAAAAGAACTAAGTTCAGGGGGTAATTAGGACCTTAGTTTAATTAAAATATGTCTCTGAGATTTCGATTATAATCTAGGGAATACTTGTACATTTTTCCTATTTTAAATTATTGTAATAATGCATATTATTAATATAATGTAACTACTCCTCTTTTAACCAACAATAAAAAAAAGCCATTGCATCAAGTTAATTTGTCTTTATTTTTAGAAATTTTTATAGCTACATGAAAGTCTTATATATAACATGTTTGGCTATATATATATAGCCAAAAAAAGAATTTTTTTAAATCTAAAATAGCAATTTATTAATTTAAATTAAATGTTATAATCACAGTTTGATTTAATTGTAACCTGTAATAAACTATTGTCATTTACCTCTCTCCTTAAAACTCCCTCACTAATACTCTCGTTTCTCGTTGGCTCCCTCGCCTCTGTTACTTTTATACAAATACAAATGTATAAAACGCGTTTGTATTTGTAAAAACTGAGAGAAAATCGTATATATACATATTTTTTCGTTCGCCTCTCTCTCCAATAGAATCTCGCGCTAGCCACTCTCCCAGATCTCACTCGCCTCTCTCACTCTATACAAACACAAATGTATAAATTGTGTTTTTATAAAGCAAGAGAAAATTGTATATACAAATACAAATACATATATTTTTGTCTTATACACTTATAATATCTTTTCCTGTCCAATTTTCTTTTGTCTTTCTCTCTTATTCGCTTTATACAAGCACAAATTATACAATTGATTCTTTTGTTATGTATATCGAAACAGATTATACAATTGATTTTTCTTATATATGTACCGTAATATACATATTAATAACCATAGCAAACATAAACTTTGCTATGAAACACAATTATACAAATTATATCTATAGCATACAAAATATGATTTTTATATTTGTTAAACCTAAAATTTACTGTTAGAAAAAAAAGCCTATAAGCCTTTGAATTTTTATACCCCACAGTCTGACACGAAGATCGATTGTCATGTTTTATATCATATAAATTTTAAAAGTATTATAGCAATACAAATATTATTACTTATTATATGTCACAAATTTCAAAAGTTTTGTATCAGTACAAATATTACTATAACATGATATATATCTAAATTTCAAGAACTCTTTTTTCACTTAAATTTTAAGTTGAGTCAAATTATGTCATATAATAGTAACAAAAGTAGTGAGTTACTAGCTAATTCGATATTTGTATTTTAAGTGGTTACAAAAAGTTATTATTTATATATGTGATCTGATGTTTTAAATTGTTAAACTTATACTTTCTCCGTTCGGTATTATTTGTCATGATTTCTATTTTTAAAGTTAAACTATAAAAACTTTTACTAATATTTTAAGATGTATTTTTCATCATATTAATATGCAAAAAATTGCAATTTATAGTACTTTTTATATAGTTTTAGAATATCTAAAATTTTTGTTTAAAATATCGGATTAATGTGATCTAATTTAACTTTGAAAATTAGTCAAATTGACTTTCGAAAAGCTCAATATGACAAATAATTTCGGACGGAAGGAGTAGTAAAGATCATTAAATAGACCACTTCCTATATTGGTCCCATTAGACCTTCCCAAAACCCTAATATAAACAACAATATTCTTCAAATACCACTTACTTATGAAAAAACAACACACATAAAAAATCAAAATTAATCCATGGAGTCCTTCTCTCAACCCCTTAAAAAAAAGTCCATTAGACTTTTTGGTAAAGAATTTAGTGTTGTTGATAGTACTAACATGTCTAAATCAACTGATAGTAATCCTTTGCATCATGAAACTAAACCAAATACGATGAGTATCGCCGCGAATCGTATTGATAAAAAAGGTCATGTTGATAAAATCATGAGGAAATATGAATGTTACTATTGTTTTAGAAGCTTTCCAACTTCTCAAGCTTTAGGAGGCCATCAAAATGCACACAAGAAAGAAAGACAAAATGCCAAACTATCTCATCCTGAGTCTTCAATAGTGCATGGTAAAATAAAGAATTTTTTTCGTATTATATAGTTTATTTTTTGATATATAACGAATTAAAATGTTTTTCAAACAATAAGTCATTATTTTCTTGGCATTTTCTACCTAGCTTCTTGAGCTGAGGGTTTATCAGGAACAACTAAGCTCTCTATATACGTACGTAGTGATAATATTTGCGTATATTTTAGATCCCATTACTTTATGGGATTATATGACTAGGTATATATGTTGTTGATATAACCAAGCACACACATATACATAGTGCTCGATCATCATCATCATCATTAATCAACATGTGATCATTATATACTGTTACTTTAAATACAACGTTTGTTTTGATTGACAGAGACGAACTATCATCGATTTGGTGAACCATCCGCTGCAGCTACAAGATTAACTCATCATCATTCAACATGGAGCAACATTAACAATAATAATGTTTATAGTCCTAATTACAATGAAGCATTTTGGCAAATTCCTCCAACAATTCATCATTATCAGAATAGTAAACCTTCATCTTCTTTTTCTCATGAATCATTTTTTCCTAATGATAAAAAGAAGGGGGAAGTTCAAGATCATGTGAGTTTAGATTTGCACTTATAAGGATCATAGTTATAATTAATTAATTAGATTAGATTAGATTTGCTTTTGAAGAAATGATTAAATGTAGTTATACATAAAATCATTCATCATATATTATGGTACACAACTACACATAATTCATTTGTGTAATTTCCTTGTTGAATTTCATCACTTAGTGTGTGAGGTTTTATATTTTTCGTCTGATTGTTTGACTTATTTTATTTCTTTATATTGCATTATGGTTACATATATAATCTTTTAAATGATTTAATTGTATGTACTTTATGTACGTTGTGTAACTATCAGCGTATAGAAGTTGAACTCTTTTGTGATTTTTATTTTTGGTTATATTTTATGTATTTTAAGAAATGCAATTAGGATGATTGTTTTAAATAAATAAATTGATCTCTTTTGCTTCTCTGTCTGCTTTGTTTTTTAATGGTTATTAATCAAGGTCAAATACGATTATATTTAAAAGGGATAAGTATGTGGAAATGCTCCTTTAAGGTTGTCAATGGTATCCTAGCAACTTTCGATCTTTAAAAAATTTAACATTAAACATTTTATACACATACTTGTTCAAGCATTTAGAATCATCAACGCTTCAATTTATTTTATTTTATATATTTTAAAATAATAATTTTGTTAATTAGTTTATACTTAAGGACCACAATCACATACTTCAAATAATTGAAGATTAAATGTGTATAATCAAATAACACAGAGACCGTTATTTTCCCAAATTGAAATGTTTTAGTTTCAATTCAAATATATTAATTGAATTGAATTTATCTTTAAAAGTTAATTAAAGTGATTTTCAAAAAGTAAAATGTGATTAATTATTTTAAAAACGAAACGAGTAATAAATACATGCACAAAATATAAAGACGAGTCATTTAATCAGTCACCATCTCTACAGCCCCTTTGGGTAAATGCTTTGGACTTGACTGTTCAGGTTATAATTTTGATCCACAAATTTTTCTTACATTTATGTCATTTTTTGTCTTTATATACATAAAAAAAAAAGTATGATTGGAGTGTTTTATATTTATTGTAAAGAAAATGTGAGATTGGAGTGTATTGAAAGAAAAAAAAAAGGTGAGAGAATGATATTTGCTATGCATCAGTTTATGTGATATTTTCTAAATTTTAAAATTTTAAAAAAAATTATTTTCAATTATTATGACTTTTAGTACTTTTTACGGAGTTTATAACTATGTAACTTACATTTCAAAAAAGTTGATAATTTCATGCACAAAATTCTTGTCATACTTAAATTGTTCTACTTTCGAAAAACGAAAAGTGCACATAAATTGAATATAGGAAGTAACAGGGGAAAAAAGGACAATTAGGTAAAATGGTAATGAGATTTTATTTATGAAAAACACGGTATAATTTTAAAAGATTATTCAAATCGATCGAAAAGCGAAAAGTGTCACGTAAATTGAAAATAGAGAAAGTAAGAGAAAAACAAATTAAAATAAATGACTTCTTTTTTTCTTTTCAAAACATGTGAATTATACACTAATTAAATTAAAAAAACAAATTTTTAAATAGACACATTATAAAACAGGTGTACGTTTTACACTAAGGACAACCTTAAATTAAAACTATTTATTTTTTATCACATGGAAAAATTATGACTCCTAGTAGTTGTTGTTTTCGTACGACTACCAAGTTAATGCAATGAGATTTTATTTTCACTTCACATAATTATTGGACCCTATGGTTCATGTCTTGAGATAATGTGTTGTTCAACTGACATAGTAAATATTAGTTAAAGTTTTAGATAGAGATGGTGATGGAGTGATGCGGTCTGGTACAGTGCGCGATTGAATTTAATTTGTAAAAATTTTAATTCGTCTGTATAATTTTAAAAATTAAAATTAAATTTATACCCCCATGAAATCACATATACCCACAACCGTCCATCCGCATTAGTTTTTTAAAAACTCACTTTAGTCCGTCCCACATCCCACTCGCCCCGCCTCGTATCCATAGATGTGTATTTTAAAAATTAAAGTATTTCATTTTTTATATAATTTTTTTAATTTAATTTTATTGATTTTTATAAATTAATCAAATAATTTTTGAAAAGTATTTTTTAGTTAGAGTAATAAATACTTGTATGTACAGAAATTAAAATATAATGATGATTCATTAAGCTACCATCTATACGGCCACTTTGGATTAAATGCTTTGGACAGATTCTTTAAATTATAATTTTGCACCATCATATAAAAAAAAAGGCATAAATACTCCATTATACTAATCTCAAATTTTAATTACACATTTTATTTTTCATTATGTATTATTACTCCATTGAACGACTTTGGAATAAATTATTTACACCCTAAAAGTTTAGGTGGCAGCTAATGCGTGTATTTCAGTTAAAATAAATTTAATTTTTTTAATAACATTTCACTATATCAATTGTTCTTCAGTATCGATAGGACTTAATTAAAAATAACAAATAAAAATTAAAACATAATATTACACATATATGCTATCGTCGAACTTTAACAGAGATTTTTTTTTTTTTTTTTACTACTTCAAAAGGTGGTGAATCAAAAAACATTATAAACATTCACCCACTATTTGTAGTGTTAAACAAAGATAGTCTAGTCAGGTGAGAAGTTAATGAAGATGTAACTCAAGAACTATAAAAATTAAGTATTCAATAAGAGAACTTTTAACTTGTTTCTTATTATACTCGAGATATTATGCTATCTAATTTTGAGTATATAAAAAGAAAATAATTAAACTTGCATAAAGCGTAACCGATAATAATGTAGCATATACAAATCATTTCGAGTGTATCTCATATGAAATTGTTAAGTAAGTCATCATAAAGACATGGATATCTGTTAAACTTTATATAATTTTAAATGAATAGTTATACACATATATATTAATTAAGGTCAAATTCAAAAAAAACATTTATATAATATGGAGATTTATATGATACTATTAAATTGCATTAATTTTTACAGCTTCCCTTATAAATTACCTGACCTTTTTATACGATCACAAGGTCAATTTCATCAGTATTACTGTATTAGCAATAATTGTTTAACCCCTAGCCATAAGTTTTTTTTTACAAATAGTTACCAAACTCATCAATAAAAGATGTGACTGAGATATGTTTTTCAACATTCTTAAAACGATTGTAAGAATCCAACGTAATCTCAGCTAACATCTTTAAAGGCAATAACTCAAAACACATTCAATTGGTACATATCTAGATAGGTTTCGCCGTACAAAGATTTACGTGAATTTATATATATTTTTAGATTATATATAATAATAATGTTATGTTTTAAAAAATACCTAATAAATGTGAACTCACATTCAAAGTATGATATAAAACGATGATATGATTGAATGCATCTTTCTAAGTGAGGATAGAAATTTAAATCTTATATGTTATTAGTAACACCTCTCCAAGTGATTATCGATACACGTTTGACATTTCAATAATTCTTTTCTTTTTATTTTTTTGCTTTAATATTTCAAAACTTTTGAGTGTGATTGGAAATTTCTAAATAAAAATTAATACTTCAATTTTTTATATAATTAAATTAGATGTGTATATTAAAATTTAAAGTGATAAGTGTTAAACACACTTAAATTATTCCTTTTTTTTTTTAGTTTCATACCTAAACTATTACTTATTAGTTTGAGAATTATATCCAGTGATGTGTCTAATACGTTCTCTCATTTATTTGTAAAAATCTTGTCATATGTCATTCCTCGTGAATAAAATACTTTATCTTGACAAAATATAAAAAGATTATTAATATTAGTTAAACCAAAAACAAAAACTAAAGTATTACTATCGCAATCTTTTGAAAAAAAAAAATTAAAAAAATTAAAATATATTCTCACCCCTCTCCACCATCTCCTACCCACCCACCCTCAAAAAAAAAAAAAATATTCGGTCTTTTTATTTTTTAAAAATTCAGACCTCATGCCCTACTCCATTTTTTCCTTAAAAAAAAATTGACATTACTTTTATAGAAAAAATAATAATAATTCTACCCTACTCATAATCCTCTGCTCCTAATTTATTTTTACATTTTTCTCGTTTTGTGTTATGTATATTTTTAGGAAAGTATTTTTTTTCTACTTAAGTACTGAATATAAGAGAAATAAAAAATTTCTTTTACATACACATATATAATACAAAACGAAAAATTCACAAGTGAAGGGTTATGTGGGGTGAGGTAGAATGTTTTTAAATATGTATCTAAGTTATTATTTGAAGGGATTGGAGGGGGGGGGGACGAAGTAATGGGTGACAATTTAAGTATGAAACTCACACTCTTATTAGTTTAGATATGAAACTAAAAAAAAAGAGGATAATTTAAATGTGTTTTTGATCAAACTTAAAACTAGTTCTATAATATATTTTGAAACTGTAACTTCTAAAACTCAACAGTTGAATGTTACGAATTTAAAGGTCAAAACAAAGAAATTTCTATCTTAGATGCATCTTTTCATGATTATACAACCATCCTTCTGAAATTGTGAATACACCTCTAAATATGATGCACTTAAAACATTATAATATAAATTCATTGTAAGTTGAGTAAACCATGGAAGTGCATATGCAAAATTACCCGGGAATATGGTCATTCATAATAGATAAGATATAAACTACGCCACTCACAACTAAGCGAAAAATAGAAACAAAATTGCAACAATTTCAATTGTATACCCTTCTTCACCCGCCCTAAGCAAAAGATTAGTTCACGCATCTTCTGCAGAGTACTAACACAAACTTTTCCCTTGGATACAATATATATTATTCGGGAAAGGTTCAAATATACCCTCATACTATGCGAAATTAGGCATATTTTCCCTCTGTTAATACTTCAATTCACTAATGCCCTTGGTCCGAAACATGTCGTGCAAGTCAGGCCATAAAATTCTCTCTTTAACCCCACACTCTTGCAGCCTTGGGAGATATAAAGTTAGTCATAGAAAAGTGACAACAACATAAACATACCTAGTGTAATCCCACATGTCGAGTCTGAAAGTAGGATGTATGCACATCTTACCCCTACTTTTGTGAGGTAGAAGACTCTCGACTTAAAAAAGAAATCAAAGCAGGGCTCCAAGAATAATAGAGCAGTGCTTGTATGCTATATATTGATAACAACTATTTGAAACTAGTGCAATAATGTGAAAGTAAAACATGAGGTTTTAACATGATCTAGAGTACTCAAATGATAACTAAAAGAAATTAAAGGGCTCTTTATTCACGGTTAGCGCCGATGACTGATGAGGATGCAACAATTTACAAACAATGAGAAAGCATTTTGTTCTAATACAAAACACTTAGATACAAGATCCATTTTAACAGAAGCCCAAGTGTTTTCTTCCAAGTTCAAACATATTCCTATTATTACGAAGTAAAAACTATATATTTTATCAAAAGAGAAGTCACCAAAGCAATGAACATGCATGCATCTTTTAAATTGACAATTGCTCCAACTATATATAATTCGTTGCAAAATTTGAAGTAAAGTTTGGCTCTAATTTTGCGCCAATTATATCTCCCAAGGGTGCAAGATATCCAATTATATTAAGATAGAGAAAGTAAACTAAAACAGAGATACCCAAAATATATCCTAGCAAGTAATTATTGCAGTAAACTTCAAATTAAATTACCAACTTTTAAGCATTAGTGCATAGGGAAATATTGTTGCTGAGGGTTAATTATCAAAAAATAAAAGTTAATATGCTGAGTGTCATGGCAAATTTATCATCCATTCATAACATAACACATGCTAAATTGGAAGAATGAAGATTAGAATGAAATTAGAACTTCATAGAATTACCTCTAAATGTCGCGCTAGCTGCAGAGAACATGAGTAGTGGAGGAAGCTGCAAGAACAAAACAAGGGGAAGGGGAAGCTATAGATAACACATCAATTGTATACTCAACTATACATAGATTTGAGTACAACACAAAAATCAAGAACACAATAAACAGGAAGGAGAGTGGAAGAAAAGAGTTTAAGATCAGAAAAGTGGATTAAGTGCCTACCCCTATAACAAATGGAAGCCACTTTGGACCCTTCACGTGTCTCTGGACAAAAGAAATTCTTGAATAGTACTACGTTAAGACTTCAACTATGAATTCATAAGATAAAAGAGAGGGAAGTATTTAGTTTAAGATTTCAACCATGATTTACTATAAGGAGAGTAATACAATAAAGAAAACAAAGATAAGCACAGAAGAGATGATTAGTTAATCATGCTTGTATTGAAACTATGAATTGCACTGAGCAGCCCACCAATTCCAGAGCCAGCCTACAAAAAGGTAAAGAATATTACTTTAGCTAGTTGGCAAAAGCTCTTCATATTATGATTGCGCTATAACTCTGTCCACCATGGGTTTATTAGCCTCTTGTCCAACAGATTATAAAATTATGATCAGTAAGACAAGGGTAAAATATCAGCTTCAGGTAAAAATAGTTTTTGGAGATTTTCAGGTGGAAGACATTCAAAAAGGGACTCTTTCAGGGGTTACAATATAACTTTCCTCTGCATTGAACTCAACTAAGCTCAATTCCAATTTACTATGAAACGAATCCTAGAAGTTTTTGACATATACAAAACATTTCATATAACATTAAGAGCTCTTCAGCATCAACCACTTTCGGCATCAGCATGGTGTGATATTAACAAGTTTGGGCTAAGCCTGCATGATTTCCTAAAAGCCCTTACGCCATTAGGACTATCCCCATACTTCTTTCCATGATCATGGTTATGGGCTAGGTTATCAATCTCAAGAGAAGGATTTAACAGCTTATAACTAGCTTACGTTTCTTTTTAGCTAGCAGTATGGAGTTTGTTTATGCACACGCAATAATTTCCCCCATTAACTTAGTTCCACATGATCCATTACCATTTATGGGATAATTCGGAGCTGGTCCTTACACCATCACTACGTCATCTCCCTACTTATCTCGCAGTTGTTAGGTTAAACAGCTGAAAGATACACTTAGCATGTGTGATATTGTCCGCATTGGGACAAACATGTACATTTTCCCTAAAGGGCCTCATACTATTAAGGGGTCGTTGAGAACAAGTTATCCCATAATTAATTATCGTGATATAAGTTATTCCACCATGTATATTGGATAACTTATCCCATCGCTAAGGTCTAAATGGTGAGACAAATAATCTCAAGACTGCCTAATACTTTCAACCAAACACAAGATAAAATATTCCTGCATTTTGTCCCTAAAATATTACACCTTATATCTCACACCAAACGACTCCTAATAGTAACCAACACTTATCGCTAGCTTAGTTTTCTTTCCGGCTACCAATTTGGGACTTTTTTCTCACACGCACGACATCATTTAATCCTAAAATTTGTCAACACTATTAATAGTACCCTATCTAACAACTTATAAGTAACTTACTTTTTATTTTCAACTACCAACGCGAGACTTTGATCACAAATACCAACATCATTCAATCTTTAAATTAGTGACTACTTAGGAAAATTTTAATCATAAC
This sequence comes from Solanum lycopersicoides, assembly GCA_022817965.1. Taxonomy (NCBI): domain Eukaryota; kingdom Viridiplantae; phylum Streptophyta; class Magnoliopsida; order Solanales; family Solanaceae; genus Solanum; species Solanum lycopersicoides. Next base: position 93,068,332 of record CM040627.1, read on the forward strand.
AACAAATTTGGCTAGTTCAGTCTTGCAGTTCAAATACCATTCAAATCAAGTAATATAGCATACTAACCACAACCGTGAAATCATGCCGAACATAAGTAATCGCCCATTCTCCACTTTTCTGCAATCGAAATCAAACATAAATAGCTCAAATTACTAGCTTAGGCATTTCATCAAGCATGAAATAGGCAAGATGTGTACCAATTACAAAAACACACACAAAAAAAAAACGAGTAGGATATGATACATACTGAATTGGAATTCAAGAGAGAAAAACAACGAGGACATCTAACAGAGCCGAGGCCAGATTTGATTGTAGGATCATGATGGAGGTTCCCATCTTCAGTTTTTCTTCGTATACCCTCGTGTTCCCATGTCAATTGAGTGTGAAGAAAAAAAAAAGTGAACATTTCAGTTCATGTGAAGAACGACGATATAAGATGATTTGAGATTGGGCCTGTAATGGATGTTGGACTTGTAGTTTTGAGAGTTATGGGCCAAAACTTACAAATATAATTTACATAAATCTCATAAGGGCTAATAACATTATTTCTCTACTATTTTCTAAATTACAAAAATTCTTTAAAATTTATGAACTTTTGGATATACAGAGAAGGGATATATCTGAGAGGGAAGGTATGTATAAGAGAGATGATAAGACATCTGGATACATAGAGGTGGAATGTATATGAGAGGGGATAATGTATTCGAGAGGAAATGAATGTATCAGAAAGGGATATAGAAATATATCAGCAACGAGAGCGGAGTGATGTATCCAAGAGGAAATTTTTTAAAATTTTTAAATGATAGAAAATTTAGAGATATGATAAAATAAGATGTGTGTATAAGTAATTTTTCCAATAAAATGAGAGGAAACAACACAAAGTATAGTGGCATTGGTGTTAATTACACGGTTAAACAACAATTTTATAATTATATTTCTAGGAAAAATATATATACGATACATGTATATATCAAATAGGTATGTCAAAGTAATTGTAAATTATTCTAGATACACTATATTCAAAGCATGAAATGCATCTAGGATATACATACCATCTCATTCTCCTCTCTGCCCCGCTTCTCTCGTTGCCTCTCGCTCGCCTATCTCCTTATATATTTGTATTATAAAATCTATCAAAGTTTTTACAAATTTTTGTATCTCTGCATCCAGTACCAATTTCATTCCAAGTATTTGATATCAATTTCATTAATGTATTTGGTATATATATATACATATTTAGTGTATTTGGATTGTACTGAAGCTATTTTGATGATGATATTGTTTGAATCCAACCAGAGATAACGTGCGATAGAGTGATATTTTTTGGCTTTATGCGATGGATCGAATCTCTCTCGCCGAAAGAGGGGAAGAGAAAAAAGAAAGAAGGGAGATAAGAAGGTGGAGAGAAGTGTTGGGGGCGGGGAGGGGGAGAAAGAGAAGAAGAGATTGAGTATACTATATTACTGTTGTTAATGAGAAAGACATTGTACTCAACAATATCATCAGTTTTGATCAAGATGTTAAAAGTGTGTGTCTCCATCGAAGCATAAACAATAGACATATCCTCAACACTTAGATATAACTATATTCCTACCTGAAACACTTAACTTTGAAAATCTTATAAAGAACCTGATTTAAAATTATTTCGTCGATAGAAAACAAAGACTAGTATCACTAGTTGTGACATTAAAAAATAAGAGCCTTTAGAGATCATAAATACAAGCAAAGATGAGAATATCAGTTTCGCTAACAATAAGCATTTTCTAAACATTATACATGATTATACTCCTACCTAGAATTGAACAAGCACAAAGTAATCGCAGTTTAAGACTTATCTCACATATAGTTTGGATGAAACTTGAAATCATGGCAATTCAATATAATTTGTAAGTCCTATCGATTTATCATGACTTGCACAACCTAAAGGTGCTATATTTCAAACATTTTTATTAAACTTAAAAGGGTCATTTATGCACAAAAGTCTACTTTAATTCAAGCTGATAAAGCCCGAATTGTCCTGCTCAGTCCATATTCCTAAAAAGCCCACATTTTATCGGCCCATTCCCAATCTAAAACCCTAGAAGCTCTATACATATATACAATGTGCTCTCTATTTATCTTACGCTAGGGTTTCAGTTGCTCTCTCTCTTTTCACAAGCAATCACAGCGAGAGCAGAAGAAGAAAATGCCGGCCGGTCATGGTTTGAGGTCTCGAACGAGAGATTCATTCTCTCGCGCCTTCAGGAAGAAGGGTACCATCGCACTTTCAACCTACTTGAGGATTTTCAAAATCGGAGATTATGTTGATATCAAGGTGAACGGTGCTATTCACAAGGGAATGCCTCACAAGTTCTACCATGGACGTACTGGTCGTGTTTGGAATGTTACCAAACGCGCCGTTGGTGTTGAAGTCAACAAGCAGGTCCTTCCTCTCTCTCTCTCTATTTCACTTTCACACACAATTAAACTTTATTTTTGAGCATTTTTGTATGATTATATCATGAATAGAAGCTATTACTTTGTTTGTTTTGATTTTATTGATTGGATTTATTAGTTGTAATTACTTTAGGCGTAGGGATCTAGCATTTGCTTACTTTGCCTTGTCGTGAATGTCTGTTTATACTAGTAACTTATTGGTTTTGTTGATTTAACTCGTAAAATTATGATGTTATTGCTAGTTTCTGTAAAAAGATATGGTATCTCCTGATTTTGGCTTTGCTCATTCATTGTGGTTAATATTTGTTTCAACTTTTTGCTTAGTATTGGCGGAATTAGTTCCTTTTTGTGATTTTCTGCTTAAGTTTTGTTGATTTGATTTATAGGTCGAGACATTTAATGCTTGTTCCTGATGAGATATATGGTATCTTCTCATTTTGCCTTTGCTCGTTGTTCCTTGTCTGTTTAGTGTATGCTGATTGAATTCGTAGTTTTAGATAGAGATGTATGTTATCTTCTTAGCTCGTTGTTCCTTGTGTGTTTTGTGTTTGCTGATTGGATTTGTATGTTTAGATAGTGATAGATAGTTCATGTAAATAGTTCTGCGGTACTCTCATTTTGCTGTCGTCCATTCATGTTATTGAAACTGTTTTTTTAAGCAACTTTTAAGTCAATCCGTTTGCATATATGTTTTTTTTGGTTTAATGCAATAGCTGCAGTGTTAGAGCTATGAATTTATACATGGGGATTCAAAGAAAATACCCGAGTAGGACATGTAGGTGTTAACCTCTAGCTTGAAGCAATGCTTGAAACCCCCTGTTATGATACTAGAACCTTTCCTCATGTCGAGAAGATTCTGTAGTCAGTATTTATTTTATCTCTACAATACTCGGCAAAGAGTTGATTCTTTGTGTTGTAAATACTTGTCATGAATTAATGGTAGTTAGAGTTCTGTAGTGTAAGTTTCTTTAATTAAGTTAAATTTAGCTTAATGGACCTTATTGAGAATGTGTATTGGTTTAACATAAGCTACTGTATTTTTGATCATTATTGGGATGTCATTTGGAAGTTGGGGAACAAAAATTTCTAAACAAGTTTTATTTTATTGTATCATTCGATATTTATTTGATTTGTGGATTACATAACTTCCTGCATAGACCAGATTAAAGACATTGAATTCATGTTTATTGGACTTTCTCTTATTCTTTCTTATGCTTCGTATGACATTTGACACATTCTTATAATTAAAACACTGCTGTTATTCCCCTTAAATGCGTGTAAAAGTAGGATACTGGTTGAATTATGAAAGACATTCTAATCTATATTGGAGTTTTAATTGATTTTTCACATCCTTGATGTGAAAGTTTTGTTGCTGAATGTCTCTTATAGTATGCTTGCTTTTTTTGTTCATTTTTTCCGAAGTGTTTGTGCTGTATGTCGACCTGACTCTTTATTGTTATATTTATCAGGTTCGTAACAAGATCTTAAGAAAGAGGATCCATGTGAGGATTGAGCATGTCCAGCAATCTCGTTGCACCGAAGAAGTCAGGGAAAGGATCAAGAAGAATGACCAACTAAAGGCTGATGCCAAGGCTAGAGGAGAGGTCATCAGCACAAAAAGGCAACCACTAGGACCCAAACCAGGGTTCATGGTTGAAGGTGCTACTCTGGAGACAGTTACCCCCATACCATATGATGTGGTTAATGATTTGAAGGGAGGTTATTGATCTTAGTCTATTTCTGAGAGGTGTTGTTTTTTCTATTTGGTTTTCTTAAATTGAAAGACAGAATTAGTTTTGTTGGTGTCAACTCCAGACATTGCTTGTTAGTTAAATTTTGTTTACATTGCCATTAGAGGCCTTTGTTGAACTTTTACTGCAAAAGTGAATTCAAGTATGTCTATCTATTACCTAAAAGTGAACGTCTTCTTGGGCAATTTGTAATGCACATTTTGTTGGAGAAATATCTGCTATTTTAGCCATTGGTCTAGTTGTAGGGTGAAATGGCTTGAGAATCATTAGGTGGTTTATTCGATCATTGATGGACAGTTTCATTTGGTAAGCACCCAAATGAGCAATATAAATCGTTGGGCTTTTTTATTTGTTGTCTCTAAAAGAAGTATAGTTAGTTATGCTTTAATAACCAAGTAATGTCATATTATATGTATTCAATTTGTTGTTCTGAAGATCCAATTTCATTGATGGACCTCATATATATTTTTGGATTCGTTGAAATATTTGATTATATTGTCTGATACTGCAAAATTTGAAAGAAAAATCAACGATCTGTTTTGTGTCCACCCATACTTTTCCCTGTTAACATTTAACAGCATTGAGATAGAATCATGAAATGTATATGTAGGTAAACTTTGATATTAAATTATTAATCAAACTATACTTGATGGTTGGTATCAAGAAAAAGCGATGGATTTAATTGAACCCATCCTCATAATGCTAGATTTAGCGATGTCCATTATATTTCTTGGTCGTTGGTTAAACATTTGCTGTATGATTTCAATGTGTTTTGTAGATTCAACTGTATAATGACCTAATTGAGTTAAAAAATTTTGCTCCCTATATACTTATTGAATGTGTCTGTCATTCAACGTGTTTTTGGGGAAGAGAATATGAGGGAGGGGATTACAAAGTGGGGAATCAAATTCTCACTAATAAGATGAAAGTTTAGGTAATCGATGTTGATAAATATAAACTAAATTGTTTTAGTTTTCCAAAATGTTTCAGTTACGAGTATTCCAAATGTTCCATGTGAAAAAAGGCGTTAGGAGTTTGTCTTTTTAATTGGCGTAGGCATGTTATCCATATGTCATACATGCCAAAATTTAGTCTTGGCTACATTTCTAACTTGTATTTTGGCCTTCTTTGTTTTATTTATGAGGTATGTATTTGACATATATATATATTGGGATGCTAATTAGTTTGGTTTTACGTTGGTAGGGTCCATTTAAAGAAGAAGTGTTTAATATCGATTTGTTTTCCTATTCAATACATAAAAATTAAAATATCTGATTAAGAGTGAAGCAATTTTATTCATTCTATTATAACTTTCGATGGACATATATTTTGGTTCAACAAAAAGCTCTAATAGCATTTTTTTAATGTTTATTTTTTGAAAATCAAATGAATCATTCACATCTATAAACAATAAATAATTATAATCTAATGACTATGCTAACAATTAATAATAATGATTAACAATTGTCGATTTCCAATGCTTGTTGATTTATCAAGGTATGAATAAAATGAAGATTCAAGTTTTAGCACTTTCATTAACATGAGTAAGATGAGGTAAATAATACTCAAATATTGGTAAGCTATTAACCATAAGCTTTTATAATAATTATTTATGAAATACATGTGGAAAATGCATGTATTCGAGTGTTCATATAAAAATAAACGAGATTTTTAATTTTCAATTGTTCAATTAATCAAGCAAATTAAATGATTCAAATAATCTGATTAATTTAAAAAAAATTATTCAAACAATCATAGTAATAATAGTAATAAAATCTCTCAAACACATATATTTTTAATAAATTTATTTATTTGTTGTTACAAACACTCACAATACATGTATACTAATGAGACTAATTACTAATTATAATTAACTTTAATTCGAGTAATTTGGTGGATTTCAAATATTATTTGACATAAGTCATAATGGGATATTATCAAAATTTAATTCGAGTAATTTTTAATTTTTAATTTTATTATATATATATTGGAAATTAGCATGTCCGGACGACTCTCTTCAGCTCCGCTACGACCATCTTTCTTCTCTCTAAAACCCTAAATCGATTCATTTCTGTTCCTAATTTTTTCTCTTTTTCTTTGATCTGTCGCTTTTTTTTCGTCAAATCTTTCAACTTTGCATTTGATTCCATTAGATCTCTCTCAATTTTTCTCTGAATTGGGTATTTTTCTTTTTCATTTTTAGGGCTTTTCTGCGATTTTCTGTTTAATTAATTGACGGTGTAGAAGCAGAAGGTAAGGCTGGCGATTGGTGTAGAGTTCAGGTTATGGCGGATCCGCCATATGTCCGCCTACGACAACGAATTTTTCTGAATTATTTTTGCTTAGTATTTATTGGTTGTGTTTGTGGAGTAGTGTTGAGAAGAGAGTGGAAAGCTTTTTGTGAACTTCGAGAATGCTGAGTGTGTTACGAGTGCATCTCCCCTCCGATATACCGATCGTAGGCTGTGAACTCACGCCTTATGTCCTCTTACGACGGCCGAACAAGGATAGGTCTGTTATTTCTGAGGATGCTTCAGAGTCTGCACCGATTGATGGATATTTCTTGAGATACAAGTGGTCAGTTGGTTTATTTTTAGCCTTTTTCGGTGTATTTGGCTATATTTTTTGCTTTGTGATTTGATTCTAATGTGTTTGTTTGGGGAAAAAATGTAACTTTATGGTATTTCTAATTTACAAAACATTTTGTGGAAGTGTACTGATTAGTCTGTTGAAGTCTTGAGGATTTGTAATCAAGCAAGTAGATAGGCAAACAGGAACAAAAAGACTATGTCTTTCTTGGTAAGAATTGATCTAAATAGATGATGTGTTGGAATAGCTGCACTGTTCTGTGATTTCCTAAAAAAAATTTGGTGAGGATTTTTCGTGCTCTGTATGTGAAAGCAAAAAGGGGCAATTTTTGTGTAATTCGTTCTTCTTTTTTTTTTGGTATGGAAGGTCATATATTGTGTAGATTGAAAACTTTTATTTGATATCGGAACTTTCTGGTAGCTCAGATGGGTAGCTCGAAGTTACTAATGAGCATTTTTAATTCCTCACTTTATGAGGACATTTAGTAGATGGTAGATATATGATCCTGTTTGGAATGATACTATCAGGCACTTTGTTAGGCATTTGCTAACATATGTGGGTTTCACTGTTGCATAGTTGTACTATTTTAATAGTGGCGTGTCTTAGTGACAGATATGTGAGTTTTTAGGTTGAATCTTTAGGATTTGTGGTAAAAAAAAAAGAAATATATTAACTTGGTTGATGTTTGCGTTTCACTTGCTTGGAGTTGCTTGAATACTCACATTTTATTGTTTTGAGCCAGCAGATGGGAAGCTTAATTTTTTCATGGTGTGTGTGTGTGTGGTGGGGCGGGGGTTAAGTGAATGAACTGAAAGTTGTGTTCTTTTGGCAAAACAAACATGTCCGTTGAGGTTTTCCGATCTTTACAGTGGCTGCTGTCTTTAAAGAAATAGGATTAGAATGGCTTTGAGAATAAAAACCTGCTGTCATTCCCCTTCAACTGCAGTTAGTTTACTCTGAAAGTGCAGTTTGGATTTGATTCTGTCCTAGTCTCTGATAAAAGTTCAAGATAAATATTATCGAAATCTAAGCTCTGTATGAGTGTAGAAGGTGCAATTTGCTACTTGGAGCCGTATGAGGTGAAAATCTCACGTACGGTTTTGGAACGGAGATTCTTTCAATTGAATGACGACAGTAACGGATGTCGGCTAAATCCGAAGGAAATTATGCGGAAGCTTTGCAGAATCATTATGAAGCTATGCGACTAGAAATTGATCCCTATGATCGAAGTAATATACAATATAGGACATATCCACACAAGTAATGGAGAACATATGAAAGCTTTGGAATATTATTTTCGAGCACTAGAACGAAACAAGCTAGGGAGGGTAGGTAGTTGTATAAGAATTGTACTGGTGCTATATTTTGGTACAATGTTTGGTTGCAAATGCGTTAGGTAGGGTTTATAAGAATTGTACTGGTACTATATTTTAGTACAATATTTGGTTGCAAATTTAAGTCTGGTTTATTAGTTATACACTCTATTCGGTACTATTCTTGTACATAGAAAGCCATGGTATTAACAATATGGGGTACTATTCCTATTTTACTACACCTATCCCTATTCAGTACTATTCCTATTTTAATACACCTTATTCATTCAATACAACAAACCAAACAGCTGATAAGAATAATCTCAGCATAATGAATCCCAACATTAATAATACACCTGAGCTAGTTTATTCTTATCCATTCTACCAAACAGATACTATTGTTACTTGGAGAAAATTATCAATATTTGGGATCGATTTCCCAAAACTGGAAATATTGATGTTTTATTGCGATCATCTCATTGATGAAATATCTACCTGTCTGGTTGTCTTATTTGTTTTTTCAGTTAAGGTAACTTTGTATTCACAAAAAACTCATCAACAAAAGATGATGAGGAACATTTTACAATTCACACGTGGTGTGTGCACTTACCTCAGTAAGGACGTCTCAAAAAACTTTACAAGTTACCTATAAAGTCAACTATGTGTACGGTATCCCCTACCATATCCTGTTTATACCACAAATAAAGTAAACGAAGGCATTGGATTCTAATCTTCTGGCTTTTGATCCCTTTGCCTTCAAAACATCTTGAGTTTCTCTCCTTCCACAATGTCCACCAGACACAAGCTGGGATGGATGGATGGATCTCCACCAATTTCACTGGCTTCTCCACTGCCAATACCTTTCCAGCAGTTGGGTAACTCCATAGAAGATTTAGGCACTACCGAATTAACTCCTAGGCTATAGAGGAACATGTTCCACATATATGTAGCTGCTTTGCCAATGAAGAAATAGATTGTTATCAACCTCTGCTTCTCGATTGCATGAATATACCTTGAGCAAATCAAGGAAACCTCTTCCTTGTAACACGACATGTGTTAGCCGTACTGGTCTTACCACCAACCAATTAAAACAAACTACTTTTAATGGGATTTTTACCCTCCAAATTAACTTCCAGGACCTTACTTCTGTGTTGACTTGGCTATTGTCCTCCTCCAGTAGCAAGTAGCAAGACGTAACTCTGAAAACCCCTTTTATCTTATGTGTTGTGATGTTATCTTGTTGCCCTTGTTCTTTCGAATTTTGGCGGAAAGAAACATAATTTGCAAGCGAGGCACAATTTGGTTTCCATTATTCTTCGATGAAGAAATTCCGACTTTATTTGGATGAGTTGATCCATTCTCTAATAAATTATCCCTCCACTCCATTTAATGTTGAGGTATTCGACTGAGTACATAGTTTGAAGAAAATTTAATACGACTTTTTTACGTGTAACCCAAATATATGCATAGTAGTTTAAATTAGTCACGACATTAAGGGTAAAATAGGGATGCTAATATTAAAAAGAGAAAATATCTATCTTTTTGGGACAAACTAAAAAGGCAAGTGTGCCACTCAATAGAGGGATTACGGTGTAAGATATAACCATTGAGATGTATATTTTTTTATCAAACATATGTACTTAATTGGGCGTGCTTGAAAGTGACGGTAATGATTATTTCAGATTGAGGATCTTGCCGCAGTAGGGTTCTCCTTATTAATCCGCATGGAGCTGAGCTGAGAAAATACTCACAATTTACGCCCTGATATTTTTTCCTCATGTTCGTACCTAACCTTTAGCTATGTTGCTCGGACTCTTCAATAATGTCAAGGGGTGCGTGTCGGATTCACCAAAAGTAGTTTAATTTTGGAGAACCCGACACGGGTGCGGCATCGAAAGTGAAGAGTCCGCGCTACTTAGACCTTTAGAGAAGATGCCCATCAAATCTTCTATAACACATTAAAATGCTAAAGAGTCCATCATTTTGGGTTTCTAGTTCATTTCCTGATACGCCATATACTCGCTCCGTTTCAAAAAGGATGATCTAGTTTGACTTGGAACGGAGTTTAAGAAAAGAAAGATGACTTTTAAATCTTGTGGTTCTAAATTAAAGTTATGTCAAATGTACCAAAATGCCCTTTAATCTTGTGGTATGAAACATGCCACATGGAAAGTTAAAGTTAAAAGTGTTGCCAAAAAAGAAAAGGGGTCATTCTTTTTGAAACGGAGGGAATATCTTTTTATCTCGTTTACTAGAAATTTCTTTTAAGTACATGTATTTTTCTATCGATAAGTTTTAAACTTGTTCTCCAATTGTCTAATTTATCTTGATAACTGTTGCTGGAAAGTGGAAACACTAGCATTCCATGAATTTAACTTGGTGACAGGCTAAATGCTGAAAGTAAACTTTGATTGGATGGTCTGCGCAAGTGTCATATTTGAGCGGTATCAAGGAAAATTTAGTGCTATAGATGAACTGTTAAAGCAAAAGTGCCACTAGGTGTGCTTAGTATTGAGCTATTTTTGCGCAGCCAGCTTTATATCAATGTAGAAAATCATTAACATTTACTCGACAGTATGTAAGTGCAATAAAGGGAGTGCATTAGGAAATAATATAAGAAAAAGGGAATGAGTGACTTATCATCTGTGTTGGTGGTAGGTAGCAAGCTATGTTGCTCGGACTCTTCAAAAACGTCGGTGAGTGTGTGTCGGATCCTCCAAAAGTAGTGTATTTTTGGAGGATCCGACATGGTTGCGGCAGCAATTTTGGTGAGTTCAAGCAACCTAGGTAGCAAGTACCGTACACGGTGGAATAGTTGAGGTGCGTGCGAGCTGGCCCGGATGCTACCATCAATTAAAAAAAGAGAACGAATGACGCATTCTGAAATTCACATTTCATGTGAGATCGGTGGCTCTTCTTGCATTGAGATCAGTCAGCTTTTAACATCGCCAGTCGTATGCGGCGATTTGAAACTAACATGTTGTTAATATTTTATGTAATTTATATGGATTGTCTGGCTTTGTCTCTTAGGATTCAATTGTTCTCTAGCGGTCTATTTGTGAAAGAAAATCCTTAAATACTTTCAGCATTAAAACAAAGTGTCACAGTTGACTGGGCCACTTGGATCGCTTCACCAATTTTTCTATTTATGGTTATGATAATTTTAGCAAAGCGGCGGAGTTTGTTGGACCGTAACGCCTCCGTTTTGTACTTTAACTTGATACTTTCTCCACTGGTAACTGTCTGATTTCTTTTGCAGGTATCGTATACAAAGCGATAAAAAAGTTGCCATCTGTAGTATCCATCCATCTGAGCAAGCCACATTGCAGTGCCTTGGGTGTGTGAAGGCCAAAATCCCAGTCTCTAAGAGTTACCATTGCTCACCTAAATGCTTCTCAGATGCATGGCAACATCATCGTGTTCTGCATGAACGTGCCGCTAGTGCTGTAAATGAAAATGGAAACGAGGAGGAAGAAATATTTGGGCGATTTAATAGTACTGGGTCTGGTGTTACTAATGCAAGTTTGGCTTCTTCGCAATCAAGTGGCAGCTTGGCGAATGGAAACACACCTTTATATCCTGCAGCAGTAACCCAGAGAAATGGCGGTGAAACCTGGTTTGAAGTTGGACGGTCTAAAACATATACGCCTACTGCAGATGATATTGGTCACGCACTTAAATTCGAATGTGTTGTTGTAGATGCAGAAACAAAATTACCTGTTGGGCCTTCTAGTACCATATTGACGTCTCGAGTGATTCCAGCTCCATGTCCAACTCCACGTCGCATGTTTTCAGTTAGCGGAGTTGATATTCCTGGGCATCTGGATTTGGATGGTCGATTATCATCTTCAGGAACTTTCACTGTGCTCTCCTACAATATTCTGTCTGATGCCTATGCTACAAACGAATTATACAGTTATTGCCCCTCTTGGGCTCTTTCTTGGACATATCGTAGACAGAATCTTTTGCGCGAAATAGTTGGCTACCGTGCAGACATTGTTTGTCTTCAAGAGGTAATGGAGTAATATCTGATAATAGAATTAAATTTTTTGAGTGGGTTGTTTTTACAATTTTTGTAGAGGTCAAACTAATTTCAGTGTCGTTGATGGGTAATTTTCTAAATTTGTTCTTTACTCGGAAAGGTTCTCTTTTCTTTCCTTAATGAAATGGTAATTTTGCTTTACTGAACTTGATTTGCTATTAAAGGAAGATTTTCTCATCAATTAAATGCTATATATGCTTAACATGTATGACGTTAATTTCCGCTATAATCATTGTGGAAAATAGGAAGTATATATATAAAGAAGGGGGAAATACTTATGTGTCATTGCTGTATGCTTCGTTTCAGGTTCAAAGTAATCATTTTGAGGAATTCTTTGCTCCTGAGCTGGATAAACATGGTTACCAAGCTCTGTTTAAAAGAAAAACAGCCGAGGTTTTTTCTGGTCAATGTATATTTTGTATTTGTGAGTTTTTGAAATTCTAATCCGACCTGCTCTCATCATATACAGGTGTTTAGTGGGAGTATCAACAATATTGATGGCTGTGCTACATTTTTCCGCCGAGATAGATTCTCACATGTTAAAAAATATGAGGTAAAAGTATTGTGTTCAGAAAGGTCTTTACTTTTTTATAGTAGCATACTAGAAAGGTTGCACTTGTATCATTACAAATAATAACCTCATGCTTCTTTTGCAGGTTGAGTTTAATAAAGCTGCACAATCTTTGACTGATGCTGTTGTTCCCATTGCCCAAAAGAAGACTGCATTAAATCGTTTGGTTAAGGTATTTTCCTGAATTGCTCTAATGGTTCATCTTTGTATTGCCAGAGTTTGACTTCAGAATTGGCCTATTATGTCTGACCATCTGTTCTATAATAGGATAATGTTGCACTTATAGTGGTTTTGGAGGCGAAGTTCAGCAACCAGGGGGTTGACAACCCTGGGAAGCGTCAACTAGTTTGTGTGGTGAGGAATATGATTTTTTCTTTTATCTCTTCTTTTACAGTTGAAATCTTCAGTTTTTTTTCTCCGGATAAAGGTCTGCCTGTGCTTTCTTATAGCCCCAATCTATGCTGACATGTTAATGACTCTGGTCATGCCATGGTGAATATTTTCTTACTAGACTTACCCTTTTGCTTAATAAAGCAAGTCAGTAACACTGTGAAGTACCTTTCCTGGAATGTTAACTACGCGTGCAATTTTGTATTCCTGGGATAGCTTAAATGAATGTGGGTCATAATCTATATCCAGCTGATGCATCTATTGAAATTGTTCCTTCCATTTCTGTATGCAGGCCAACACACATGTAAACGTTCAGCAAGAATTAAGGGATGTCAAACTGTGGCAGGTTGCTATTGAATGCATTAGTAAATAGGTCTCTTCCATTCTTTTCTGGTTAAAAACTCATTGTCTTTACTACTCAGGTTCACACACTTCTTAAAGGACTTGAAAAAATCGCTGCCAGTGCTGACATCCCAATGCTGGTCTGTGGAGATTTTAATTCGATGCCCGGAAGGTCAGTTGTTTCTTGAATTTTCTTTATTGGCACAGTTGATACTGTTCTCCCAAGCCCTCTCCACTTTCTGGAAATAACAGGCTGGAAATACCAATACTAATGTGAACTGTCACAATGCAGTGCTCCTCATACACTTCTTGCTTTGGGGAAAGTTGATCCAATGCATCAAGATCTAGTAGTGGATCCTCTTGGTATTTTGCGTCCAGCTTCAAAGTTAACACACCAGCTCCCATTGGTAAAACTTTGATCACTTTTGGAAGGCTTCTATTCATGTTCCTGCTTCCCCACCATTTTGTCTGTCATCCTTTTCACTCTCCATATCAACCTTTTATACAGTGTGTGTTCAGTATGGAGGAAAATGATTCCCTAGTGGAAGTAGAGAGAACAAGGTCCACAGATGACATTCCACAATGGTTGTATCATCCCGACCCTCCAACACACCTCATCTTCACCCCAATCGCCACCCCCATCCCCGCCACCGCCACTCAGTGGTGGACCTAGGACTTTGATTCAGGTGGTTCAAAAAATAAAAGTATAAACTTGTAAATAAGCCTTTAGAAATGGGATCCTTGAATTGTTTTGTGTTTAAAAGCACACTTTTAGCATATTTTTTTTAAAAAAAAGAACACTAAAAAAACAGAACTGAAACTTAAAAAAAAAAAAAGTGAAAATAAATGAGGGAAAAAATGAGACGCTATCACAGGGAATCGAACTGGTGACCTCTTGCTTAACTTTGGGGGAACTTGCCACTGGCTATTAGCTTTTCCTTGTCATTGAAGGGGTTCGAAATCTATATATCTACCAAAATACAGAAAATGTACTTTTATATATACGGTGTAATTTTTCGCTGAACCCCGTTCCACGTGGGTCCGCCCCTGCCGCCACCCCACCTCCTTTAGAATCTAGACTATATACAAATGCTTTTAGGACTTACATACCTAATACAAGAAAATAAGTAAGAAATCCACTTATTATCCAAGAAGAGATTTTTCTTCATTCCTAATACACCCTTAAATATGATTCCTCCTGAACCTCTTCTGTTCCTAAGAGTGAAGTGTTGGAACTTATAAATTTGTATTATTAAAGCGTTTCTTTTGTTGTGGCATCCATTTCTGTAGGTTAGTGCTTATTCATCCTTTGCCAGAATGGGGGTGGGACTTGGACTAGAGCAGCAAAGGAGGAGGATGGATCCTAATACCAATGAGCCCTTGTTTACCAACTGCACCAGAGATTTTATTGGCACTCATGATTATATATTCTACTCAGGTATAGTAAAATATTCTCTCCGATTAGATTGACAATATATTTGTCACCTCGGTGTTTCCCTTTGTTCTTCTACAGTCCATAATTTGGATGGTGCAGTATATGCATGTCCTTGATGGAATTTGTCATGAAGGCTGATATATGTGATGGTTGTTTTTTCAGCTGATTCATTAACTGTTGAATCATTATTGGAGCTCTTGGATGAAGAAAGCTTGAGAAAAGACACAGCACTTCCTTCTCCAGAGTGGTCATCTGATCATATAGCACTCTTAGCTGAGTTCCGGTGCAAGCCGAGAACTAGACGCTGATGATGGGTGTGTACTCTTTCCTCATCATGTGATCATCTCTATAATGTGATTCATCCTTTGGTTAGTGGGGGAGGGTTAGAAAGGGTTGGGTGGGTGCCCAATTTAGGAAATATATAGGTGAAAAATGATATGATGTCTAGTTTGGCTTACAAAATCAACAAGTTATTTGGAAATAGCAAGGTCTCTATAATGTTTTGCCATCAACTGATGAGAAAATGATTTGTTGAATATGTTAACAAGCAGTATGCTATTGATTCTATTGTTAGTATGGTATTCATGTTCAAACTTGATCAACTTCGTTATGCAGTGATATCTAATCTTGTAGGTTTTAGCATCATTACAGGCGGTCTGTCCTTAAAAGCTTGTACATCTGTTTAGGCTTTCATTATTCCTCATGTAAAGTTTTTAGATGCAATAATTATTTGTATCCATTTGCCACAGGTCTCATTGCAAAGGATGAGTTCAAAAATAGAAGCAGAAACAATTACAAGGATGAAAGATAAGTTATTGTAAGAATAGTAGATGGAGGTGTCTTGCTCCTTTTTTTATTTTTCCTTTTTCTCGGTTTCCTGTGGCGGTATAGCTGTTGTTGAGCTTCTTTGTATCATGCTACATTTGATCTCATAGAAAAATTATGATAGTTTCTTAAGAAACATCTCCTCCCTTTTCTACCTTGCACAGGCTGTTTCAACATTTAACTAGCAGCTACAATTAGCTGTATGTTTTTACTTTTATCGGCACTGGAATAAAGTCACCGGGTCACACAGACCCAGTAATTTTCTTGTTTGGGTCTAACCATTCGGTATTTCAGCCCCACCGACTCGACTAGTTTGGATTGTGTTGATGGTCTGTTTAAAGGGGGAACCATTCATTCTCACAGTTCCAACCCAAAACTTTTGGTTTTGGGGGAACACACCTCTTGATTGTTGTGCAAATTATGAGTTTATACATGGTGCATAAACAATGAATGTTTTCACATCATCAAGAAACAAAAAGAGTACTCCATCCTTATCCAAAGAGGTCTCGGGTTTGAGTCCCTTGGGATATATAGTCGTTTTTGTTAGGGAGTGTTTTAACTCAATGTGGGACTTTTGGCGCAAGTTTGGATTAATTGGGCTTTAATGTGGGTATCAGACATCGTGTAGTATATTGAATATTAAGTTGAAGTTCTTTGCATATGACAAATTTATAATTATTTTTACACGAGGATCATATCAAAAACGATCCATAACAATAGGTTACTCTATATGATAAGCACGTTTATTTGTAATATAAAATAAAAAAGATTAAATGACATCGATGAAAAGTTGAAATGTGCTGATCCTGAGACTAAACAATGAATAAATACTCAAACGTGAGAGCAAGGGATTACCCATGGAAGAGGCAAAGGGGCAGGGAAAAATGACTGGCTATTACATGCAAATGACTATAAATTAAATAACAAGTTCTCTTCAATGTCCTTTGCTAATATATATATATAAAAAATAATTTATATATGCCTTCAATGGCATTTTGGGTTGGGACAGTTTTTGTTCAATCAGAAACTTACATATTTGTATTTATACAAACTCCCAAAAAAGTATAAAGACTGGTATTTATATCCAGTAACAACATGTCACTTCTAACCTAGCTATGAGAATTTTTTTCAGTAGTTCTTTCAAGGATTCTAATTGTGAAAAAAATACATATTGGATCAGAAAAGGGGAAAGACAAACTTATCTACACTCATGTTTACAACAATATACAACATATGTCTTCAACATACGCGTCATTCACTTAACCATGGTTAATCAACACGTATTGTACCTCATTTTATCATTTAACTAGGAGAAATATGTTCTTATGTAAACATCGAGTGTGAGTAAGTTTTTGCCATAACATCAAGGCTATCAGCTCCTGCTGGTCTCAAAACCAGAAATTTACTGTGCTTGAGACTCTGGTACTGCTGGTTTTGAGTTGAGAAGTGGTTGCAGTGCTTTGACAACAATTGTCATATTAGGTCGAAAATCGGCCTCATATTGAACACAAAGTGCAGCAACAGCTGCCAACTGAGAAAACATTACAACAACAACTACGTCTCAGTCCCAAACATTACATAAAACTAGGCAAGATTCGTTGTTTGGAGTAAAGTACCTTAGCAATTGCTTTTGGAGGATAGTCATTATTTAGCTTAGGATCAACACATTGCTTCACTTTGTCTTCACTCAATCTTGGAGTTGCCTGAAGAGAATTTCGAGTACAAATCAGCAGACCGATGATATACAACAACTACCTCTCAATCCCAAACAAGTTTGGGCCGTCTGTATGAATCATTATACTGTAACGATTTGGCTATTAGCCTACGTCAATCCTCCTTACTTGAGACCGACAATGTGAGCAAGCTCACACAGGCGGATTGGTGGTATATATGAACACTAGAAAAGAAAGAGGTATAGGATGAGAAGCTACCCAAGTGACAAGACTCTGTTGCCCTTTAGGCATTGTATGATCTACTGGCTTCCTTCCTGTCAAAAGTTCTAAGAGTACAACGCCAAAACTATAAACGTCACTTTTCTGAGTAATCTGTCCTGTCATTGCATACCTACAAAAAAAACGCGATACCTTTGTTTAACATAAAATAAACCAGCCATTTCGGAAACTTGTCTAATTGCTTGATGCATCAACGTTGTTAGTTGTTTCTCTTAACATAACAGGATTGCTTTGTCTGATTTGTGGTGCAAATAGAACAGCTTGTAGCTACTGTATGATCTTGATCGTTTCTGTTTTATCGTTGTTTTGTGAAAACTACGTAAAGCAATAGGCTATCTACAGAAACTACATGTTCTGCTGTTATAAGCAGGGCTTACTCTGGTGCATGGTAGCCAAAAGTCCCCAAAACTCTAGTGGAATGTAGACGCGCAGCAGTGTCAGAAGACTGGTTCGAGATGTTGAAATCAGCAACTTTGGCTGTAAAATCATCAAAGAGCAATGCATTGCTTGATCTGACATCGCGATGAACTACAGGTGGTTGAATCTTTTCGTGTAGATACTCTAGTCCTTTTGCTGCACCATAAGCAATTTTAACTCTTTGATTCCAGGTAAGTACTGGACCTGGCTCAGCACCTTGTACACCTTTTCTACCTGCAACAATAGAACAACTACGCCTCAGTTCCAAATAAGTCGGGGATCCACAATCAACAAAACACTACAACAAACAGAAGGATTCACGCCACAACTATCAGTATTACGACAGTATCTTTGACATACCATGTAAAACATCGTGTAAAGATCCCATTGTCGCGAACTCATATACCAATATACGATTGTTCCCTTCGAGACAATAGCCCATCAGAGTCATAAAATGCTCATTTTTAAGCCTTGAAACCATTGATAACTGAAATAAGTTGAAACATTTTCAGTATAAGTGTACTTTTCATCATACTAAAAAGGGAAAAAGGGGGCATTGATTCATTAACCTGAGCTGCAAAATCAGAATCTGGTTCTGGTGAAGCACTAGTATCCAACTTCTTGATTGCTACTTGTTGTCCATTGCTTAATTTCGCGCAAAAAACGCGGCCATAAGATCCCTCTCCAACCAAAGCTTTCTGACCAAAATTTCCTGTCAATCTGTTTAGTTCATCCAAAGTGAAAACTGGTGCCTCAATTGGTAATACTTTCTGAGGAGTTCCACCTCTTGCAGCACTCCTTGGCTCTCCTCTATCACTTGCTACAATACAAACAAGTCGTAATCTGTTATATGAATCTTCATCGATCATGTTTATAATACAAAAGTACTAGAACTTCTCTATTTTTGTTTCGATTAGCATACTCCTAAAACATACAACAAACATATTCTCAACTAACCCTTATTTTCGCTAAATTATCACATTCCAAAAAAGTCAGTGAGATAAATAACTATTAATTGAGTAACTACCTGACTGAAACATATTGAAACGGCCTATATATATATCTATGTATCTAACAATTGTGTCTTAGTATATACATCATCGTCCCCTTTTAACACCTTCAATTAACATAGTTTCGTACTTTTAAGGGCTAATCCATCTAGAGGTCGATACAGAACATACAAAATGAAAATTATACGGAATCAAAAATCGAAAAAAGATTAGATTATATGATCATTACCACCACCAGTACCTCCACCATATGGATTGCCAGCTCTAGGAGGAGCTGTGTTCTGATTGGACGGCGGACCGCCGCTATAAACGTCTTCTTCTCCACCTCCACAGCAAGACATTTTTGTTCAATCAAAGCTAAAAATATTCCTTTTTTAAAAAATAAAATAAAATTTAATCCAATGCCTCCAAGGAGAAATTTACATGTTGCATTATCAGTATTCCTAGGAAAATTTTAAAAAAATATATATTAGAAAATAAATAAATAAATTCCAAAATAAAAATCAAACATCAAGACATATCACAGATTAATTCAATATTTAGTTATATGAATTAACATATAAAACATTCCCAAATTTAGTATTTTTCTGATGAAATAATAATATTATAACATTCAAGTATTAGTTAATTATAAGATGTTTAAAGTCCATATAGTTATTCTCTCGAACAACCATACATCTACCTTCATAGAAGGGTTCATCCGAACACCCTTCGACGAAAAATTATATTATTTATACATGGTTAAAATAAGTTTATATATATATAGTGATGTCGAACCCCCTTCGGCTATCTATTTCTACAGATTCTGAACCCCCTTATTGAAAATTCTGGCTCCGCCTCTGCCAAACATCAGAAAATGACAAAATAAACATGAAATGGAAAAATCACTACTATGATTTATTCCATCATATTAAACAATTGAAATATGATCTTCTATTAATTCTCAACATATTTCATTTTTCGATTTCATGAACATTATGAAACGAATAGATGAATCGAAGAAATTAATATTACGTACCCAAAAAAAAATTAAAAAAAATTAGGAAATTAATGAATTTGGAAGAAGAAATTACAACAAAGAAGAAAGAAGAGATTTCATGGTAGAATAATTTCAGCCATTTCTCTTTCTTTCTTGTTATTGTTTTTTTTTTCTTTCTTCTGTCCCAAAAAAATTGATGAAATTTTTGAGCAAATATTTTATTTTTCCCTTTCTGTTTAACGAGAAAATCGCATGAAAATACTCTATTTAACCACTTTTTATATATAAACATAAAATAATATTTCTACGTATAACGTGCTTCCTTATACTTTACACGTCCACTTTATCAATTAACATGCAACTTTTAAAATTCGTTTTAGAAAATAATTAATTTTTAAATAACTTTCTCATGTGGTTTCGTTTCGTGTTATTTTATATGAGTGCTTTGCTAGCGAAAATGTAATAATTAAGATTAGGAATGTCAAAAATAAACTCAACAATCCAAACATGTTGGGCAAGTGCTAAGCACGGTTATTGAAGATATAAGGGATTATAATAATATTTTGGTCCCCATTTGTAAGTAAATTCTAATTTTGGTTCATGTGATATATGACTAGTATATGTAATTTTGAATTAATTATAATGTGTATGTTACATTTGGTTATGCTTGTCAATATTCAAAATTTTAATGAATTATTTTCTCCGTTTCATTTTATATGACATCTTTTTAGGCTTTTTACTTTGCACTTTCATTAAGAAATGATGTAACTTTACCCTTTTACTCTTATTTAATATTTTCTCAAGTCAACTTTATAATAAATGATAAATATAATTTCAAGATTAATTAACTACTCAATCAAGAATATAATAGGCAAAACATAATACTTTATGCATAAATTTTATAAAATAAGTATTGTGATCTAACTATTAAATGATTTTATTGCTCATATGTTAAAATTAATATTAAAATTAATATTCAGCATTAACTTAAAAGTCAAAAGGGTTATCATCTCAAGAATCAAGATATATAACAATAATCCAATTTTCTAAATTTCATCACAATCAATTCTATTAAACTACTTTCATAACTTTTTTTCAAGAAGGATACAAGTCAATTTTTTCTCTTTGACTAATAAATTATATCAAACAAAAAATTAAATACATAAATTTTAAATCATATAACAATATAGAAAGTCACATTTTGATTCTATTAGAAATTTCACCATATTAAATTTTATACACTACATTCCAAATTTTTTAAAAGAATTTTGCATTATAAATAGCCTCTTTCACCTTACATCAAAGTGCACTACAAACATTTGAGATCAACTTCAAATATTCAATAAGAATGGCTAAGTTTTTAAACTCAATTCTTTGCTTCTTTCTTGTTCTCTCAGGTTTGCTCATTTTTTTTATTTTTTTTTATTCTTTATTTACTATCTTGTTTGTGATAAAAGAAAAAGCTTAAGTTATATATATCGTAATCGTAAAAAAAAAAATTACACAGCTAAGCCAACTTTACATGTTCTATCCAGAGGCGAAGCTAATTTTTTTAATTTATGATTTTTGAAGCGTTTTGCTTTTCAAAACTATTGTTGAATCAGAAGCTAAAGTGGTAGATTCGCTTCTGACTATAGCAAACAATCTATCTTATTTTCAAGATTACTGATCCAAATTTTAAAGATTTTTATCTGTATATATGCTTTGAACTAGTTGATAACGTAAAAATTATTTACACTGACGATGTATGATTCAAAGATCTAAAATGAGATTAATTGTTTTGTTGATATAAAAAGTGTTATTTGTTTAATTTTGGTGCAGTTTTTGCAATTACTGAAGTAAAGGCCCAAAAGAGATGCACAGCAATATTGGATACAACAGGATGTGTACTTGTTGATTGTCAAAAACAATGTTTAGAGAAATACAATGGAAATGGGCTTTGCACTGGTGGAGTCACTGGCCCAATGAATTGTGTTTGTGTTTTCAATTGTAGCTAATTCAATTAATGTACCTTTGATTAAACACAAAATATTGGTCTATTTATGAAATAAATAAAANAAGTATTATCTCTTTATCTCTTTGACCAAATTATAAATTCTTACAAAATTAAATGAAAATCAACAACCAAAACAAAAAAGAAGGAGAATTTGATCAACTTGCACCTTGTTGTTTCGTCATAAATAGTTTGTCATATTTTTATACTCACTAATATTAAAAATTATTCTTTTTTGATAATTAATACGATGAAAGTCATTTACTATTAGAAGAAGAAAAATGATCTCCCTATTTACGAGTGAAAAATAATTTCCTTACGACTATTTAACTTTTTATTACTTGTTTCAATTAAAACTTTGTTATTTATTGGTGATCAATAATTTCATTGAAATACGCTCAAGTCCATGATATTGTTAGTAATCTAGCTAATTACTTTTAAAAATGAACCTGGATTTGAAAATAAGTCATTTATGTTAGGTATGATATGATAAGTAAATCATATATTTAGCTAATTATTTTTAAAAAAACAATAATCTGAATTTGAAAATTAAATATTTATGTTATGTATGGTAAGTAAATTATATCTGACTAATTACTTTCTGAAATAAATCATGCAGTATTTCTATCGTAATTTTTTTATCTGAGCGCCTATTCATTATATTTTGGTATTTAAAACAAGTCATTCTATGTTATATATGATAAGTACATTACACATATAACTAATTACTTTATGAAATAAATCTAGATTTTGAAAATAAGGCATTTATGTTGTGTACGGTAAGTAAATGATACATCTAGCTAATAACTTTCCAAATTAAATCTACATTATGAAAATAAGTCATTTATGTAATACATGGTAAGTAAATTATACACATTTAGCTAATTATTTTTCAAAATAAATCCAAAATTTGAAAATAAGCCATTAATATAATGTATGGTAAGTAAATGATACATCTAGCTAATTACTTTCCAAAAAAAAAAAATCTAGATTTTAAAAATAAGTCATTTATGTCATGTATGGTAAGTAAATCTAAAAAATTCACACTATAAATGTCCCTTTCACCTTGCTTTATCAAAACACACAACTCTAGAAAATTTCTTAAAACATTTGAGTTCATTAAGCTTTGATAATGGCCAAGTTCTTGAGCTCTATCATTTGTTTCTTTCTCATTTTTTAAGGTTTGTCTCCTTTTTCTTAGTAACTTTTTTTATATATACTTATTGTTTTGTTCATGATATAGAAACAAAGTAATTTGAATAAAATCTGAAAATCTGTAATAAAGTTTCACCCTTCACTATCACGAATTTCAAAAATCATGTCATTATATGTATATATATATACTTTTTCATAACATTATCATTGTGTTTTCACATCACTTTTGATACGTAACCCATAATTTTTATTATTTTTTGATGTAGTTGCAATGACAAGTACACAAGTGAAAGCTCAAAAAAGATGTTCTGAGACATTGAAGGCCTCAGATTGCACCATGGCTGAGTGTCAAAGTGAATGCTTACAAAAACATAATGGAACTGGAGTTTGTACTGGTGGCAATGTAGGCCCGTTAAGTTGTGTTTGTGTTTACAATTGCTAGCTTCAATATTTTGAACTCTCCCATTTTATGGGGAAAAATGAGTTATAATAAAATATTAATCAATTTCGAAAGTATTGTTCCATTCATTCTTACCTCATTTTACTTACTTTTAAATATATACGCATATATATTATATATTTTTTGTCTTGTTTATTATTTTGTCAATTTAAGTGCGATTGAAAAGTACATTTTATATATTGTTGACGATTATATATATGAATTTTGATTAACCATCAATATGATTATTTCATCAATATAATTGAGTTGATAGCCATATGAATTTTGACAAACCATTGATATGATTATCTTGACTGAACATAACTGAAACTATAAAGAATAATCAGAAATTAATATCTTTTAAATTATTGTAAACGACGTAAATTTCATATCAATCATAAGGATTGTACTTACTGAATACTTTTATCATTTTGAATTGATACCTATTTGATATTATTTTGACAATCATCCAAAAATCTGAAGTGTGTAAGATACAATTGCGATGACATGACACAAGAACGAATCAAATCATGACATGTGTCATTTGAATCCAAAAAATTAATTTAAAATATATTTTAAATAATAAAAGAAAAATAAAATTTTGTACCCCTAAAAGTTCCACCCATCCACCCAAACCTTCCCACGTTACCCATCAGAATTTAGGCCCCCCCGCCCCCCGCGACGTCGTTTTTTTCCTTCTTCTTCTTCTTTATTATAAATTAACAATGGTAAATTATTTAGATTTAATTAATTATTTTTTAAAAATAATAATAATTCATAGTTACATTTTTGCTCAATCCACCCAAATTCTTTTCATTCTATCCATCAAAACTATCACTCTTTTCTTCTTTATATAATAAACGGATCAACAATGGTGAATTAACCATTGTCTTTTATTTTGATAGCATAAAAAATTTCTATTCGTTATGAGAAGGGGGTGTGGTGTGGTGTGCACCCGTGTAAAAAAAAATGATGGAGATGGTCTATATGATTAGTATAGGGGGTGTAATAATATCTTTACGTGTGAAAGATAGTGTAGCACACGTTTTTGACATGTCAGAATTTTGCGTTTAATAGAAATGACTTTTGAATAAATAAAGTGTTAAATAGGCACAAAGATAAGTTGAGATGTTCAAATAAAATATTCAGACAATTTTAAGGTAGGGGCGTAACTACCCTTCTGCTAGCGTGTCCAATTGGACACCCCTTGTCAGAAAATTACACCGTATTTATAAGCAAAATAATAATTTAAATGGTTAAATAACACATTTTGGACACCCTTGAAAAACAAGAAAAAATTTCTAGGTTAGTGATTTCAGTCGTTCAACTCTTACTAAGGTCTTTGTAACTTGCAGCGCGTGGATTTGATTCCCGTTATTTGATTTTGATTTTCTTTTCATTAAAAAATTAAAAATAATTATTTAATTTAAAGTTAATAAGCAAATTCTATTTTTTTTCTTTTCATTAAAATTTTAAATAAAATTTAAAAGTAATTATTTAATTTAAAGTTAATAAGTAAATTCCATTTATTTATTCCATATAACTACTAAAAGTGAAAATACTTTATATAAATTCTCTTTTAATATAACTCGTTTGATTTATTCTTTATTTTTTAATTTCTCGTTGTTAGTCATCAGAGGTTTGTGAAATCTTGAAGCATAAAAGTGATTCACTCTAAACTGAAATATCTCTCTTTTTCTTTGTTTGTTCACTTCCTATCATATAAGCGTGAACATTAAAGTTAAATATTATGTAGTTTGATTTTAAATTTTTTGATACCTTTTAATTAAAAAAAATTAATCATTAATGTTATGTAGTTTGATCTACAAAGTTTAAGTACACCCATTCTTAAAATTATTTTTACGAGCTATGAGATTTTTGGACACCCTTCGTAAAAATTTTGGCTACGCCACTTTAAGGGGCTGCATATGACTTAAGCCTAAATTATATATATCTAGCTAATTATTTTTCAAAATATATCTATTTTTTGAAAATAAGTAAATGATACATCTAGTTAATTACTTTTTTTAAAAAAATCTAGATTTTGAGAATAAGTCATTTATGTCAAGTATGGTAAGTAAGAGCTTGTTTGGAGTGACTTGAAAGAATAATTTTTAAGTTAAAAATAAAAAGTCAAGCTTTTAAGTAAAAAATAAAATGTAGGGAAAGACCTAATTATGACTGTTGACTTATTTTAAGTTATTTTTATTTATTTTAAGTCACTTTTGACCTTGCCAAACATTTTTCATAAATTTATTTTAAGTTATTTTTAATATTTATCAAATATTTCAAAAAATAAAAAACTGATTTAAAAATAGATTTGACCAAATTTTAAATCAATTCAAACACCCTCTTAATTACACATCTAGATTACTTGGTAAACAAATCTAAAAAATTTCACACTATAAAAGCCCCTTTCACCTTGCTTTACCAAAACACACAAGTATAGAAAATTCCCTTAAAACATTGGAGTTCATCAAGTTTCAATAATGGCTAAGTTCTTGAGCTCTATCATTTGTTTGTTTTTCATCCTTTCAGGTTTGTCTCCTTTTTTCTTAGTAAAAAAAATTCTTTTTGTATACATATTGTTTTGTTTGTAATATAAAAAAATAGCCGCAAATTCAAAAGTCTTTGAAAATAGCATTTTTAAAGAAAATTCATGACATTTCTATATCGCGTTTGATACGTAGCTTATAGTTTTTACTATTTTTTTATGTAGTTGCAATGACAAGTACACAAGTGAAAGCCCAACAAATATGTTCTGAGACATTGGACACCTCAGGTTGCATCATATCTGATTGTCAAAGTGAATGCTTACAAAAACATAATGGAAGTGGAGTTTGTGTTGGTGGCGATGTGCCATTAAGATGCGACTGTATTTATCGTTGCTAGCGTCAATAATTTAAACTCTCCCATTTTATGAAAAAATTGAGTTATCAATAAAATATTAATCATTTTCCTAAGTATTGTTCCATTCATTCTTATCTTATTTAACTTTCTCTTGAGTATATACATGCATATATATATATTATTGTTTTGTCTTGTTTATTATTTCATTAATCTTAGCGCGACTGAAATTTATATTTTATATATTAGTGACAATCTTATTGATTAACCATCGATATGATTATTTCATCAATATAATTGAGTTAATAGCTATATGAACTTTGATTAACCATAGATATGATTATTTTAACTGAACATAATTGAAACTAAAAAGAAAAATCAGAAATGAATATTTTTTAATTATTATAAACGACCTAAATTTCAGATCAATCATAAGCATATTCGAATAATGTAATATATGAAGTCTCTCAATCTTTTCTTCTTCTTGATAAACTCCTAAAACAATAAGTCATTTATTGAAGAAAAACAATTAATGATATAAATTTTTAGAATTAAAATTTAACCAACCATTACAATTAAAAAAATTCACATTTACTTAGCTCATAAAAATAATCTAAGCAGATTCTCTCCAACTAATTAAATTTTTAGATGAAATTTTCACACATATAATTCAAGTTATTTTAAAAAAACTTGGGTGGGATTCTTGATTATTGTAGACTAATTAAAAGGTACTCCAAGATTATTTTTTAAAGAAATAAATAAATAAAAATTCAGTGTTCTAGATCCTTCTCAGCAATTCGAGTCTTTTGGAACCCTCTAGAACCTTTTTCCTTTTCTTTTTCTCTCACTGCGTTCCATTGGTCCATCACGTACTCCGCAACACAGAATCAATTCCTCTCTCTCGTGCTCATATCGCCGCCGCCGTACTCCACCTCAGCTCCACCGTAGAATGGCTCGTCTTGGAGAAGGAGACAAACGATGGATCGTGGAAGATCGACCCGACGGCACTAACGTTCACAATTGGCACTGGGCTGAAACAGACTGCCTCGAATGGTCACGAAACTTCCTCACTAACCTTTTAGCCAACAAAACCCTAATTGACGGCGAAGGTAACCTCAAAATCCGGACGAAAAAAATCGAAAAGCTTGAAGGAGAAGCTTATGTGAATATCCGGAAGGGGAAGATTAT
Source organism: Solanum lycopersicoides (assembly GCA_022817965.1). Classification (NCBI taxonomy): domain Eukaryota; kingdom Viridiplantae; phylum Streptophyta; class Magnoliopsida; order Solanales; family Solanaceae; genus Solanum; species Solanum lycopersicoides. The sequence goes on from CM040627.1 coordinate 93,096,007, forward strand.
TCCGGGGTACGAATTGAATTTGGTTGTCTCCTGGGAAGGGGAAGTGAAGGAAGCTGATGGTAGTAGTGTGATGAAAATTGAAGGAAATGTTGAATTTCCTTATATTGCTGATGAGAATGCTGATGAAGATCCGGAAGTTAAGGTTACGGTTAAGGATGAAGGACCTATTGGGAAGAGATTGAAGGATGCGTTTGTTGTAAAAGGAAAGCCCTTTGTTTTGGAGCAAGTGAAGACGTATGTTAATGCTATGGCGAATGGTGGTCCTGCAAAGGAAGAAGGTGAGGTGAAAAAAGTAGTTAAGAAACCTGCCGGCGCTGGGAATGTTGCCCTTCCTCCAACGACAGTTGTGGATGAGAAGGCGAAGGTTGTTGTGGCTAAGAAGGAGAAGAAGAAGGAGGGGTTTAAGACGATTACCATGACGGAGAAGTTTAGCTGTAGGGCGAAGGATTTGTTTGAGATATTGATGGATGAGAATAGGTGGAAGGGTTTTACTCAGAGTAATGCAAGGATAAGCAAAGAACTGGGAGGAGAGTTTAGCATATTTGATGGTTCAGTGACTGGAACTAATGTGGAGTTGCAAGAAGGAAAATTGATTGTGCAGAAATGGCGATTTGGTAACTGGCCTGATGGTTTACATTCCACGGTCCGAATTACTTTTGAGGAGCCTCAATCTGGAGTTACAGTTATCAATTTGACACATACAGATGTTCCAGAGGAAGACAGATATGGTAATGCAACTGTTGTGGAGAATACGGAGAGAGGATGGAGGGACCTTATCTTCAACAGGGTACGGGCTGTTTTTGGTTTTGGAATCTAAATTCTCCTCAAGTGTGGAATTTTACAAGCGATGCTTCCCTTCATTATAGACTGCATACTGTATGAGTCCGTTCAACTGAGTTTTTCCTGAGTCTATTGTCGGTTTTTTCGAGCTTAATAACTCAATTTGATGGTGAACTTTTAGAATGTCTCCGATGGAACTTGTTCAACTTGTCTTCAATGAAAACTTATTCATCGTTGTTGACGCGATAGTTGCGTCCAGTTTTTCGTTTCATTATTGCTTGCTTGGTGTGGTGTTATGGTACTTCTTTCATTATTTTGTGTATGCATCATTTTGATATCTATGCTACTGGTGGCAATCCATTTTAGCTTTATCTATTTTCAATCTGTTCAAATTTGATTCAACTCACTCATTTGCCACCACTACGTCAGCTAATATATACTCTATTTGTTTCAAGCGAAGTTTTAAGTTCCAACATCACCAATTCACCATATCTGATAATGCAAAAGGATCCTTTGTAACAACTGTACATATTGAAATGCCCTTTGCTGAATATACAAATTGATGTCAAACTTTGGACATAGCAAAAGAAATAATTTGTTTATTTGGACTAGCAAAAACTATAAAAAGCTTTTGATCATTTCTCTCACTTCTTCAATTACAAGCCATGCCTTGTGCCCTCCAATCACCTCAGCTTTCATTTCTCCATCTTTCCACAACTGCAACAAAAATTACGCCCCAGACTCAAACAAGTTAGGGTTTAACTATACGAATTCCCTCGTTTGTTATTTAAGCTTATTTCATATCATCATCAAATTAAATAAAACGAACGGTCATAAAAGATCTTTCGAACTTTGAAAGGTTGCCAAATCCATAATGCTCACCTGAATTGTTGGCATTTTCTGGAGATCAAAAGAAGAATCAAGTTAGCTGGCTAACACAGGAACATGAACAGCAATAGACAGCTAAAAGATTACTAAAGTTATTCCCAAAACACTACTTACTGAGATGTTTCCTCTCTTCACTAAAGTTTGTGGCACTTTATTGACATCCACATAGTAGAATTTGAGTCTAAAAACAAGAGGGAAAAGAACATAAAAATCCAGTTTCTTGTCATACTACTGCCAAATTAATAACATGTTCATGATTTCCAAGGCACTGTATTGTCTTTGAGATCAGAAATGATAAAGGGGCTTACTTGGTATCAAACTCAGCAGCAAGTTTCTCCAATTTAGGCTTCAAATATATGCATTTCCGGCACCAAGCTGCCATCCTATCAATCATTTGCTACAAATAGTCAATCTAACGACAACTCTATGAATTTGATTCTGTCTCTAATAATGAAGAAAATACGAGATCCCATCTCTAGGCTCAAACACGAGATTTTTGGTTAAAAGAAGGAACTTTAACTATCTAAAAGACTCCATCTTAAAGTTCAAACCTAAGACCTACAGTTAAAAGCAGGACCACCTTTACTATCAAAAAAGCCTCTCGTCTTAGACTAACACTCGAGACCTATGGTTAAAGACAGAACCTTTACCATTCAATCACATTAGACCAAAACTCAAAACCTATGATTAATGACAGAACCTTTACCATTCAATCACATTAGACCAAAACTCGAAACCTATAATTAAAGACATAATCTTTACCATTCAACCTCATTAAACAAAAGCTCAAGACCTATTATTAAAGACAGAACCTTTACCATTCAATCACATTAGACTAAAATTCGAAACCTATAATTAAAGACAAAACATTTACCATTCAACCACGTTAAACTAAAACTCGAGACCTATGATTAAAGACAGAAACTTTACCATTCAACCACATTTTTTCTTGTATAATAAAGAAGGTAAAGATAAGATTTTTACCAATCAATGATGACAGGTTGTGAGAGCTCTTTAGCAGAGTCTAAAATCTGATCAAGTTGTTCACTACTCTCAATTGGTTGCATCTCAACAGCAGCTGGTCTTGACAAATCTGGCCAAGAGGCATGAATTCTAAACTCCCTTTTTATTTTCTTCTTCCAATCACCTCTTCTTTTATCAACAAAACAAAATCCATATGATTTTACAATATTTAAATTCCCTCCACTGTTCAAAAACAAATGCTGATTCTCTCTATTGTAGATTTCTCTGTACAAAATTTGGGAATTTGGTGCTAAAATTGACATTTTTTTAGAAATTCTTGGTACTTGAAAAGAGGTGACTGTATAAAAAAGGATTAGATATTTGGGTGTGCGAGGATTTTTTTCCTCATTTTTTTAATTTACAAGTAGATATTTTTGTCAAAGGTACAAACTTGTGATGCATTCTTGATTTTATTGCTTGAAGGTAAAGCTTATCCACTTATCCTTATAGTGTATTGGAGCTTTGTTAAAGGAAAAAAGACCATTTGGTGCCCATCTTGTAGTATAGTTGCTTTTTTCTTGACCCTTTGTCCATGTGAAACTACGTGTCAAATGAACAAGTTAGATTGAATTTGAATAAGTTAATATCGACGAAATAATTAATGAGAGGATCATTAACTCGGCTAAAAGTTACTTACGCTGAAATGAGTTAGATCAAAATAGGCTAGCCAATAGATCATAATCTAATTTGAGTTTTGATCATTTCCTTTTCGTAGGCTTGATACGCCTTACTCCACAAGAAATTACATATGATAATCTTGAAAATTGACGGTCTTGAGCTTTCGATATCCGTTTACATCAAGTTCAAAAGGAAAAACTTGTTGATCTTTGTTCATTAGGCAAGTGAAGCGGGGACAATTTTAATATCACCGATCTTCAAGGTCATTCTTGTAAATCATCCCTCCACTTTAATCCTATGTAATTATTATTGGGCCTATTAATTTAAAAGCCCATCAGCATATTTGAGTTTGTGGCAACCCAACATAGATTGGGCTGATAATTGATAAAGCCTATCAAAATAAGGAAACACACTTGATCATTTTAGTTTATTTATTACCGTGGTAAAATAATAAGTACTCTTTTTTTTTTTGTTTAGAGATCTCGATTTCGAATTTAAGGATATAGAATCGTTTTTAAACTTTATCCTCCAAAGTTTCGAAGCAAAAGTAAATATAATGGGAAAAAGAGTGTAATAGTAGGGTATAGAGGAATCATATGGCAATTGATTAAAAATCCATGTTATTCTATTCAATTTTCATATTACAAAAGTGCGTGACTGAACTTGAAATAATCTCAGCATTTCGTCTTCATTCTATTGGAGTCATCTAATTTTTTTTCGGCAACTTTCACATTTAGCAAACATAAATTTTATATTTATATGCTATAACAAAGTTTGCATAATTGCACTCCATATCAAACATATAAATGTATAATTCGCTATACATATACAATTGAAGCGAATTGTATAAAACGAATTGTATAAAATGAGAAAGAAAAAGAGACATGGGCAGAGAATTGTATAAAAACGAATTGTGTAATTATAAGTGTATAAAACTATTATATACAATTTGAATTTGTATAAAATGAGAAAGAGAGAAAGGTAAAAGAGACTTACGCAGAGAATATACAATTGAATCGAATTGTATAAAACGAGAAAGAGAGAAATTATATACAATTTGAATTTGTATAAAACGAGAAAGAGAGAAAGACAAAATAAATTGGGCAGGAGAGTATTTTTATTGTATAATTGTAAGTGTATAGGACGAAAATATATGTATTTACATGTGTATATACAATTTTCTCTCGCTTTATATAAACAGAAATGCAATTTATACATTTCGCTTCTTTTGTATAAGCGAAAGAGGCGAGGGTGACGAGCGAGATCTGAAAGAGGGGAGAGAGGGGAACAAAAATATATGTATTTATACAATTTCCTCTGTTTTATACAAATAGAAACATATTTTATACACTTGTGTTTGTATAAAAGGAAGAGGAAGCGAGCGAGATATAGAGCGAGAGAGGAGAGTGGCGAGCGAGAGTTTGAGGGAGAGAGGTCACTGGCAAATAGTTTGCTACGGGATACAATTAAATCAAAAGGTGGTTATAACAATTAATTTGATTTATTAGTTTGCCATTATATACAATTTTCCATATATATATATACAAATGAAAATTTTGATTGAATTTAGCTAACATTTTATAATAAATTATTAAAATTCAAAATATTACACTTACTGTTTGAAAAGAATTACCTTTTTTACTTTGAAATTAATTTTGAATATATATTTTACTTGATTTAGATCAATATAGAGATTCTTTTAAGATGAACTTTTAAAAATTGACTAAATCCCATGAACAAATAATAATCAATATTTTCTCAAAAATAAATAAATAGATCTACTTTTAATATTCATGACCAAACTAGAGCTTAATATATGATGAAATATTTAGTCGGTGGGCAAAAAGTGGTTGGCAAATAGAAAATTAAGACTTTAATGAAATTATAGCCCATTTTCCGATGGTCATTAATTTCCTCAATTATAAGAGGTTGATATTATTCATCGTCTCTCTCTTCTTTCTTTTATTAGTTTTAAATAATAATAATTAATAATTAGACTTTCATATTAAAATAATTCAATTAGATGGTTTATGAAAAATGAAAGGAATTCATATTTTTTTCCTTTTTGTGAATGAATATAAAATCTTTGAACTCTACTATCAAACACAATAAATAAGAGATGCATGCATTCTCCTATATATTGTTGATATAAGAAAGAAAATTGAGGATTTGGAATTTATATATTCGTTCATGTTATGTATTTTGAGTTAATATATACAAATAAATTATTAAATTTATAATTTAATAATTAACATATTGTGTGATCTCTCAAAATTTTGAATCCAGATATGTCATTTTAGTAATAGAAATAAGTCGATAATATATGAGTAATTGATTTTTGGTAGTATGGCCCTAAGTACATAATGTCTGATATATCGACAACTATTTTACACTATTATAAAAGATCATAATAAAATGATAAATATTTAATCTACCAAGTATTACAAAATCTAACAAATTTTCAAGGTTCCTTTTAACCTTGTACTAGTGAAAAAGTAAAAAGACAAACATTCTAATTAAAGTACTTATTGTTTCTACCCAAAAAGAAAGAAAAAAAAAAGAAAAAAAACTACTTCATGTTACACGTGGCAACATCTCCTTCGTTTGTTATTTATCTCCTAAATTCTCTCTGACAATACCAAGGCAGTGGCATTCCTGCTAATAAACTCAAAACAAGTGTTATTTTCAAACCCAAAGTGTCAATTAAACATTGACAGAGGTGAACTAAGATTTGACCTTTTGAGTCCCCTAACGACGACGTATGATACATTAAATATTTCCTATTAAAGAGTCAATTAATAAGTATTATTTGAAGTAACTTCTTTACTTTAAATTTAAAGTTATAGTAGCTTTGTTTACTTTAATCCATATTTAGTAGTATTGATTCATTGTTGATTTCGTAATCATTGGTACAAAGTTGGTTGAAGTTGAAGCTAAAATAGTGAGTTCTAGAGTGGATTAAGCTATATTCAGATATGTATTATAGTTAAACATATTTTATTTTAAAAAAATACTAATATTTTTAAATAGATATAATTATTTCATTAATATTTCGACTAATAAGTAAATATAATTATTTCACGCTTTAATCAACAAAACATAAATACATAAAGCTTTCTGATCTTAAATATACTCATCTTAGTCTATGAATTAACTTTTAAAGTTCAATTGGACCCAAATCCATTTTCAAATTATGGTATTAAAATCATAATTTATCTTAGTATTTTATTTACCCACTTTTGAACCTTATACATAATACTTTCTTCAATTTCAAATTAATTAAATTATTCAAACATTTTTCATTTTTCAAATTACCTTAATTGTTCAATTTTCAATACTAATTTTAGAATACTATTTCAATTTTATTCTTTATTAGTAGTATTGAAATTCGTTATTAATTAATCTTTGGTTATTTTTATAATAAATTTGACAATAATTAATAAAAAAAATTATGCTTAATTTATATCTTATTTTTTTTTTAAAAAAGTGTAAAACATTTCAATAATTCAATTAATTTGAAATGAAGTTCATATTATTTATGCTCTAGTTATAGCATAGACATTTAAAAAATAAACATGATCTTAAACAATTTTCTCATGAGCAAATTTTTAATTCACTAGTAAATCACATAAGAAATGTAAACTGTGGTGGATTTCTCCTTTTGCTTCTTAGCATACGAGGTATTAGTGTCGTTTACAATTGTTGTTCCTTTCTAAACGAAAATTTCTTACATGTTACTCATTCGTCTATCACAAAAAAAATACTATTTTCCATATTCTCCATTCGAACTTAGATGTGTTAAGTATTGTCCCCAATGTTCATCCAAAATCAAACTCTCCGCGAGATTTATAATTACACTATTTATAATTTTTTTTTAAAATTCAATTCGATCTCTAATCTCCCTTACGAACTACCAAGAAAGTGTAGAAAATATATATATTTTTTCCCCACAACACACAATGAGACTTGAGAGTCCACATTCCAAACAACACGCTTTAATACATCCCTAACTTTCTTCTTCCTCTTTCTCTCATTGCCATTTACTGCCTTTTTTACTTCTCTCTCACTTCTCAAGGCTTTTCATTCTTCTCTCTTTCTTGTTTTCCACATCTCAACTTATATCAATACATTGTGTTTCTCACTAAAAACTCTGTTTTTTTTCATAAAAGAAAAAAACACCCCACTAGGCAGATATGGCTGATACAGCAAAATATACACCAATTAATGGTGGAAAAACTCTGATTACAGACCTGAAAACTCACTTCTCTTTTCTTAAAACCAAAAGAACTGTTACTTGTGCATATGGGTTCATGTTTGTTTTCATTCTTGTTACTTTTTTCTTGGCTTTTAGTCCTTCACCAAACTCTTCTTCTCCTTGGTTCTCTAATATCTTCTCTTTAAGCAGCAGTAGTAGTAGTGGAAGTACTTTTTCTGATGAATCTTCTAGATCTCACTTCTCTTCAGTTTACTCTTACTTTTTCCCCAATTCCTCACAGCAACTTCAAAATTTTGCTAGCCCCAGATCCCAAAACTCCAATTTTGAGCCTCTGAACAATGATTCACATGATAAAGTTCAAGTCTTGGAAACCCCCTTGAAGCCTTCTGTGAATGTGTCAGCAGTAGCACCAGTATCTTCATCTGGGTTGAATCAAGAATCATCAAGTGTGAAGGATAAGTCTAAAAGTAAGGATTTTGATGATAAAAATGGAGTCTTGGAGAACCCCTTGAAGTCATCTGTGAATGTGTCAACAGTAGGATCAATGTCTCCATCTGGGTTGGATCAAGAATCATCAAGTGTGAAGAATCAGTCAAAAAGTAAGGATTTTGATGATAAAAATGGAGTCTTGAAAAGCCCCTCAAAGCCTACTGTGAATGTGTCAGCAGCACCACCAAAATCCTCTTCTGGGTTGAATCAAGAATCATCAAGGGTAAATAATCAGCCTAAAAGTAAAGATTTTGGTGATAAAGTTGGAAACTTGAAGGCAAATCAGAGTAAAAATCCATTGGAAAAGTCACCAGCAAGTGTGAATCAGACAGCAAAATCTGGCACTGGGAGTAAAGAAAAGGAAATTGCAGAAAAGGGAGTGAAGGGTAATTTCACTTCATCATTTGTGAAAAGCCAGAGTGATGGTACAAATTTAGATGTGTCTGCAAAGAAGAAGAAGGATGAAGATTTGGTTAAGTCTTTGTTGAGTTGTGATTTCTTTGATGGGAATTGGGTGAAAGATGAGTCTTATCCTTTGTATAAACCTGGTTCTTGTTCTTTGATTGATGAACAATTTAACTGTTTTCTCAATGGTAGACCTGATAATAATCATATGAAGATGAAATGGAAGCCCAATGCTTGTACTCTTCCAAGGTAATATTTAGCTATTTATGCTCAACTTATTCTAATCGTAAGTTTATCTGATCTATGAGCTTATATGATCCCATAACTTGTTCGGGACTGAGGTGTAGTTGTTGTTTTTCTGTGAAGTTCGAATTGGCACGAGTTTGAGTTTAAATGAAGCAATGATGATTCGTATAGCTGATCCCAACGTGTAAGGACTGAGGCGTAGTAGGTGTTGTTTTGAGGTCCTAATTAGGCCGACTTCAACTTGTTTGCGACTGAATATATTGTTGTTGTTGATGAGTTCATATGCTTCTTGAGTTTTCAGTCACTCAAGAAAATCCATTGCTTGTGGAATATGGCATTTTTCATTTTTATTCATTATCTGTGAGATTTGATCTAGTTCTTTAATTAAACCATGATTACTTCCTCTCAAAGTTGATCTTTTTCATCGATTACGTTGTTAATTAATCTTATAACAGGCTATTTGTACTTGTTTTGCTTCTTTGAGATCAAATCAATTTATGTATTCTTGAAGTTTTCTAACAATTGATTTTTGGAACTTGTTGACAGATTGAATGGAACTCATATGCTGGAATTATTGAGAGGAAAGCGATTAGTATTTGTCGGTGATTCGCTCAATAGGAACATGTGGGAATCCCTTGTTTGCATTCTTAGAAACTCTGTTAAAGATCAGAAAAAAGTTTATGAAGAATCTGGCAGACAACATTTTAGGACTGAGGCTTCATATTCATTTCTATTTGAGGTAAAGATACCGTACCCGTGTCGGAGACATTTTTTAAGAGTCCGAGCAACATAGCTACTATTAGACTTCGTAATCGTTATATGTTCATAATCTAATGACGTGTTTAAATTTTTCGATAATTCAGGAGTATAATTTTAGAGTGGAGTTTTTTGTATCTCCATTCTTGGTTCAAGAATGGGAATATTCAGATAAAAAAGGAGTGAAGAAGGAAACACTTCGACTTGATTTAATCGGACAGTCTGCTGATAAATATAAAAATGCTGATATCTTAATCTTCAACACCGGCCACTGGTGGACACACGAGAAAACTTCATTGGGGTAAGATTTATTGTTTTTTGTTTATTCAATCAATATGTATAATCTATAGTTGTTTATGCTTAAAGAATATAATTTTACATCAAACAATGCTGCATTTTTCAGGAAGGACTATTATCAAGAAGGAAGTCATGTGTACAATGAATTAGATGTTCTTGAGGCATTTCGAAAAGCTCTAACGACATGGGGAAGATGGGTTGATTCCCATGTAAATCCTAAGAAAACATTTGTACTCTTCAGAGGTTATTCTGCATCTCACTTTAGGTAAACCCCAGTTTACATTTACTTGTCGATAACTCAAGTTCTCTTCTCTATAGTAGTGTTGTTATTCATCGACGTTTGGTTTGCACCTATGGTTACTGAACTTTATTCACTATAACAGTATAGTCACAAAACTATCTTATGTTGCGTTAAAGTACGTGTTAATTGCTCAAACAATGACTAGAAGGTTAAATTCCCGATGTCGGGTAGTTCTTTTAATATTATTTTTGAGCCAGAAATTTAACCTATGGGTCATTTGTCTCATTTGAGCAATCCACACCTAGTTCAGTTACTTTAATGTGATAAAAATTAGTTCTGTGATTCTACCGTTACCGCGGATAAAATTAAACGACCATTCATGAAATTAACTTGTTCATCCATAACCTATTTATTTTATTGCCCTATGTTGCTCGTCCTCTACAAAATGTTGTTGTTGCATCTGTGTCAGATCCTTGAACAATGCACTACTACATTGGAGGCACTTGACAACATTTTTAAAGAGTTCGAGCAATATAACTTTTGCCTATTAATATTAATACTATATCATTACAACAACATAATACCTAGTGTTATCCCACAAGCGGGATTTGGTGAGGGTAGGATGTACGCAAATCTTACCCTTACCTTTGTGAGATAGACACGTTGTTTTCCGATTGTTTTGCTTAAACTATCTATTTCTTTTTTCACAGCGGCGGACAATGGAATTCAGGTGGAGCTTGTGACCATGAAACAGAACCAATCAAGAACACAACATATCTAACTCCATATCCATCAAAGATGAATGTATTAGAAAGAGTTCTAAAAGGGATGAAAACTCAAGTCTCTTATCTCAACATCACAAGAATGACCGATTTTCGAAAAGATGGTCATCCATCAGTATATAGGAAACAAAAATTTACAATTGAAGAGAAGAAATCACCATTGTTGTTTCAAGATTGCAGTCATTGGTGTCTCCCTGGTGTACCTGATGCTTGGAATGAGTTGCTATACGCCAAGATTTTAGTAAATCAACATAAAAAACAACAAGACTACAACAAGTCGTAGAGGGTCGGATCCATTATTCATCGAGTGTCACACTAGTAAGCCTCATTGACCCTCAGGAATTTCTCGATTATATATACAAGAATATCGAAGAGTATGTTTATAGACTATATACGCGAGAGTTGAAAAGCTACACTCATTCTTTTCGTGAAGGGGGAGCCTTAAAGCAACAATAATTTTGTCTTCATGTAATCTTATACGTTACTGGTTCGAGCTGTGGAATGAATTACTGATACTTATGTCAGGGTAGACTGCTTATATCACATCATGTAAATTATATTCTTAAATTATTTATTTTGAATAATTTAATGAATCATACGATTAATTATGTTTGGGATCAGGGGCATTGTATACTTTTTTTTTTAATACCAAATTGTTGTTTGTGACATAGCATTTGTTCTTAATTTTTGTGCTTAATTAAGGGATTTAATTAAAAGTTCCATGTTACACATGACATCTCTGCTTGACAATGAAAATTAGTTGTTTGATTAGAGAGCTTGTCGTGTTAGACTGTTTAGGAAAAAGATAGTTAAAGTAAATCTTAAATATTTTAATCATGTTTATTTTTTCTAGTTCACATGGGATGTTTTTTCTACAAGTGTTCTAGTTATAAAAAAATAAATTAATAATTACATTTAGTATAATTTAACCAGTTATTGTAGTATTTTACTTTATATGAGCATCTTATTTTCCAAGGTTAACATATTAAATTCACTGTAAAAGTTAAGTTAACCAAATCTAATAGCTTAATCATAAAGACTTCTAATTAATTACTATTTCCTCCGTTTCAATTTATATGGCGTCCTTATTAAAATAAATGTTCGACATATTTGTCATTTCATAAAATCAACGCATAAATGATACTATTCTTCCTATTTTATCATGTGAGTTATTAGCCTTAAAAATATATATTTGACCAACATAGAAAAACTAAATAAATAATTCATGTCCATTGGTAAAACTAATTAATCAAAGTAAATTAATTCATTGTCATTAATTGAAAATTCGGCTTTAAAACATTAAAAATGTATAGAATAGTAAACTTACTTAGTTTTTTTAATTCACGTGGAGTCTAAAATGATAGACATATAAATAAGAACAGAGAAAGTGTGTTTTGTTAGATTTAGTTTTTCGTATGTAACTTGAACATTGTAGAATAATAACATGGGAAAAGGGTTAAAAATACCCCTCGACTTTGTTTTATTAGTTGAATATGTCCTCGCCGTTAAAATGAAGTTATTTTTACCCCTGCCGTCTACAAACTTGTCACATATACCTTTCAACTCGATTTACTTAAATTAACCAATTTAAACCCGACCCGACCCACTTATCACTTGACCCAATTGAAGGGTATATGTGACAAGTTTTTTGACGGCAAGATAAAAATAACTTCATTTTAACGGCGAGGACATATTCAACTAATAAAATAAAGTCGAGAAATATTTTTAACTCTTTTCCTTAATAACATGTAAAAACATAGATTTTTCAGTGTTTCAAAACTATTTTGAGTACACCTTTTCGGGGAAGGAAAAAAAATGACATTATATATGGAACATATTTAAATAAATATGAGCAAATCCTACTACTTTTGAAAAAACAATCCTATTTTGGATGGATTTTTTTTAAAAAATGTCTCATACAAATTAGTACTACAATATGTGTTTTGGACTATATTTATGGTATATAGCTATTTATGGGTTGTCTTCAACTATTTTAGAAAAAGTCGATCAATTGTCCAATATGAATTGATCACTTCATAGGGGACCATACAATTTAATGCAGTTAATGGTTCATGAATTTATCTTAGATTACGTATCAATTTTGGAGTAAAATTGTGGCATTCAATGCACGGATGATTTATTTTGATATCATTATTGAGCTCTCATGTAAATTTATCATATTCCTTATAAAACTCTTTACTTCCTTCTCTCGTTTTGATATGAGATTCACCTAAATTATAATATGCATCTTTATTTGAAAGTTTATTAGCTTAGGTCCGTCCTTCGTTATGAGTGTTGCATACACCCTTCTTAGGTACTTTGTATGATTGCTGAGTTTTTATCCCACGATCGTACTAAGGGAGTATCAGACTCTAATATCATATTTATCACGAAACTCAAGTTCATGACACATATTATGTGCTTTAGTCAACATATTCCAAGAATGTATCGTATAAACTTGTACTTTACCTTGTAAAAATATTTACTTTTCTCTTGCATCTCAAAGATTCGCCTAAGATGTAAAATACTTCTCTATGCCCCCCTTTATTAGGAATTAATACATGATGATTCTCAACGCATTTCATTGACCAATACACCACACCTCGATTTGTGACATGAAAGAACTAGTTATGTAGGAATCTTCAGCCTTCATGTAAGAACTTGAAATCAACCAAAGATCATGAAACAAACAAAGATTGAAGGCATAGTATTCTGCAATAATCTTAGTATTCAATAATGCAAGATAACAGAAAGCTTCTAAAAACAAAGAAAAAATGAATGTAGTTCACATCTCGGATTAAATTTATTCAGTTAAAAGTCCACAAGCTTAACATGAGTTGAGCTTAAATGAAACAGTCAAAGATTAATATAGCCGAACCCGACTTATTTGGGACTGATTGATGCATTGTTGTTGTAAAGTCCAAAAAGCTCTTAAGTTCTATACTGTTGCTCGGACTCCAAAATTAACAGCAGTATCTCTATATCGGATAAATGCACTATTTTGAAGGATCCGATACACGTGTGATGGCATTTTTGAAGAGTCACAAACAACATACACTATGGGATGCAGAACAGCATAGAAGAATTCTTCAATTATTGGAAAAAAGGAGTGTCAAGAGATGAGATAATTTCTGCAATCTCTACGAGTACAATCTAGCACTGAATGCAGCCACAATGATACAAGGCACACAATGCACCACCATTTCAATGCTCACAGAAATACCAAATCAAGTAAGCCACAGGAATGAATTATATGGATAAATTTCAATTTATTGAGGACATCAAAAGCAGGTATACCAACAAAACTACCATTTGCATGGTTATTTACAGAGGTAAAAGACAAATTCGCACGATTATTTAAACAACTTTTTTTCCTCTTTTCATATGTCTTGTAGCTGGAAAGGTTGGACCTGTCGGATAACGAAACTAATGGTAGAAGACTAAGCAGTAAACTGGAAAAGGTATCATGAAACTCAAGGAAAAGAGTACATTTCCTACCGATACGCCTAAAGAAACCCAGAAATATCAATGACATACGGGGAATGGGGGGGAGGGGTGTGCTTTGGAGGCCGAACATGATAAGAAGAACGCAAATCAGTTTAACCTTCTCCTCCTAGGTGCACGTGAATCTCCACTATCCACATCTGAAATTCTGGAAGCATCGTTTCTTCTTCTGGAAGATGATGTAGAAAGGGACACCCTAGAATCTATTTCAGCAGCAGTATCCACTGTTTGACTCTCTGAGTGTATAACAGCAGCAATACTCGAAACAGAATCTCTATCTTCAACTGGTAGAGGCTGCTCCTGATTTCTCTCCACAGTGTTACTACGGAAGTATGGCTCAACCAGCCTTCCACTAGAACCAAAGGCAGAAGCAAGATTGGCATAATTAGCAGCTCGATGTGAATTTGATCTACGGAGTAAAAGAGAGGAAAGACGACGGGTTTCCCACACATCAGAGTTAGTTGGACTGGTCTGTGTCAAGTCAACCACGTCATCAGAAGGCAGAACAGGATTCTGTTCTCTGCGTCCCCTGGAAGTAAGAATACGGTTGAGCAGTGAGCTGCTTCGCTCAGGTAATTCATGAGAACCTTCAGAATTCTGCTGTTGTAGCTGAGACAAATCAAATCTACTGCCAAGACGGCGAATCATTTCTTCCATTGGAATGGTGAATGCTGTTCTTTGTATAGTCTGCCTCCAGCTCTCGACACGCCTTGCTTGAGGCCTATGAGGAATTTTCAGAGTTGAATCCTCTTCAGGCTCCCGCACATTAGTTCCACGACCATAAATTGGGATTACATTCTTCATAGTCACTTCCCCTTTACAAACAGGGCATTCCTTTGCATCTGAATGGAGATGTAACCACCGATAAAGACATGGCCAACAAAACAAGTGACCACAACAAGTCACAACAGGTTCTTTCGACAAGTCCAGACATATATTGCAATCAAAGAAGCTTCCCCCCTCCTCACTATTAACCTTTTCACTGTCTTCTTTTTTCCCAGAATCTCATCATGTGAATACCCGTTATTGTTCTCGCATGTATTTTCCACCTCTGAGGGTCTCTCCTCAGCAACAACATCATCTGTTTGTGATTCACTCCTACCAATGAACTCCATCGCAATACTTCTAGCTTCTGCAGGAACAGTAATGTTTCTCAAAGCTGACCGCCATCTACTCCTCCTTTGCCTAACAACTTCCCTAAATCGATAACCATCTAACAAATCCTCTAAATTCATATCCTCAATGGGAAATGTTGCAGGAACAGACTCAGAATCATCAGTAGGACTTTCAACAGGTCCCAAATTCAGATCAAGATTCATCGTATTCGGTGTACTATCCCCCATGGCAATTCAACTTCAACCAACAACAAAAATAAAGAACTACAACAAGCTCCAATTTCCAAGCTAAACGAGGTAAAAGACTCGAGCTTTCCCACTATACCAAATGAAAAAAGAAAACAAGATTTCCCTTTCAAATCAATTCAAATGAAAAACCCCAACCTTCTACTACTATTCCACTCAGAAAAATCAAACCCCAAATTCAAGCAGCTGAAATTTGAGCAGAAACCCTAACATTTCTCAGGTCAGAACAAAATCAATTAAAACCCCCATATAATTACCATAGCCAACAACAAAAACCTAAACCAACAATTCCAAGAAAGGTGTAATCTTTTCTGGTTAAATCACATTAATAACAAAAACCCAACAATTAAACACAAGAAAATCGAAAAGGGTCACTAAGATTGTGAGCCTGGATGAGAATAAAGTTCTACAATCAGCTGAAAACCCACAATTTAGAACCCGTTTTTCTAAAATTAAAATCAAATTAAATTTTAGGGTTTTTTGTTCAAGAAAGTAAAACAAAAAGATATATATAGAGAGAATGAGACCTTGAGCAGCAAGATTGAATTTTGATGAAAGAAATGAGGTATAATTGCTATGAAATTAGCAAAAATTTCAGTTGATTTGCCATGTCTGAGTGAATTAGGGATCTGGTCCACTAGTATAGAGAAAGAGAGATTTTGGTGTCTAATTCGGGTTAAATTCCGACCCGAAAAAATTGAGAGAACAGCTCAGATACAGAAGAAGGTGAAAGGGGTGGGGTGTGGGTGTGGGTGGGGTTATTGTCTAGGCACACGTAAGCAAATTTTGGGTAATTTTCTTACATCCCAAAATTTGGTGTGTGTCCAAATTCATGCCATGTCATCATCCACGTAGGCAAGTGGGTCCCACTTTTCGATTTTTTTCCTAATTTCCAATCAGTGTCTGGTACTCGTGTTGGAGTTTGATCGGGTAGCGTTCTCTATCAAAGTTTTTTATTTTTTCTTCATATATGGGGTTTGAAGAAATTTTCTAATTGCAAAAGATTAAGAAAAGGGAATTGAACGTTCGAATAAGGTTTTACGGGTAATAGTAGAGGAGAAACTCAACTTATATAAGGTATATTAGTGGTCTGAGAGTTATCGAGGAAAATTGTATAGGTTTGATTCAAAATAGATACTATTATACACCGTTAAATGTATATTTTGAAATTGTTTTAGTATAATGACAATTATCAGAGTCGATAATTTTGATAAAATAAGTATGATTGTATGAAAATGATAGAGTATTGATGTGCGCTCGACTTACTATCTTTATCAGTCTATAGACCATATTGTAACTACCTTTATCGATCTATAGATCAATTTTATAACTATCTTAATCGATTGACAAATTAATTTTGTAATTATTTTTACCTTTAACATAAATATAGAAGAAAAATTTTGGGCTTTAATAATCATAAATTTTCAAAATTATGTGAATAAGGCACCGTGAATTTTCAAACACATAAATTCTCAAATTGAAAATGTGTCTTTTGAATTTTAGTTTGAGGAAAATGTATTAGATATGTGGATAAAATTTCACATTACTAATTGTAAAAAAAGATAAAGACTTTTTGGAAAAAATATGTATGCAATTTTAGCTTAAAATGAATAATATTATACTATATTAAATGTATTTTAAGATTATTTTAACCCAACAATAAAAACTCTCTTATTGTGCAAAAGTTTCTTAGGCCCACCATAACTAGGAAAACTCTAGATGCATGTGAAGCTGCTAAGCTCCCAAGTCCCAATTATTGGGCTTCAGATCAGTGGAACGTTGTGTCAGTGACGAAGTTAGAATTTTTAATAAAATAATTCAAAATTTATAAAAATAGGCATATAAAATAGTTGAAAGTCGTTCAATAACTATATATATATATATTTAAAAGATTATTTCAACCATATATACATAAGATATTTTTTCACCGAAAAGAGTTCGAATAAACCCCTTTAGTACAAGATGGCTCCGCCCCTATATGGTGTAATTGAAATTATCGGTTCAATCGAATTCAATATTTTCAATATAATGTATATGAGATTTTAATTAAATGCATGATTTCAAAAGAATGTATTCATCAACATAATATAGTCGATCTAGTTGAAGAAAGTATAATCAAATAAAATATCGTTTTGATTTCAAATAATGGTGAAAGAAAATGTAATTATTGATAGAATTCAGCCAAACACAATATTTTCAATACTACGTCTAAAATATATATGTGAAAGATGACAAAAAATTCAACAGATACGGATCTTGAAATTTATATAATTCTAAAATTGTATTAAGTCTAGTGACACATAATTTTGCTTAAGAAATAATAATAAATAAGAAAAGAACAGTACGTCTCACACCTCACACATGGACGAATACATGAAAGTGATAATTATTGTAATTTGACTCAATCAAATCCAATATTTTCGATACGATTATTTAAATATATGTATAAAAAAATTATTACTGAAATTCCTATATACATAAGATTTCAAACACATTATTTCAAAAGTATAATAGATACATAAAGTTCAAACACATCAAATAGAAATCACACACAGCCACAACCCTCAAATAATTATTAATAATGTTACATAAAATGATTAATCTAAACAAATACTAAAACTTCTTTTAATTGACTCTCTTACAATCTAATCTAATTTCTCCATTAGTCCCTGTTAATGGACTAATATTCCCCATATTAATCATTGACTCCACAAAGCTCTGAAAAAAGACATTTTGGTCCCTGCTAAATATCTTTATAATATTGGCAATTTCTGATGCACTATTTTTTGAAAATAATTTTTGATCCGACTCCAAAAGTCCTTTTTTATTTTGCAAATTAACAAAATAATTGTTATCAAATTTATTTGGAGTTGTTAGATCAAGATTAGCCAAAGCAGCGTTACTTCCTTTTTTTGGACATATTTTCATTAATTTGGCTAAATAATTAGTGTTTAATGTTGGATCAGGCTTTCCAGTACCATTAAAATTGTAAAGCCTCTCTCTAAATAAACGACATTGGGCACGTCCAAATGTGTGAGCACCTAATGTCAAAATAAAAATAAAAATTAGCGACGATCGACATAATATTTAACGATGTATTCATGAAAAATGTTGTTAAGATTAATATATTTAACGATAAATTACATAGCCAATTCTTGACTCTCTTATATATATATATATATATATATATATATATATATATATATATATATATATATAAATAATAATTATAAAGTACACATTTTGAATAGTCAATCCAAATTGTTAATGATTAAGATGATGTGAGAGTATTTATTAATATGATATAGTTAATTTTTATGTCAAATATTTGATTTGTGATTGAAAAATATTTATTGAAAAAATTACATATTATAAATTAATAATGATAGTTATATGTTAATCGTTGGATCAAATAATATAAATTTACTAATTAATTAAGATAATAGTTAGGACGATAACTTCTATCATAAGATAGAAAAGTCTTCCAACCTTTTAATAGAATTTTTTTTCTAATATTTATGATAATCAATCAATAAAAAATGACTATTGTTATAATAAAAATATCATAATTATTTGATTTAACTTATATACATGGATAGTTACACAATTTTTTATATATATAATATTGTAATAAGCTACTTTATTTTTATACTATATTTTCAGTTTTTATATATATATTTATTAATAATTATTTTTTAGATGATCTGATATATACCTGATAATGTAACTAGATCAATAATTGTAAGGCCAACAGCTGAAAACTTTGTAGTAATTTTATTTATGTCTTCAAGAGGAGAAGGAATAGAAATATTAGCTCCTCCTTGATTTGCTCTTCTACTATCTCTTCTCCCTAATAACACATTCCATGAAGGACCACCTGCCTGCACCCCATTAAAATAATCAAAAAGTATATATAATTTATTCGGATCGTAAATTCGAAATTCTAATTTTATCTCTATTTCTTAAACAAATATTTTATCAGTACATATTAAAGTAGTCCTGTGTCACCAAAAGATCAATAATGTATCAATAGAAGTGAATAATATTACATACCAGAGAAACAGATGATTCAGCAGCAAGAGCGAGAATATCAGCACACGAGACAACACCAGGGCAACAATTCTCAACAGCAATCTTAATGTTGTCAACAACATTGAAACCCCTTAAGGAATTAGCATTTGGAGCTGCATCTTTTTCACTTACTATCTTTGTTTTCGCATTATTATCCAACAATATTGATGCATCACATCCCTAATCATTCACCAGAAAAATAAAATAAATTAACATCCTTAAATTAACGTTGTGAGTTTGAAATTTAAATTTTAAACATACGTTGTGAGTTCTAAATTGATCCAAGAAATAGAAATTCGATAATAAAATGTTGACAACATTTACGTACATTAACAAAGCAATCATGAAAATGAATTCGAAGAAGACTAGCACCAATACGTGCATCAGATTGCAAAGCTTCTTGAATAACACATCGAACAATATCCGAAACATTTGGACAATTATTCTCATAAAAATTGGAACTCAACTGAGCATTTGATTGGGAAAAAATGCTCAAAACTATGAGCAAAATGCATATTATTACTGAGAAATTAAAAGAATAATTATAAAAAGGAGACATTTTAATTGTTTTGGCCAAGAAAGCTATTAAGCTATAGAGTCTATCTTTTGCTTATATATAGCCTCAATATATAGGGAAAGTATTTAGCTATACTGTTATTTAAAGACTTTTATATTCCGAGTCTTTGAATGTCACGCTCTGAACTGGACAATAAAACTCTGAATAAAGAATATTTAAATTTATACGCGAGAAAGGGTGTTGATGGGAAGTGTTCCACATCAAGCCTTGTTAACAATCTTCTTTCCTTTTGAGTTAGTTTTTGAGGCGTGCTTTCGACTCAAAATCTAATTTGCTTCTCACATCTCATGAAATTTATTTTTTATTTCTTGATAAAAATAAATCATAACTCGAATTTGACACCCTTAAACAATAGCAATAGCAATAGCAATAGCAAAAAGCCTAAGCTATTACACACAATTTTTTTACTTCATAAATCATGTAAAAGATAACACTTAATTATTAATCATCACATAATTATTCATTCATTATTTATTATTTTGGTACTCTCTTTCTCCGAATTTACGTAATATATTTTCTTTTTTTGTTTGTCTCAAAAGTGTTTAACTTTAAACTCATCCTTTATCCTTATGAAATAGTAGTATATAGTCGTTCAGATTCATTGATCATTATAGTCTTGATAACAGTGAATCATATGATCCTAGGGGTTGTTATTGTCCGAAAAATTATAATTTCTGAACTAACTTAATTTTGAAATACTTCACTTTATCGCGTACCAATTGAATTTTGGTATTTAGAGGAAAATATTGCCTTTATTGACAACTTCAGAAGTCATAATCAAAAAAGGAAATTGGTGATGTTAGGATATTTTTACTTTTCTATATATATGAGTACAGTATTTCTCGTGATATTAGAAGTAAATACTATTCCTACAATATTTGTTGTTTGTTAATTTAATAATGCAAGAAAACAAATGTACTAGCAATATTTAGCATTATCATAATTATTCTAACATTTAGTAAAATCTTAACAACTTCTTCTAATTTTTATTTATTTTTTTTTGAAAAAATTATACTTAACCATCATTTTTTAATTAGTCACAAAATTTTAGCATAAAGTATTGAAGAAGATTCTCCATAATTAAAGGGAAATCAAAGTGTGGACCTTCTTGGTTCCTTTTCAAGACACAAAATTGCATTTAGTGATTCTAACACGGAAAATATTACTATTATTATTATTCCTTTTTCGTTTTAATTTATTTATCTAATTTTAATTTAACATAAAAGTTAAAAAAGTAATAAAAAATGTTTGAATCTCGTGCTCTTAAACTAAATTAAAGATATATAAAAATGTATCAGAAAATCTTTTAAAAGTATTATGTGAAAAATTGAGATTGAAAATCTTTCTATTTGGAATAACCAGACAAATAAATTGAAATAGGTATTATTCAACAGAACTCAGTAAATCTGGTTCAAACTCTATATTTGTCTTAATAAATTTACTAAATCCTTTATTTTAAAAGAACTATAAAATTCTAAACCTGTAAATTAAACTTTAAATTCTTGCTCTGCCTGTAATTTACGGGTTCGAATCTAAAACATCTTGATCGATTATTACTATTATTACATAGTTGGATTGTACATAACTAAAATTAAGATTAAGTTAAACTTATGGATTTGAGGTTCACGCTTTTAATTACCCTATTTGACTAATTGTTTGATTATCCAAAGATTACGAATTTATGAGCTTTGTATTTACTCTTCTAACAATGAATGAACGAATTTCATTTTTTTAAAAGGGTTAATTACTTTTAGAAGTTAGTATCAAAGTTTTTAAAAAAATAAATAAATCATGGTAATTAGTATCTGTGACTTTGTATACAAACATTTTAAATTGGAAAAATTAAATAAATTAATACATTTTAAAAATAATTATTGATTTTAGCGATACTTTTTGTTTATTATCATTTATAGCAATACTGTGATCAACCTGTTATATGTATTAAAAGTGAATAATTTATGCAATATATTTGAATTATAATTGTTTTTGAAATATATTGTGTTTGTTTGGTAAAAAATGGTTACATTGTATTATAAGTGTATTAAAATGTGTGATAAATGTATTATCCATCATTAAAACTTGTATTATATGTGAATAATAAATTGTTCTTTGTAATATGTATTAAACTTGTATTATAAATGAATTAAAAGTGATTAAGTGAAAAAAAATATTATTGCTATAAATAGTAATTTTTTTAATTATAGCACATTTACGTAAGTTTCCCTTTTAAATTTATTCTTGCTTAATAATCCAATATATAAAGTTGAGAAGCCTATGTAGAATTTTTATCCTATAATTAGCTTGCTAATTACTAGACCGTTCATCATATGACGTAATTTGAATTGATACGATTTTAAAAAATATTTTTTGAAAGTTAACAAGACGACACAAGCTAAGGTTGATTGAAACTAGTTAATTGAAATAATTACCCAATCTAAACATTTAACTTTTAAAATGAACCTAGAAAAGTTCATTACAGTTTACGCGCTAATTAGAAGAAGATGAATTAGTGACATAAGTGATTTAACTTTATCGGAACGAATCATAACATACTCTTTACACAATAAATTTACTTTAAAAGTTAACTTAGTCACTCGATCAATGATCAGAATGTATATATTCTACAAAGGCAAGGGCCAATATATATCTTAATAACACCTTTTGTCTAAAGATTCGAAGAAGTTTGGATATCCAAAATTCAGATACACTAAAAATAACAAACTTTTACTCAATTATAAAACTTAACAACATTTTGATTTGAAAACATAGTTGAATATTATGTATTCACGTGTATAATAATAGTGCAATACATTATATACAACACGCGCATATAATATCTTTGTGATAACGAAATACATTGTATTTGTACATATAATAATAAAAGTATTATATATGTGCGTATATAATATCTTTGCTTAATTGTATCCTCTATAAAATCTAACCTATTCCTTCTACTTTTATATATATACTATACACATGCGCTCGTGCTAGCATGGGTCCAATATCTGTTATTTTTGAAATACATGAATTAGTATATTTTAATAAATAATTATTGATTTTAGTGATATTTTTTATTTATTACCATTTATAGCAATATTATGTTAAATCTGAAATATGTATTAAAAGTGAAGTATGTATGCAATATATATGAATTATAATTATTTTTTGAAATATATTATGTTTGTTTGGTAAAAATTTAACACATTATATTATAAATGTATTAAAATGTGTGATAAATGTATTATACCAACAGGCCAAACAACTAATTATGTAATATTGACAATTATATATTAGCAGTCTATATATATATATATATATATATAAAATTACAAAATTTTGAAACTACCGAATAAATATATGATAAATACCTATTATATTCAATTGAGTTTCTTTGTGTTTTCCTCTCTAAACACGTGAATTTTGCTTCAATCCATAATTAGGGCTTAAAATTATAAAATTTAATAAAGTGCGTTTCGAAATTAGATGCATAATACAACAAGGTCTTTTATTTTTCTTTCCTTAAATATCTAACTTTTATCATTATATATCAAATTTTATATTTGTGACAAGATTCTAACAATTTGCTATGTACGTGTGCCACTTGAAATTGTAAGCTTTTAACTTTTTTTTTTAGTTTCAATTGCAGAGTCAGGATTGTGAATAAAATATTGAATTTAGTCGAACTCGTATTTGTTTGATGTTTTGATACCAGTAGATTCTTATTTTTTTTTTTGCAATTCGAATGTTTCAACTTTGTCATAATAATAATGGACTAAAACTCTTACGTAAAATATGAGAATTCGCTAGAAGGAATCAAAGACCTAATCATCAAAATAATTATTAGCAATATGTGATCATCACTTTAAAGTGTACGGTTGTCTGTAGTGTGTTTGAGGGACGGAGCTAGGTAGGTTTTGACAGAAAATTATACGGTTTATGCATGGTTAAATTTATTACATGTTGAACCCTTTTGAATTCTTCGTGTGTTTACTTCTATGTTTTGAACTTGATAATAGTGAAAAATCCTGGATTGTGTTGTATATCTAGAGAATAGAATACATGTATGTACACGCCCTATGTGTGGTTTCATAGAAACTCAATAACTTTTGCGTATATGAAAGTATCCACTATCTATCTGGAAATATTTGAACGAGAACGAACTTATTATTATTGTATATTAACTTGAGATCGATGTTGGAATCCATAAACTTCAAATTGTTGATTCGCCTCTGATGCTTGTGTATACCTGTTTTCTATATACAAGTTGCTAAGTGATAGTTATACTTGTAGATTTGTTTGTGATTGCTCTTGAATTAGCCCCTTATACTCATTGTGCTCTTCTGTATCTTGTTGTGGCAGGGTAAAAAGACATCAATCTTGCATTTTTTCGACTTTGATCCTAGCTCATTGCTGCCACAATCTTATTGTTTCGAGTTCTGTTCTGCAGGGAAGTTGATTGGCAATGAATATGGATTGCGATTCTACTATGTCCAGTCCAAGAAACAACTTGAGCAATGGAATTGACAAGCAGTACCTTGCTTCTCCTATTAAGAATTCGGTGGACAAGTATCAACTTATTCCAGAATTTCTAAAGGTGAGAGGATTGGTGAAGCAACACCTAGCCTCGTTCAATTACTTGGTTAAGACGGATATAAAGAAGATTGTACGTGCAAATCATGAGATAAGATCAACACGGGATCCTAATATCTATCTTAGGTACAGAGATGTCCGTATTGGTGAACCATCGATGACTTATGATGGTGTAAGGGAGAAACTAAGTCCACAGAAATGTCGACTAGCTGACCTAACTTATGCAGCTCCAATTTTTGTCACAATAGATTACACAATGACAAGGAACGGGCAGATATCAATGTCAACGCAGAAAGATGTTGTCATTGGACGAATGCCTATTATGCTAAGAAGTTGTTT
Source organism: Solanum lycopersicoides (assembly GCA_022817965.1). Taxonomy (NCBI): domain Eukaryota; kingdom Viridiplantae; phylum Streptophyta; class Magnoliopsida; order Solanales; family Solanaceae; genus Solanum; species Solanum lycopersicoides. The sequence goes on from CM040627.1 coordinate 93,121,190, forward strand.
GTGTGTGCTATATGAGAAAGATGAAGAACAACTAGCAAAACTTGGAGAATGCCCACTGGATCCGGGAGGATATTTTGTTGTCAATGGCAGAGAGAAGGTGATTTTAATTCAAGAGCAGCTCTCGAAGAACAGGATAATCATCGATACAGATAGAAAAGGTTGTGTACAAGCATCTGTTATCTGCAGCACAGAAAAAACAAAGAGCAAAACAATTATAAAAATGGAGAAAGAAAAGGTATACTTAGAGTTGAATATGTTCAAAACCAAGGTCCCCATAATGGTTGTCATGAAGGCCATGGGAATAGGAAAGCGATCAAGAGGTTGTGCAAATGATAGGAAGAGATCCTCGGTATAGTGCTTTGCTTTTGCCATCAATCGAGGAGTGTGCAGATCTCGAGTTGTATACACAACATCAAGCACTGGAGTTCCTCGAGACTGACAAGATGCTTAAAATGCCTTCATATTCTACTGGTCCAGTTGAGAAGGGAGCCCGAGCTTTGAGTATTCTTCGTGACATGTTTCTTGCACATGTTCCAGTCAATCAACATAATTTCCGCAAAAAATGCATATATGTTGCAGTAATGATGAGGCGCATGATGGAAGCAATCTTGAACAAGGATGCAATGGATGACAAGGACTATGTGGGGAACAAAAGATTGGAGCTCTCTGGTCAGCTACTCTCTCTCCTTTTTGAAGATTTGTTCAAGACGATGAATGATGAAGTTAGGAGGACATTTGATGCTAGCTCCAAACCTTACGACATGTTATATCATGTAAAGAAAAGCAACAGAATTACTGTTGAATTGCAGAGAGCCCTATCTACGGGCAACTGGGATATTAAACGATTTAGGATGCACAGGAAAGGCATGACTGAGGTTCTTGCTAGGCTATCATACATCGGAACGTTGGGCTACATGACGAAGATCAAACCACAATTCGAGAAGTCTAGAAAAGTTAGTGGTCCTAGAGCACTGCAACCTAGCCAGTTTGGCATGATCTGCCCTTGTGATACTCCAGAAGGTGAAGCTTGTGGATTGGTGAAAAATCTGGCCTTGATGACTCATGTTACAACAGATGAGGATGAGCGCCCTATTATGTCTTTGGTACAGTCTCTAATTTATGTTTCTCCTGCCTTCTATTCAAGTTTGTAATAATCCAAACAATTTTCATCACATATATACTGCTGATGAATTGAATATAATAGCTAGGCTAATGTTTTCTGTTGCTTATGTTACAATATATGTGCCAATGAGGCTGTTTAACTGAAGTTTTTGCTTAAAAATGAAGTGTATTTACTGTTAGTCCGTAGAGAGTTGGTAAGAGTCATGTCGTCAAGGTGATCTTAAAGAAGAGATACTGTTATAATCTCCATAGGCCTTAATGGACCGACTTACACGGTACATTGAAGGTGAGGGGTTGCAAGTACTTTATAGTAAAAGTCCTGTTATAAGACATAAATAACTTCCTATTTTGTTGTATTTGCGTTAATAACCATAACAAAATCCAGCTTTTCAGTTTGTGCTAATATAAGTAAGTCAAGTTCCTACCTCATTTCTGTAACGTGTAATTGAACTTTTACATGATGGAACAGTGCTACGACTTGGGTGTTGAGGACTTGGAACAACTTTCAGCAGCAGAACTTCACACGCCAAATTCTTATCTCATCATATTAAATGGACTTATCATAGGCAAGCACAAGAGTCCCCAGCGATTTGCTAATGGAATGAGGAAGCTACGGAGGGCTGGTCGAATCAGGGAGTTTGTAAGCATCTTTGTGAATGATAAGCAGTGCTGTGTCTACATTGCTTCAGATGGTGGACGTGTCTGTCGTCCACTTGTAATTGCTGAAAAAGGTGTTTCTAGGATCAAGGAGCACCATATGAATGAGTTGAGGGATGGTGTGCGTGACTTCAACAGCTTTCTAAGAGATGGTTTGATAGAATATCTTGATGTCAACGAGGAGAACAACTCATTGATTGCTCTATACGAAAAGGAGGCAACACCAGATACAACACATATTGAGATTGAGCCTTTCACAATCTTAGGTGTTTGTGCTGGTTTGATACCTTATCCTCATCACAATCAGTCCCCTAGGAATACCTATCAGTGTGCGATGGGTAAACAAGCTATGGGAAACATTGCCTACAACCAATTGAATCGGATGGATGGTTTGCTCTACCTTTTGGTGTATCCTCAACGCCCTTTACTGACTACAAGAACAATTGAGTTGGTTGGATATGATAAACTAGGCGCTGGACAGAATGCGACTGTTGCTGTGATGAGTTATAGTGGCTATGACATTGAGGATGCAATAGTAATGAACAAGTCTTCTTTAGATCGAGGTTTTGGGCGTTGCATAGTGATGAAAAAATATGCAGCCATATGTCAGAAGTATAAGAATCTCACATCAGATAGGCTAATTAAACCACAACGTCAAGGTAATGAAGCAGAGAGGATTCTGGATGATGATGGATTAGCTTCTCCAGGAGAAATTATTCGAAATCATGATATCTATATCAACAAGGAGTCCCCTATAGTCACGGTTACACAAGTCACATCTCCAATGAGCTTGCCGGATAGTGCATATAGGCCAAGTAAACAAACTTATAAAGGTAATGAAGGGGAGCCAACTGTCATTGACAGAGTGGCTCTTCACTCTGATGAAAACAACAATTTAAGCATCAAATTTATGATACGTCAGACCCGTAGGCCTGAGATTGGTGACAAGTTTAGTAGCAGACATGGGCAGAAAGGAGTCTGTGGCATCATTGTACAACAGGAAGATCTTCCGTTTTCTGAACGTGGAATTTGCCCTGATCTCATTATGAATCCTCACGGATTTCCAAGCCGAATGACAGTAGGAAAGATGATTGAGCTTCTTGGCAGTAAAGCTGGAGTTTCGTGTGGCAGTTTTCATTATGGCAGTGCTTTCGGAGAACCTAGTGGTCATGCAGATACGGTTGATGCTATCAGTGAAACTCTGGTAAAGCATGGATTTTGCTACAATGGCAAGGATTTTATTTATTCAGGTATTACTGGTATGCCACTACAAGCATACATCTTCATGGGGCCAATATATTACCAAAAGCTGAAACACATGGTCATAGACAAAATGCATGCTCGTGGGAGTGGACCTCGTGTTATGATGACAAGACAACCTACCGAAGGGAGGAGTAGAAATGGAGGTTTACGTGTGGGAGAAATGGAACGTGATTGTTTGATTGCATATGGTGCAAGTATGTTGATACACGAGCGCCTGATGCTTTCCAGTGATCCATTCGAGGCTCAGGTTTGCAGAAAATGTGGTTTATTGGGATATTACAACTACAAGCTGAAGATTGGCATTTGTTCCATGTGTAAGAACGGGGAAAACATGTCTACGATGAAGTTGCCCTATGCGTGCAAGCTCCTATTCCAGGAGCTCCAATCAATGAACATTGTTCCACGATTAAAACTAACAGAAGCTGTTTGATTATACTGTCACATCTATTAGCTTCTCGCTCATTTTTTGTCGTTCCTTATCAATTGACCTTACTTTTCTAATCGCCTATGTTTCTTCATGTTACTTTTATTTATAACATCACATTTTGTTTTTTCCGTAAGATGATTACCATGCTTCTATTGAATGTAGCATAAGATACAATGTTGCCTCTGTATCTGATGCAAAGTGTATTAAGCAGGCGCGCTTCTATGCAGTAGTTTGATATTATATTGCCTGATCAGTACTCGATCTGGTGCATATTAGAGAGCTCGTATGACAATATGACGATGGATTGATAACTTCCTGTTTTCCTTGCATTTTCAACGCTTGAAATATTCTCACGTATAATAACAACAACATACCCAATGTAATCTACAAGTGTGGTCTGTGAAGGATATGATATACGCAGACTTTACTCTTTTTTAGGAGGTAGAGTGACTGTTTGCGATAGATATCAGCTGAAGTAAAAATATGCTCTTGTCATAGATTGGCTTGTAGCTGATGTTGCAACTACAGTATGTTGGGAGCATTCAGAAAATATTTATGACCAAAAAAGAATGGTTGTTTTCTATGTTTAAGGTGTTCAAAGTGCTTTCCACCCTGAAACCATCCATAGTTGATAATTAATTAGGAGTTCTCATTTATTAAATCCACACAAGTTATACTCTCGGTCCCAGTTTGTGTTTTTATTTGTCTGAATATGGAGTTAAAGAAATAAAGAAAAAATATAGTTTTTTAAATTTTTTGTTCTTAAACTCGTGCTAACATGTTGGAATCAAAAACTTATTAAAGCCTATTTGACGTTGCTATTGAGAGATCTAGAAGCTACGTCTTAAAAAAAATGGAATTGAAAATTTATAAGAGCTATTTGACATTGTTGTTGAGAGTTTAGAACCGTGCTTCACATGAAAAATTGAGAAGATCGCCTAATTTTTGTCGCCTCCTAAATTTCTTAAATGATTCTAAAATTGTGATACTGTACATATTGCTCTCCTAACTCCCTATGAAGGGTTATATAAATATTTGACAAAAAATTTTCTAAAATCATAGTGCCAAAATATTCATAGGATAATCCACATGAAAAATTAAAAAAATTATCTAATTTTTATAAATTGGCCCTAAATGTTCAAAATGAATTCTAAAGATTAATCATGATCTTTTTCTTATTATCAATCATTTTAATCTTATTGCCATATTTTGTGAGTAATAGTATAATAAAAGAGAAATACTAAATTGGCACAACTATATACTTTTATGAATATAAAATGATAACATTATTGTTGTTAAAATAGATTACAAATATTTTTCATTTTATTTTAAATATATAGAATAAGAGTTAAAAATAAAATTGTGTTTGATATATTTTGAAAAAATATTTGAAATAATTTTCATATTTCTTTAAAAGCGAAAATTTACTTAAACATAGATTATAAATACAACTTCAAATTGAATTTAAAATTTTCATGAATCATATGTCAAATAAAGTAAAATAATTTTTGTACAACTCTTCCATTAATTATTTACAATTTTGTTTTTGGGCAATTTTTTTTTTTCATTTTCTTTGTCCCTTCTTCCCAAAAACCCTCACTCTTTTGCCTTCACTTTGGCTGGGTTCCATTAAAACCCTTGGAGCAGAGCTCTGAAGTAGAAACTGCAAACGAGCAATCGGCCTGAAAATTTGGGCTTCAAATCGTAAGCTTCTTCTGCTTTAGTCTCAGTTGTTAAGTTTTTGATTTCAGCAAAAAAAGTTGTTTAGATTTGTTGATGTTTTGATACGATTGAAATTATCATTTCGCTATTAATATGATAATCAAATAGAAGGGGAGCCTTGACATAACCTGTAAAGTATGTGACCCGGAGGTTATGAGTTCAAGTCATGGAAACCACCTCTTGTAGAAATGCTGGTTAAAACTGTGTACAATAGACTCTTATGGTCCGGCTTTTCCCTGGACTCGCAAAAAGTGGGAGGTTTAGTGTACTGGGTTTTAGAAGGAATTACATAATTAGAATTCACTCAAAGAAAGAATTTGGGTATCAAAATTGTATGCTAGTTTTTACAATGCTTTAGGGCTTTGATTCCCGATATTCATTTTTTTGCAATGGTTCAGTTGTGTTGGAGATGAGAAGAAAGAATGATTTGGTTTTGGAAGAAAACATTTGAAAAGATGAACTATGAAGAGAAGAAAAGATGCATGCTAGGCATTTTTGCTTTTAGTTTTTTCGTTTGTGTACTTGTGTTGATTCTAGATGGTAGAATGCGGATAAATGGAAACAAATACTATGTTTCGCTAAGTACTTAAAACTTTTCTATGCTTCTCTTAATGATACTGTGTGGGAATGGCCAGTTACGAAGCTTTATTCTTGAAATGTGGTCGGAATATAGCAGAAATTTGCAAGGGAACTACCACTCGTACTTGTGTATGTATACATGCTTCTTTCTCATTACATAAACATGTCACTTTCTGGATACAAGCTGCTATTGATGGTTAATAGTTCTACTTGTATATATGTGTAAAATTGCTCTTAAATTAGTTCCCCCACTAATTGTGCTTTATACCTTGTTATGGCAGTGGAAAAGAAATCATCTTGCATTGTTTTGACTCCCATCTTGCTCCTGCTACAATCTCATTGTTTCTGTCTTTGTTCAGCTGGAAAATTGATTGGCAGGAGGTATGGGTTATGATTCTACCATGTCCAATATGACAGAGGACTCAAACCGGGGAATTGACAAGCAGCACCTTGCTTCTCCCATTAAGAATATGGTGGACAAGTATCAACTTGTTCCAGAATTCCTAAAGGTGAGAGGTTTGGTGAAGCAACACTTGGACTCCTTCAATTATTTTGTTAGGACGGAAATAAAGAAGATTGTCCGAGCGAATCAGGAGATTAGATCAACATTGGACCCCAATATTTATCTTAGGTACAGGGATGTCCACATTGGTGAACCATCAATGGTTTTTGATGCTGTAACTGAGAAATTATGTCCACAGAAATGCCGACTATCTGACCGTACCTATGCGGCACCAATTTATGTCACCATTGACTACACGACAGGAAGTCATGGGCAAACATCAGTGTCAACAAAGAAGAATGTTATCATTGGAAGGATGCCAATTATGCTTAGAAGCAGTTGTTGCGTGCTATATGGGAAAGATGAAGATGAACTAGCAAGACTTGGAGAATGCCCACTTGATCCTGGAGGATATTTTGTAATCAAAGGCACTGAGAAGGTAATTTTAATTCAAGAGCAGCTCTCAAAGAACAGGATAATCATTGATACAGATAAAAAAGGTTCTGTACAAGCATCTGTTACCAGCAGCACAGAAAAAACAAAGAGTAAAACAATTATAAAAATGGAGAAAGAAAAGGTATACTTAGAGTTGAATATGTTCAAAACCAAGGTCCCCATAATGGTTGTCATGAAGGCCATGGGAATGGAGAGCGATCAAGAGGTTGTGCAAATGATAGGAAGAGATCCTCGATTTAGTGCTCTGCTTTTGCCATCAATCGAGGAGTGCGCAGATCTCAAGTTGTATACACAACAACAAGCACTGGAGTTCCTCGAGAGTGACAAGATGCTTAAAATGCCTTCATATTCTACTGGTCCAGTTGAGAAGGGAGCCCGAGCTTTGAGTATTCTTCGTGACATATTTCTTGCAAATGTTCCAGTCCATCAACATAATTTCCGCAAAAAATGCATATATGTTGCAGTAATGATGAGGCGCATGATGGAAGCAATCTTAAACAAGGATGCAATGGATGACAAGGACTATGTGGGGAACAAGAGATTGGAGCTCTCCGGTCAGCTACTATCTCTCCTTTTTGAAGATTTGTTCAAGACGATGAATGATGAAGCTAGGAGAACAATTGATACTCTTCTAGCCAGGCCAAGTCGCTCCAGCCGTTTGGACATTTCTCAATACATTATCAAAGATAGTATTACTATGGGCCTGGAGAGAACCCTATCTACAGGCAATTGGGATGTTAAACGATTTAGGATGCACAGGAAGGGTATGACTCAGGTTGTTGCTAGGCTATCATACATTGGATCATTGGGTCACATGACAAAAATCTCACCACAATTTGAGAAGTCTAGAAAAGTTAGTGGTCCTAGAGCACTGCAACCTAGCCAGTTTGGCATGCTTTGCCCTTGTGACACACCAGAAGGTGAAGCTTGTGGATTGGTGAAAAACTTGGCCTTGATGACTCATGTTACGACGGATGAGGATGAGCGCCCAATCATGTCTTTGGTACAGTTTCTATTATTTATGTTCCTACCGCTTGGTATTTAAGTGTGTAATGAAGTTGGACAAGTAGTATCCTGAATCTTTATTTGGTTATTTCTCAACTCTTTTACACTTGATATTATAAATCTCAAAATCACAAGCGGACTATGATCATTATAAAAGTTAAAACCAGAAGTTGAGGATTATGTTTAGAAGCTTTCATGGAAACAAGGAAGCCCAGGAATGTGATTGTTTCTTGTTAGTCTTTCAATCCCAATGTTTTGACCATATTACTACATAAATTTTTATATTAAACTAATCTATCTGTGTTATAGTTACTCTACCTTTTTAACAATGTTCTGTCATGATCTCTTTAGTACTTTGTTGCTTCTTCACTCCCGTTTTTTTGTTTTTTCAAATTGCTTTGAAGTGCTTTTACTTGAGCCAAGGGTCTATGTGAAACAACATTTCTACCTTCCGAGGTAGGGGTAAGGTCTGCCTACACAGACGATATGTTGTAAACTAATCTATCTGTGGAATGTTATGTATTAGTTGTTTGTTTTTCGTAGGAGAAACAAGTGATGAAAAAGTTTAAACTCTAGTTGAACTGGTGAAAACAACATACAGACAGCTCCTTATGTAGGATTTCTGGATGAGAATCTGAAAAGTTTTATCCTTAGGATTTCTAATTATGGGAATATTCTCATGTGTAATCTAGATATAGCATGGCAATCTAATTCTTCTTATCTTAGCTTGATTGTCTCCTTGAAAAAAAAATCAATCAAAAGAAAAAGCACGGGGATGATAATTTCTTCTATGTTACTAGGAGCTTTCTAATTGTTGAAATTTTCCCAGCGGGATTTGATGGGGGTTATAATCTCTGAAACGCAATATGCTGATTGTACTCTTGTGCTCTGTAATGATTTCACATATCTTTGTATTTTCCTTATCACACTTTCTATGTTTTAAAAATAGTTTTGCACTTAGGATCAACATGATGAAACTTGTTGGTATCACAGGCTCTGCATGCTATACTTATTTAGGGATTGCATTGGTACTATGATATTGATAACTTTGGAATTGTATGCTAGTAGAAAATGTTGAGAAACTGTAGTCTCATATTGGAATGTGACAGGTCTAAATGGACAGAAATTTATAGTCAAGAATGAGGAGAGTTATACTTTTCTTGCTTCATGTTGGTCTTCGTAATTCGTAGAGAGTTGGTAAGGGTCATTTTGAAAAGGCGAGCTCAAAGAAAGTGAGACTGTCATCATCTCCTTAGGCCTAAATGGACTGACTTACCTGTTACAATTGATGGTAGTAGTTTGTAAGAGATAGTTAACTTCCTATTGTGTTGTATTTTGAGTTAATAGCCACAGAAAAATCCAACTTTTCAGTTTGTGCTAGTTTCAATTAGTAAAGTTTTCACTTCATTTCTGCGACATTTGGAACAGTGCTACTGCTTGGGTGTTGAGGACTTGGAACAACTTTCGCCAGAAGAACTTCACATGCCAACTTCCTATCTTATCACATTAAATGGACTTATTCTAGGCAAGCACAAGAGTCCTCAGGTATGTTCGAAATGGAAGAACCATATTTCTCAAATTTCTGCATCTGAAGTTAGGCTTGTTGTTTACCTTTCACCAATAATCTGTTATTTTAATCAGCGATTTGCTAATGCAATGAGGAGGCTACGGAGGGCTGGTAAAGTTGGGGAGTTTGTAAGCATCTTCGTGAATGAAAAGCAGGTAATTTAACAGTTGGTTCTTTTGCATCTCCGTCCTAATATTGATTTTGTCAGTTGATAAAACTACCTATACTGGAGTTGAATTCCTTTTGGTTCAAACTGTCAGGATGAAGACTAGATTCAGAGCCTTATAGACAATTCTTATATCTCTGGTAGTTCTTGGTTAGCATTGGTCCACCATAGTGGTGCTGTTAGCAAAATATTTGCATTTTTCCTCTTTGCTTTATCATTTGAATTATGATTTGAATGATTATATATAAGTCAGAGATTATCTCTTGCAGCGCTGTGTCTACATTGCTTCAGATGGTGGACGTGTTTGTCGTCCACTTGTCATTGCTGACAAAGGTGTTTCCAGGATCAAAGAGCACCACATGAGAGAGTTGAGGGTACTCATCTTAGCTGGTTCTTACTTCTGAGCTGTATGTTTTGATGTCAGTTCCCCATCTGATCTGATTTTTTTATTGAAGGATGGTGTGCGTGACTTCGACAGCTTTCTAAAGGATGGTTTGATAGAATATCTTGATGTCAACGAGGAGAACAACACATTGGTCCGTGTCAAGCAAATGATAAGTGTATTTTATGTTAAAGAGTATTAATTACGCTAGAACTGACTGCAATAATGCATGTTCCTCAGATTGCTCTATACGAAAAGGAGGCGACACCAGAGACAACACATATTGAGATTGAGCCTTTCACAATCTTAGGTGTTTGTGCTGGTTTGATACCTTATCCGCATCACAATCAGTCCCCCAGGAATACCTATCAGTGTGCTATGGGTAAGCAAGCTATGGGAAACATTGCCTATAACCAGTTGAATCGGATGGATGGTTTGCTCTACCTTTTGGTGTATCCTCAACGCCCTTTACTTACTACAAGAACAATCGAGCTGGTTGGGTATGATAAACTAGGGGCTGGTCAGAATGCGACTGTTGCTGTGATGAGTTATAGTGGCTATGACATTGAGGATGCAATAGTAATGAACAAGTCTTCTTTAGATCGAGGTTTTGGGCGTTGCATAGTGATGAAAAAATATTCAGCCATATGTCAGAAGTATGAGAATGGCACATCGGATAGAATAATTAAACCACAGCGTCAAGGACTTGAAGCTGATAGGATGCAAATTCTGGATGATGATGGAATGGCTGCTCCAGGAGAAACTATTCGAAATCATGATATCTATATCAACAAGGAGTCCCCTACAGTCACGAGGACTCCAGTCACGTCTCCTATGGGTTTGCCAGATAGTGCATACAAGTCAAGTAAACAAACTTATAAAGGTCCTGAAGGGGAGACAGCTGTTGTTGATAGAGTGGCTCTTTATTCTGATAGAAACAACAATTTAAGCATCAAATTTATGATCCGTCATACCCGTAGGCCTGAGATTGGTGACAAATTTAGTAGTAGGCATGGGCAGAAAGGAGTCTGTGGAACCATTGTACAACAGGAAGATTTTCCATTTTCTGAACGTGGCATTTGCCCTGATCTTATTATGAATCCTCACGGATTTCCAAGCCGAATGACAGTGGGAAAGATGATTGAGCTCCTTGGAAGTAAAGCCGGAGTTTCATGTGGTAGGTTTCATTACGGAGTGCTTTCGGAGAACCCAGTGGTCATGCTGACACAGTCGATGCTATCAGTGAAACTCTGGTGAAGCATGGATTTAGCTACAATGGCAAGGATTTTATTTATTCAGGCATCACTGGTATGCCACTACAAGCATACATCTTCATGGGGCCAATATATTACCAAAAGCTGAAACACATGGTCCTAGATAAAATGCATGCTCGTGGGAGTGGGCCTCGTGTTATGATGACAAGACAACCTACCGAAGGGAGGAGTAGAAATGGTGGTTTACGTGTGGGAGAAATGGAACGTGATTGTTTGATTGCATATGGTGCCAGTATGTTGATATACGAGCGCCTGATGATTTCTAGTGACCCATTTGAGGTTCAGGTTTGCCGAAAATGTGGTTTATTGGGATATTACAACTACAAGCTGAAGACTGGCATTTGTTCTATGTGCAAGAACGGGGAAAATATATCTACGATGAAGTTGCCTTATGCATGCAAACTCCTATTTCAAGAGCTCCAGTCAATGAACATTGTCCCACGATTAAAACTAGCAGAAGCATGATTATGGTGTCATTTGTATCTGGAATATGATTCTTCCTTCTAGATGGCTGTCATAGCCAAATCAATTTAGTTGTTTTAAGTTCCCTCTAAAAAGAAGTAACTTTTACTATTTCTATATATACATATCTTGGCAATGATTTCACAAACAGTGGTACTTGTGGTTTCTATATGAGCTATGTGAGTGTTCTTTTTGCTGAGACAAATAACAAACTTCTGAAGTTCCCATATTTGCTGTTGCTTTAGAACTTTGATTGTATCTGAGCAACCACAGTTTCATCAACTTGAAAAGCCTTGGCAAGAATATCTGTTGCTATAGCTGGTTCTGATCCGAAAACTACATTAGCAATGCTTATAACACCAGGATTCTGACTACTCAAAGCAGTCATTGATCTTTTAGTCCTAATATAATACTCCTTCAGCTTCGTTCAAGTTTATATGACACATTTTCCTTTTTAGTATTCCAAAGAACGACACAATTCTAAATTTGAAAACGACTATCTTTACACTTGTTCTTTGGCCTTAATGAGAAGCTCTTATAACTAAACATATGTTATGACATGTTTAAGTTCTCAAGTTTCAAAAGTCTTTATATTTTTCTAAAATAAACTTTGTGCCGACTCAAATATGTCAGATAAATTGGCAGAAAGGGAGTATATAACAGGAAAAATGAGATCCTTATTGCGAGTTACTTTTTTGCAATACCTGTGCTAGCAAGATCGGCCACGCAGAAATCTTGCATTGGACTTGACTCAAAAGCTAACACAGCACAGCAGAAACTTACTGCTATCAGATTCAGCAGGAGAAAGTGCTTAGCCATTACAAGAATTAAAGAAAAGAAGCAAAACAACAATATTAACTATGCCTCAGTTCCGAACTAGCAGAAGCAAAAGTAAGGAGAAAATATTGTAAGAGAAGGAAGTTTTTGTGAGATGAAATGATTGCTAAGATAGTTTCCTTATATCGAAGAGAAGAAAGAGTCCATGTATGCAAAGGTGCTTTGAGTTTTGGTGAGTAATTTGTAACTTTTTGAAAATATTGTGAACAGCCGCCCAAGCCACACATGAAGACTTTGACAACAATTAGCTGTCATTTACAGTGAATATGATATAATTTGCAGAAACAAGTCAAGAATAAGAGGTTAGCTGGCTTAGGACAAAAATGAATGGTTCAAAAAGACTAACTTTTAAGGATAATAAATGGGATTCTTGAATACCTCAGATGGACAAATGGAGTATTTGTTCACAGAGGCGGAGCTAGAGTTTTTATTGCAGGTTCAGCAGAACTCATTAACTCGCTTTGGCAAAATATTATATCTTTAAAATAGGTTTCCCTTATCCACTCTATCCGACCTCTTTCACTCGTTATTTGCATTTGTCCAGCCAGAAAGGCTGTAGCGCCTATGCCAAGGACGCATAGAACAAAGATACCAATGTACCAAAGGAATCATGATGTATCCTTTCCCAGACCAATTGAAACCAAGCTCTTTGAACAGCTCAGCCTGCATTTATCTCAGATTATATTGTGGTAAAGAAATACGGAGAATGGTAATATAGAGAGTTTAATAATACCGTATCCTAGTTTTATGACTATAATTCCAGTTTAGGCCTTTTGAGTTACAAAACTACCTATGATATCACAAGTCATATCAGGAATAGTATGTCAGTTCTGGTCATCATATAAAATTGAAGCTCAATCTGTTATATGGCAATAAAGCTGGTCAAGAATACTGTACAAGAGTTCATAAAAACTCTTTAGGACAAATGTTACCTTGTCAAAAAGATTTTGAAGGCCGATTTTGAATCACTCGCGTTTAGTATAATTTCATGATTTGTTTCATCAGTAGACAAGTATAAGTCATGAAGACAGTAGGTATTACCTTTCGAATGATTTGGTTGAACTATTTAAATGATGTTGCAAGTCATAAAGACTGTGTTGCAATTCAAATCATGTGATATATACATAATTTTTCACATTAACGATGGTACAGTTTAAAGCTCAATCTGTTATATGGCAATAAAGCTGGTCAAGAATACTGTACAAGAGTTCATAAAAACTCTTTAGGACAAATGTTACCTTGTCAAAAAGATTTTGAAGGCCGATTTTGGATCACTCGCGTTTAGTATAATTTCATGATTTATTTCATCAGTAGACAAGTATAAGTCATGAAGACTGTACGTATTACCTTTTGAATGATTTGGTTGAACTATTTAAATGATGTTGCAAGTCATAAAGACTGTGTTGCAATTCAAATCATGTGATATATACATAATTTTTCACATTAACGATGGTACAGTTTATTGAAGAAGGCATCTGATGTCATGAAGACTACAAAGCAATGGACAACATGTTATCTTATAACAAAAGTTACTCTCTATCAACTGATGTCAGAGGGCTGTGTATGTGAGAGTTCATTGTTTGGATTTTAGGCTGATTTTGAGGTGATCGCGGTGATTGTTCTAGCTGATAAGAGTACTGACAAATTTGGTTCTTGACATATGAAAAGTTCGAGTGACTCAAACTTACTATAGTTTCTCAAAAGGATCAGTACTTGTATTATATCTACTTTTTCTAGTTAATCATCTCAACACAACATTTTGGGTCATTCGCATACCAGTAAACTTTTTACTTTGAAGAAATTAAGTGAAGAATGAAATCAAAGTGCATACAGCATAAAAACTCTAGAACAGATAAATTGATACAGATATTCCTCTAGTGATTATCTGTTAACGAATCACACAGTAAACGAATAAATATCTCACTCCTTTATCACGGCACACAAGAAACAAATGCTCTCAAGCTTCCATAGGTCTGTTTGTAAGGTAACTTTCTGCTTAAAATTTTGATTGTATCTGAGCAACAACAGTGGCATCAACTTGAAAAGCTTTGGCAAGAATATCTGTTGCTATAGCTGGTTCCGATCCAAAAACTGCATTGGCAATGCTTATAACACCAGGATTCTGACTACTCAAAGCAGCAATGGCAACAGCATTACCATTTCCCACGTTGCGTTGATAGTGAACAAGTCCCACTGGAAAAACAAACACATCGCCTTTTTTAAGGACCTTAGTAATATGGCGATTTTCAGGATTTGAAGTTACGAAACCAACTTGAAGAAAACCTTCAAGGACTGTGAGTATCTCGGTAGCTCTTGGGTGAGTGTGAGGAGGATTAATTCCCCATGGTGAATAGTCAACGCGTGCCAGTGAGATGCCAAGAGTGTTCAGTCCTGGTATTTGAGCTACATTGGCTGGAGTGACCTTAGAACCAAAAGTGTTTGATGTGTTTCCAGCCAAATGAAGGCCACTGAAGAAAAAGTCCTCTGCTATAACAGACTTGGGATCTTTGCAGGCTAAACCATTTACCTTAACTGAAACGATAGAAGCATAAAATACAGTGAGAAAACTCATTAAATTATTGATCTTCTAGTCCTAAATATAACACTCCCCGTATTCCAGTTTATGTGACTTATTTTTTGTCAGTTCCAAAACACACTTCTAAATTTGGAAACAAAACTTCTCATGTTACACTTCATGAGAAGTTTCTTATAACTTCACAAATGTTATGACATGTATAAAGCCACAAGTTTCAACGTTTATGTTTCTGAACATTTTGATTCAAACTATGTCACATAAATTGGAACGGGGCGAGTATATAAGAGGAAAGATGAAATTCTTATCGTGATTTACTGATTTGCAATACCTGTGCTAGCAGGATCCGCCACGCAGAAATCTTGCATTGGACTTGGCTCAAAAGCTAACACAACACAGAAGAAACTTACTACTGCTATTAGATTCAACAGAGAAAGTGTTTAGCCATTCAAGAACTAAAGAACAAAAGCTAGGAGAAGTAAATATTGGATGGACAAATGGAGGATTTGTTCACAGGGTGGAGCTAGAGTTCTTACTATGGTTTCAATAGAACTCATTAACTAGATTTGGCAAACAATTACTTATATAAAATACTATTTCTTTTCCAGTCTATCCCCTTTAACTGGTTATTCACATTTTTCCAGCCAGTAGTCCTTTAGTGCCTATGCCCCAGACACATAAAACACATAAAACAACGATACCAACGTACCATATGAATCATGATACCAACGTACCAACGTCCTTTCACAGACAAATTGAAACCAAGCTCTTGGAACATCTCAACGTGCATTTATCACAGATTATATTGCAGTAAAGAATTACTGAGAATGCTAAAGTTAGAAGTGTAATAATACATCATCCTAGCTAGTTTATGAGTCTAATTCCAGTATAGGCCTTTTGTTTTACAAATCTACCTATGATATCATAAGTTATTTGGCAATAAATATGGGAAAGAATATTATACAAGAGTTCATGAACACTTTTTAAGACAAATTTCACCTTGCCTAAAAGACTTTGAATCAGTTGCGTTTAATAAATTTTTATGATGTGATTTCAAAACTCAAGTCTAAGTCATGAAGACAGTAGGCATTTACCTTTTAAATGATTCTATTGAACTATTTAACGATGTTGCAATTCAAGTCATATTGATGTATACTTAAGTATTTCACATTAATTATGGTACAGTTTGTTGCAGAAGACTACACAGGAAAAGATGTTATCTTATAACAGAAGTTACTCATCATCGAGTGATAACACCAATCTGGTTATGCTTATTTTTACTCAGCTCATGTCATCTGGAGTAAGCTACAGTCAGTTTTAAATACATTTTACCTAGTCATTCATGTATATAATTGGTTAGAGTTCTGTAATATCACTCAAGAGTTTAGTGTATTGGTTCTTGATGTCTAATAATTTCTGTTAACTGATTTCAAAGAGCTGCATTAGAGTTCACTGTTTGGATTAGAAACTAACAAATTTGTTTCTTGATATGTGAATAGTTCGTCAAAAGGATCATTACTTGCATTGTATCTACTTTTTCTAGTGAATCATCTCATCACAAAATTTTGGTCCATTCACATAGTAACAGCTTTAACTTTCAAGAAATTAACTGAAGAATGAATATATTGAAGTACATACAATATAAAACCTCTAGAATGAACAAATCATCACACAGTAAACAAGTAAACGTCTCACGCCATTATCACCACACACGAAATACAAATACTGTCAACTGAACTCAGGTCTGTTTGTAAGTAGTCTTGCTGCTTAAAGTTTTGATTGTATCTGAGCAACAACAGTGGCATCAACTTGAAAAGCCTTGGCAAGAATATCTGTTGCTACAGCTGGTTCAGATCCGAAAACTGCATTAGCAATGCTGATAACACCAGGATTCTGACTACTCAAAGCAGCCATAGCAACAGCATTTCCTTTTCCCACGTTGCGTTGGTAGTGAACAAGTCCAATTGGAAAAACAAACACATCGCCTTTTTTAAGGACCTTAGTGATATGGCGATTTTCAGGATTTGAAGTTACAAAACCAACTTGAAGAAAACCTTCAAGGACTGTGAGTATCTCAGTAGCTCTTGGGTGAGTGTGAGGAGGATTAATTCCCCATGGTGCATAGTCGACGCGTGCCAGTGAGATACCTAGAGTGTTCAGTCCTGGAATTTGAGCTACATTGGCAGGAGTGACCTTAGAACCAAAAGTGTTTGATGTGTTTCCAGCCAAATGTAGGCCACTGAAGAAAAAGTCCTCTGCTCTAACAGACTTGGGATCTTTGCAAGCTAAACCATTCACCTTAGCTGAAAAAACACAGTAAGAAAATTCATTAAATCATTGACCTTCTAGTCTTAATATAATACTCCCTTAGCTTCGTTCTAGTTTATATAACACACTTTCCTTTTTAGTCCTTCAAAAAAGAATGAAACTTCATAATTTGGAAACAAATAGCTTTACACTATTCAATTTACCCTAAATGAGAAAGTTTTATCAGTTATCACCACACAAATGTTATGAAATGTATAAGGCAACAACTTTCAAAAGTACTTATTTATTCCATAAACGTGCTGATTCAAATTATGTCACATAAATTGGAGCGGAGTGAGTATATAAGAGGAAAATGAAATTCTTATGGCGATTTACTGGTTTGCAATACCTGTGCCAGCAGGATCAGCCACACAGAAATCTTGCAATGGACTTGGCTCAAAAGCTAACACAACACAGCAGAAACTTAGTACTGCTATTAGATTCAGCAGGAGAAAGTTCTTAGCCATTTCAAGAACTAAAGAACAGAAGCTAGAAGGAGAAAATATTGGAAGAGAAGAAAACTAGTTTTTTTGTGGGATGTAGTGATTGATAAGATAGTCTCCTTATATAGAAGAGAGATAAGGCTTCATGCATGCAAAAGTTCTAGGAGTTTTGGTGAGTAATTTGTCTTTTTGGAAAATATTGTAAAGGGCCGTCCAAGCACACATGAAGACTTTGACAATGAGTAGCTGTCATTTGCAGTGATATGACATAATTTGCAGAAAGAAAACAGGAATAAGAAGTTAGCCGGCTTAGGACAAAAGGAAATGGTCCAAAAGACTCATTTTTCAGGATAGCAGTGTTATTCTTTAATACTTTGTGTGGACAAATGGAGGACTTTGTTCACCGCGGAGCTAGAGTTTTAATTACAAGTTCAACAGAACTCACTGACTAGTTTTGGTGTCAAAATTCTGTATTTATGTTAAAGAAATCCACTCCCTCAATTTTGTCTCAGCGCGTAAACATTTGAGATGGAAGCCAACGAGAACCAGATAATAAGTTCAGAGGATTTGACGGAAATAATTTTGAAAAATAACATGGTGCAAAAATCACATTTTGATTGAGCAAATCTAACTTGAGAATATTTCACACATCAGAAACCTACAGAGTGGGTTTAGCAAGGGGAAAACCAAAAATGAAAGAACAGAGGTGCATCAGAAGTATAACTGGGAAACATAAATATTCCATCAAACTACAAAAGATGCAAAGAAAATTTCAGGACTAATCACTAGAAGATCCATCATCATCTTCATGCTGTGCCACAACCTTCTCGAGAAACCTTTTCCTTACTCCATCCAGCACAGCTTCTCGGGACTGTTCCTTATTGCTACGCCCATCGTTTAGAACAGGATCTGACTGGCAGAGTGTCAATGCAACACCTGAAGTAAAGGAATGCAGATCTATGAGAGCGGGCCAGCAGAGAGTAGAGAACATATAACAAAGTACTTGGAACCAGCACATACATTGTAGAGAAAATGCAAAGAAACTTATATAAGTCACCTGTAAATTGAAAAACAGCAGAACATGCCAAGTCTGCAATAGCTGGATCATGAAAGAGAGATAGATAGCCTTTCGTTTTACGAAAAAGCAGTTGACTAATTACCTTTTCATTCTTGAATTCTAATTACCTTTTCATTCTTGAATTCTAGGTGAAGCATTATAATAGTGAACAGAATTGATATCCTTAGATGAATTCTAGTAGAAAGGTAACTGCTTCGTTCACCCCCACCCCACAATTAACACAATCCAAGATAAAAGATGGTTAGTGTGGTTATGTTCTACTATCATGAGAAACACACTGATAGCTACCACTCTTGAAGTAATTTCAGAAGGTATGAGCTAATTTCAGTAGTAGCACCACCTACGCACTCTTGGTGCCACTGGACCAGCTCTCACAAAACAAGGAATAGAGACCTAAATCCATGTAGAATAAACAAAAGGCCATGCTCGAGTTTTACAGCAAGTATACAAGATCTTATTAAAATCTCAGAAAAGAAGAATTTGCTTCTATATATAAGCCTTCTATTGTGGCTTACTACCATATAACATGTAAGTGAATTCACCGAATTTCTACATCTCGAAATAGTAGTAAAAGGAAGTCGAGACAGAAAGTCAACAATTTCACTAAATCATGCAAAAAAAAGAAAAAGAAAGAGAAGGATTGGGGTAGCAACGGGATAACAGCTATAAAGAAGAGGATCATACCTTCGGGTGTGCATCTCCGACCAAAACTATGAAGTCCAACATAATTTGACTTTAATGCACCATTGTGGTACACCAAAACAGTTGGAAGATTACAATCTGGATAGTTCGGAATACAATCGGTAGAGATAATTTTGACAAATTTTGTTACAGGGTATTTTGTTGCTAGTTCGTCTAAGCACTGCAAAAGTACCTGGCAGCCTGAGTATCTATAAAGAACATAAAGTGCTATCAGAATTACTGACATAGAGCTACAAGAGAGAAAAGAATAATGAAGAGATGAAAAATATTTGAAGTTCAAGACCATTGATGTAAGATTGCTTCATTGATGAAGAGATGAAAACATAAATTACCCATCCTTATACAGAAGCACAACCACCCAGATGTCTTCTGGAGCTTGGGAAACCTCCCGCACAAAATCTGATCCAGAAATTGGTATCACTGATCCAAATCTCACAACCTTAGCAACTTCTCTCATCTCGGCCATCCTCTTCTTCCTTCAACAACAACACAAGAAAGATATATAAGAGATGCTCAATTTCATGTCAACTTGCAAGCTACATGACAATATTTCATCAGCAACACAAACGTAATTACTTTATCAGCATAATTAGATGTCTTTTCCTTGTGATGCAAATACTGATTTAGGAAAAAAAGTTGTTCACTATCTTCCGTTATTTACTTATCTGGAAAAGCATTAATTGCAGGCGCACGTTTGCATTCTGTAGTTGATAACGAAGTAAAATTGAATTTCACCACGTGGAAAACGAGGCAGCAATATATGACTCCCAAAAAAAAATATTACACCATAGGGTAGGAATGACGGCTTATATTGTCTAGTAGTTCATGGGCAACTGTCAGTTAATTAATTTTACAACACTCATTCTAGTCCAATGTTTTTAGTATATTATTAGGAAGAGAAAAGATCATATACTGCCCCCCACCCCCCCAGTTATGAAGCTACATGTGAAGCCTTTCACTGATAACAAGAAAAGAGTATGGAAAATGATTCATCAAAATTGCTACATCTTTTGTAGAAGCAAGGAAGACGGTCATTCAAATGGTATTCCACTTTGATTTTACATCAAATCATGCAAATATAGGCCTATTCTGTTGGATCTTATTTGTTCCGCTGGGCTGAAATAGCTCATTTTCCTTTTCCCTTGGCGGTATGGCTTGAGCTATGCCTTCTATATTCTTGCCAAGTTGCTATTACATTGATAGAAAATGACATCTAGATGACAACTCGGAAATGCTTATGTGGTGATTTTTTAAGGTGAGTTCCACATGGAAGATATATCATCCAAAACGTACCAAGTGTAAACTATTTGTGTATAACCTCAAACTGGTGAAGCATAAATCAAATATCGTGTCCCAATTTTAAATCCCGCCAGCTTGCTCTCTCATCCCTACCACCTTTGCCTGTGCCTAGGATTCCATTTGGTTCAGATCTTATTCTTGATCCAATATGGATACAAGGTATGTTCGTTATATCCTTCATGAACTCGTTTAGGAATAACCAATTCATGGGGTGATTGGAGTATCACATGGGGGACTGTAATGAATCAAAACAAGATATGTTTGCATGACCTAGAAAAATTTATGTAGGTGCGAATTCTGTAACTTATAGTGAGTTAAGGCAGCAATCTATGATAACATCGGCTTTTCCATTACGAAGGGCGCAATGATATAAAAGAGCACATTATAGACTAAGTAACAGTTGATTTTTTGATTGACACTGAAGTTTCTGACACTTGAGGGGATTTACAATATCATCAAAAGGACAATTCGAATACTGAAAACTAAATAAAAGAAGAATCTTTACTGATTTCTCTCCCACAAACAACAGTCCACTAAAAACATCAATGTAAAAAATAGTTAATTCCATCAAGTACACCTCAGTTCAGCTGACAGGAATCCAGTGGAATCAGTCGAGGTGCATGAAAACTAGCCCAAACACCACGGTTTATCAAAAAATAAAAAATAAAAATTGTCTAACATCCAATCCGCTGCAAACCCATTTCAATTAAGGTCCAAATCATCTATACTCACAAACCTTTTCATCAAAAACCAAATACTCCATCTTTTTCCAAGTAACAAAAGCAAATCACAGCAAAATACCTGTATTCCTGAAGGAAGCGATCGTCATTGAGATCTGGATCATCTTCAAGATCATCAAGCTCATCTTGAGTTTTCTCATCGATCCAATCCTTGTCTTTGGATTTTGAACCTTCATCCTCACCAGGTGTAAACGGGTCGGGCTTAAAAACAGGGGCTTTTGGAGGGAGATTTCCAAGCTTCCTCTGTATATCATCCCATTGTGTTGATGCTCCTTCAACATCTTTGTACACAAAATGATAATCCCCCATTTGATTCGCTTGATTCTCTCTCTCTCTACCAGAAATTGAAGCTCAAATATTTGCTGATTTACAGAGTTTCTGGTAACCCTTATACAGTTCTTGACCCGGAAACCCGGTTCTGGAGATTTCGTTTCGTTTTTTTGGCGGAGAAGTACCTGTGTAATTACATTGAATTTTGGGAAAAAAGGTTAAAATTATCCTCAAACTATGTGAAAGGAAAAAAAAAATACTTATGGTTTATAATTTAGCTCAAAAATATTCTTGTCGATAATATTTTAATTCAAAAATGCTTTGCAGTTAATATTTTGATCCAAAAATATCCTTATAGTTACTAAAATGGGTCAAAAAATGCACTTTTCCGAATAAGTATATGTTTTTTCTTTTTAACCAAATTTTCTTCTTAATTAAATTATTAAAAAATTACGATCTTGTTTTCTTTCTTTTAAATCACTTTAACAAATTAAAATGTAGGAAATATTTTTTTCTTCTTAATCTCATCTTATCAATTAAAATAAAAATAACTTCATCTATCATCTCGACAGATAATATATATTATATGTATAAGATCATAGTATATCTATCATTAATTTATATTTATACAACTATATATAGAAAATAATTATAATAGAATAAGAAATATTTTCATTTTTTTTTTAATTGAAGATAAAAGTTTTCTAATTTAAAAAAATATTATTAAAAAAAGAATGTGTTAAAAACAAAATAATTAATATATTTATTTGGAAGAACGAGCATTTTTTAACCCAAAATAACAATAAGGGTATTTTTGAATTAAAATATTAATGAGAAGGACATTTTTGGACCAAACTACAAACATATGATATTTTTGTTCCTTTCGCATAGTTTAAGGGCATTTTTTAATCCTTTTCCCTTTAATTTTTCCCAACTTATACAAAAAATTTATTTATATTGAGTAGTGTATAATTTATAAAACTTAAACTCGATATGCATAGATAACACTCAATCCCAATAAAACTCTCTACCATTAATCCTTTATTCTATGATCATTTCCATCAACAATATAATACTAATATTTAAAATATGATTTATCAACATGAATTGCGATAAAATAGTTACGATTTCTCTATTCTTAATAAAAAGTTTTGAATTCGACATAAATGAAAAACAAAAGAAGAAGTATAGGATTTATTTTTTATTGTTAATAGCATAATTTTTATATTATCAATATATCTTAATTTATTGTAGCAGATAATATACTTTTAACTTACAATTCTCACGTTTTATCAATATATACCGTTTAAATTACTTTTTTGATATTGTGTAAAAAAACTTTTAGAATATTGTTATAGAAGTTAAATTCATAGTTTGTTGTTTCTCATTTTAAAAGAAAATAATTAAAGAGGAATTAAACTAGTTTTTTTTTTTAATGGACTTATAGATAATTTAGATCATTTTACTAAATCAAACTTTTATAATTGCACTGAAGGCAGATGGCATTGGCTTGCAAGAACTCTACACTCTGCATGAAATTGTAATTTTAACTTTTTTTTTCTATCAATAGTACTACTTTTTAAAAATAATTATTACTTTTTCTAATAATGTATAATTAATTAGTTGTTACTTAGTTGACCATTGGTGCAGCCCAAAGGGGGCTTATCACCTAAACTAATCAAGAAACTATATGTACTAAAAGGGTGTTAATTTCATAAATTACTAGCAAAGCTTTTTTCTAATTAATCTAAGTAAATTCAAGAAGCATGATTTCATAGCTACACTACACTATTTAAAGAAATTGCCTCTCAATTCATCACATCATCTCATAATTTTAAAAACTGTATTTGGTTTTAATCTCCTCCCTCTTAATTAAATTAATTATTCTTGCTAATTTGTCTTTCATTGCTATAATATTTTGCAAAATGGCCAAAAATATCATCTTGATATTGTGCTTGATTTTCATCTTATTATGTTCTGGTTTGGCAGTTGAAGTTGGCCCTTTGCAAGACTTTTGTGTTGCAGATAGTACTAGTATGGGTAAGCACTGAAATTTTAATGTATGTAACGGATTTAACTTATAAATATTGACAGTATATCAGTATATTTTAATCAGCTATAACAGATTAAAGAATTAGAATTATTATAAACAAATAATTGTTTTAGTGTAGATAATCATTTTGACCTAATGGTGTAATAACTTGCATTGTGCTCTATGCTACTAATTAATTATTCAATCAAGAAAGATATATTCTATACCCACATAAATCGAGCTAAAATAAACATGTTTATTGAACTAACAGAACTCGTCTTAAATTTATCTCTGATGATTTTTCTTTCGTATTTAATTGTCAGTTATGCCAAGTGGTTTGATGTGCAAGAATCCTTTGCAAGTAGAAGCCAATGATTTTTACTATGGTGGTTTAAATATACCAAGTAATAAAACAACTCTAACTGGTATCAATATGACTCTTGTCGATGTAAATCAACTGCCAGGACTCAACACTCTTGGAATTTCAATGGCTCGAATCGACTATGCACTCGATGGAATTAACCCTCCACATATTCATCCTCGAGCCACTGAAATGCTTGTACTCATCGAAGGTTCATTACACGTTGGATTCGTCACTTCTAACCCTCAAAATCGATTAATTTCGAGAGTTATACACACCGGGGACGTGTTTGTTTTCCCTGCAGGTCTCATTCACTTTCAGAGAAATGTTGGAAATAGATTTGCTGTTGCACTTCTCTCATTGAGTAGCCAAAATCCAGGTTTAATAAACGTTAGAGATGCAGTAGAGACTCTTCCAGAGTCTGTGAAGTTTAAATAAATGCATACTAAATAGATGGAGATATTTTTTATTTTAATCATTTGTAATAAATTACGAACTCGATTCATTTTTTTTACCGTAAGACTTGTTTAAGAAATCAAACTCATATATTATATAAGGATCATTTATATATTATATAAGGATCATTTAAGCGGAGCGTTACCAATACTAAAGTTGTTATACTTGCCCCCCTTTCTTTTCCAGGCGGACTTTGTTTCACTTATTTCAAAAAAAAAATATTTTTTCATGTTCAGGACTCAAATTCAAAATTACTGTATCATACTTTGGCTATATATAAATTAGATGGCTCTTTATGTTTACATGCAAGATGGCAAATTTCTACCATTTGCCATATTCTTATTCAACTAAAAGTCTAAAATATTAATCCACGTAAAATATTTAATGCAAAATTTTACTACAAGTTTCATTTAATTAATTCTATATATATTTATAGTTATTAATAAATTTTATTTAAATGATGTTCTAATCCACGAGTTTCTTAAGATTTACTTAAACGTTGACAAGATATAATGAACAAACACCTCATTTCCTTATTAATTAAATACTTATAATTATTTAGTGCTATGTTTTAACACATACAAATTTGAACGAAAATTAACTCTACATCAACTCTTTTTTATATAACGACCCGGGTTAATTGTGAGCACTTCAATTCATTTCACGAGTTATCTACTATTTTTCACCATCTTGATAACCATATCATTCAAATCTGTTTGCACAATCCTCGATTAAATTTTCCTCTAACATGTTAACTATCGTGTATTAAGCTAGTCTGCGTGCAGTTCAACTCCACAACACGAGGTATTTACTAGTCTTTTATCACTCTACCAAGTAACTTTTATTATTTTTACATCCATGAAAACTAACTTAAAACCTCATCGTTCTCGATCACCTCACTCATTACTTCTATAGTCCATTATAGTACTATATATAATGGACCCGTTTAAGAATAAGATGTATCAGCAAAGAAACTTTGATGCATTGCTAGGCAACATATAACACAATTTTGAAGTGTTAGATCCTTCTTACCAGGGGCGGAGCTATCCTTAATATTTGAACCCTCTTCGGCGAAAAACTATATTATTTATATATAGTTAAAATAAGTTTATATGTATATACAGTAGATGTCGAACCCCCTTTGGCTACCTATTTCTACAGATTTTGAACCCCCTTATTAAAAATTCTGACTCCGCCTCTACTTCTTACTTTCTTATTTATAATAAAAAATTCATTGTTAAAATACATATTCCGATTTTTTGTGATAACTTTTTGAAAATAATATTGATTTAAATTAAACGTGTCACGTAAATTGAGACAGTATATGAAGTAGGGAGCAGCTACAAACAACCACCAGTGGAACCTTTCTCTTCTCTGCAAACAGAAACCGCCAGGGACCCTCTAAAACCCCACAAAAACTTCTATATATCTCTTCAAGAATCGCTTATTTTCTGTTGCAATTCTCTCTCAATAACTGCATTCAGTTTAAAGAGAAAGATCACTTCATTTTTCAAGCTACATTGATCATTTCTTAGTCAGCTGCAGTTCTTCTACTTCGTTTTGGTATCTCTATTGTGTGTGTTTTCAACCCTTTATGGTGTTGATGTGAAAACAGAGGCGGGGTTGTTGATTTTTCTGTTTCTGGGCATTTCTGGTTTCTGGGTGTAGTATTGATTGATATTCACGAACTTCTACTCTGTTTGTGTGTGTCAGTTGGATTCTTTCTTGTTTTTTTTTTTGATCGAGATTGAAGTTAACTCGGAATTCAGGGAAATTGAATTTGGGTTTTTCTACATATTGGAGTATTGGGGTACATTTCTACATTTTCGATCAGCTATTAGCTATACATTTTATAGTTTTTTTTTTTTGAGTTTAAGAAGGAAATGAAAGATGGTTTCTTGGCTGGATAGGACTGTATCAGCTTGTTGCCAACCTTTAGGTCGATATATCGGTTTGAGCAGAGGTGAAGATGGTGTTCTTGGAGGTGAAGATTACCCATTGCTATGGTATAGAGACCTTGAGAAACATTCATGTGGGGAGTTCTCTTTTGCTATGGTACAGGCTAATAAAGCATGTGAAGATTATGGCCACGTTGAACCAGGTCGTGAAGGTACCTTTGTTGGGGTTTATGATGGCCATGGTGGCCTTGATGCTTCAAGATTTGCCTGCGCTAACCTTAGCCGCCATTTAATAAGTGAGATCAACTTTCTCTATTTCCTTATTGTTAAACTAAAATGGTTGTTCCAGTCTTTTGATAATGGTATTTATGGTGTTTTTTCCTTTGCGTTGTAAATTTTACTCTTGAAGTTTCTATTACTATTTGTTATTTGTTGTACTTCGATTGTATTATTATCTGGTTGTAAATACTGTTCGTTTTTTTTTGCAGCATATTTTGTCATGCTATTTTTAGTATCTTGTCGTGGTTTCTTCATTTATAGTATTCCTGTACCCGGAATGCTTTGTTATGCTTTTTTTATTTTAGCCGAGGGTCTATCGGGAACCTAATAAGGTAGGGATATGGTATGCATACACACTACTCTCCCTAGATCCCCCTTGTGGGAAACCTTTTAAGGTAGGGGTATGGTATGTTGTTGTTGTTGTACTGTAAATTTTATTGCCTCATACTGTTCGTTAATGATTTTTTTTCTCTTAGTGTGTCTATAAGTAATTGTATAGTAGAAGGTTTCAATTGTCACCAAGGATTTTGCAGTTTTCTCGCAGCTCAGGCTTTATTTGTTGCTGTAGTACTGGTTTATGTTTCTTCTTCAGAGTGACAAACAGCAACATAGTGGAACAGGATCATCTTTTTGGTACTCTTGAGAATTTTCAGGCTACGCAGCTAAACACATTTTTTTACAGCGCTTGCTCGAGAAAAAGGAACAATAGATAAAGAAGTCCTTAATAATGCCTTCGCTGCAACTGAAGATGGCTTCCTTTCTATTGTGGAAAGGGAATTTCATGTTGATCCAGAAATTGCGTCAATAGGGAGCTGCTGTCTGGTTGGTGTTATCTGGAAAAGGAGATTATATGTTGCTAACCTGGGGGACTGTAGAGCAGTATTAGGTCAAACAGGAATATTCAATAGGATTGTTGCTAAGCAATTGACTAATGATCATAATGTCAGGATCAAGGAGGTCAGGGATGAACTGAGAGCTCTGCACCCAGATGATCCAAACATTGTGTCTTATGTCAGAAAAACATGGCGTGTTAAAAGCATTATACAGGTTTGGTTTTAAATACTAATATTCAACACAAACTTGTTATGTTATGTATCATTTTGAATTTTATATTCTGATATCTCATGACAGATGCTCATTCTTTTTAATCAAAAGCAATTTAGTTTCCATCATAGTCCTTCATGTTATGAAAAGATTAGTGAGCTTAAACTAAATTTGCGTAGTATTTATCAGGCTCTTAATTCTAGTTCGGTGGCTTAATCCAAGAACAACACATTTTTAACCTCAAATATGCTTTTGGACACCTCTGAAACTGACCTAAACAAAAATTGATTTGTCAACTTGGGAAGTAATCTGCCATTATATCTGT
This sequence comes from Solanum lycopersicoides, assembly GCA_022817965.1. Taxonomy (NCBI): domain Eukaryota; kingdom Viridiplantae; phylum Streptophyta; class Magnoliopsida; order Solanales; family Solanaceae; genus Solanum; species Solanum lycopersicoides. The sequence continues at coordinate 93,149,378 of CM040627.1, forward strand.
TAAGTACATCAAAATATACCGAATAGAACTATATCTGCCTCGACCTTTTAATATATGTGTTTCCTTTTATGTTTATTTCTGCATCTTTTAGGTAACTAGAGCAATTGGAGATGCATTTCTGAAGAAGGCAGAATTTGCTATTGGTGCAATTCCTCTTAAGCGGCCAGTACTAAGAGCTGATCCATCTGTCTGTTCAAGAAACTTACAACCATGCGATAAATTTGTTATATTTGCTTCTGATGGGCTGTGGGATCTCTTAAGCAATCAAGAGGCTGTACAAATTGTGCATGCCTACCCTAGACAGGTATCTGTTATTCTGACACTCACAATTATTTGATTGAAAAGTCATGTTTGTATGGTTAAAACTTATTTTGTTTATCCAATATCAGGGCATAGCTAGAAGACTTGTTCTATCAGCCCTGAATGTGGCTGCACGTGCAAGAAAGTTGAAGTGCGATGACCTTATGAATTATGACAAAGGTGTCAGGAGGGCCTTTCATGATGATATAACAGTCGTGGTCATCTTTATAGATCACGAGAAGCTGAATGATGAATTAACTGAGCCTGGAATGTCAGTTCGAGGATATGTAGACACTCATCGACCATCAGATTTTAATATTGAGCAAGAGGTTGCTACAGAGACCGAACCCACAGGGACTGAACCCACAGGGACTGAACCCACAGGGACCGAACCCACAGGACCGAACCCACAGAGACCAAACCACAGGGACTGAACCCACAGAGACCGAACACTCAGAGACCGAACCCACACAGACTGAAGCCACAGAGACCGAACGCTCAGGGACCGAACCCACAGGGACTGAAGCCACAGAGACCGAAGGCTCAAAGACTGAACTCACAGTGACAGTATAACAAGTCGTTTGCACTTGTTCTTTTCTAGGGATTAGGGAAGCCTGGATCTCCCATTTTGATATACAGTCCAGATTAACAGCAAGACTATTAGGTTACCCATATGCCACCACCATCCAAATTTTTGAATGTACAAAGACATGCTGAGGAAACTGCCTCCTATTGTTTGTTTACCACAATATCTGTCAATGTAAGGCCATAAACACATTCTGTTTCAAGATGTATATACATGAACCCCACATTCTTGCCTTTTGAAGATTTCTTGCTTGTTCTAAAAATTGTCTCTATCTCTATCTCTTGCAAGGGTGGAGTTTCATCTTATTCCCTTTGTCGGAAAATTAAATCAAATTATTTTTATGTGTATATCGTAAATGTTATAGAATCCATTTGGCTTCTTCTGACGGTGCTAATAATGCGGTTAAGAGGCTACTAAACCATAAATTTTCTTGTGCCCTTGTATGCAACTATGCAAACATGGAATGAAATTTGGTGAAAATAAATCTTTTTTCTAAATTCTATAAGTGTTTTAGAACCAAGAAGGGAATGCCATATTTCTCTAAATTTTACTATTGGTTCAATAATATATTAAATGATTTTTCTTAATTGATATGTCAAAATCTTAAACGACATATCAAAATCAACCCAATTCAGCTGACTCATATAGTATAGATGGTTTGCTCTCACTGAGTCATAAACAACAACATAGTGAGTGTAATCTCACAAGCGAAGTTTGAACAGGATTATGAGTACATAGCCTTACCCCTAGAGAGGTGATTTTCGATAGGCCTTAGGCTCAAGTAAAACATATGAAAATCAAGAATGGGAAGGAAATACAGTAGCAAAGAAATCATGCATTAAAAATAATTGATACAAATCACAATATTAATTAGTCTGAACATTTCGTGCATGAATTGTTCTCTTAATTAGAAATTGTCAAAGTTGGCTCATTCCTAGACATTTTTTTGACCTATAAATATACATCCACATATTACTCACATGTATCGTCACTCAAAATCATAAACAACAAATAGAAGTGTACAACTTCATAATAAAAAAAAAAATGGCTTCTCGTAGCTTTCACTTTATTTATGTGTTAGTCATGTTTTCTCTAGCAGGCATGGCGTTTTCGGACTTGTCCGATGATTTCTACCACCATATTCGTCCCAAACTTTACCAATCATTAAACGGGTTGTTGAGGATGTAGTCAGAAAAGAGAGACGAATGGGTGCTTCTTTGCTACGTTTACATTTTCAAGATTGTTTCGTTAATGTTTCTTTTTCTTCTGGCTAGTTATTAATGTTTGGTACGTCTTTACTAATTATTGTATTTCTTTCTAAATGTAGGGTTGTGATGCTTCGATTCTACTTGATCAAACTTCTACTATTAATAGTAAAAAAAAATCTCTTGCTAATAACAATTCTGCTAGACATATCGACATAAAGGTCTCTATACCATAGCAATGGGTAATCTTCACCTCCCAGAACACCTCTGCTCAAACCGTGAATGAGGATTTGAATCATCCTGGATAGTTTAATGCAATGCTTGAGGAAATACATGCCTTAGAGGAAAATCACACATGGAATTTGGTGGATCTACCCAATTGAAGGAAACAAATGGGATGTAAATGGGTGTTCACAGATAAAGTGAATCCAGATGGTTTAGTGGCAAGACTTAAGGCAAGACTTGTGGCTAAAGGTTATGCTCATACTTATGAGTGGATTGTTCAGACACCTTTTCTCCGGTTGCCAAACTTACTTCTGTTCACTTGCTCATTTCTCTAGATGCTTTTAAGAATTGGCCTTTACATCAGTTGAATATCAAAAATGCATTCCTTCATGGTGATCTTCAAGAGGAAGTGCATATGGAGCAACCACCTGGTTTTGTTGCTCAAGGGAAGTGTGGAAAAGTCGCTCTTTTGAAGAAGTCCTTGTTGCGGAAGCCAAATATATAGAGAGTGATAGAATCACAACTGCTATATCTAAATGTAGCTAATAAATAGTAAATGAGACAACAACAAAAGGAACACCAAGAATTAACGAGGTTCGGCAAACTTTTGTTTTCTTTTGCCTAGTCCTCAGACACAACCAACCAATATTTATTTCACTCCAAAAGAGTACAAGTGAAATACTACAAGAGAGAAAGAAGAACAAATGCCTTTGGAGATGAGAAGACAAGTGAGAGGTGTGTTACAAATGAATTAGGAGCTACCTATTTATAGGAGTGAATTCTTCCTATTGATGTCATCCATGACATCACAATATGTCAAAAATGTCAAGATTTACCTTGTGAAACCAATTTATGGTTCACCTAAATTTCACCTACAAAAGATGCTATCTTGACTTTTCTACCAATGAAGAATTATCCTCCTAACTACCATATCTTCTCATTAATTCATTTTTGAATCTTGTCAAATTTAACAAATCTCCACCTTGGCAAGATTCTCCATTTTCAACTTTCTCTCAACAACAATTTTGATTGTGTCTTCAACCATAATCTTCAATGTTCAACAATGTTGATCAAGTTCAAACAATGTTGAAACTTGACCGCAGTCACCACTTTTGTCAACATATCGGCAGGATTATCCGTAGTATGAATTTTCTGTATTATGACTCCACCATCTTCTATGATTTCTCGTATGAAATGATATCGGACGTCAATGTGCTTCGTCCTTGCATGATAAACTTGGTTCTTTGCTAATTGAATAGCACTCTGACTATCACAAAATATTGTGATTTCTTCTTGTCCAATACCAAGCTCTCTAAGCAATCCTTGAAGCCAAATTGCTTCCTTCGCAGCCTCTGTAATTGCCATGTACTCTGCCTCAGTGGTAGACAAAGCAACTGTTGACTGCAAAGTAGACTTCCAACTAACTGGTGCATTTGCAATAGTAAAAACATAACCAGTAGTTGATCTTCGTTTGTCCAAATCACCTGCATAATCTGAGTCACAATATCCAGCAAGATATTGACTATCTTTCTGCTCGAAAACCAAACCAACATCTATAGTATTATGAATATACCGTAGAATCCATTTTACAGCCTGCCAATGATCCTTTCCAGGATTGTGCATGTACCTGCTTACAACTCCAACAGCGTGTGAAATATCTGGCCTTGTGCAAACCATTGCATACATCAAGCTACCAATAGCATTCGCGTATGGTACTCTTGACATATATTCTCGTTCAGCTTCATTCTTAGGTGACATAGCATCACTAAGCTTAAAATGAGGAGCAAGCGGAGTGCTAACCGACTTCGTTTTTTCATTCATACCGAATCGGTTTAGTACTCTTTTCAAATATTCTTTCTGAGATAAATAAAGTTTCTTTGAATGTCTATCTCTTTTTATCTCCATGCCAAGAATCTTCTTTGCCTCACCCAAATCCTTCATCTCAAACTCCTTTCTCAGTTGAATCTTTAGCTTCTCAATTTCCTTTGACTTTTAGAAGCTATCAACATATCATCAACATATAGGAGAAGATATATAAAGGAATTATCTTCAAGCTTGCGCAAATACACACAATGATCGTATTTGCTTCTTATGTACCTTTGCTGCAACATAAACTTGTCAAATCGTTTGTACCATTGTCTAGAAGATTGTTTCAATCCATACAACGATTTTTCAAGTTTGCACACCATATTTTCTTTTCCATCAACTTTGAATCCTTCTGGCTGAGTCATATAGATTTCCTCTTCCAAGTCTCCATGTAAAAAAGCAGTTTTTACATCCAACTGAACTAGTTCCAAATTCAACTGTGCTACCAAAGCCAACAAAACTCTAATGGAGGAGTGTTTCACAACTGGAGAAAATACCTCATTATAATCAATTCCCTCCTTTTGAGCATATCCTTTGGCCACCAATCTTGCTTTGTAGCGAACATCTTCTTGATTAGGAAATCCCTCTTTCTTTGCAAATATCCATTTGCACCCAATTGCTTTCTTGCCCTCTGGAGATTGGCCAATCTCCATGTATGATTCTGATGAAGAGATTGCATTTCTTCATCCATGGCATTCCTCCACTTATCTTTTTGTGAACTTTGGACTGCGTCTTTATAAGTGGTAGGAATGTCATCGGCTGCAATTGAGTTAGCACAAGCCACCATATCTGTGAGTCGAGCAGGTTTTCTTATTGTCCTTTTTGGCTTGCTCGTTGCTATTGATTCAAGTTGTGGTTGAGGTTCTTGAGATGGAACCTCCTCTTCGACTGGCTCTCCTTCAAGAGGAAAATCTTCTGCTGTTTCCTCGTTTGATCCCTGTGTTGGGAAAATTATCTTTCCTTCAAACTCCACCTGCTTTGAAGCACCATCAATTTGTTTGGCTTCTTCAAGTGTTACCTTATTTGTCAAGGCAGATTCATCAAAGGTAACATCCCTGCTGAAAATAACTTTTCTTGTCTCTGGACACCATAAACGGTATCCTTTGACTCCAGAAGTAATTCCCATAAATAAAGCTTTCTTTGCTCTTGGGTCCAATTTTGACTCTCTTACATGATAATATGCAATTGAGCCAAATACATGTAAAGAACCATAATCTTCAGCAGGTTTTCCATACCATTTTTCAAATGGTGTCTTCCCACCAATAGCAGCAGATGGTAGACGATTAATGAGGTGGCACGCATATGTTATTGCCTCAGCCCAAAATTCTTTGCCCAAGCCAGCATTGGACAACATACACCGAACTTTCTCCAGCAAAGTTCGGTTCATGCGTTCTGCCACTCCATTCTGTTGTGGTGTATTTCTGACGGTGAAATGTCTGACGATGCCATTTTCCTCACAAATTTTCTGAAAAAGATCATTTTTGTATTCTCCACCATTGTCTGTGCGAAGACACTTGATCTTTCTGCCACTTTGAGTTTCTATCATCGCCTTCCATTTGAGAAAAATTCCCAAAACTTCATCTTTTGTTTTCATCGTATACACCCACAATCTTCGAGAAAAGTCATCAACAAAGGTTACAAAATAGTGTTTCCCACCTAATGAAGGTGTTTTGGAAGCACCCCAAACATCCGAATGAACATAATCCAAAATACCTTTAGTATTATGGATAGTTGTTCCAAATTTAACCCTTGTTTGCTTTCCCTTGATACAATGCTCACAAAACTCCAAGTTGCAAGTTTTTACTCCTTTTAGCAATCCTTGATCTGATAAAGTTTTCAAGGATTTCCCTCCAGCATGTCCCAAGCGCATATGCCACAGCTTGGTCATTTCTGCCTCCTTCTCGTCATTGGATGTTGTTGCCGCTGTCCCAATAACTGTACTACCTTGATAGTGGTACATGTTATTATTTCTTCGAATTGCCTTCATTACCACCAGTGCACCAGAGCATATTCTCATCACGCCATTATCTGCAATGACTTTGAATCCCTTTGATTCTAGGGCTCCTACAGAAATGAGATTTTTCTTCAAATCTGGTACATATCGAACATCTGGTAATGTTCTACTTAATCCATCATGGTTCCTTAATCGGATTGAACCAACACCATATGCGGTAAGAGGATTATTGTTTGCAGTGTGAATAACTCCACATTCTCCTTCTTGTAAATCAATAAACCAGTCCCGATTGGGACACATATGATAACTACAAGCTGAGTCCATCAACCATACATCAGATGATTTGGATGGATCTGTTGTAACTAGTGAGTAATCGGAGTCATCACAATCAGCCACATTTGAATCCATGACAGCCTTCCCATTATTTGGTTTGGCTTTGCTATTCAACTTTGGGCAGTCTTTCTTCCAATGCCCTTTTTCTCGGCAAAAGGCACATTCATCTTTGCTGAGTCTCGATCTTGACTTGGATCTCCCTTTCTTCGTTCTCATATGATTTTGAGAACGACCTCTCGCAACCAGTGCTTCTGCTTCTCCGCCTTTTTGTTTTTCTCTCTTTCTTTGTTCATAACTGTATAAGGCAGAACAAACTTCTTTGAGAGATACTTCATCATTCCCATGCAGTAGAGTCGTTTCAAGATGCTCGAACTCATCGGGAAGTGAACTTAACAACATTAAGGCCATATCTCCATCCGTAAAAGTCACATCCATATTCCGCAAATCTGTCGCCAACTTATTAAAGCTGGTGATATGATCATTCATTGTGCTACCAGGAATATAAGTGAAGCGTAACAGTCTTCTTTTCATGTAAAGTTTATTTTGACTGTTTTTCTTCAAGAATTTCTCCTCCAATGAATTCCATAATTTATTTGCAGATGTTTCCTTCGTGTATGGATACTTTTGTTCTCTTGCAAGGTAAGATCGAATGGTACCGCAAGCAACACGGTTGATAATCTTCCAATCTTCTTCTCCTACACCGTCTGGTTTCTTTTCTTCAATGGCAATATCTAGCCCTTGTTGAAAAAGAACATCAAGGACCTCGCCTTGCCACATTCCGAAATGTCCTGACCCGTCAAAAATTTCAACTGCAAATTTCGCATTTGACACAATTCTTGTCATAAGCGAAGATGCCAATGATGACGTATTATTGACACTTGATGTGGACTCATCATTTTTCTTGTCTTCCATTTTACTACAAATACTATTTACTAGCTAACAATGCAAAGACCAAAGTAAATCTTTTTCTGATGTGGAAGTTCAGACTATGCTGCAACCACAGAGCATACTCAGATAATACCTTGGCTCTGATACCAATTGTTGCGGAAGCCAAATATATAGAGAGTGATAGAATCACAACTGCTATATCTAAATGTAGCTAATAAATAGTAAATGAGACAACAACAAAAGGAACACCAAGAATTAACGAGGTTCGGCAAACTTTTGTTTTCTTTTGCCTAGTCCTCAGACACAACCAACCAATATTTATTTCACTCCAAAAGAGTACAAGTGAAATACTACAAGAGAGAAAGAAGAACAAATGCCTTTGGAGATGAGAAGACAAGTGAGAGGTGTGTTACAAATGAATTAGGAGCTACCTATTTATAGGAGTGAATTCTTCCTATTGATGTCATCCATGACATCACAATATGTCAAAAATGTCAAGATTTACCTTGTGAAACCAATTTATGGTTCACCTAAATTTCACCTACAAAAGATGCTATCTTGACTTTTCTACCAATGAAGAATTATCCTCCTAACTACCATATCTTCTCATTAATTCATTTTTGAATCTTGTCAAATTTAACAGTCCTTGTATGGCTTAAAACAGAGTTCCCGAGGTTGGTTTGGCAAGTTCAGTGAGGTAGTTAAGGATCTTAGGCTGAAAATGAGCAAATATGATCATTTTGTCTTCTATCGGCAATCAACAACTGGCACTATCCTTCTTGTTCTATATGTTGATGACATTTGTCATCACATAAAGTGATTATGGTGGGATCTCTTCCGTCAAGTCTTTCCTGCACAGTAGGTTTCATACAAAGGACTTGGACCAGTTGAATACTATTTGGGAGTAGAACAGAAGAAAAAAGAGAATTTTTCTGTCGCAGAGAAAGTATATTTTTGACCTTCTTGCAAACATTGGAAAGTTGGCAGCCAAACCTAATAGTAACACCAATTGTTCCTAATGTGCATCTTATGAAAGATGATGATGATTCTTTTGATGATCCAGATGGATATAGAAGGTTAGTTTGAAAGTTAAACTTGACTCGTCTTGATGTTACTTTAGCAGTAATTGTTGTTATCCAGTTCATATCTGCACCTACGATCAAACATTGTTCAATTTTGGAACAGATTCTATGTTATTTGAAAGGAGCTCCTGGACTTGGCATATTATATAGCAATCACAATCATGCTTGTATTGAGTATTTGCAGATGCCGATTGGGCTGGATCCAAAATTGATAGAAGATCTATAACAGGTATTGTGTCTTTGTTGGAGGAACTTGGTGTCATGGAGAAGTAAGAAGCAAAGTGTTGTATTTCGATCCACAGCAGAGCAGAATCTGAATACAGAGCTATGTCATAGTCTACATGTAAATTATGTGGATACATAATCTTCTTACTGAAATTGGGTTAAAGCATTATATATCAACAAAACTCTGGTGTGACAATCAAACTGCTCTTCATATTGCCTTGAATCCAGTGTATCCTGAAAGAACTAGACGTATTGATGTTGACTGTCATTTTATTCGTGAGAAGATTCAGGAAAGGCTAATTTCCACCGGCTATTTCCAGCTCATCACTTTGTCAATTTCTGATCTAAACAGAATCTGATCATCCCTAACTAACTTTACCACCTATCTCTTCAACAAAACCTTCTATATATCTCTTCAAGAATCACTTATTTTCTGTTGCAATTCTCTCTCAATAACTGCATTCAGTTTAAAGAGAAAGATCACTTCATTTTTCAAGCTACATTGATCATTTCTTAGTCAGCTGCAGTTCTTCTACTTCGTTTTGGTATCTCTTTTGTTTTCTTTCAACCCTTTATGGTGTTGATGTGAGAACAGAGGTGGGAGTGTTGAATTTTCTTTTTATGGGTGTAGGGTTGATTGATATTCATGAACTTCTACTGTGTGTGTCAGTAAGATTCTTTCTTGGGTTTTTTTGATCGAGATTGAATTCTAGTGTTGTTTGTTCGGAATTCAGGGAAATTGAATTTGGGTTTTTCTCTAGTGTTGAAATATTGGAGTTTTGGGTACATTTTCGATCAGCTATTAGCTATACATTTTTATAGTTTTTTGAGTTTAAGAAGGAAATGAAAGATGGTTTCTTGGCTGGATAGGACTGTAGCAGCTTGTTGCCCACCTTCAGATCAATATGACAGTTTGAGCAGCAATGAAGATGGTGTTCTGGGAGGTGAAGATTACCCATTGCTATGGTATAGAGACCTTGAGAAACATTCATGTGGGAGTTCTCTTTTGCTGTGGTACAGGCTAATCAAGTATGTGAAGATTATGGCCACGTTGAACCAGGTCGTGAAGGTACCTTTGTTGGGGTTTATGACGGCCATGGTGGCCTCGATGCTTCAAAATTTGCCTGTGATAACCTTAGCCGCCATTTAATAAGTGAGATCAACTTTCTCTATTTCCTTGCATTTCTATTTATTCATTGTTAAAATAAAATACTTGTTTCAGTTTTTTGACAATGGAATTTATGGTGTTTTTTCCTATGCATTGTAAATTTTACTCTTGAAGTTTCTATTACTATTTGTTATTTCTTGTACTTCGATTGTATTATTATCTGGTTCTAGATACTGTTCTTTTTTTTTGCAGCATATTTTGTCATGCTATTTTTAGTATCTTGTCGTGGCTTCTTCATTTTCGAGTGTATTATTATCTGGTTGCATGTTGTAGCAGTGTTAGTAATTTTTTCTCTTAGAGTGTCTATAAGTAATTGTATAGTAAGGGTTTTGCAGTTTTCTTGCAGCTTCGGCTTTATTTGTTGCTGTAGTACTGGTTTATGTTTCTTCTTCAGAGTGACAAACAGCAACATAGAGAAACAGGATCATCTTTTTTGGTACTCTTGAGAATTTTCAGGCTAAACAGTTAAACACACATTTTTTTACAGTGCTTGCTCGAGAAAATGGAACAATAGATGAAGAAGTCCTTAATAATGCCTTTGCTGCAACTGAAGACGACTTCCTTTCTATTGTGAAAACGGAATTTCATATTTTTGATCCAAGAATTGCGTCAACTGGGACCTGCTGTCTGGTTGGTGTTATCTGGAAAAGGACATTATATGTTGCTAACCTGGGGGACTCTAGAGCAGTATTAGGTCATACAGGAAGATTCAATAGGATTTTTGCTGAGCAGTTGACTAATGATCATAATGTCAGGATCAAGGAGGTCAGGGATGAACTTAGAGCTCTGCACCCAGACGATCCAAACATTGTGATTGGTGTCGGGAAAGAACATGGTGTATTAAAGGCATTATAAAGGTTTGCTTTTAAATACTAGTATTGAACACAAACTTGTTGTGTTATGTAGCATTTTGAATTTTATATTCTGATGTCTCATGACAGATGCTCATTCTTTTTAACCTCAAATATGCTTTTGGACACTGACCTAAACAAAAATTGATTTGTCAACTTGGGAAGTAATCTGTCTCGGCTTTTAATATGGGTGTTTCCTTTTATGTTTGTTTCTGCATCTTTTAGGTAACTAGAGCAATTGGAGATGCATCTCTGAAGAAGCCAGAATTTGCTCATGGTGTGATGAAACCTTTTAGGGGGCCAGTAGTAAGAGCTGATCCATCTGTCTCTTCAAGAAACTTACAGCCATGCGATAGATTTGTTATATTTGCTTCTGCTGGGCTGTGGGATCTCTTAAGCAACGAAGAGGCTGTACGAATTGTGCATGCCTACCCTAGACAGGTATCTGACATTTATTTGATCAAAATGTCATGTTTGTATGGTTAAAACTTATTTTGTTTATCCAATATCAGGGCATAGCTAGAAGACTTGTTCTATCAGCCCTGAATGTGGCTGCACGTGCAAGAAAGTTGAAGTGCGAAGACCTTATGAATTATGACAAAGGTGTCAGGAGGGCCTTTCATGATGATATAACAGTCGTGGTCATCTTTATAGATCACGAGAAGCTGAATGACGAATTAACTGTGCCTGGAATGTCAGTTCGAGGATTTGTAGACTCTCATCGACCATCAGATTTTAATATTGAGCAAGAGGTTGCTACAGAGACCGAACACACAGAGATCGAACCCACAGAGACTGAACTCACTGAGACAGTATAACAAGTGTTGGCACTTGTTCTTTTCTAGGGAAGCCTGGATCTCCCATTGTTGCCTCGTTTTACCAATTCACATATTGATATACGAAGACATGCTGAGAAAACTACCTCCTATTGTTTGTTTTCCACAATATATTTCAATGTAAGGCCATAAAAGTTGGAATTGTGATCGAAAAGAAAATACATTCTGTATACACATGAACCCCACATTCTTGCCTTGTGAAGATTTCATGCTTGTTCTAAAAATTGTCTGTATCTCTATCTCTCTTACACAAACAAACACGCATAGCTAGGGGAGAGTTTCATCTTAACCCCTTTGTCTGAAAATTACATCAAATTAGTTTTATGTGTATATCGTAAATGTTATGGANTTTTATATCCTCTTCTGACGGTGCTACAAAACTAAATTTTCTTGTGCCCTTGTCTGAAACTATGCAAACATGGAATGAAATTTGGTGAAAATAAATCTTTTTTCTAAATTCTACAAAAGTGTTTGTAATGATCCCCAACAGATTTGAAATAACAAAATAGTTTTTTAGATGATTTTCGATTATATTTGTAACTGAATTGAACTACAAACTAAGCTAATGACAGAAATAACAGAAAATGGGGAAGTTGAATAGTAGCTCCATGGCTCGATAGATCTGCAGAAATAGAACAGAGATAGAAGAGATTGAGAATGAAGAAATTGGATAGAAGGAGAAAAAATTTGGAGAAGAACATACCGTGCGAATTCATGCCTTCTCTATTCTGTTAGTCGGTTACATATACCGTTTAATCAAATTGGCTGAGTTGGCAAGTCTCACTAATCCCAAATAGAGTATCTAAGCAATAACTATATTGTCCACTAAGCTACCAAACCTAGATAACTTAGACTTTACTAAGCAACTCACGGTTGCCCACTAAACCACCTAGTTAGAATTTGACTAAGCAGCAACAATGTTGCCCACTAAATCAGCTAATTTTAGCTGACTTTGACTTTCGATTGAAACAAACAAACGATCTAATTCCTTTATAGCTCAGAAATAGATTTACAACATAAGCACAGAAGTAAAAATATAAGACAACTAAGACGCAAGCAGCTCTATCTGGACCCTGTTGCTGTTCTGGAGAATACTTCTTGAAAGGGGTGGTTTTTGCTTTTTGTTCTTGAGAATTTTCAAGATGCTAAAACTGAGGTTGTCTATTGAAGGGTATTCTTAATAAGAATAGACACAACCTCCAAGGCCATGCTATTAGCCGAGGCTTTTGCCAAGCTTGGAGACCGTGCAACAACCTCACCAAACTTGTGTACTTTTTCCAATTGTCAATTATACGAACAATGACGCAAAGGATTAGGTCCTTTTATAATGTCCCTGAGTTTGTCTGATCATCGAAACTATAAATAACACACCGGCTATGTGAAGACAGGAGAGCAACTAATTGATTTGTTCACAAAAGCATTGAATGGGACTCAGAGAGAAGAGAGGGAAACAAATATTTTCCATTCAGTGTAAAAATGAGGAATCGATACAATGTCCAGCTCATCACTTTGTCAGTTACTGATCTTAACAGAATCTGATCATCCCTAACTAACTCTTCAATTAAAAAAAAACTTCTATATATATCCTCAATTCTCTCTCAATTACTGCATTCAGTTCAAAGAGAGAGATCTCATTTTCAAGCTACATACATCATTTCTTAGTCAGTTGCAGTTCTTCTACTTCATTTTGGTATCTCTGTTGTGTTTTCTTTCAACCCTTTATGGTGTTGATGTGAAAACAGAGGTGGGGTTGTTGAAATATATTTTTTCTGGGCATTTCTGGTTTCTGGGTGTAGTGTTAATTGATATTCACGAAATTCTACTCTGTGTGTGTCAGTTGGATTCTTTCTTGGGTTATCGAGATTCAAGTTTTAGTGTTGTTTGTTCGGAATTCAGGGAAATTGAATTTGGGTTTTTCTGCTAGTGTTGAAATATTGGAGTTTTGGGGTACATTTCTACATTTTCGATCATCTAGTAGCTATACATTTTATAGTTTTTTTTGAGTTTAAGAAGGAAATGCACGATGGTTTCTTGGCTGGATAGGACTGTAGAAGTTTTTTGCCCACCTTTAGGTCGATATGTCGGTTTGAGCAGCGGTGAATATGGTGTTCTGGGAGGTGAAGATTACCCATTGCTATGGTATAGAGACCTTGAGAAACATTCATGTGGGGAGTTCTCTTTTGCTATGGTACAGGCTAATCAAGTATGTGAAGATTATGGCCACGTTGAACCAGGTCGTGAAGGCACCTTTGTTGGGGTTTATGATGGCCATGGTGGCCTTGATGCTTCAAGATTTGCCTGTGATAACCTTAGCCGCCATTTAATAAGTGAGATCAACTTTCTCTATTTCCTTGCTTTTCCATTTATTGATTGATAAAATAAAATACTTGTTGCAGTCTTTTGACAATGGAATTTATGGTGTTTTTTCATTTGCACTGTAAATTTTACTCTTGAAGTTTCTAGCTCTTTGATTTCTATTACTATTTGTTATTTCTTGTACTTCGATTGTATTATTATCTGGTTGTAGATACTGTTCGTTTTTTGCAGCTTATTTTGTCATGCTATATGTACAGACTACTCTCCCCAGACCCCCTTGTGGTATATTGTTGTTGTTGTGCTGTAAATTTTACTGCCTCGTAACAGAAATTTATGATTTCAAGTTTTGGTAGAAATGATATTCATAGTGATTATGTGATATGTGACAGAATTGTTGCAGCATTTTTCCATTCTGTTTATGCTCTATTGCATGTTATATAAGTAATTGTATAGTAAGAGTTTTGCAGTTTTCTCGCAGCTCCGGCTTTGTTTCTCCTTTATTTGTTGCTGTAGTATTAGTTTATGTTTCTTCTTCAGAGTGACAAACAGCAACATAGAGGAACAGGATCATCTTTTTGGTACTCTTGAGAATTTTCAGGCTAAGCCTAACACACATTTTTTTACAGCGCTTGCTCGAGAAAAGGAAACAATAGATGAAGAAGTCCTTAATAATGCCTTTGCTGCAACTGAAGACGGCTTCCTTTCTATTGTGGAAAGGGAATTTCATGATGATCCAACAATTGCGACAGCGGGGTGCTGCTGTCTGGTTGGTGTTATCTGGAAAAGGAGATTATATGTTGCTAACCTGGGTGACTCTAGAGCAGTATTAGGTCATATTGGAAGATTCAATAGGATTGTTGCTAAGCAATTGACTAATGATCATAATGTCCGGATCAAGGAGGTCAGGGATGAACTGAGAGCTCTGCACCCAGACGATCCAGACATTGTGCGTCGTGTCGGAAGAACATGGCGTGTTAAAGGCATTATACAGGTTTGCTTTTAAATACTAATATTCAACACAAACTTATGTTATCAGTTTGAATTTTATCTTCTGAAAATATACTGAATAGAACTATATCTGCCTCGGCCTTTCCTTTTATGTTTGTTTCTGCATCTTTTAGGTAACTAGAGCAATTGGAGATGCATCTCTGAAGAAGCCAGAATTTGCTCATGGTGTAATGGAACCTTTTATGGGGCCAGTAGTAAGAGCTGATCCATCTGTCTGTTCAAGAAACTTACAACCATGCGATAGATTTGTTATATTTGCTTCTGATGGGCTGTGGGATCTCTTAAGCAATGAAAAGGCTGTACGAATTGTGCATGCCTACCCTAGACAGGTATCTGACATTTATTTGATCAAAATGTCATGTTTGTATGGTTGAAACTTATTTTGTTTATCCAATATCAGGGCATAGCTAGAAGACTTGTTCTATCAGCCCTGAATGTGGCTGCACGTGCAAGAAAGTTGAAGTGCGAAGACCTTATGAATTATGACAAAGGTGTCAGGAGGGCCTTTCATGATGATATAACAGTCGTGGTCATCTTTATAGATCACGAGAAGCTGAACGACGAATTAACTGACCCTGGAATGTCAGTTCAAGGATATGTAGACACTCATCGACCATCAGATTTTAATATTGAGCAAGAGGTTGCTACAGAGACCGAACACACAGAGATCAAACCCACAGAGATTGAAGCTACAGGGACCGAACTCTCAGAGACCGAACCCACAGGGACTGAACCCACAGGGACTGAACCCACAGGGACCGAACGCTCAGAGACCGAACCCACAGGGACTGAACCCACAGAGACCGAACCCACAGGGACTGAAGCCACAGAGACCGAACCCACAAAGACTGAACTCACAGTGACTGAACCCACAGGGACTGAACCCACAGAGACTGAACCCACAGGGACTGAACCCACAGATACTGAAGCTACAGGGACCGAACGCTCAGAGACAGAACCCACAGAGACCGAACACTCAGAGACTGAAACCACAGGGACTGAAACCACAGGGACTGAACCCACAGAGACCGAACACTCAGAGACCGAACCCACAGGGACTGAAACCACAGGGACTGAACCCACAGAAACCGAACACTCAGAGACTGAACTCACAGGGACTGAAGCCACAGAGACCGAACCCACAAAGACTGAACTCACAGTGACAGTATAACAAGTTGTTTGCACTTGTTCTTTTCTAGGGAAGCCTGGTTCTCCCATTTTTGCCTTGTTTTACCAATTAACATTTTGATATACAGTCCAGATGAACAAGCAAGACTATTAGGTTACCCATATTCCACCACCATCCAAATCTTTGAATGTACAAAGACATGCTGAGGAAACTAACTCCTATTGTTTGTTTACCGCAATGTAAGGCCATAATAGATTCTATTTCAAGATTTGTACATTCTTGCCTTTTCAAGATTTCTTGCTTGTTCTAAAAAATTGTTATTTTCTAGTCTATAACTATGCTGTGATGGGATTTAACTGCTAATATCTGGCCATTGGGCTACATCTAGTCCAATTTTAAACGGAAAAAAAAAATTGGTCTAAATAAATCTTGTCTAAAAATTTTACCAAAGTGTTTTAGAATTAAGATGGCATTAGTTATTTGTCTAAATTCTACTATTATTAGTTTAATAAATGAGATATAAAATTCTCTTATGAGTCTCAATAGTTATTTACTCATTTTGTTGAAAAATGATAGTAGAAGGTAGTTCAATCAAACAACCTTTTATGATTAAATGATTTTCTTAATATATATGTCAAACCTTTTAAATTTAATAAGTTGATAGCCAAACAATTTTCTATTTTTTTTAGCTTTAATTATTGATCCTTTTAGTTTCTGCCGTTAAACTCATTCCCACATCACTTAATACTTAAGATTGAAGATTAATCATATTTTTAATCATATTTTTCTTAGCTATTGTTGATCAATGTTTATATAATTTTCTTCATTAATAATCTTCTCCCACAACCTTTTCAAAATCTATACATTACAAAACTCTATTAAGGTATACAATAAGTTTTTTCCCATCTTTCCGTCATTTTCATTCTGTTAGAATTTTTTTTTTTCCAGGTATCTCTACGTTTTTATATATGTTTGTTTGGTTTAAGCCTCAATCTTAGTATGTTTAGTTGTATAATGCTTGATATGAAAAAAGAATGATTATCTTTAAATTAGAACTAGTTATCTCAATTTCTTAAGTTAATCTTTTGGTTCATATAAGTAATTTGCATCTTATGGAAACAAAGATCAAATAGAGTGGTCACTGGTGAAAAGATATTCGAAAATATTAACCACTGAGATTAATAGTCGTTAATTATATGAGATATGATCACTTTGTCAGTTACTGATCATCCCTAACTAACTTTACCATCTATATATATCTTCAAGAATCGCTTATTTTCTGTTGCAATTCTCTCTCAATAACTGCATTCAGTTCAAAGAGAAAGATCTCTTCATTTTTCAAGCTACAGTTCTTTTACTTCGTTTTGGTATCTCTGTTGTGTTTTCTTTCAACCCATTATGGTGTTGATGTGAGAACAGAGGTGGAGTTGTTGAATTTTCTGTTTCTGGGCATTTCTGGTTTCTGGGTGTAGCGTTGATTCTTTCTTGGGCTTTTTTGATCGAGATTGAAGTTTTAGTGTTGTTTGTTGGGGATTCAGGGCAATTGAATTTGGGTTTTTCTGCTTGTGTTGAAATATTGGAGTTTTGGGGTACATTTTTGAGTTTAAGAAGGATGATTCGTTGGCTGAAAAGGATTGTATCAGTTTGTTGCCGACCTTTAAGTCGACATGTCGGTTTGAGCAGCGGTGTTCTGGGAGGTGAAGATTACCCAGTTCTATGGGATAGAGACCTTAAGAAACATTCATGTGGGGAGTTCTCTTGTGCTATGGCACAGGCTAAACAAGTATGTTTAGATTATAGCCACGTTGAACCAGGTCGTCAAGGTACCTTTGTTGGGGTTTATGATGGCCATAGTCGCCTTGATGCTTCAAGATTTGCCTGTGATAACCTTAGCCGCCATTTAATAAGTGAGATCAACTTTCTTTGTTTATTTATTGCCTCATAACAGCAATTTATGATTTCAAGTTTTGGTAGAAATGATATTCATAGTGATTATGTGAGAATTGTTGCAGCATTTTTCCATTCTGCTTATGCTCTATTGCATGTTATATAAGTAATTGTTTAGTAAGAGTTTTGCAGTTTTCTCGCAGCTTCGGCTTTGTTTCTCCTCTATTTGTTGCTGTAGTACTAGTTTATGTTTCTTCTTCAGAGTGACAAACAGCAACATAGAGGAACAGGATCATCTTTTTTGGTACTCTTGAGAATTTTCAGGCTAAACATATATTTTTTTACAGCGCTTGCTAGAGAAAAGGGAACAATAGATGAAGAAGTCCTCAATAATGCCTTTGCTGCAACTGAAGATGGCTTCCTTTCTATTGTGGAAAGGGATTTTCATGGTGATCCAGGAATTGCGTCAACGGGGTGCTGCTGTCTGGTTGGTGTTATCTGGAAAAGGACATTATATGTTGCTAACCTGGGGGACTCTAGAGCAGTATTAGGTCATATAGGAAGATTCAATAGGATTCTTGCTGAGCAATTGACTAATGATCATAATGTCAGGATCAAGGAGGTCAGGGATGAACTGAGAGCTCTGCACCCAGACAATCCAAACATTGTGTCTCGTGTCGGAGGAACATGGCATGTTAAAGGCATTATAAAGGTTTGCTTTCAAATACTAATATTGAACACAAACTTATCTTATGTATCATTTTGAATTTTATTAATCTAAATTTGCGTAGTATCAGTGGCTTTAACCAAGAACAAGATATCTGTTAGTACATCCAAATAGAACTATATCTATCTCGACCTTGTAATATATGTGTTTCCTTTTAGGTAACTAGAGCAATTGGAGATGCATTTCTGAAGAAGCCAGAATTTGCTCTTGGTGCTGAACCTCTTAGGGGGGCAGTAATAAGAGCTGATCCATCTGTCCGTTCAAGAAACTTACAACCATGCGATAGATTTGTTATATTTGCTTCTGATGGGCTGTGGGATCTCCTAAGCAATGAAGAGGCTGTACAAATTGTGCATACTTACCCTAGACAGGTATCTGTTAATCTGCCACTGACATTTGTTTGATCAAAATGTCATGTTTGTATGGTTAAAACTTATTTTGTTTATCTAATATCAGGGCATAGCTAGAAGACTTGTTCTATTAGCCATGAATGTGGCGGTACGCGCAAGAAAGAAGTACGATGACCTTATGAATCATGACAAACATGTCAGGAGGGCCTTACATGATGATATAACAGTCGTGGTCATCTTTATAGATCACGAGATGCTGAATGACGAATTAACTGTGCCTGGAATGTCAGTTCAAGGATTTGTAGACACTCATCGACCCTCACATTTCAATATTGAGCAAGAGGTTGCTACAGAGTCCAGAGTCACAGAGACCGAACTCTCAGAGACCACAGAGACCGAACTCTCAGAGACCGAATCCACAGGGACTGAACCCATAGAGACTGAACACACAGAGACCGAACTCACAGAGAATGAACCCACAGAGACCGAACGCTCAGAGACTGAACATGCAGATACCGAACCCACAGAGACCGAAAGCTCAGAGACCGAATCCACAGGGACTGAACCCACAGAGATTGAACACACAGAGACCGAAACCCACAGAGACCGAAACCACAGAGACTGAACTCACTGAGACGGTATGACAAGTTGTTGGCACTTGTTCTTTTGTAGGGAAGCCTGGATCTCCCATTATTGCCTAGTTTTACCAATTTACATTTTGATATACGGTCTAGATGAACAGCAAGAGTATTAGGTTACCCATCTAAATGGTCATTTGCAAATTTTTTGATTGTACAAAGACATGCTGAGGAAACTACCTCCTATTGTAAGGCCATAAAAGTTGGCATTGTGATCGTAAAAAAAAAAATACATTCTGTTTCAAGATGTATACACATTCTTGCCTTTTGAAGATTTCTTGCTTGTTCTAAAAATTGTCTCTATCTCTCTCTCTTGCAAGGGTGGAGTTTCATCGTATTCCCTTTGTCGGAAAATTAAATCAAATTATTTTTATGTGTATATTGTAAATGTTATAGAATCCATTTGGCTTATTCATGTGTTATACTATATCCTCTTCTGAAGGTGCTAATAATGTGGTTGAGAGGCTAAAACACCATAAATTTTCTTAGTAAATTTACCATTAAATGATTTTTTTTCTTAGTAAATATGTCAATATCTTAAATGACATGTCAAAGTTAATGTGAATAACCCAATTCAACCGACTCATATAGTATAAACGGTGTCGATAAACAATAACATAGTGAGCGTAATTCCACAAGCGAGGATTGTGAGTACATGGCTTTTACCCTACCTTGTGGGAAAAGAGAGGCGATTTCCGATAGGCCCTCATCAAGTAAAACATATCAAAATCAAGAATGGAAAGGAAATACAGTAGCAACAAAATCATGCTGAAAATAATGCTAGAAGACACAATAGCAACAACAAATAATATGATAACTAAATCGAAAGAATCAGCAAGTGATAATAACTTAGTTTATACAAAATAAACACCTATGGTTTCATTGTTAACATCAATGGCAGAAACCTTTAGAGTAACTCAGAGAGAAGAAAGGGAATCAAATATTTCTTATCCAGCTCATCACTTTGTCAGTTACTGATCTTAACAGAATCTGATCATCCCTAACTAACTCTTCAATAATAAAAAAAAAAACTTCTATATATATCTTCAATTCTCTCTCAATAACTGCATTCAGTTCAAAGAGAATGATCTCTTCTCCTACTTCATTTTTCAAGCTACATTGATCATTTCGTTTGGGTATCTCGGTTGAATTTTCTGTTTCTGGGCATTTCTAGTTTCTGGGTTTAGAGTGTTCACGAACTTCTACTCTGTTTTTGGGTTTTTCTGCATTTTGGAGTTCAAGAAGGATGTATCGTTGGGTGGAAAGGATTGTATTAGCTTGTTGCGAACCTTTAAGTCTACATCTCCCTTCGAACAGGGGTGAAGATTACCCATCTCTATGGTCTAAAGACCTTGAGAAACATTCATGTGGCAAGTTCTCTTTTGCTATGGTATCTGGTAATCAAGTATGTGAAGATTATGGCCTCATTGAACCAGGTCGTCAAGGTACCTTTGTTGGGATTTATGATGGCCATGGTGGCCCTCAAGCTTCAAGATTTGCCTGTGATAACCTTAGCCGCCATTTCATAAGTGAGATCAACTTCCTTGTTAATAACAACAATTCTGTTTTTTCCTTAGATAGGTGGCTATGGAGGACATAGTGGTGGTTCTTCTTCAGAGTGACTAAACATTTACACATTTTGTTTGTTTGTTACAGGGATTGCTCAAGAAAGGCGAACAGTAGATGAAGAAGTCCTTAATAATGCCTTTGCTGCAACTGAACAAGCCTTCCTTGATCTTGTGAGGGAGAGATTTGACGATGATCCATTGATTGCGTCAAAGGGGTCCTGCTGTCTGGTTGGTGTTATCTGGAATGGGAGATTATATGTTGCTAACCTGGGTGACTCTAGAGCAGTATTAGGTCATACAGGAAGACCCAATAGGATGGTTGCTGAGCAATTGACTAATGATCATAATGCCAGTAACGTCGCGATCAGGAATGAACTGACTGTTTTGCACCCAGACGATCCAAACATTGTTGTTTATGAAAGAGAAGCATGGCGTGTTAGAGGGATTATACAGGTTTGCTTTTAAAATTCATACAAACTTGTATGATAAATTTCCCTTTATGATAACTCATTAATTTCCCTTTTATGTTTTAGGTAACTAGAGCACTTGGAGATGCATATCTGAAGAGCAGTGACTTTGCTCTTGGTACAAATTACCCAAAATTCCACCTTAAAGTACCTATTACACGGCCAGTAGTAAGAGATGATCCAGAAGTATCTTCAAGAAACTTACAAGCAGATGATAGATTTGTTATCTTTGCTTCTGATGGGCTGTGGGATCTCTTAACCAATGAAAGAGCTGTAGAAATTGTGAATACCTACCCTAAAAAGGTACTATCTGTTATTGACATTTGTTTGATCAATCAACATTTATGTCATGTTTAAACTTATTTTGTTTATCCAATATCAGGGGATAGCTAGAAGGCTACTTGTATCAGCCCTGGATGAAGCGGCAAGACGTAGAAATATACAGTATGATGAACTTAAGACGATTGGCAGAAATGAGAGGAGGAACTTTCATGATGATATTACAGTGGTGGTCATGTTTATAGATCACAACAGGCTGAATAGAAGATTATCTGTGCCTAGAATGTCAGTTCGAGGATTTGCAAACACTGCTCCTCAACGATCAGCATTCAATATTACTCAGCAACAGCCTGGTGGTGAGGAAGAACTCGGTAACATGCCATAACAAGTTGTTCTTTTCTAGTGACACTCGATGTGACAAGTTTTGATATAAGACACTCTACACTCTATTGTTTGTTTACCACAATGTAAGGCCAATAAATACCATTCTGTTTCAAGATTTATACATACTTGCATTTTCGAGATTTCTTGCTTGTTCTAAAAATTGCTATTTTCTAGTCCCTAACTATGCTGTGATTGGATTTAACTGCTAATATCTGGCCATTGGGCTACATCTAGTCCAACAATTTTAAACGAAAAAAATTTGGTCTAAATAAATCTTGTCTAGAAATTTTACAGAATTTGCAAGAGTCACATATTACAACTCTGTTATACCCATTGTCATTTGAAAGACTTCAAATTATTAGGAAGTGTAGAAGGTTTTCTCTCGACTCAAAGTAAAACATATCAAAATCAAGTATGGAAAGGAAATACACTAGTGGAGAAACCATGATTAAAACATGCGGAAAAGAAACAATAGCAACAATAAATAATATGTTAAGTAAAGCAACAGAATCAGTGGGTACTGGGTAATGATAACTGAGTCGTTAAAGCAAAGGTTATTTCATCAAATAAGTATACTGTTTCTCTGGGCACATTCCACTAATAATCCAAAATCCATCAATAGAATCTGCTATTCAGCTTGACATAAGCTCTAGTCACAAACAAGTTGGGTCAGTGTGCTTGACATCTTGCATATAATATTCTTAAAAAGCAAAAAACAATTTTGTTACAGTAGCACCAAGTTTTTACTAATCTGTTACAGAAGTTGATGGGATTATTACCCTTTTGAAGATTATCATGTATCAAGCAAGCTTCATGGAACAGCTCTCGCCAGAGTCATTTTTCAGGAGACTTGCGTCTTCATGTTACTATCCATGGCATCAGGGATATCTCTCCATCTCTTTGTTTAGTAATCAGTCGTAGAAAATTCCATCTATTTTGATGGTCTGAGAAGAGAGCATTTACGAATTCCCGATCCTGAAAGTTCCTCCTTGGATGCAGATTCCAGTGGTATCCAGTAAAGCAGATTGCCAGGGTGCACTCTTTATTGTTCACCAGCTCATATAGATCTTGATAGAGCTCCTTAAGGGGGTCTATTTCTCCATCCATTTATCCTAACATAGTCTTGTTTTCAACCCAATACCCACCTTAAATTTGGACCATGTCTACAAAGTCTTCCCACAGATTACTAATTTGTTCCCACACTGCCAGCACTTGATCGGATACGATCTTCTCTATGCACCAATGATTTTCCATCCATTCCATGTGTGGCTACAATTACTAATAGTCTAATACTACTACTACGTCAAGTAGAATGTCAGTTACAAACAAGTTGGGGTCAGCTATATGTATCTTTACTGTTTCATTGAAGCTCAACTCAAGCCATCAGTATTCCATACTTGGCCCTCACTGTTTTTTTCCACAATCTATATGACAATTTAAACATAAGACTCTTCTTATCTAGCCTTAAGTTCTTTATCCCTAATCCTCTATTTTCTTAGACTTGGTCACATCTGCCCACTTGATCAAATGTATCCTCCTCCTCTCTGCACACTTGACACCACCCGTTCTCTACTTAGTTCCCCAGAAACAGCGATAAAGTCTAAGAAGTTATGGCATTTCAGCTCAAATATGGAGAAAACATATAAAACCACTCACAACTAAAGCTAATATGACAGGACTGGAGCAAAGAGGGATTAAATTACATCAAGTAACAAAAGGCTTCTATCTACATCAAAAAAAAAACTTAAATCTTTTATTCGGTCAACAAGTTTGAAATTGAGACGTAATTGATCCATTGATTGAATAAACAGCCAGAGGCTAGCACAACCTACAAAAGCTCCATTGTTTCATCGCTTCACATTACTATGTAAGATCTACATAACATTATGCATCACTCTATTTTTTCCTGCGAGAAGGAAATAAACCTGCTGATTACCTGGCTGGACTTGAACAGAATATGTATGATATGATCATCTTCACTAGTCAAGGCTCAAGAGGAGCCACCAATGGAACTTATAGGCTTCATAAGAATGGATACATGTCCAGCATTCAGAACTAGGAAGACTAGCATTATCTAGATCTGACGCTGTATAGCACCATGCAATTATAGTCTTCGGCTTATGATCAATTTGAAAAGTGTGAGCCTGTTCACCCTACAGCGAGGATCTGACTAACATTTATGTCCTCTTCCCTGTGTACTTTATTTTACTAAAGATGAAATATTCCACCCTCAAAAAAATAGTTATAGCTGGCTTTGTAGTTCAGATTCATTTTTTACACATAAAAGATCAAACCCAAAATTTAAAAAAGGCAATATAAATATCTTCAAATTTATATTTATCAACACTTTTATGTGACATCAACAAAAAAAGGGAAAAAGGAAACAGAGGAAGGGAGAGTGTGTGAACTGTGCATGTGTATATATGTATGCGTTATGTACTTATGCACATGTAATCTTTCATCTTATTTACTAAAGACAAGCGTTTTAAGATAATATTACTGATGTTAGATGTCAGGATCCAAAAATAAAAAGACTTTATTTAAACAAGATATATCAGATATAAAAAAATCTTTTGTTCCATTACATAAAGAGAAAGACTGGGAAGATTTAAACAAAATTCCTCAACAACCAGATCATCTAAATTACATGCTAGTACATTCAAAGAAAGCTGCAAATACTTTGATAACTCATAATACCATGTTAAAATATAGAAAGCACAAAGACACACAATTTTAAACCAACAAAAGAAGTCATTGATGCTTAGTTGCATGTGTAAACTCCACTTGAATACCTGTGATCAACCTCATAAAAATCAGTCTTGCCCTCTAAAGCCGGCTGCAAAGAAATGCCAGACAAAGATCTAGTTCCTTGGGATGAAAACTTTACATAACCAAAAAGCTCTAGCTCTACCACATCATCATCATCGTTAATATCTATGGGAAACCTCGCCTTCAATTTGCCAGGATGAGCCTTGAGTGGAATCTCATCAACATGCCATTTCAGTTCTCTCTCAGAGCGATTCAACACAGCTTTAGGTGAAACTTTCAATAATGTTGGGTCCACTGGCAATTTAAGGACAAAGGTCACATCGGTTAATGGAACTGGAATATCGGGATTTGCAACGTACTGCAGCATTACAGAAAGTAATGTCCCGCTAAGACGCTTAACAAGTCGAATCCTCAAAGGCAACGGAGTTAAACGTGGTAGCAAACTGTACTTAATAATTGGTATAGGCTCATTTGATGGTGCTGTCTTCACATGAAACAGACCATTCCCAAGGCTGCTCACACGAGAATTTTGCATGACAAACCTTTTAACAGCAGCAGTGTCTTCAATCTTGAAAGAAAACTCAGTTTCCTTATCATCGGAAGACTTTGGCGGCAGGGTTCTTAAGTAAACAGTGCCCATCAAACCAACTCTAGCAAGCAATGATTCTCTGAACTCGGCACTGATCTCCTCAGTAATAAACATTTCTGGACCATTCATTTTCTTCACCAAAATATCCTCAAGATTCTTCCCAGCACCCTCAGCAGTGGCTCCAGCTGCAGCTTTTGGTGGTTCACTAGTCGCCAGTAATTCAAGCCCACCAAGTCCCTGATCTTTCTTCACCTTTTTCGTACCCACATATTCAGAAGCATCTAATCCACCACCCCAGGCATCATTGATGCCTTCAAAATCTTCTCGCAGTGTTGATCCTTCATTACTAAACTCTATCCCTCCATACTCTCCTTCAAACCCTTCCACACCGATGTGAGTTGACTGGCTAGCTGCAGCAGGTGGAAGGGTAGTCACGTCAAGCCCTGCCAATGCCTTTGCAACATCTGAACTCTCATTAGCCTTGTCCTTCTTAAAACCACCCATCAAGGACTCTGGCTGATTAATCTTATCACTTGCTGCAAATGGATCCTGCTCCACCTCAATCTCCTCAATTTTCTCCTCCTCCTTTTCTCCACCCGTAATCGCCAATGTGGCTGCCACTTCATCTCCCGCCTCCAACGTTTCCTGAGGCAACTCAAACAACGCTTTCGAGAATGTCTCCAATCCACCTTCTTGTTCCAACGAATGTGCCTCCACATTCACCCAACTATCACCTCCCCTAATCTTATTCTCCGTATGAACAGCCGAATGCACCATCTTTGCTATACTCTCCCCGTGCATAGACGCCAACATAGCCGCCAACCTAATATTACTCACCCCTCTCAACACAATATCCAACGCCATATAAATCTCCGCGTATTTCTTAGCTAACTTCTCTGGTGTCACATCTACACCACGACATGCAGTAACCACCACAGAAACAGCTTGATTCACAATACTAATACACTCAAACACATTATTAACAACCATATCTTTATCATTATCATCAGCAGTAGTAATAGCAAGCACATAAATCGAGTTCACAAGACGATACACAACCCGATACCTCGATTCAACCCCAACAATAACTTGACCCGAAGAAGCCGCAAGTGGGTCATCACCAAGTGACATAGAAGGATCGGAAGGATATGAGTCAGCGGTAGGTTGTTGTGGTTGTTTAGAAAATGCAAGACGCGTCTGGCGAAAAGCTGAAAGTGCCATTAGGGCTCGAGATGGTGGAAACCATTCACGGGTTTGGAGTAAGATATCAGGTCCATTAGTGGGTTGCAGAGAAAGTGCCAAACAAGACATTTTTTAGGTCGATCTCTATCGGATCTTTGCTAATTTATGCACACAAAGTCTTGCTTAAAGCTAACAATTTCTCTATCTGAAGTGTGGATTCAAACTAGATCATGCTTATACGAGCAGACTGGGAGAGAGATTACTTACTTGGGAACTGTGAAGAGAATTCTGGCTGAGCTCCTCTCAATTGCAGAGATCGGAGAGAGAGAGAGTACTATGACCGGAGCAAATGTTGACGGGATTTGGAAGAAGGAGATGATCAGTTTCGGAGCAATTGCTAAATGGGTCGGGTTGCTGAGATTCAATTAGTGGCAAAAATCAAAATTGCCCTTCTATGGATATTAATTTTAAAAAAAAATAAGGCACTCCATTAATTTATTTCTAAAATTTGATTTAATATATATTTGAATTTTATGAATCATTCAATAGAGTTTAAAAATTACATTATCAGAGTATCACTTCTTTGAACTCTAGGAAGTATGATGTTGGAGTAACTTTCGTATTTAAAAATAAATAGTTTTTTTAATATATTTAAAAATAATTTATTAAATTCTAATGTCAACTCAATAATTGATATTTAATAGAATAACTATGATCCTCTAGTGAGTATACGCAATAAATCGCGTAAAGTCACCTAATTATTAGCTTTAGTACTAATTGATCACTATAAAACAAAAATGACCATTTGATTTAAAATGTGTCACAACTTAATCACGACCTTAAAACTTAAAAAACATGTAAGCTAGACAATTTCATATAGATTAGAAGTAACTGTAATGTTAAATACTTGTAGTTAACACATAATATCATCCATAATACTCTATCTGTTTCAAAAAAAATTGTCTAGTTTAACTTAAAACAGCGTTTAAGAAAAGAAAGAAGGCTTTTTAATTTTAAGGTTTTAAATTAAAGTTATGTCAAATGTAGCAAAATGCCCTTTAATCTTGTGATTTTAAACATATCACGTGGAAAGTTAAAGTTGGAATATTGCCAAAAAAAAATCATTCTTTTTTAACCAAACTAAAAAAAAATAAAAACATCTTTTTTTGAAACGAAGAAAATAATATTTTATTTTAAATTGAATTAAGTAAAAATAGACGTGGCAAACCAAATCCTCACAACTTAACGTCAAGCCGCAAGCAATTCTTATCATTTTGACAAATTTACGAACGTGTTTGAATCTGGTGCATCTAGCTCTTATATGTATCCACGTATCACTTTAATTCCACGTGACATCACCCCCATGTCCTTGTTAAATCATGCCAAACGATGAACAATTTTATCCTGTGCATTATTTATAATCAATTTAGAAACTTTATATTATAGTTCCAACGAATCATATTTTCTAGACGAAATAGACCCAATTGATCATCTATCCACATAACAAAAAAAGAAAGGAATAATTTGAAGATGGAAGCAGCAAAGCAAACAGCAGCTAATGTTGCCGCTTCAGCCAAGTCTGGCATGGAAAAAACAAAGGCAGTTGTTACAGAGAAGGTATTTAATTTCTACCCCATTTTTTTAAATTTAAAGTACCCTTTGTAAACTCTACGTAAGGGTATATAATTTGTTTAGTTAATTTAAATAAAAAACATATAGCTCATATATATGATTTGTCATAACTCATAATAGATTAAATTAAAATTTTGTTTGAACAGACGGAGAAATTGACGACAAGTGATCCAGTGCAAAGACAAATGGCAACAGAGAAAAAGGAGCAGAGAATTCATCAAGCGGAGATGGATAAGCTGGCGGCGAAGGAGCAGAACGCAGCCTCCAGACAAGCAGCTGCCACTGGAGGAACTACTGCTTATACTGCTACCGGTGGTAGCGCTACTGGAACACATGGCGCGACTACCGGTCATACTGGTCTCGGTCACACTACTCATACACATGGTGCTACCGCGGGTCATGCTGGTCTCGGGCACACCATTGATACACATGGCGCTACTGCGGGTCATACTAGTCTCGGTCACACTACTGGTACACATGGCATTACCGCGGGTCATACTGGTCTCGGCCACACTACTGGGACACATGGCATCACGGAAGGCCATACTGGTCTCGGTCACACCATTGATACACATGGCATTACTCCGGGTCATACTGGTCTCGGTCACACTACTGGGACACCTGGCATTACACCAGGGCATGCTACTGGTGTGATGCCAGGTGGCCTGGCAGCGGAGGAGCACCCAACCGGGACCACAACGGGCGAGTATTTACCAGGGACCACCATGGGAAGCGGAGGAGCTACGGTTCAAGGCCCTAATACTGGTGGGCGTCATGGATCATCTACAACTGATTCTGCCTTTTAATTACCTAGCTAGGAAGTTTTTTTCCAGTATGAGTTGTAAAATTTATATTTCTAGTGTTGTTATGTAGACCGTGTTATCCAATATACAAGATGGATTTATTTATTTTTAATGAGTCTTTTTCCTTATTTCTCATGGAGTTTTTGAGTAATATACATCGTAGCATCAAATCATCTTAATATTAGTTTTAAAAAATAATTTGTAAGATATCAAATTTCATATTATAATTAAGAAGCAGTGGCGAAATCAAATAAATTAAATAATTAATCAGAGTAGTGTTATAATTTAAATAAAAGTCATCGTAGTTGTAATTTAAACATGCAATTGAAAGTAATTGAAAGTAATTTTATTCGTGTATACAACTATATATTTGGATTTGTCTTTGTATCAAGAGGGTAACAACTTACCTATAACAAAAAAATTAAGAAGATTATTTTACTTTAATTACGCCTGATGTAATTTTTGACTACCTTTATAAATACTTAGTACGATCCCTAAAAAGGAGACTACTTACGTTTACCTAATTATCTAAAACTTTGAACTATATTTATGTGCGTAGGATATATTTTTTTAGTACTTTTCAAATATACTTAGTTCTAGCGCTAACAAGGAGAATACTAATTATTATTGATATTATTATTGTTATAATAATAATAATAATACAATAATAATAATAATAATATTTAGAGAGATAAACACGCAGGTGACGGGTCTTTTCCGTAGGATGAGTAGTCTTGTACCAACTAATTAGGTTAAGATTCTGGGCTGCATGATTACCCTTTAAATCTGGGCGTCATGTAGATACTTCGGAGCATATCATTCACTCATAATAGGCCCCTATTTTCTACTCTTTCTCTATGACTATTTATAGCTATTATCTTGACTCTAAAGAAGAGTTCGACTAAATTCTTATTTTGTGTTCTAGGTGATCCTGATTTGGTGATCCTGATTTTTGACATTAGAAGTTAATAGTCAAATATTTTTATTGATAAATACTGCATATTTGGATCCATCTGTAAATTTGTTCTTTCCTATGAGAAAGAGTCTCAATAAGAATGCTAGTTCTTTCATACAATTTTAAAGATGTTGAAAATACCACATATATATATATATTATTATTATTTGTCATGATTACTATTTATATAGTTAAATTATAAAAATTTTGATTAACATTTCAATATGTATTTTTTAATCATATTGAAATGTAAAAAATTACAATTTATACTACTCTTCATATAGTTTATAAATATTTAAATTTTTGTTATAAAATATTAAATTAATTTAATCTAACTTAATTTTAAAAATTAGTCAAATTGACTTTCGAAAAATATAACATGATAAATAAAAATAAACAGAAAGGAATATTAAAAATTGGCTTATTGTATTTCTTTTTAACAAAAAACGTCCGATTTAACATAGCAACTCTACGTAGCAATAATCGAATATTGATTTAAGTTAGCAACTCTATGTAGCAATAATCGAATATTCCAATAGTAAAGTGAATTTTTTCTTTATATATTAAAAAAATTAGTAACTCTATTATTCCATATTCGATAGTAAAATAACTATATCCACAATCAATTCTCTTGTTTCTTGTTTTTATGCAAATATATTTCCAATTTTAGTCTGTCCACCAAACACAGAAAATACTCTGCATTGTTTTTTTTTTTTTAAATAATCATTATTTATTACATAAAGTCATAGAATTCAAAGTCATCTTTGCATGTAGTATCTAGTTGATACAAATCCAAAAAAGGAATTAACATGTCTATCTATTCAATTACTTAAAACAAAACGTGTCAAGACCTCAAATATTATACATCTCATGACTCACCACGTGTACATTTATAAATATTTACGTGGCATCACTCAGTTACCCATCCAACTCCTATATAAACTTTATTCCTCGCAATTTTCATAACAAACGAAATTATAAAAGACTCTAGAAAGAAGAAAAGAGAAAAACGAATTAAATTAAATCGGTTAGTGAAGAAAAAAAAGAAAAATGCAGACAGGAAAGGACGCAGCATCTGCAGCCAAAGCTGGCATGGAGAAAACCAAAGCCAATGTTCAAGAGAAGGTTTCCAATTCCTTACCTTTAATAGATTCTTTTTAAGTGTATTTGTATGTGTATGTGCGAGTTGAGTTGAATTTGATATGAAGAGAGTTAATAAGTGAGGTTTATTTACTCGTTCAAAAATTATTCAGGTTAATTAAATTAAAATGTAATTAAATATAATTTTTAATTAATTATAATTTTTAATTTTGAGTTTGAGTAAATAGATATTTTAGATATTTGAACATGTATAAAATTAATTATTATTCTCAACTTTGGGTGTGCCTAAGTAATTACTTAGATTTATATAAAATTGAATAAATTAATACATTTATTTTACATGACAGTCTATATGGCAATTCATGCCTTACGTGACGTCCTATGTACTATGTTGAGTAGGATATATCTGTTTATTTATTCAATTTTATATAATTTTATACAAATTTAAATGTTCACATGCCAACTTATATGGCAATTGATGTCTTACGTTATGACGTCCTACATGTCTGTCTACTTGTTCAGTTTCATATAATTTTATACAAATATAAGTGTCCACATGGCAACCTATATGGCAATTGATGTCTTACGTGGCGTTCTACAAGTTTTATGTCATGTAGGACACGTCTGTCTACTTGTTTAATTTATAACTTTATACAATTTTAAACGTTCACTTGTGCACACTCAAAATTGAAAGGCATAGTTGTCTGACTTGTCAAGTTAAGGTCATATTTATGTATTATGTTTAAATTTTATGTATTTGTATAGGGGGAGAAGATGACGACGAGGGATCCGTTGAAGAAAGAGATGGCGACGGAGAAGAAAGAGGATAGGGTGGCAGCGGCGGAGATGGAGAAGAGAGGTGCGAAAGCACAACATGCAGCTGCAAAACAAGGATCTGCTACAACTGGAACTGGAACTGGAACTACTGGTTATGGTGCCACTGGCGATCATACAGCTTTTTAGAAGAAAAAAGGAAAATGAAGCTTAGTTACTTTTAATTTTGATGTTTTTTTTTTTGTTTTGTTTTGTTATTAGGGGAGGGATGTGATACACACTTTTGTGTGGGTGTTAGGCTTTTAAGATTTGACACCAAATTAAATAAATAAAGTGGTACTCTTCCTATATTTTAAAAAAATTGTGTTCTGTTTCGCAGGAGTTTACTTTTGGACAGGTACGTTTAATTTGGACAGGTACGTTTATATATATTGGCGGCATCAGAATTTTTTATAAGAAATTTAAAATTTGAAGAATTAGATAAATGAAATGTGTTTTTGTATTTATTACACATAATTAAAAAATTATTTTAATTATGTAATTTTTTATCGAGGGTATAATTTTTTGCCGCTGCTTATGTACTGTAATATATGAAAAAATTATATATAAGATTAAAGTAAGAGTTAGATTATTGGATATTTAATTTAAAAATATGGAAGAGGGGTGATTTATGAATTATGATTTCTTTCATTTATAAGTTCACAAAAATCGATGATTTTTTTATTGTTTTTCATAAATTTGTAGGGCTCTATCTATTAATGAAAAATATTGTCATTTAAGAAATTTAAATGGCGCATATGACAGAAATTTATTTGAGTTCTCTATAAAATTTTATAAATATCATATTTGGGACCTAGAAGTTGAATAATCCTACTACTAAAAATTGAAGATAGAAAATCAATATGGCTTTTCCGCTATATTCTTATAGTTCCATCTTTTTAATACTCCATATTTATTAAAATAAGATAATTTGATAGGATCTCATATTACATTTATAAATTTTAATTAACAATGAACATGATTTTAAATTTTATTATATTATTTTTTAATGGGAAAATTACGCGGCTAAGCAAACTTATACTATTTAATTACTCATCATAGCTATAGTTTGCTATAATTACTACTCGCGACTAACATTATACATTAATTACGTGGGCTGACTTCGAATTTATATAATTAGTCATGTTTGTATATGTATAATTCACCAAGATATACAAATACATATGTATAATATACAAATACATATACAATTCACCTCTCTTCCACTCTCTGCCCTCTCTTGCTCGCCTCTCTCCTCCCTCTCTCAATCTCGCTCGCCTCTCTCCTCTCTCTCCCAATCTCGCTTGCCATTTATACAAATGTATATGTATAATATACAGTTATATACAATTATATACATATACAATTCACCTCTCTCCCACTCTCTGCCCTCTCTCTCTCGCCTCTATCGATCTCGCTCGCCTCTCTCCTCTCTCTCCCAGTCTCGCTCGCCTCTCTCCTCCCTCTCCCAATCTCTCTTGTCATATATACAAATATATATGTATAATATACAATTATCTAACCAATATACATATACAATTCACCTCTCTCGCCTCTCGCCTCTCTCTCCCAGTCTCGCTCGCTCTCTCCTCCATATAACATGTAGCTACAAATTGTAATTATCAAACTATAGCTATAGAGAATAATTAATTATTTTTAAGTGGTTATATGTGAAAGTTTCCTTCTTTAATTAAGTTTGTTTAAACTATACAACACTTGGCTTCAAGTATCATTTGTTCTGATTTTTCTTTTATCATCATTATCTTTTCAAATACTTAATAATTAATCCTACTTATCTCATTGTTAGGAAAACCATCGTTTAAAACATCGTCATTTTTTATTAGTTGCTCATTGCCAGAATAGTAAAACTAACATAAAACATAGAAAAATCCCAAATTTTCTCATCCTAAAAATTCTCTACTTCAGACATTTTGCTAACAATTCGATGAACCCTAACACCTGTTTCAACAGATGTCAAAATGTTAGTGAAGACCGATAATGTAAGATGCAATATGAGGCATGTGTTATACCGTTTACTCATTGGCAAAATATATTTAAATCGTGATAATTGAGCTTAAAATAAGTGTATTTTTTACATTTACAGAAGCTATAAGGAAAATATTATTAGGGTAAGAAAATGCAGTCAATGAAGGAAAAAGCATCAAATTTTGCCGCTTCAGCAAAATCTGGCATGGAAAAAACTAAAGCTACTGTGCAAGAAAAGGTTTATCTTTTTCTTTCACTTTTCCATCCATAATTTTATCAGTTATTTCGTCGATTCGTTTTAATTTGTTTGTTATAAAAGGTGGACAAGATGAAAGCCCATGATCCAACAGAGAAAGCAATGGCAACAGAGAAGAAAGATGGAAGGATCTATGAAGCAGATATGAATAAGCACGTAACTCAAGACCGCAACACAGCTCTCCACCGCGGCGCCGGCACGGGCACCGGGAGGCCACATTATTCAAACACAACCGCGGGTTCCACTGGACACCCTCATAACTGCTAACCAGGGCTATAGCACTGGTGGTCACTGTAGTTAAGCTCGGGAGGAGCACAATAAAGTTACGAGTTAAACAGAATTCAATAGTTGTTATAGAAAAATCCAATAAATAAAATGATTTGTGATCAAAACTCACGACGATCATCAAATCTATCATATTGAGGTAGAAATATTTGGCTTTTGAAGCCTAATATTACCTTAATGACAATACGTTTAGGTGTTTCAATTGGTAATAGGTTTTTGAGGGGTATAATTACCCCTCTTCTTCGTGTTGTTATATTTTATGTTTCAAGAAATGCAAATTCGTTAAGTTATTCCAAATTCGTAACATGACAAACTAACTTGATGCAAGTAGTAGTTTCATGTTAGATAGAAAATTCAAACTTCAAACACAGGTACTAATGGAGATACATACGATCCCGCTAAAGAAAACGATAACGATCACTAATGGTTCAAAGGCCGTCTGAGAAGCAATATAGCAAGGGGGGGAAAAGAGAAGAGTCAAGCAAGATCATGTAATCTAATGATATCCTTCAGACAACAATCAAAACCTACCAAGATATTCAAGGGATTAATTAAATAAATGAAAGTAAAGAGAAAACAGAGCTAATAAGCAACTAAAACAACTCAACAAAGCTAGAACTAGTGGCGTACTGTTAAGAAGATACCAAATCATGTCTAGATAATACTAGGTTCCTCTCATGAAGTTGCATTTCATAACTAGAGCCCAAAATTTAGATATACAATGTATCAGCATGACCGACCACAAGCAAGGTAACACAGGGAAGAAGTTGCCTTCTTAAAGTCACGCTCCTGTTTTGCGCATTTCAGCATCCCCATGGGCAAAGTGGCACCTATCCCCAAAAGTGCAAGACCCTTTAGCAAAATTCTCGCAGAGCTTAGTCTTGTAATTGCTCATAGGAGGGGCAGGGCCGCAAGGACCAGCCGGACCTCTTCCAGGGCCGCCAGGACCTGAAGGAGCTCTCCCAGAGCCACCTACTGGACCAAGGCTGCTGATCAACTCTCTTACCATAGCACTAGCCTGAGAAATTTGTTCAAAGGTACCCTCCAGCTCAATGTTTCTGAGATTTGTATCTGTTTCATGCTCACGGATTGCCAGCTTCGCTCCTGTCTGTCGACAAATCTGCTTAGAGTTCACACCGCCCTTCCCAATGATTGCTCCAGCGAGAGAAGCATCCACACTGATCTTTGCAGTTGCCGTGGTACCAAAGCTAGCAGCAGATCCAGAAACAGCAGGCTCTGTTCGCCCACCAAAACGACTAGGAGCAGGTCCAACACCCATGGCACGTGGATCTTCCTGTGATGGCACAATCGGCTTACCAATTTGCCATTCCCCGTGAGCAAAATTGCATGTGTCTCCAAATTTGCATCCCTCAGCTGTGTTGAATTTGTTGCAAAGTTTGGTTTTCACAGCAGGAGCATTTCCATTGGACATGGGTGGTGCAGCAACATTTCTTGATGCTGGAGCTGATCCCAAGTTCATCATCTGGGCCACAGCATTATAGCCACCAGGGACGTAATGAAGGAAATGACAGCTCTCACCGAATGGGCAGCCAGCAGTGCTGTGTAAAAGTAAATTGAACAAAATCAACTCCAAACCAAGCTAAAAACATAATTCCCATCTCAATATTAGCAAACAGGTATGATCCAGGGAGCAGATATTATCAGTTCACCATAACAGGACTTGTATACTAATGCAAATGAGAATCTTATCCAGACCATATTCTAAGAACAAGGGAAAGGGCATCCCACAGAACAAAAAAAGCAAGCACTCTAGTTGCACTCCAGTGCTTTTAACAATGGTGGATAACTGCAACCAATATATACATACAACAGAGCTGCAAAAAAGGGTTTGCTGACTTCCTAGGCTCCAATCAGGCAATCACCAAAAAGACGCAATACAACTACTACACTTTTGCCCACTCCAATCTCCAATGAGAAGAACATATGAAACAACTGATTTTTTGAAACAATTGATGTTCAAATGATGAAAATATATAACTATCCCTCTTATTCATCCAAAGCAATGGACATAAAAATGCACTCACTTTGATTAACATTGAGGAAAATTGAATAAACAAAAAATCAGGTGAATCCTTCAGGTTATTTGCTTTATTTTGGCCTGTTTCATCACAATCTAATAACTTTTAAGACAAGTACGGGTTCTCTAAGACTATTCCTTTGAATACAATAAAAGAATCCTTATGAAACCAACCTAATGTAAGTGCAGAAAACTAAGCCTCTTGATAACTTGATACACCATCTTGGATCGTGTGCTGGCACTATGTTCTATTCTTAGCTAAGAATGCATTGATTTAAAAAGTTTATGACAGTAGAAAATATGTCCTTTCATGTAATTGAAGAGCACACAAGGACGAAATTTCAGCAACAATACAGCCTTCTGAACTGGAGAAAAAGGACAGCACCTAAATCCAAGTTCATTACTCTTTCAAAAAGGATATGGCATGTACTTGTAAAATAAAGCATCAAATGGTAAAGTGTCCCACAGATGCCTTGCGTACTATTTTGCAACTCAAACTTTTTAAGAAGTCCACTAACTTGTAGACACAGAAAACTGAGATTCAGTCATTTGAGGCATTAAATAAATACCTCTACATGGATTATAACAACTCTGAGCAGCTTTTCAGTTAAAAAATGAATTACATACCTGCTTGAAACATATTAAGGCTTGAAAAAAATCATTGCAGTACATAGTAGATACAAACTTTGGAGGACTGTGACAATATTTTATATTAGAGTTCCCCTCTTTTCCAAGTGTATCACAGCGGGTAAATATTTATCTCTGTGGATATCGTTAACAGATAGCTGTCTCATCATTAACTATTAGGCAATTTATTGAGAATTCATCAGCCTCAGCCCTCAAGGGCGAATATTTATGCTTTTGTGTTTCTTACAACAGGAAATACTGAACGTTTGGATCTTGCACTTGATACCAATTAAAAGTCCACAGCAAATTTAAAGTTAAAAATGTCATTAGGTGGGAAAGATTTGAACCTGAAAAACTTCGTGCATGGCTTCGTTTTACTTCCTATACCACCTGATAAGGAGTCCATTTCTGTTGCACCAAATTAATTAATTTTATGAGTTAGAAATTTTGGTACTTTTCTACATTGATGCTGGACAAAATTTTAAAGATATCATAGTACTTAATTAACATCGAAACGAACTACATTCAATTATAACTAGGGAACTCAGAATCTCAATATTAGAGAAGAGAGTTCACCATATATTCTGTAAGATATACCTTCATCAACGCAGTAAATAAAGGTAAAAAGCCAAACTACACTGTAAATTCAGTGTCTTTTAGGTTATGAATACCCTTTTCACCTAGATAAAGCTTTCAGGCTTTCTATGCATATTTCAGAGAGAATTCATCTTCTTCAATAATTAGAAATTCATCTCTTCCATCTGCATGTGATAAACATTATAGTTCCCCGAGTAAACAGTTAAGACACCAAGTTGTCTCTCTTCAAAATTTTCTTCCCCTTCTTAAGATTTATGCAGTCCTGTGTTCTTAATCATAAATTTTTTACTTCTTTTTCAGGAGAGTGTTT
Source organism: Solanum lycopersicoides (assembly GCA_022817965.1). NCBI lineage: Eukaryota > Viridiplantae > Streptophyta > Magnoliopsida > Solanales > Solanaceae > Solanum > Solanum lycopersicoides. The sequence goes on from CM040627.1 coordinate 93,187,593, forward strand.
TACTCAATTTAGTGTTAGCACTGGTTCAAAGTACTTCAACCAGCAGCCATTCCTGCTCTACCTCCTCCCTCGATAATAAGAGAAGTCGGAACAAAGGAGCCAAATGAAATACGGAAAAGGATTCAATACATGAGACATGCACATACCAAAATCTAAACAACATAAACGAACGGTGCAGATAATTGAAACAGTATTCCTCCATAAGATTCACAACGAGAAAACGACAATTCAAAAAGGCCAAACAAGCATAAAACTGAAAACGAAAGTAGATCTATAAAACGTAGAAACCTGGCTTTGATTTCTTCAAACCTCCATTGAAGTTCGAACCAGCTTCATTTCTGCTTCTCTTCCGGAAATCCATAGCTACTTAAAACACTCAGATTCGAACAAATGAACAAAAAAAAAACTCTGAAAACAAAAAACAAAAGGAAAATATAACTACGGCCTACGGAACCCTAAGCAAAGCAGTAGAAGTAGACGAATGAAGAAACCAGTAAGCTAAAACCCTAACCCTAGTTCTAGGGTTTATCGGTGAAGGAGAAGAGAGCGTGAAGATGAAGAGAATGAGATATATATGAACAGTGGATAATAATAGGAATGAATATCTTTGATATTTTTTTTGAATTTATTTGGAGGATAAAATTACGACGTGGAGAAATTGGAGGAGGTCACGTGATATACCAAATTACGTGCACTTTGTGGATCTACTAATCTTAGGGCTTTAGTTGTTTTTTTAGGCCTTTTTAAGTTGGGTCCAATAAAATAGGTTGATGCTTATGATGAAGGACGGATTTAAAAAAAAAAAAAATGGATTTTTAGGTTGATAAGTTTTTGAAGAAGTTATGTATGTGATATTTTAATTTTGGGTGAACTCATAAATAGATTCGTAAACTTGTTGTGTTTTTTTTCTTCAGATATTTCAACTATGTTATTTTCCTATTGAATCATTGAACCACCCATAGTTTGTTCCTTTTAAACATTGTTGGTTGATTTTGATCGAATTTTCTATTGTAAATGTCTTCGTGTTCGTATTGTAATGATTTTCATTGAAGGAATGGACATAAAGTATGTTAATCTTATTTGTTTTCTAATGTGTTCAAATGAGTTGAAGTAAAGTACAATTATTCTCGAACATTTTCACTATTAATTGGACTAATAAGCTATCAACACCCCTCACAAAATCTGGTTCATCATCAGCCAATGGTGTTTAAAGAGAACAAATTATTGATGTTCAATTATTCAATAGGAAAATAACATAGTTCAGATATCTAAGGAGAAAAACATAACAAGTTTAGGGATCAGCTTATGTATTTGGCTTTTAAGTAAATATCATATTGAAATGAAAAAAAGAGAGTGAAGGAATTTATTTATATGGCATAACACAAATGTACATAAAATTAGCAGACAGATAAATTTCTATGCAGATAAGTTTTTGAAGAAGATATGCATGTGATATTTTTAGTAAATACCATATTGAAATGAAAAAGATAAGGATAACACAAATGTATATACACAAGGAAAATATAACTTGCTTGGAATTGAAAGTTGTTTAAGGACAAAATGTATATGCAAAAAGGGTCAAATTAAGCATAATATATCGATGTTACCTTACATATACAAGAAACGTCATATCATTAAAGGATTAATGCAGAGATTACACATGTAACTATTTTTTTTTTCATTTCTTTCTGAGGCGTTGTTTGGCTTGTTATAAAATGATGTCGAGGTGCTCTTTAGCTTCTACGCACATGACTATTGTTGTTTATGATAATATTAATAATGTTAACAAAAAAAAAAGTGAAAAGAGAGTGAAGAGTTTCATAAAACACAATATAAGTGTATATGTGTTTTTAAAGTCGATGATTGTATTGCTCTAGAGATAATTTTGTACCGTATGTTGAAAGGGAAAATTATACGTAATATGAATTTGGACTATGACAAATATGATTTTGAACGTAAATGTTGATTTAATATGATAGTGGAACAAATTCTGAACCTAAAAGGTTCTATGTGACGGTCCATCATGCAAATAGCATGAGAAGAAGAAAGGCTAACATACTTTTAAGCTGAGATGTTTTACGTAATAGTATTATGTATTAAAATATATCAAAAATATAATATCAACACATATACAATATCATTATAATGAAACAATGTGTTATGTGCATAACCATATCGGGATGCATCTATGTTAATGCGCTTAATCATCATATATTACTAAAAGTGGAAATAATATATCATATATTACTAAAAGTGGAACAAAAAAAGTTAAAAATTGATATACCATTTCACCCTACATTAAATAAAAATATAGTAATAAAATAACTAATCAATTATTGCTTAGCCAATGGTAGTTACACATACATTTATGATGGTTATTGCATACATATTTTTATTTTCTTCCTGAAATATTCTTAAGCTTAATTAACACATTTGAATATATTTTTTCAATTTTTTTGTACGTCTTATATTATATATTTGTTAATTTTTTAGTTTTGGTTTTATGAAACTTATACCCTTTCATTTATTCATTATTTTTCTCTTTTATTTGCTTTAAATATCCACATTTAGATCTCATAACTAATTGCCTATTCAATTGCTACTATTAATATATATTTACATCTATAACTCTCATACTTTTCATATTCACAACCTTTACATATTTAATTCAAAATTTTAAGATAACTTTTGGTGTTCCTTCAACTTTATTTATATAAATCATCTTTTCTTTTCATTTCATGAGATCTTTATGTATCATTTTCATTCTATACTAAAAGTAGTGAAACATTTATATTATTTTTGTTCTATTGATTCATTCTTTAATTTAACTCGATAAAATATGATCTTAAATTTTGATGGGCTATGATAGAAGCCAGAAGGAGTCGATAAAAACTCGAGAAATTATATATTGTTTTTGTGTTTTTATACATCAATATTGTATGAATTAAGTCTTGAGAAAGATGAGTACATTCTATTTTTCGTATTTTCTATCTATTAGGTTTTTAAAATTTAATTTTCTATGAATTTATAACTTATTAGTTATTTGTGGTTTTATTGAGAGTTTGCTAATTACTAACTAAAATTCAAAACTTACAGTTGATTGCTTAAAAGAACTTGATTTTAAACATTAAAATGCGCTCCTTATTTGATACTTAAAGTTAACTCTCGCGTCTGGAGTTTAAATCCCGACGTGAACGTTTATTTATTTAGCTTTCTTTTCATTTAGGTTTAGTTCCTAAAAGAGTTGATTTGAACCCAAAAAAACTCAAGTTTCATTTTCCATATCAGCATGTATATAATATTTCTACCTAATTATTATATAAGTAAATTTTAGGTTCAACAAACATAAAATCATATTTGTATGTTATAGTTATAGTTTGTATAATTACGCTCCATAGCAAATCTTATAATTGCTATGGAGCATTAGATTTGTATAAATCGTTGGCAGGCCTCTCGTTTGTATAAAAAGCCACCAATTGTATATGTATATTAGTTAGATAATTGTATATATATAACTACTATGTATATGTATCAATGATTCTGTTTGTATATCTGCATAAAATTTGAATTTGTATACAATTGAATCAAAATAAAACATTTGTATCAAAATCTCTCTCTCTCGTTTTATACAGTACAAATTATACATTGTAATTTGTATAATTTGTGTTTGTATAAAACGAGAAAGAGAGAAAGACAAAAGAGAACTGGTAAGGGAATATATGTATACAAGTTAAAAATATTGCATTTGTATTTGTATATACAATTCTCTCGCTTTATACAAACACAAACACAATTTATACATATTTGTATTTGTATAAAGTGAGAGAGGCGAGGGGGATTCTCTGGGAAGAAAGGCGAATGACAGGTGTTTGCTACAACTTACAATTAAATGAAACGGTGCTTATAGTATTTAATTTGAATTAATAGTTTGCTATTTTATACAATTTTCCCTTATTATATATCTGCTACGCAAACTTTTTTGACGGGCTACTAATGGACTTGGGCTTTTAGCAAACTTTTTTGACGGGCTACTAATGGACTTGGTCTATAAGCCCTCTAGGCCCAACCCTTAGCAGGGTAAAATTGCCATTCAACAGAAGAGCCAAAAGTCCTACCTGTTAGCACTCTCACTTACTACATTTTCAAAGCTCCTCAACTTCGATTTCATCGAAAGAGACCTATATTAATTCTACTTTGAGAAATCTAAATCAGTTTATTTTCTTCTTTAAGCATTGTTTCTTCGTATTCATCGACTTGAGGTGAGTTATTTTTTTTCCAGAAATTTTTGTGATCCAAATGCTGTTTAGATTTGCTACATTGATCAATTCATATCTCTATCAGTTCGCGATTTTGTGTTTTTTCATCGGAATTTTATGTTTCCGTTTTGTATTTTGATTAAATCTGGAGAAAATTATAATGCATTTGAATGTATACATCTGTAATATCACTTCTGTACTACTTGAGCTAAGATTTCTCAGTTTTTTTGTTGGAAGTTTCTGTTTCCGTTTAGTATTTTGATTGAATCTGAAATTAGAATTCATTTGAGTGTATGCATCTGTAATATCACTTCTGTACTACTTGAGCTATGTTATCTCAGTTTATTTGTCGGATTTTTTTGTTTCGGTATTGTATTTTTGATTAAATCTGGAAATTAGAATGCATTTGAGTGTATGCATCTGTAATATCATTCCTGTACTACTTGAGCTATGCTTTTAGCTTTTTTCTGCTAGTATTTATTATTTATTTTAGGTTGTATCTGGTATACTGATATTTGAGTTGAGCTTAAATGAGTGAATGACAATTCATATAGCTGACCTCATCATGATTTGGATTGAGGTAGATGTTGTAGGTTGTGTATGTTATGATGGAAAATTTTCACGAACAAAACCATTTTTCACCAAAGAGAGAGAGAATGCTATCGAGTTTCCAAGTGGAAGTTTATTTTCTTTACAAAATTTTCAACTTTTAACTTTATATTGCCTTCTCCAACAACACTCAGACATTACTGTCAATTTTTTTTTTAATCAAAACGCTATCCAGTTTCCTTGCATTAACACTGATTTTTGATAAATATCTTACTGGAAAATATTTTCTACCAAGCACACACTTTTAAGCTGGGGTGGTGCTTGATCATTCTTATTTTTGAGCGCTTAATGGAGGTTGTTGATGAATGCTTAACTTCATTTTTGGGGTGGGGTGGGGGTTATACCCTGAGTTCAAATTTGTGTTATATGGAATAAATATCTCGCTAGATACAATTCTAAGCTTTACATGTACTTACTTACACATTTGGATTTGAATGATTTTATTTCTCAAATTGCTTAGATGTTAACGTGTTATGATATATGTTTTCTTGGTTAAATGATATATCGTTGCACTGACCATCTATGATTCCTTCAGATTCTTCTTTGTTGGAAATGGCTGCAAACACAACTCCTGGCTTGCAAATACAAGCAACCAAACAATGCATTCCCGCATCTCAGAATGTTTCGAAGATGAGCACTATGAGTTTCAGTTTTGGAAGTAAAAGAAAATCTTTTACTGATTTTAGAAGTTCATCACATATCTCGCTCACGAAGCCAATCCATATCTTCAAGTTGGCTCCTATAAAATTTGAAAGGATGGTTACGAAAGCAATGTCTGGAGCTAGTGAACAAGTGCCAGTTTCAGGGTTGCCTATTGATCTGAGAGGTTGCTCTAAAGTGTCTATGAATTCTCCTTTGAGTTGAGTTTTTGTGCAGAAATTCAGAGTTCATACTTGCAATAAGTGATTGCTATTTCTTATTGATGCAGGTAAGAGGGCATTTATTGCTGGCATAGCAGATGACAATGGGTATGGATGGGCAATAGCAAAGTCTCTTGCTGCTGCAGGGGCTGAAATTCTTGTTGGTACATGGGTGCCTGTACGTATATATTTGATTTGTTTATGAAGTTACTACTACTTATTACTTATAGCAATGTCAAAGAGGTAATCTTTTCTAATAACTTCATATCTTAGGCGCTCAACATTTTCGAGACCAGTCTGCGCCGTGGGAAATTTGACCAATCACGAGTGTAAGAATGATAATGTTTTTTCTTTCCATGTACTCTTTTCCCCCACTCTTTTCAAGAGGGATAATGTAATTTGATGTTTTAGGTTGCCTGATGGTTCATTGATGGAAATTGCAAAAGTCTACCCATTGGATGCAGTTTTTGACAGTCCGGAAGATGTTCCTGAGGATGTAAGATAAACTATTTTCAGTACTCTTTCCAACGAATTATAGGAAAATTGTCCAAGTCTAATCATTCTTGGTGAAATTTGTATGGTGCAGGTGAAAACAAACAAACGTTACGCCGGATCCTCAAAGTGGACTGTCTCGGTATTATGCTTTACATATTGTTGGTGTTTATCATATATTTCAACTGGATATGTGCCTACATGCAATCATATGTAATTATTAATGCTCATGTTAAAGGAAACTTCGGTTCATGCATGTCAAAGAGTATTCAAACATATACCAGATGTTTCTGGTCGTTTCACCTTTCTCCGCCATATCTTTGCACATTGCTTATAGTTGACATTCATATTATTATTAGTTTTGGTGCTACAGATAGTACCAAGGCACTATAATTTTAATTTAAAATCTTCTTGAATCTGGCTCCCTAGAACTATTGGGCCAAAAAAGATGTGGTTAGGAAGACTTCGTTGTGTCCTATATGCATCATTATTGGTGAGTGCTGGTGTTTGTGTTTGGTTATCAGTGAAGACTTAATTATATGCTATAGGCATCAATCATGCTGGAACTTGTGTTTGGTTATCAATTTATCCTCCATTTTTGTAGTTGAACTATCTATGTTGCACGTAAAGTAGTAAATCAGTATTGTATTATGTCAACAGAGCTGATAAACTTGTTAAATATCCTTGCAATTTCTAATATTTTAGGAAGTTGCTGAATCTGTAAAACAAGATTTTGGCACTATTGACATCCTTGTACATTCACTTGCAAACGGTCCAGAGGTACACTTCTTCTTCCTTTCATTGTTTTTTGTAAGTTCATGTATAATCTTCATGAGACCAATAACTTCTAAATATTTATTGTAGGTTAGCAAACCTCTATCGGAGACATCAAGAAAAGGATACCTTGCAGCTATATCTGCCTCCAGTTATTCCTTCATATCTCTACTAAAGCATTTTCTTCCCATAATGAATCCAGGTAAACTCTTGTTAACCTTCTGTTGTTTTTTGTTATTTTGATAGTACAAAATAAGTGAATGATGTGCTTTTCATCAGATAACTCCTATTCTGTAACCGTTTTAATAAGAAGAAAAAAATCTGAATCTTTCAACTATGTCCTTACCTTGCAGGTGGTGCCACAATCTCTCTAACGTACATTGCTTCTGAAAGGATTATCCCTGGGTATGACTCTCCTTGATTGCGTAGGTTGAAGTTCCTGAATTTCTCAGTGTAGGTTTAATATTCTTCTTGAATTTACAGATATGGAGGTGGTATGAGTTCAGCAAAAGCTGCTTTGGAGAGTGACACAAAAGTACGTTTGTTGCTAATTTTATTTTCAATTATCCATATCTCATTGCCTTTAGCTTCAACTATGAGCATCACTTAAGAGTAGTTTAAACGTTTTTGTTGAAGGTCCTGGCGTTTGAAGCTGGAAGAAAGCACAAAGTCAGAGTCAACACGATATCTGCAGGTATGCTGATCAACACTCAGTTTTTCATATAACTTATGCTCTTTGAACTCTGGAATTTTGCTGTACAAACTAATTCAAAATCACGCTGCATTTTCAAAGCTTGTAGCTTATTCCCGTCACAGGACGAGTGTGTTTTCCATGTTAGTACATCCCTTCAGTTCCATGACAAACTAAACTGTATAAAAATATATTTGGTGGAGAACCTCTTCAACCCTTTTTTGTGTGTTAGACTTGCACAAAACAGTCCTATTTTTGGCTTCCTTCCAACGTGCTCGGTGCTCATAAATCTGGAATCCCATTGCCGAAAATTAAACAAGTAATTGTTTTCCAGGTCCACTGGGAAGTCGTGCAGCAAAAGCTATTGGCTTTATCGACATGATGATAAATTACTCACTGGAGAATGCTCCTTTGCAAAAGGAGTTATATGCTGGTAAGTCACTGAGAATGCTGAAAAGAATTGATTCTCAAAGTTGTATTAATGTATGTTGTTTGCGGCTCTATTGTTTCCGAGTGTCTAAACCTGAAATTGGATCTAACAGAGGAGGTTGGGAACACTGCTGCTTTTCTGGCATCTCCTTTGGCTTCAGCGATTACTGGTGCCACTGTGTATGTCGACAATGGTCTGAATGCGATGGGAGTTGGAGTTGACAGCCCAGCTTTCACGGGTCTCGACATCCCAAAAGATAATAAGAGTTAGTGCTAGAGGCTTTGGTGATCTAGAGAAACTTTGTTTTGTTATCTGTCATAGATTCCGGATAGTAAATGTTAGTGACATCGTATCTTTTTCCAGAGGGTAACTTAATTTGTACGAGGCAATCTCAGTTTTAGCTGCGGTCCTCATTTTTTATTCAGTGTGTTACCTGACTATCTACATTAAGCTAGCACTTGGCGATAGATTTCCATATATTTTTTAAACCAGTTTTTCGTGAAGTTTCTGTGTCTGGCCATATATTTTCGAAAACATATTTCACTTTTTTAAAAAAAAAAAAAAATGACACATAATTTGACTTCATAAGTTCATAATGAATTAGGTATTACATTATCCGAAAATAACACGATATTCAGCTACTAATGAGGGGTTCTATTGATAGGAATATAGTTTATTTTTCTTGATTCTTTTGGGTAATCAGAAAGAAACTATATTCCTTTGCTTACTAATTACCCAAAAAAAAAAGAACTATATTTTTCCTGATATTCCACATATCTCGTCAATTTTTGTTGTGTACACTTTTTTGGTAATGGTGTTCAACCTCTGCATTAACCATGGTCCATCCAGGTGTACCATAAAAATGTACAACAGGGTCAATACCTACTTCTCTAAAAATTAAGCTAGCTATTATGGAATTCTAGTAGAGTAGTCATTTGAAAAGAAACAAAAAAACACTGAATTGTTACCACCAGTGTCACAATTACTTGTTTACTACAAACAGAGAACAATTTACAGAAGGAATAAAACTCACTTGGGGGATTTCCCAATATTTGAATTCCCATGTCCCCAACGAATGTCCATTTGGCACCTAGATTAACCAAAGAGATATTGGCCAAAGAGGGGGTGGGAAGAAAATCAGAAGGAAGTTAGCAAATTCCTAATACTTCACCAATAACTAAGGAACATCCTGCATCATCTCAAAGTGGATAAACTGTAGCTTAGTCTTGTGTGAGCTTTCGTTTTCCTTTACGAATGGCAGCAGCTCTTGCAGAATTGTCAGTTTCTGGGGAGTCTTCAACTACAGTCTGCTCCTGCAAAACCAGACCACGATTCCGAGATAACTTCCTTATAGGTGTTGTTGAAACAGCTTGTTCCTTATCTACGGTACTTGATGCTGGTTGAGAAGTGGCTGGTATATCCGCTTCATTTCTGAGTGGCATTAATTCATCTCCAACAGCAACAGAAGCTAACATTAGCTGCATATAAGGATGAAAATTCAGATCATTATCGGACTTAAAATGATCATTTAACATATTCAAAAATGTGCAGCAAAGTTGTAGAAAACGTGCTTAGAACAATAAACGTGTTATGGATCACAGATGAAAATGAGTCGGATGGAAAAACTGATCAAACACCTATTAGTGCAGAATTATACCAATTTGACAGTTGTTTGTCAACTAACTCCAAATCCTTGGCCACTAGGTTTGTGTGAGAAACAAAGTTTTAGTAGAAGATAGGAAGTCATTTCAGTGTGCTAATACGGCAATCTCAACATATACAAAATATAGACCACCAAAACATCCACAATTTGAGAGAGAGAGAGATGGTTTGAGTTACCTTCCAATCCTGGAAGTCAAATCTAAAGACGAAGTGGTTATAAGAAACCTCCCCAGAAAGGACTGCATTAGAAGCAGGCGCATTCCTTGGTGCTGCATCAGCATTAGTTACTCGAGTCATGAAACAAGAAGTAGCAAAAGAAGAGAAATGAGAAAACAACTATGGACGTAAGAACTTACAAACCCTATGACAGCCTTTGTCGTCAACAGTTATGTCAGCCCTCCCATCTTTAATTAGAAACGATAGGGCAAACAAATTTTCAACTGTTTGCGCAAAGGATCTTCTATTCAGGATTAAGTTTTCAAGCTTAGCACTTTTATGCCTCCTTAGAATTTGGAACATTGTCGCCATATTCTTGTCAGTGTCTGTCTTGCCTTCACCATCAGGTTCATCTAGCTGAAAATATATCTAGAAATCTTAAGATACAATTCATTTCACCAAAGTAAGCAAAAGTTAGCTAGTGGTTTATACAGTTCAGAAGAACTACAGATGAAAAATGACTGCAGTCAGCATCATGTAAAATAGAATGAATAAACACGATTGCATACAGAGAAATAGTTTAGCTATGGAAATCTACAAGATAATAGTATCCAAGAGAAATGCTTGCTACCACTATTTTAGTGATAGACCCAATTCTTCCACAGACTTGATTTCTTCTAACAGAAAACATCAGAGTAAAGTACTTCAAATGTTTTAGCTCAAAATATATTCCAGCTTCTGGAAAGGGGTAGCAACTTCATTGTGCAATTTCCCCACAAAATAAGCAAGGCCGTGTAGAGGTTAGTAAATCGGAATTTATACCTCCTCTGGGCGTTCACTTTCTGTTGGTATCACACGCTTTTTACGAACCACAGGATTGCGTTGCTTAATTTCAGTATTCATAGGTCCAATCCTGTAAATAATATAGATTAACATCTGGTTCAACAGACAAAACAGTATCTATCAAGAAAGAATATGGATGATTGAACAATTACATAGTGCAGCATCCAGGAGCACCCCTGAAAACATGAGAGACTACACGACCAACATTGTACCAGTGCACAGAGTTTCCATCCTCTTCTGGCCTACGGCTGGATCCACCTTCTTGGCCAAAGTCCCTAAGTAAGCAACTAACAAAATCTGAAGGGGTCACGCCTCCATTACTATGTGCCTTTACAGTCGTCACCAATGTGTTTGTGATGTCCAGCAAGGCTTCAGCATCGGCGACCTGTTCCCTAGGTTTTTGTACTATATATAAAAAAGAAAAAAACTTCTAACTGAATTCAGAATATTCAAACATGATAGTGTTAATGAGTCATCAGGGTTGTGAACCTTAAAAATCTAAAAGAATAAGCTTTTGTTTCATTTCTCAACAATTAAATAAATCCCAAAAGTTGGAGGGAAATGATCAAACATGTATTTCTCATGCTCCAAGTTTAAAGGAAATTATCAGGCATTCCATCAGCTTTCTGGGGAAAGTATTTTCCACTTACACTCAGCTTTGCTTGAATTTATCTTTTTAATAAGGTTTTAACTCAGCATAAAATAAAGATTTGAGAAACAGACTAATCTAACAAATCAATCATAGTTATGCGAGCAAGTAAGGAAAAGCTATCAATCCAATTACGGAAGAAACCATCTATTTTCAAATGCACTAATTCTTTTGCCAAATAGATCATGAAATTTCGCAACTGCATGCTGCGACAATTACAACTTTTGCAGTAGTACTTCCAAAACTCTAGAAAAAACAATTCTGAAACTCATTTTCAAGGTGGAGGGAGCATTCAGTGCACAAATTTCATACTCACACAAGCATAGATAAGCTACATTAATAGCACAGATAGTATCAATGCACCAGAAACATAAAACTTGAATCAATACCTTGCTGATGTAGCCTTTCAACTTCCTCAATTATTGACTTAAATCTATCTGAATCAACTGTAGATATATTATCTCTCTCATCTGCAACAAACACACAAATATTATCGCCTAATTATGCAAAAACGTCAGAAGCACCGGTTGCATTCATGGAATCAACTTACTAACATGAGATATTCACCATAAAATCAAAATCGAACTCTTTTATCTCCAATGGAAACTAATCTTAGAACTCATCCCAAAAAAAAAGGTAAGAATTAGTTGCTAACAAATGACATAAAAAGGGAAAATTTAAAGAATATGAAAATGGCGATTCTCTACGACACTACTACCATGATTTCAGTGTAAAAGATACTACATTTTAGATTTTTGTTTTGTTTTGTTTGGCATTATATTTGTTCAAAAAAATAGTATAATTATCAATAACTATTTCACCAAAAGTGCTTTCAGTTCTATCTGAATACCTAAACTCCATATCTGAATTCTAATTAGATAAGTCATGAATCTATTCAGTTATGCAACAGAGTATTTAATCACACATAAAATTAACAAAAAAAAAAAAAAACTGAATGCAAGCATATAAAGGAGCAAATTATGAAACTACTAAATTACCAGAAATCCGATTCTTAAAATTGAGATAATGAGAGCGTAGAACTCTTCGCCCTATTATAGTCTCTTCCTCCAACGAACTGTTACTGTTGTTGCTATTGCTAGGGCCTGCTACTGCTGCCGCCACTGCCTCTGCCGCTGCTGCACCATTTCTCCTTGTCTTGACTCCATTACCCGGAGTATTAACTGGTTCGCGTTTTACAGCTCGAACCATTGCTTAATAAGGAAGCTATTTATGAAAGAATTAGGGCGAAATTGTTCAAAGAAGATTCGAGAACCAATGAAGCAGATCGAAGAAATTGAGAAATCATAGGAGCAAAATTGCTAAAAATTTGAAATCCAGAAGAAGAAGAAGTAAGAACCCTATGAATATTCAAAAAAAGTTGAAACCTCCATTGAGGCGCGCTGTGAGTGATTTCCCCCTTTCCCTCTCTCCCTCTGTGTATAAATTTTGGGTAATGATGAAAATAGTCCTTAATAAATTTACAAGTGTTGAATTTGGTCCTTTAAGTTATAAATAAAGACAATAGCTATTTTTATTTGTCAAAATAAATTGTGGAAACATAACATAATGTACTTAGCTAAATTGACGATATTTTAGCATGAGATCTAAACAAGATTAAATGATATACGAATGGTTTTACAAATACGATCTTATAAGTAGATGGTTTGAAACCTTTGACTTTCGCTCTCTTTACGAATAAATTTTTAGAGTTCGGTTAGCAGAGCATATAAGAATAGTACTATATAGAATGTATTAGTCATATTTAGATTAGTAATGATGATACTAGTTATGTTAGAAATTACTTTTTATCCACTGTTTGATTTGGTATTTCGAAGATGGTTTTGTCGTTAACCATACTTGTATATGTATTACAAACTTTGTATTGTTAATGTCATGATTTATTATATACTAGTTATACATTTTCTAGTAACGAATTAGGTGCATAGCTAATATATCTAATTTTCTTAATGTATCCTATCAAACGATCCTCGAAGTAAAAAACAACAGCAAGCGGATCCAAGATCATCAATTTCAAAAACTATTGGGCCTACTCGGGTAATAACCAGAATTTGTTGAATCAAGGCCCAAAGCCCATAATGGCATATTGGCCTACCTAATTGTAACTCTTGTCGAGATTTGACCATATCAGTGCGGATCCAAAAGGTTATCTACGAGTTTATCGGAATTCAGTATTTAACGATAAACATAATTATTATTTTGGATTCATGGTAAAAAATATATATTTGATTTATTCTAATTACACGATAGGTATCGATGGTGATTTTGTGATGATCGTGGTGGAGGTGATTGTGTTTTTGGGTTTGTAATAATAGTTATTGTATTTTTAGACAGACTACACTGTGAGTTAAATTATCATAATTTTCATTATGTTAATAACATCTAGATGATTTTTAAACTCTATATAAGCTCTTAATTTATTTAACATATTTATTCAGATTCAAACTTTAATCAAACATAAATAAATATCAAATGACATGCAATCTCTATCATCCATAAACCGTGGAAATTTTATTCTAAAAACATCCTATAAGAATATTTTCAACTTTTATTCACTTTATTGCCCATTTTATTGAAGTATCTTTTATTGGGTTAGGCAAATTATGATCTTAAAACATGATGAAAATTCTTTAAAAAATAGTGGTCACCAATTTATGTTCTTTTAAACGATGGCAAGCGTGGTTTTAGGGTGTGTTTGGTATTGAATTTCAAACTTTTTCATATTTGGTTAATTAAAATATTATTAAAAATAATTTTTTTAAGGAAGAACAAATTCTATAAAGGGAAAATTATACAAACTCCACTCATTGACCACCACTACAATCCCCGTAATATTTTTTTAAAATTTGTTATAAATGTTCTTGAAATTATATTATATTGAGTCCGGAGCCTAAAGGGTATAAAATGTTAATAAAAATTTCAAAACGGTATATGAATTTTTATTTTAACCAAACGATAAAATTGCTAGTATAATAGCGATTTCGTCAGCCGGAAAAAGCAAAATCGCTGCAGCGATTTGCAAATTTGATTTTTTAAAAAAGAAATGATTTACAAAATATATTTTTTTAATGATTTTTTAGTAAATCGCTGCCTATTTACCTTTAATTATTTTTTTTATTATTTAGTTAAAATTTTAAAAAAATATCAGCGATTTGTATCAAAAAATTTTTTTTAATTAAATCGCTGCCAAGGCAGCGATTTTAAATCAATTTTTTTTTATTTTTTAATAAAATGCTAACAACGGCAGCGATTTACATTTTTTTAAAAAAAATTAGTTAAAATCGCTGCCGTCGATAGCGTTTTATTAAAAAAAATCAAATTAAAATCGCTGCCTTGGCAGCAATTTAATTTTAAAAATAAAATAATTTTTTTTTGATACAAATCGCTGGCCTTGTAGCGATTTGCTTTTAATTTTTTTTAAAAAAATAAGTTCAAATAAATAATTTTAAAAAAATAATTAAAGATAAATCGCTGCCTAGGCAGCGATTTATTAAAAAAACATTAAAAAAAAATATTTTGTAAATCGCTGCCTTGGCAGCGAGTGAAAATTCCGGCAGACGAAAACGCTGCTATTCCAGCGATTTTGCCGTTTTGGTTAAAGTAAAAATTTTATATACCGTTTTGAATTTTTGTTAACATTTTATACCCTTTAGGCTCCGGACTCATATTATATTATTTATTTACTCGCCAAACGTAAAAAAACAAGTAAGAAAATTATTTTTAAAAAAATAAAAAATAAAAGCCATAGAAAACATATTTCTTCCTCCCAAACACGCCCTTTTTAGTGAAGGGCGATTAAAATTAGTCAATAGACGTGGCTTACACTAAAGGTATGAAATGAATTTTATGATTGTGATTTGCAAGGGGTTTAAATTTTCTTGTAAAATTAAATCACTTAAAAATATTAAGGCCATGTTTGGAGAGTTTTGACAATTTAAAGACAGAACCCAAGGTTCCTCTATAGTTTTCTTTTGTCATTGTGTTTATGATTTGATGCCAAACATTATATATTATAAAGAAATCATAGAAGATTAATAATTCTATTTTTAGGGTTTCTTTGTTTGTTAGATTTTATTCATCCTTACAAGATTTTGACCTTTTGGGGGTGTCTTTTGCTTATTCCGAGTTACGGAATATTGAATTAGTTTGTAATATTTAATGATTAAAATTGAACGAATATAATATTTACTAAAGAGTATTGACTCATCATAACGAGCTCTCTCTTTCTTTATTTATATATGAGGGCCTTCTTAAAATAACGTAAAATATAATTTTACATCATATTAAATTTTGATTGATCTCGAAAAAACTTATTATTCCTATATATATATATATATATATATATATACAATAGAATAATAGTGTCACGCTAAAGTCTTTCTTTTTTTAATTTTGTTTTATTGTTTTTTCCTAACTTATGAAATGCTTCTTAAAAAGATTGAATGATTCTTTTGTTATAAAACTATTTTTAGAACCCCTATGTGGAGACGGAATCTTTATAAATTATAATAAAAACTTTAAAATATTTTTTAATTAAGGACATTATTATTTTAAAACACGTGTAAAAAGAGAAATTCATCTTGATGGAATCCAAGAATTTAAAAAGGAGAAAATCATTTTCATTCACATCTCTCTCTAGTCTGCATTATATAAGTATTAACGACTATCTAATCTCCACTTATTGCAATATTATTATTGATTAATGTAATGGTTGAGAAGAAGAAGAAGTTCCAAAGGTATATAAAAGGGTAACAATTTCAATTTTTAGGTATTAGGGTTAAATATATGTTCTCAAATCTATTATGTTATTTTTTTTAAAAAAAAAAACATAGACAAGAGACTTTTGAGATTTAACAAATATATACTCCGTAAAAAAACTTTAACATATTATTATTTTACTTTTTTTACAAAGTCAGTAATATAACCAGTGACATTTATAATAGAGGGTCGATAAAAATAAATTAAAAAATGAATAACAATTTTTAGATTATTAAGCTTTTGAAAAATGAAATGCATGCGTTACATGACATTCTAAGTGAATTTGATGTTAATAGAAGAAATTGATGAATTTTATAAAGTCAAACACAACCAAAATGGATGATACACACCATAGCCTTTATATATATATATATATATATATATAGCTATAAGTATTTCAATAAGAGTAATAATTCTTTTAAACTATATTTAAAGACAATTGATTTTATTATTAAAGATATGATTATATAGTTGCATACATACAATATGTTTCATATTACAAGTTTCTAAAGGTCTATTTTTTCAATCGTTAAACTTGTCCATAATTACAAAAAAATTTATTAAATATCTATAGAAAAATATCAATTTATTCTTTCAGCTCTTTCTATGTCTCAACAATGAGATTTTTTTAAAAACAAATATTTTCTAAAATAAAAATTTAAAAGTCTTATCCAAACGACGACAAGAATAATGCAAAATGAGAAGCCAAAAAATTTGGCTAAGATCAAATATATTATATACTTATTATAAAGTAGCATAATATTAATTTGCCTATTGATCAATTCCAACTGGCCAATGTGTTGAAGGTTTCTATAAGGTGTCCTTTGAACAATTTAAGAGGCAAAAATAGCTATGTAATTGTAATGTTCATCCATAAACAAAATATAAAAAAGGTCATTTTCATAATTCTGTAAATAACAAATATATCTCTTTTTGCCCTTTTCTTTAATAATATTTTAATTCCAAAAGCATCCAAAAATGTGATTTTTGAATATGAATCTAGTCCACTAAGTGGACAATCAAGAACAACAAAATACTCAGTGTAATATAACATGTTTAGTCTGAAAATGATTGAGTGTAAGCAGATTATATTTCTACCTCATAGATGTACAAAGAATGCTTAAAAAACTTTTGATTCAAATAATAATATTAAAGTACTTTTAAAAAAATAATACAAAAATTATAAGAGGACATAGCAAATACTCTCTCCGTCGGGAATTGTTTGTCATGTTGCGCTTATTAAAAGTCAATTTGACTAATTTTCAAAGGTAAATTAGATTACATTAATTTGATATTTTAAGCAAAAAAATTAGATATTCTAAAACTATACAAAAACTACTATAAATTACAATATTTTGCATATTAATATGATGAAAAAATACATCTTAAAATATTGATAAATTTTTTTATAGTTTAACTCTAAAAATAGAAACCATGACAAATAATATAGAACGGAGAGACTACAAGTTAGTCAATTAATATCCCGTTAATATAGGGGAATTAATCATTTTTTGGTACTGACCTACTGTAACATGCTCTTATAGTCCCAAATTGGAAATATCACACCAATGATAATATAATATAAAAGTCAACGAAGAATTCTTTTTTATTTCTTGCATATTTTATGTAAGATCGTTTTCATTCTTTTTTTTTTGGTTTAAAATTTGGGTTAATTAAATAAAAGATAAATATCAACATTAGCCACAACATCAAGAATGTTAAAGCCTGTAAAGATAATTAATTACAATTTCTATATTCTTCATTAGGTAATTAAAACTACACATATATCAAAAAGTATAATAAAAATAATCTACTTCCAATAAAAAAATACTTTTAAAAAAATATAATAGACTTTTCGTAATAACTTAAAAAGCCAATAATTTCAAAAGTATATATAGAGGAAAGAAAAAATATTAAGGATATTGGCAATTAGAGGTTGTACCTAAATATAATTAACAAACAAATAATTGATTGTTATTATATTTTAAATTGTTTAAGCTATATTTTATATGCTAAACTGATTAGAATATAGATCATTCATGCGCTTCACCAAATAATTCTAGTCGATTATTTTGTTAATCATTCTCATAATTAAGAATAGTTAATAATAAAAGTCCCACTTATCATTTGATTAATTAAAGATATAAAAACAAGTTCCAAATAGAAACCCCAAATTAACCAATGTTGTTGCATTTTATTTATTTAAGCTACTAGAACATAGTAAAATGAACCGGCCATTTTTATTATTTTTTAATTGGTCAAAAGAGAATAAACAAAAAAAGTGCACCAATATGATTTGAACTCATATATATTATATTAAAAAATAACCTAATTAAATATAAGTAAACTATAAGTTCTCCACTTTTATACAGGGTCCAAGAAGAGCCATATATACGTGGAGGATCATTATGTATTTATTTTAGTTCTAATCTATAGTTTATGTAAATTCAAAATGGATTTTGTAATACAAATACTAATTAAAGCATGGATCAAAGTGCTAGCTAGCTCCTCTCCGGAGTCTGTCTTAATCTAAATTGATACGTGATTCGAATATTAATGACTGATTTTATAATTAACTTGTATTTATATAAAAATTAACTTTATCATTACTCTAAAATTCCCTCCCATCTCGATCGACACTTAACCACTCCAAACCAAAAAAAAAAAGTATGCTGGAGGATTGGAATTTGGATATTTTATTATTACTGTAAATGTCAGCTACATATTAATCAAGATTTTGAAAATGAGATAACCAAGGTGGTTTTCTTGTTTTTTAGTTTTTGTTTGATACTATGTGGAGAATCAATCTGATGATTCACTTTTTTTGTACTTCTTGCTGGTAGTCTGGTACATACAATAAACAGCTTAGCACTCAAAGTGAAGCCATTCGATAGATTCGATTAGGATTGATTCTTAAGATCAAAATTTTATTATATATCTATTGATATTTGTTAAAGTCTTCGACTTACACGATGTGTTCTTTCGCATACTCCAGCTATAATAACAAATAAATAAAAGAATGAGGTGATGGTCTATTGGTATATATGCATGCAAATATTGTTTTTTCAACTTAAACTATATACATTAACAATATAGAAAAAATAAGAAAAAATGACAAAAATCCTTCCTTAAGTTCGCTTATTATCCTTATCTTCTATTAGTTTTAAAAATATCTAAAAATTCTCATTTTTAAGTCAAATGAGGCGGATATAAAAATGTGACAAAAAATGAGCGAATACAAAAATGCGACAAAAATGAAGCGGATACAAAAATGTGATAAAAAAATAAGACGGATACAAAAATGTAAAAATGAGGCGGATACAAAAATGTGACAAAAAATGAGGAGGATACAAAAATGTGATAAAAAATGAGGCGGATATAAGAATGTAAAAATGGGACGGATACAAAAATGTGACAAAAAATAAAGCGGATACAAATGTGACAATATATAATGTATCTGTCAACTTTTTATTTTATCTGCCCTATTATGTATCCGTGTTTTTGTATATTTTTGAGGGATTTCGATCATTAGAAACTTATAAGGAATAAATAGTCATTTAGTCCTAAAAATATGTTATTTATGTCATTTGCACAAAAATTAATGTAGTTTAATTACACGTTATAGCATGCCATTTATCATTTTTTAAAGTTGTGTAAGTCACATGTATCAAACATTCAAAATACACTATTTGAGAGAATCTAACAAGTCTACTTTCATTTTTTAAGAATTCAAACAACAAAAAAACTATAATTTAAGGTGTAAATTCCTCCCCATTCATTTTTTCACTGAAAAATGAAAAAATAAAACATGTATTATTATTAAATTAAATTAATAAACCAATAAGAGAGAGGCTTATTTATCCAAATGTCCCCTTTTTCGGTTATTATTTAGATTTTATTTTTATTTTTAAAAGTTGTATGAATATAGTTTTTAGAATTGACAAAACATGATTATATATATAAAATTGACCATACTCTATTATTTTCATAATTTTTTTAGTTTTCTAAAAAAAATCTTTCAAAGATGACGATTTATTAAACTTTTTGAATTTAAAATAAAATGAATGTGTGTATAAGGAAGTTTCTAGGCATAAACCACTATAGGCTACTAAGAATAATTAAGCTTGTGATAGAGTATTAGTGGATATATACCATTCCTCATAAATTTATTATGTTGACAGATGCACCCATAAACTATATTCTTTTATCATCTAAAAATGATGCTAAAATTAATTGTTTAGACTTATATTCCTCCTTTTAAAAAAATTCTGTATCTTTTTCACTTTTCATTTTAATAGTATAAGAACAAAACACAAAAAGGACACTTAAATTCTAGGCAAACATCGTTATAATGGCATCGTTTGTCTGAAAATTTAATAGCCGTTATAGCAAAATATTGTTATATATATGTATAATGACATACATAACTAGTAGTTTAATGATCTTGTGTACCAAGAAGAAGAAAAGTACCAATGTAAAAAGGCAAATTCCAGTATTTTTTCTTCGTGAAGTTATGATCATATATAATTAATGAATATCATTTAAATATATTTCTATACTTTCAAATATTCCTACTTGAAATTCACTATATGCATGACATTAATAATAATACAATATTTTGTTTTTATACATAGCATATACTGACTTGTTAGTGAAGTAAAATGTAACATGAAAAATCGATCGAAATGTGATAGTGAAATGTTGGTATAAGGAGGTTTGACTGTACTATTTGTTTGTTGGAAGGGACAAAATGCTGTTATATATAGTAGTAAATAGTTCACCTTGTAAAATGTTATGTCTTTGGTCTTATCATTTGTTCATTCCTTATCTACATTACAGAATATTTAAAATAGTTGGCATTTGGCACTTACATGTTGACATATTCATATTCTTTATATCATGTGTATGGAGTCATTCAGCATATAATAAAAAGAAGAAGAAGAAGAAGAAGAAATTAGGAGCAAAGATTCAATTTTTATTTTTCAAGAATCTTCATCCTTTTAGTTTCTTGTTTTTCGCGCTTTTTAATTAAGATATTCATTCAAGAAATGCAGTTTGTTTGTTGAAAAATATTAAAACAGAATCACCCTTGTTTGTATATTTTGATAGAAGTTACAACTTTCTTGATCTTGATCTTGATCTTGACTAGTCGTTTTGGCGAAAAAATGAGTATTCAGAACTATGAGTTAGCAAGTGATTGCAACTTAGAGTTCCCACAGATGGGATTTTGTTTCCAGCCTGAAAATTCTGCAGAAAATGGTTGTCAACAACAACAGCAGCAGCAGCAACAGAATTTTTGGCCTAGTACTGATTCATCATCATCGAGAACGATTATAAGTCGAGTAGGATCATCACCTTCTGCATTTTTTGCTACAGAGAGGTACCTTGGATTAACACAATATGATTACCAAGACAACAATAATAGTTGTTCTCAACTATCCAAGAATCTTGATCCTCAAACTACGTCGTTCACTCAGCAATGTGGAAATGGATTCTTAGCAGATTCAACAGCACGAGTTGACACCGATTTTCCTAAGATTTCAATGCCATCATTCATCAGATCACAGTTTTCAAGTAGTCAACCATTTGGTCCTGAAGGACTCTATGGAAATCCTTTTAGTAATCTATCAGAGAAAGAGAGGATTTTGCTTCTTAAGAGTAAGTTGTTTAGAGAAATTGACTCTTCAAATAGGCAGCCTGCTTCAATCCCTTTTCAAGGAAATCAAGACTATGGTGTAAGTACTTGATTCTTGTTTACATAACACAGTCAAATCTCTCTGTAACGATTTTGTTTTTCCTGATATGTTTTGGCTGCTATAGCTAGATGTTGTTATCGAGAACATCTAATGTAACGTAATATGAAAGTTTGTTCCAAAGAAAACTTTGTTGGTATAGAGAGGTCTGACTGAAGTATAGTTTTTCGAGTATTTGAATTTAAGTACTTTCAATTGATTTTTGTTTGTCCTGATATGTTTTAGTTGCTATAGCGAGATGTTGTTATTGAGAACCATCTAGTATTACGTAATATGAAAGTTTGTTCCAAAGAGAACTTGGCCGTTGTAGAGAGGTCTGACTGTAGTATTGTTTTTTAAGTTTTATTCTGACTCGAGTTATGTTCGTACAGGTCTCAAATAATACATGTGGCTTTAACTTGGTACATATAAGGCAACAATCTGGAAGTCAATCAGCACATAGTTTTAACAACTCTGGATGTTCTGGAGGATCTTTATCGAGTAAGGCACGAATCAGATGGACTCAGGATCTTCATGATCGATTCGTTGAGTGTGTAAATCGTCTTGGAGGAGCTGACAGTAAGTAAATTTTCACATTTTTTTTTAGCTTTTGTTTCTTTGGAAGTGATCATTTTGGCTATGGATTAATTGTTCTTCACTTCATTTGCCAGAGGCGACGCCAAAGGCAATACTAAAGCTGATGGATTCAGAAGGCTTGACAATTTTTCATGTAAAAAGTCATTTACAGGTACTTGTTAATAAGGAAGAAATACTTTCTTAGAACAACCTTGTTGTATTTATTTAGACTAAATTCTGAAGCAAATGTTCTTTTCTTGTTTTGACTAGAAATATCGAAATGCAAAGTTCATCCCTGAATCGACAGAAGGTATGTATTATCCGAAATAAGCTTCATGTATATTATGAAAGACAAAAAAAATCATCCCACAGCTCGAACCCCTGCCTTGTAGTTCACACAGAGATAAACTTTATGGTTGCTCCAAGACTCTCTTCATTACGCAAGCAGCAGTACTATATTCTGCTGCTTGTTTTATGCTTTTATGTGTTAATTTCTGAGAAAAAAGGGAAATTCTTGACAAACAATTACTACACCTTAATTCCAGACAAGTTGGAGTCCGTTATATGAATCCTCACTAACCATGTTCTAGACCTTCATCGAAAAATCTTCTCTGCTTTTCATTTTTTGTTATTCATGCAACAAGTGGATCCAACATGATGAGAAACACAACAAGAGACTATCTCCTTACACAAATATGCTACTAGTAAATCTGTTGAAGTCTTTAAAATCTCAGAAGATTGAAAGAACATTTTCATCTTACTTCTTAGACATTTCACTTTAATTTTATTTCGTATGATGATGATATGAAATGAGCTTTAAATGAAGAAGTGGGGGATTCCTATAGCGGCGCCCAACTTTTTTGAGACTGAGGCATAGCTGTTGTTGCTTAAATATGATATTTAAAGCAACATACAAACTTAAACCTTCATAAAAGCCTCCTCATTGTTAATTTTGACTTAGAGTACTTAATCTCAGAGTTTCTGTATCTTTCTGGAAATGAGAGTTTTCTCCTTCCTATGATGCAGGGAGATCTGGAAAAACAGACAGCCCGAATAATGTGACACAGATCGACAGCAAAACGTATGTTCTTTGCAACTATCTTAACCAATTTTCTTGACTATTTTAGCTGCAAAGTTACCTTAATCCAGATTTATTTTCAGTGGAATGCAAATCAAAGAAGCACTGCATATGCAACTAGAAGTCCAGAGACGCCTCCACGAGCAACTAGAGGTACATTTAGTACATGAAAAGACGTAAATTTAGACACTTGTACCTTGCTTAGAGCTGAAACAGTATGAATGCAATCTTTCTGAATCTTCTTGTCTTTCTGTTGTTAGATTCAGCGAAAGTTACAATTAAGGATCGAAGAGCAAGGGGAGCAGTTGAAGAAGATATTTGAACAACAACAACAAACAACTAGGAGTCTCTTGGAGACGCGAAATTCAAGCATTTCGTCTCCTGTTGATCAGTTCACCCCGCATGAAGATGAAGTTTTTGCTGCAGAAAGCTTCAATAATACTCATTTCCAATCTAATATAAGTTACAATGATATGTAAACAAAGTAGTTTGACATTTTTTCATCTAGTTTTTGAAAGAGAGTCGACGTTAGCATTTCTGTAGATCTAATTTGCCTCCCAAGCAAACTACACGGAAAAAAAATGTATAGTACAAATTGCAGACATAAATATCATGCAAAAACTTAAAAGTACTTCATTCATGCTACATGTTCAATGGTGCTCTGGTGTGCGTAAGGAGAAATTTGACTAATGATAGTTATTTACTAAGGTGATCTTGTAAGTTGTTATATGCTTATATACACTAAATTTTGTCTTTGCTTCTCTGTAGTTTGCCCTCAAGTGTGACACAACGTATATCATAAGAACTTCGCGCTTCAAGCTTTAACGTTTACTGAAATGACTTATAAGTTCTGAAATTGTAATCTAGTTAAGCCTAACTTCAGATCAAAATATTATAAGTTCAGACCTCCGAGTCTGAAGTTCAAAGTTCATCTTTACCTTATTCTTCACATCATTTTATTCGATTTATACCATTTTGTAAGAGCATTGTATGCAACAACATACCTTCTACAGCCAGAATTTCTAGTAGCGAGCGATTTTTCATCCTTTGGTCTGTATTGGTTCCTTGTGTTGTACCTCCGTCCGTCTGCATAAAAAAATAAAAGTACAAAAGCAACAACATGACGAAGAACACAAGGAGAGACTATTGCCTTACACAATTCTAATTATAAAATCTATTGAAATCTTTGGAACCTCAGAAGATTGAAAACAACATTTTCATCTCACTTCTAAGGCATTTCCAACTTGAAAAGGAAATATACATTGTTTTCCTCCTATAAATCTGCCTTGTGATGGCAGGATTTTAGCATCCACACTACTGTATACTACATTAACAAAAGAGCAGTACAAGGACATTGCACAACTATAGTTGAAATCTGAAAAATGGACAGCCCGAATAATGTGACACAGATCGACAGCAAGCCGTATGTTCTTTAATCTGCAACTGTCTTAACCAATTTTCTTGATTATTTTAGCTGGATTATCACTTTAATCAAGATTCTTTTTCTTTCAGTGGAATGCAAATCAAAGAAGCACTACGTATGAAGCTAGAAGTCGAGAGGCGTCTTCACGAGCAACTAGAGGTACATTTAGTACATGAAAAGATATAAATGTAGACACTTCTAGCTTGCTTACAAGTGAAAATGTTACTAGCTAGAAACAATATCAAGATAATCTTTCTGAATCCTATCGTCTTTCTGTTGTTAGTATCAACGAATGTTACAATTGAGGATCAAAGAACAAGGGAAGCGATTGAAGATGATATTTGAACAACAACAAGAGACAACAAGGATCCTCTTGTAGACGCGAAATTCAAGCATTTCGTCAGCTCCTGCTGAGTGCTGATCATCTATTCACACCACATGAAGATGAAGTTTTCATTGCAGAAAGCTTTTTATAAAACTCATTTACAATCTTAAATAAGTTGATCATGTTAGCACTTATTTAAAAGTTAAAATAGCCTCCCAAGCAATTAAACTACACAAAAAATGTTTAGTATACAAAGATAAGACCCAAATATCATGCAAAAACTTGAAGTACTTCATTCATACTATATGTTCAAAGGTTCTCTGGTGTGCAGAAGGAAAACTTTGACTAATGATATGCTTTATATATATTACTACTCAAATTTGTCTTTGTGTGTGAGATAATTCATGTGACATATGAGACCTTTGTGCTGACAGGCTTTCACAAGGGGGTGGGTGTAGGCGTGTAGCGCGGATGATTTTAAAACGGATTCCTCATTCATTAGATAAAGAAAATCACCAAGATAACGTGATCCAATGCAAAATTTATTTCAATGTCAAGAACTTGGATTGAATCGACATATTAAGTACAGATTAGTATTGAGCTCGAATTGAATCGACATATAGTCTATACACAAAACTTAAAGAACTCATTTATGATTGTCACAAGTAGCAGCTAAATAATTAAGGGCGTGTTTGGTATGAAAGAAATTTTTCAATATTTTCATGTTTGGTTGAATTAAATGTTTTGAAAAATTGAATTACTTTTTGAAAAGACTTTTTATGTAAAATAAGAAACATGTTGTCCAAAACTCTCATTCAGTCTCACCATCCAACCCAGGATCTGACTCCCGACCCGGGATCCAACCCCAACCAGCTCAGAGTCTTTTCTATGATCTCGATTCAGGATCAAGATCATGTTTAGGTCTCGAGATATCTCATGGCGTGTTTGGGTTCGGTTGTCGAGTCTCAAGTTAAGATTAGACCAGAGTCAGGTTGAGGATCAAGTTCTACATCGGGGTCAAGTCTCAAATAAGTCTTGAAGTATGAATTTAGTCGCGTCTCGAATCGAGGTCAAAACAAAAATCCAAGTCCATGATAAAGGGTGGAGATTCGGGCTCAATCTCCGATGTCATAGTATTTGTTCTGATTATACCTAAATGGTACCAAACCCCCCCCCCCCTAATATTTCAATAGTACTTGTCCAAAATCATATCTAATGTAATAAATGGACTGGGCTTAAGCCCAATTTATGATTTTGAGTTATGTAGGCCCATTATAATGTCCAATCATCATCACTTTTATTTTGTACTAAATAGTAACCAACACAACATGTGGGACCTGGCCCAGAAGCGACGATAAGTCGCAGATAGAAAATCCCAAAACAAAAAGGGCTTTTCAGTCATTTCCATCTTTAAATAATTAATTAATTGATTAACCTTTGTACTCAATTGGACTCTTGGGATTCAGTTATGTAAGGAATATTTACTGCTAATCATAATAATTTAATCTTCATATGAAATAGTTATTTCTAATTCATTGCGAAAAAGACAAAAATACCCTTTCACAATTTTTTAGAACTCTATAAGAACTTGTTAAATGTGAGTGGATACCAGCAATTTGCTCTACACAAAATCTCACGCGTTTCTTTTGTTGGGTAAAGCATAGTCAATTATAAGCGAGTTTTCGATAGAACTTACCAAGAAATTAATAGAAAAAATTAATGACTTGTAAAAATATGACAAACTTAAATATTAGAAATTAAACATATATAAAAAAAATGAACTCCCGCATAAATTAATGAAATGTGATGCCTATTATATATATATATATATAATTATTTTTATTTTTTTAAATAATTGAATTACTTTACCATATAACATGTGTGCATTTGTTCAAGACAATAATATAACAAATAGTTCGAGTTTTGCCTAGTTGCATGCAATTTTTTAATTTATACAAGGGTTTATATATTAAAATTAATTGATTGTTCGTCTTAATTTAACTTAAGTAGGTTTAGCATTTATCAAATATTAATTAAAGCCACGAGATATTCATTAACATGATTCCTTAAATAATTACATACTTCAAGTCTTCAATCCATTCCTACCCAACTAACTATACCTATTAATTGATTCACTATTTTCCTTATCTTAAATATATACTAATGTCCATCCATTTCCCTATTGATCATTGGTCCCCTTATCTAGTAAATCAGCAACAATTTATCTACCTTCATAAGATACGAATCAGATTAAGTATATATCATTTTCTTAAGACTCACTTCATTTCTAGGAGTTTTCTCCTCTTTGTTCGTTTGTTGAATTTCAAATTAGATTTAAGATGAGAGACGCTACAATTCGAATAACTCACTTTATTCTTTTCAAATTTTACTAATAAAATTATACTGAATATATTATTATTATTTATGTAATTATTTATATCAATTTTTCACGCAAACCAATTAGAATAATATATAAAATATTTATTATAAGTAATTGATGGTTTTATATGTTTAAGCACA
Source organism: Solanum lycopersicoides (assembly GCA_022817965.1). Taxonomy (NCBI): domain Eukaryota; kingdom Viridiplantae; phylum Streptophyta; class Magnoliopsida; order Solanales; family Solanaceae; genus Solanum; species Solanum lycopersicoides. The sequence goes on from CM040627.1 coordinate 93,215,445, forward strand.
TATCAATACCATAGAGGTAAATACTTAATTCGCATGCACCAAATATTTAAGCTAAGTGAAAAATGCATAAATGGTTAAGCATATGATATATCTTGGCCTAATATTAATATTGGATATAAATAAATTTGTACATATTATAAAATTATTGATTTGAGTAAATATTTGATTGGATAAATATTACCCTCATTTTTATTTTTTTTTTACCATCAAATTCCTTATTTTATACTTTACCCTAATTCCCAAAAAGCCCATCTTGATAATACAAAAATATTTTTTCAATATTTTCTACTATTTACTACTACTGTCCCATTTTTCTCTCTTAACTTCTGTAGTCTTCTTTGGCTTTGCCTCTTCTGCCTCAGCTTATTTTCACACTGCTCTGAACCTCTAATGGCAGAGATTCTTCTCCTCGTAACTCTACTCACATGTTAAACTTTTCACTACTTTCTATTATTTTCTGATCTGAGTTTCCAATATTTTCTCTCAGATCAATTTTTTTTCTCTTTAGGTTCTTCAGTTTCAAGAACTTTTATATCCTTTAATAAAAAAGGACTTTTTTGGGTATTGGGGTTTTCTTGTATTGGTTTGATAGGATTTTAAAATGATGTTTTTTGGTTAAGGATGTAAATGGTGGCTGTTTCTTGAAAAATCATTTTCAGTTTGGTATGTTTCTATTCCCAAGGCATCAGAATAAATAGCTTTATAGTTTCTTGTTTGTGGGTTAATCGAAAGATTCAATCTTTTTATGATTTAGTGTCTTATTTTTTGTTCAATATATATATTGGTGAGGAGATATCTAGATGTGTGTGAAGCTATGATGGGGTTACTCTCTTGCTCTTCTTGTATTATTATTAGCTTCAAGCATGTTTTGTTTTGGTTGTTTACTGAATGTCTGATATGGTGAAAGTTTGTGTTTTTCTATAATGTTTTATTCCCAAAGCATCAGAACAAATAGCTTTATAGTTTCTTGTTTGTGGGTTTATCAAAAGATTCAATCTTTTATGATTTACTGTTTTTTTTTGTGTTCAATAAATATATCTGTTTGATGATGTGTGTGAAGCTATCATGGGGTTAATCAGTTATACTCTTCCTGTATTTTTAATAGCTTCCAGCATGTTTTGTTCTGGTTGTTTACTGAATGTTTGATATGGTGAAAGTTTGTGTTTTTCTGCAATGTTTCTATTCCCAAAGCATCAGAACAAATAGCTTTATAGTTTCTTGTTTGTGGGTTAACCCAAAAGATTTGATCTTTTTATGATTTAGTGTATTTTTTTTGTTCTATAAATGTATTTGTGGGGAGATATTTATCTGTTTGTTGATGTGTGTGAAGCTATCATGGGGTTACTCACTTGCTCTTTTTGTGGTGTTAATAGCTTCAAACATGTTTTGTTTTGGTTGTTTACTGAATGTCTAGTATGTTAAAGTTTGTGTTTTTCTGCAATGTTTCTATTCCCAAAGCATCAGAACAAATAGCTTTGTAGTTTCTTGTTTGTGGGTTAATCGAAAGATTCAATCTTTTTATGATTTACTAGTCTTTTTTTGTTGTTCAATAAATATATATGTGGGAAGATATGTATCTGTTTGTTGATGTGTGTGAAGATATCACGGGGTTACTCACTTGCTCTTCTTGTGTTGTTGATCGCTTCAAGCATGTTTTGTTTTGGTTGTTTACTGGATGTCTGATATGGTGAAAGTGTGTGTTTGTCTGTAATGTTTCTATTCCCAAAGCATCAGAACAAATAGCTTTATAGTTTCTTGTTGTGGGTTGATGAAAGATTTAATTTTTATGATTTAGTGTCTTTTTTTGGTTTAATAGATGTATCTGTTGGGAGATATTGTCTGTTTGTTGATGTGTGTAAAGCTATCATGGGTTATTCAGTTACTCTTCTTGTATTTTTAATAGCTTCAAGCATGTGTTGTTTTGGTTGTTTACTCTGTCTGATATAGCAAATTTTTCTGTTTTTCTGTAATGATTTTATTTTCTTTTGTTTATTGTAGTTTTTTCTGGAGTACAGACCAGTTTCTTTTCTTTCAGTAGTGGCTTTAGTTTGTTTTATTTGTTGTAGTTGAATAATTTGTGAAGGATTCTTGTTTGAAATCGTTCTTGGTATTTTTTTGTTCAGTTTTTACTTGAGGGTGAGTGTGAATACGTAGTTTTGTTTGTTTGGGACAAATCTCATTTCTCACATTTGTTTGTATTTGGTTTAGTTGAGGATAGGATGTTGTAGAAGATGAAGTTGTTATCTTTATTGTTCATATTGGTGAGTGAATTCATCTGGGATCATAGTTTTAATGAGCTAAATTAGCTGAACTACTGAGTGTGAAGACATAATTTTGTTTGTTTGTTTTGGACAAATATTATGTCTCATGTTTGTTTGTATTCCACTTCATTTTCAGTTTAATATTGAGTATAGGATACGGTAGACAATAAAGTTGTTGTTTTTATTGTTCTTATCGGTGATTGATTTCATCTGGGATCCTCTTCACCAGAACTTGTTTAATGAGCCTAACTACATCCTTCCCATATGTAAAATTGTGTTGGTTCTCTTTAATCCATTGGTGTTTATTTCATTCTATTCAGCAAACCTTTCAGTTTCTATTGGTGTGTTTGAGTTTAATGCCTCTGAAGCTCAGATTTGTTGCAGGAATCTTTACCAGTAAAGTTTTCTTATTCAAAAAATGGGTAGAGGAAGAGGAAAGGCGAAGAAGCAATCTATTCGTGAGGATCTTGTGAGTGGTGAAGAAGAGAAGATGCCGGCGAGGAGAAGGGGAAGACCGCAGAAACCAAAGGATGAAATAGAGGAGGAAGAAGGGATTGAGAAGGTACTGGATGATGAAGATGACAGCGAGAATACAAAAGGTTCTGTCTTGAATAAAGATATCAAGAACCAAGTAGCTGAAGATGGAAAGAAGAGGAAGAGACCTTCCCAAGTCATGGAAAATAAGGATTCCGTGAAAGAGGAAAATGGAGTTGGAACTAAAACTATCTCTAATGACTTAATAAAGTCAGTTGGATTCAGACCGAATGGTAGCAGAAGGAAAAACAAGCCTAGACGGGCTGCCGAAGTTGGTGTTGAGTGCAGATGAAGGGTCCTCTTTGTGATTGAGAACTGACTTTAATGATTATTTACATGTGCTTATCTACTTTAGTCCTGTTATAATTACTTCTTTTTGGAAATTTCAACTTGAATTTTGTGATGATTTCTGCAGCAAGTTTTAGTTTTACTGAATGTATTGCTGCTGAATCCCTTTGACAATTCTCTCATTTCGCATGTCTCATCAATATCCAGAATGATAGTTCTCCTTTACGATGACTTTGTCTACTTCCAATTTGAAAGTATGGTTTCGCTTGTTTGACTTAGAAGTTCTTTATCTATCATTTGTATGCATATACTAAACAACCATGACTAGGCCTCTTGGTGTATAATATCAAATGACCAGAAAGAATTCCTGCAACAATGGCTGAGCTGGTGAGTGAAGCTGAACTTCAAATGACCAGAAAGAATTCCTGTAGCAATGGTTGGGCTGGTGAGTGAAGCTGGAAGAAGGCCACTTTTTGATATGCAGAGTCAAAGAGGACGGGCTTATTGGAACTTGAGTTTGTATCATAAACCTTTTGCTTTTCTCACTGATATTTAATCCCATTGACTTTATCGTACATGAAAACTGGAAGCTATTTCTCTTGATATTATGGCTTCGCTTTGTCTAATCTTGATGCACTTTCTATTGCTTAATATATGTGATGTCTAAGAACAGTTCCTCCACTGGTGAAAACAAGCTTCTGTTTATAAGATACAACTCCTGATATCTAATTTTTCATTCATACCTTATGTCAAAGCCTTGGGTCATAGTTTTTCTTGAAATATGTAAACCACAAATCTGTTTCGAGGAACAAATACTCTTGTGACAACTGATGCTCTGTTGATCACCTAGCTAGTCATTCTGACTGTTGATGGAAATGGCTCAGCTAAAATATGAATTTGGTCCAACTCAAGTCTAAACTCAGCACATATTAGCTCGAAAACTTTTTATCTACTTCGTACTTGTTTCTTCCTTTCCCGACCCTTGCATCAGAGACGATGTGAAATGGTTACTACTTCACTTGAAAACCAATATGTTTTTGTCTTATTTTTTGTGATTTGCGTAAGTGGAAGAAAGTTATTTGAGGGTGAAACCTCAAGAGAATGCTTCTTGAGCTGAAGTTTGTCCACTTTGTATTTGTCTCTTCCTTTTCTGATCCTTGTACCCGAGGTGATGTGAAGCAGTTGCTCCTTTTCTGGAAAACTAAAGACGATGCTCTTATCTGTTTCATTTATTTTTGTGATGTTGTATTAGTGGAAGTAACTAATTTGAGGGCGAAACCTCTAGATAATGCTTCTTGAGTTATTTTAATGCACAGATCAGAGACAGCATGAATTGGTTGATACTTTACATGAAAACTAATATGACAGTCAATTTCTTTTGATGATTTTGTAGAAACGGTTCATGAGCTGAATTTTTCAGTTCTCTGCATATTCTATGAGAATGTGTTAGTTAGAGGACTAGTTGTGATTTGTTGCAGCAATCAGGTGTTTTTGTAAGTAATTCGCGATATGCTACTTGAGCAGAAATTCTTGGGATAATTTTACCAGGCCTGTTTGTTTGATGTTCTTATAAACTGTTCTCCTCGTTCTACATCCGAAAGAGATAGGAACTAAAATTGTTAGAATATGGGGTTTCCTTGAGCCAAGGCTCTATCCTAAACAACCTCTCTACTTCTACAAGATAGAGGTTGCGTACAATCTACCCTCAGACCATACTCGTGGAATTACATTGGGTATGTTGTTGTTGGGGTTTGTGCAGCATTTTTGATGTTCTTGTATAGGAGTTGCATGATCAGGAACTTGGGCTAAGTTACCTTTCTTTCAGAAAAAGAACATGGACTAAGTTGAGTATTGTAACTGCTTGATTCAGTTTGCCCTTCCTGTAAGATTTCTGAACTTTGACTAGTTGTCTTGTTAATTTGATAATCCAGAAATCTGTTGTTTCTAGCTTCGAAACTCGAGGGATTATGGAAGAGGAGTCCTATCTAATGGAGGCGGAGAGACAGTTTTCAATAGAACTTCAACTCAAATAAAGAAAAGGAAAACAAATCAAAGTAGTTTTTAACACAAAAAACTGAAGAATCCATAGTAACTGACATATAAGAAACAGTAACATATAGTAACAAAAAATGAAAGAACAAGAAACTCCGAAAATAACACTATTTCATTAATCAAAGAATATAAGTTCGAGTTATGTGAGTAGAACTTTTAAATAAAAAGGTCTTACCTCTTCTAGAAAGTATGCCTTATGCGGAATGTATTTTACGAAATTAATCGAGATGCATGTAAACTGACACGAATAACATAATTATAAAAAATGAAACAAAATTGGTGTGTGCTTTGGAGGCATGCACACAGATACCCAGACACACACGTACACACAGTTTTACAGCATCAATTTCCCATAAAAGCACTTGAAACTATGAAATGAGTCTACAGTCAAAATGTATGTTTTTACTATATAAACACATGCTTTTTTTCAACTACTCAGAATTTTATTTTATTTTATTTTTTGCTTCTGCCTTGTGATTTGGTGTCCCCTAAAAGACTTATTCCCTGTCTTTTCTTTTCAAAAATATAAAAATAATAATATACTATTCTATTACAAAGTTAATTTCGGAATTAGATCTCTAAAATTTACTATTTCTTCCGTTTTATTTTAATTGTCGATCTAACCGTTTGGTTGAAGGAAAAGGGAAAGTTTTATTTCGGACAGGGCTCGACTTGACTCAATTTTTTTCATTTATTTTCAAATTATAAGAAAAATATAAATATACAAATCAAATGGTTCAATCTTGAATAGTGAATGGCATAAATATCCTTTAGTTTTGCCCAAAGCAAATGCCACTTTTATGTTCAACTTATTTGCATTATTGCCCTCTATTTGAGGGTAATTTGTCTATTAAAAAGAGATACAAAAACAGTAGCAAATAATTTTATAGCTTTTTCTCCATTTTCAACATTTTTTTTACTTACCGGCAATTGTGTCATTGGAAGGGCCGTTTGGTACGCTGGACAATCATAAATAGTTTTGAGATAATAATTCGATATTGACTTTTTTTATATATGATTACTAATCATGAGATGCGTTATATCAAGAATGATAATTAGAAATGGCAAAAAATATCTCTATCAGAAAATGAAATAATATAGTATCGAAAGTATATATTTCGAGGTGAATAATATTTTTATAAACAATCAGCTTCTTCATAAAAATTACAAAAAGGATAAAAAAAAAATATCCCCTATTAAAAGTTAAAATGGAAAAAACAAAGAGTTAATTCTACATGATTATTGGACTAAAAAAAAAGGTTAAAAGGTATTCATTTTCCTCTCTCAAAACTTTAGGGGAAAAATGGGATTACAAGGAAAATTGGGGATTAAAAATGCAAAGTATCTTTTTGGAGAGAGAAGTGTTTGGGCAAAAGTATGAAACAAATTCCATCAATAGCATTTACATCAAGTCATAGCAAGGTGATAGATGGAAATATATAACAATAATAATAATAATAATAAATGAAAGATAAGCCAAAGGGCCCCAATTTTATTTCATATGTACAATATGTTGTGAAAAACTAATTCAAATTTCTACTCAAAAAAATTTAGAAGCTCTAAAATTCATTGTACAAATGTCTATTAATCCATCTTAAAAGTCATGCAAGTGTTAATATCAAATATGTGACATCTAGTATAATGAAGTAGCCATTACAAATACGACTCAAGTCAAGTAGCGTGATATGTTAAATTAATTTTCTATGAAAAAACAATCACGTCTTGTCCCATCCTGACATCATGCGTTGCTCCTCCCTCTTAACATCTATTGGGAAGGAAGGTGACTTATTTTGATCAATCAAAAGTAAGCTTGTCATATAAATTTGTAATTCAAATGATGATCAAGTCATAGTAAATGCTTTTAATTTTATCTTAAATGTTTTTATTCTATTGCCATAAATAACGAACTTCTATATGACAAAAGAAATATCATAATACCATGAAGCAAGTAGAAAGAAAAGCCATTGGAGAAAGACAATGCACAGGATCAAAATTCTTGATTTAAATCGAACGTCTTATCAAATTCAAGATTAAACTCTAGACTCCTTAAAACAACGTTCATGAAAAGAAAAATGAATATAATTATAACTGTCATCATTTTTAAACTAAATAAGAGTATTGTACTTAGTTACACATTTTTTGCCACGAAAAATACTAAAAAGTGTGGCCATTAAAGGTTACTAGACAAACAAGATCCTATATTCTTAATTAAAGATTTTGAATTTAAATAAGTTTGAGACGGATATTAATAATCCAATCACATATCGAACACAGAATGAAAAAATAATGATCCTATATTTTTAACTAAAGATTTTAAATTTAAATAAATTTGAGACGGATATCAATAATCCAATCAGATATCGAACACAAAATGAAAAAAATGATTTGCAAAAGTGAGCAAGAATGAAGAAGAAAGAAAGCAAAGATTAGAAAATTGTGTGTTTTTATAACATGGCAGTTGGGAGTTAGTGAGCCCCAAAAGCATCAAGAGATGTAAAGCTGCTGTGAACTCTTCAAAAAAGCTCCCTCTTCTCTCTTTCTTTTCTATGCTCTGCTCTCACCTCCATTATTTGACAGTCTCTTCAGAGCAAATGGGGTACCTGCACAACCTCCCAAGCTGGCATCATGGCCCATTGTCAGGTGTCTACTTTTCACAATGCCCCAAACAAACAAAGCAAAAAATGAAAATCTCACTACTACCCTTTCTTTCTCCTACTTTCTTTACTACCTCTATATACTCAAAAATGCACAAAATTTAACAATACCCATATCGAGATAACCCCAAAATATACAAATAAAGAAAAAAAAACTGATCTTTTTCACTAATATCTTGTTTTTCCTTCATATGGGTACAGTTTCTATTATGATTTTGAACCTATAATGGAACTGGGTTCGGTTTCTTCTTCTGGTAATTCAAGCTCATCTGATTCTTTGAATGGTTTGAAGTTTGGCAAGAAAATCTACTTTGGAAATGTGGGTGTTGGAGTTCAGGTCAAGAATGGAAGTGGGTCGTCGCCGGTGAACGGAGATGGGAACCTGCCACCGGCTCCGGCGACGACTAAGAGGGGGAGGGGTGGGTTGGTGCAGGGTGGTCATCCACCTAGGTGTCAAGTTGAAGGTTGTCAGGCAGATCTGAGTGATGCTAAGGCTTACTATTCTAGGCATAAAGTTTGTGGTATGCACTCTAAGTCTCCTACTGTTATTGTTGCTGGTCTTGAACAGAGGTTTTGCCAACAGTGTAGCAGGTTAGCTTAATTTTCCATATTTTCTATAATACTAACAACTGTTTTTAGAGAAGTATGTATGAACTAGTTATATATATATATATATATATATATATAGCTGTGTCATTAGGGAGATACAACATAAGCACAGCAGGTGGGGATAATTAACTCACTTAACAAAGTAAGTTCATGCTATAAAACACACCTAAAAGTATTCTAGTTTTTCGAGTTTCAAACCCGAATCAGTAAGTTTGCCAGTACTATCTAAACTATCACCAATTATCTACCAAAACACACCTTAACTATGAGTTTTTCCCTTCTCCTACCTGAAATATCACCAGTGTTTAGGTAAAGAAAAGGGAACAATGGATAGTTGAGGTGTGGTTTTACAAAGTAGTTGGTAATAGTTCGCGGAGTAATATCCACATTTTCTAGTTATGATATGAAGCTCGAATAATCGAGATACTCTAGTTTTTTTTTACCTTCACTCTTTGTAGTATAAAGGGTTGGCAATTTTGTTTTTTTAATGTTTTGACTTATGGAATAGGTTCTTGTACTTGTAGTTGTTTATATACTGGTTTGGTGGAGAGAGTTGACGGTTGTGGGTTTGTGAAATGATTGTTCTGATTTATTAGTTATATTAGTTGGCTAGGCTAGTTAAAGTAAAGGTGGTTTTTGGCTAGTTCTGTCTTCCCTTATCCCCTAAATCCAACAACATTTTGGAAGTTATTAATTTGAGTTACGGTGCTTAAATATGACAATGGATTTTGTGAATGTTGTATTAACAGTTCCTTGATTTTATAGTATTCTCCAAGTATCATTTTAGGCTTTCTTGGCGCTTTTCTGCTTCATCTAAATGACTTTGGAGAAGCAATATGTGTTTGTTTTCTTACATTCAAGGGAAAGGAAGAGGAAACAAATAAGAGGAGATAGTCCTAGAACTTAAGGAATCATGTATCTCCTTGTCATTTGGTGCATATCAACAAATTAATTGCATTTGTCAACTTCAAAAGGTTTTACTCTCTCCGTTACAATTTGTTTGTATGGTCTGGACTTATATGAAGTTTAAGAAAGTAAAGAAGACTTTGGAATTTTGTGGTCTTAAACTAAAGTTATGTAGAATGTAGCCAAATTCCTTTAATTTTGTGGTATTAAACATGTCATGAAGGAAGTTAGAATTAAAGAGTTGCCAAATTAGGAAAGATATATTCTTTTCAAACAGTCTAAAAAGGAAAGTAAGTTGAACAAATTGAAACAAAGGGAGTATGTATGTGAGCATTCTGTTTGAGTTGGCAAAAAAGGGTGATCCCCCTCTTCTATAGACATGTTAGGTATACTGAAGTGGCAGACAATCTGCAAAGGAAAGTATTATCTTTCTTTCCAACCGACCTTTATCTGTCCTCCTCTTTTTCCTGATTCTAGTTTTCGGGAAAGACGGGGATGCTGTTATCTGGCATGAGGACTGAAACTTCCCTTCCTTTCTAGTGGAGGCAAGTAAGTGAAAAGTTCCTCATCTTCTTTAAGCTTTTGCCTTCACTGAATCTAAAGGCATACTGTTTCCTCAATTTCTGATTTTTATGTGACTTTGCTTATCTTCTTGGCTTCAACTTCATTGTTAGCATAATTATACATCAAAGAAGGAAAACTGTGATTCAAGGATCATTATAGAATGGATACCTCCTGAAGGCATGTTTCATTCGTTTGAATCTTTTGTCCTTCTTTTTAGGTATTAATCTTTCTTATTCCCCATGAACTTCTTCAACCACCATCACTGTAGTGTTTTGAGTCAGCCCTTAATCATCTCAAGTTTATAAAACGTTTCAAGTCATACAAGACTTGCTCGGGCATTTCAGGGTCTTACTACTATCTATACGGAAATGTTGATAATTGTTGTCACAAGATCGGTATTTATCCTATTGTGTTGTTTTTTGCTAGAAAATAAAGGGCAGCATATTGTAGGAAGCAGATTCACTGCTATATTAGTTTCTGTTATGTCATGCCTCACTAGCTTTTTAGATAAGAATATTGAGTACTATTCTAGAGTTATGTTTTTCTCCTTGGTGACTTAAAACAACTTGCTAATGTTGAAATCCTTATTCTGGTCTTATGGTTGTTAAGCACATTATATCCACTATACTATGGAAATAGAAATTATTAAATCCGTGGTTTTGATTTGGTTTACTTCATTCACATGCTAAAGGTTTCTTAAACAAAGTATTGAGCTAAACACTAGAATAAGATGCATTGAGCAACAAAAAGATTAGAACCACCAAATGGCACCAAATTAATATGTACATGTTATCTGTCAAAAAATTTAGTATGTTTCTATGTCTATCAATGCAATTTGACCTCTTTGCCATACCAGAAGTACTAAAGTCCATCTGTGGTGCATTGATGGTGTGAGAATTATAGGGTTAGCTGAAATTTGCATACATGATGGTTAGATATACCTATGGTGTTTTATAACTGTCAAGGTACTAATTTGCCATTGACAATGGTCTCAAACCAAAATTTTTGTCCCTACTATATGCATTAGGCATATCTCACAATGCTTATTAGGTGAAAATTTAGTAAGAAGTGATATTAGTCATGAAGTTTCCGAGCTATGCACCTTTTTGATGTAAAACGTTTAACAGTTCATATATCCCATCAACGCATATACAGTCAGTATTTTGCTCTTGATAGCACGCAAGGAATCTAATATCTGAAATTTGGGTTATTCTGAGTAGGTATGCGCTATGCACAGTCATTAGTGTTACTCCGATAATAACTCAATACTTGTGTTTTTCTGTCAGTATCATACATATATGTGTGTAAACGTTTTTGTTTTCCTTCAATACTTGAAGACGCCATGTATGTTATATGCTTGTTCTTACGTGAAAAAACAATTCACGTGTGTTTGTTTTAACTTAATACAAATGTACTTGCTCTAGCAAGCATTACTAGTTAATCTGATATTGTTTATTACAAAAGATTGACTGAGAGTATTATAAACAAATGCATCTTTGTATATTCTGAGACAATTTTGTGGGAGCCATAGAGCTTGTGTTGTGGAAACCTCATAATCTGTCGTCATGCCTATGTGAAAAAGCCGACTTTGAAGTAGACTTTCTACTGTGACAGCAGAAAAACTTCTTTTTATCAAGAGCCATGTTCCAAAATTTTAGGATATCGTGGTTTTAGATGATACCTATCTGAATGGGTTTTGGGGGGTGAATTTAGTTGTGCCAGATATTTACACCAAACGATTGAATGCAAGAAATGTGTCTTTCATACAGACATTTTACTTAACCATGGTTAAAGTAACATGTATTCTCTGTTTAATTTATAACTGCTAAGGTTGAATTGCTTGGTTTGATGTAAACAACGGGGGCGGGGTAGGTAGTACCATGAAGGGGGTGTTTGTTTCAGTAAGCATTTTTCTACTTTGTAGAATGAGATTTTAATACTTGTCATGAGAGATTTGAAATCAAGAAAAAGTCTTATCTGAGGTCAGCAAGCTCATCTTCTCAGATAACTTATGGCTTTTCGATAGCTTCCTTTGTTCATGAATCATGATAATAGCTGCTCGGTACTTGGTTCCAGGTTCCACCAATTAACTGAATTCGACCAGGGGAAAAGGAGTTGCCGCAGGAGACTGGCATGCCATAATGAGCGTCGTAGGAAGCCTCCATCTGGATCTCTTTTCTCTACACACTATGGGAATCTTTCTTCATCAATATTTGGTTTGATAGCACTCCTCTCCCTTTCTCTTTCTTCGCGTTATTACTTGAAAATTGAAGCTCTTTTCTTAGAAAGAAAAAACCCAAGGCTGACTTTCATTATTCTGGTTTGAACTCGTAGAAAATAATAGCAGTAGATCCGGAAGCTTTCTGGTAGACTTCAGCTCACACCAAAATGTCAATGAGAGTTCCTGGCCAAATACTCGAGCATCTGAACAAGGATGGGATCATCAATCATCAGGGAAGTTCCTTCAACGTCCTTGGCTGAATAACTCTGAAAATGCTGCTAGTGAGCTTGTTTTGCAAGGTTCATCTACCAGGACCAGTTATCATGGTGTTCCTTCAGGAGACTATTTTCCTGGAGTCTCAGATTCAAGTGGTGCTCTCTCTCTTCTGTCAAATCGGTCCTGGGGATCAAGGAATCGACCCCCAAGTCTTGGGGTTAACAGCCAAGTTCACATTGATGGGGTACACACCATTCAACCTTCAGGTTCTCATGGTGCACCTACCAATCACTTCTCAAGCCCTTCATTGAGTTTTAAAGGAAATGAAGCTAGCAGCAGTTCACATGAGATGCCTCCTGATCTCGGTTTGGGTCAAATGTTGCAAGCTTCTGATAATCCATACTGTGGCGAGCTTGGGATGGCTCAGCATGGTGATGGAAGACAATACATGGAACTGGACCAGTCTAAGGGTTATCATCCTTCTGTTCAGAATGTGCACTGGACTCTTTGATTCTCCTCCCCTTCGTTTATGATCACGATTGTAAGACTATTTTGTTCATTATCTAGTTTGATATCTTAAAGGCTGTCTATTGACAGATGACCTTTACTATTATGCCAACTTCTGTGCATTTCTGTTGGGCTAGACCCCAGATGACTATCGTTTTCTTCTTGAACTTTTCGATGACTTGCTTCGATTTTTTCCTCTTGCTAAATGATATTCAAGGGGTTAATTGAAGTTTGAACATTTATCAATAAATTTGCTTCATTATGATGCAAGTCATTGTCTCTTGCTGATTTTTCATTTCTACACTTATAGCTTGGTTGTTGCTAACTTTTGGTTTAGTCATCCGGTATGTGTAGCACATTGGCTTGACTAATCCGAATTTGTACTGTATAAGACCCACTATAGGGGGAAACACTCTCCATTTCCTAAGACTTGAAACCCGATACTTTTGATTAAGGTGGAGGAATTTCGTCCATCCCATCACACTTCAGGGGAAGGGTGGATGTCATTGAATCTTAAAAATAAGCCAATTAGAATATAATCCTTCTTTTAAGTGAAAAAATGCCAATGTGTGAAGAATATCGACGTAGAGAAATTTATGGACACATAATTTAAAAAGTGGCCTAAAAAGGGAATATGGTGCAAATAATTCAACAAAAGTAATAAAATTCACAAATAGCTACTTTCATTTCACAATTAAGCTAGCATTTAACCATGAAATTTGATCGTATCAGCTTTTACAAAACTTCAATTTTAAAAATATGTATGTGTAAACATAACTTTAAAAATTCAATTTTTCAATTTTCAATTTTCAATTTTCAAATTTATCATAAGACTATCTCAAAGACGAGACGAGAAAGCCAGAAATGGTGAGTGGACGCTATTTCTACTAACAATCCAAAATGGGTTAGATTTGCAAAATAACAATGGGCCAACAAAGCCCATTAGAAAAAGTTGTACGTGTGTTGTTTATTGGGCCGAAATCTCAATATTGATCCATTGGATCAATATATTACCCATATTGCACAAGCCATCTTCTTCGCTTCCTTCTCTCTTCACAAAAATCGCGAAACAGATCAGTGCCATTTCCAGCTTGGTGAGTTCTCTGAGCTTAACTCTTTCTATCTATACAAATCATATGGTTGATTTTGTTGTAATTATGTGCACATGAATTATTTGTATTTAATTCTATGTTTTTTGTAATCGAGAAATTTTAGTAATGTAATCCGATTTTAGGGTTCATAGAAATGGTCGAGTTTTGTCAGTTGAATGAAATATGAGCTTTATTTTTGTTATATGGATTGTGGACAAGTTTGTGTAATGGATCGCAGTTTTTTCAGTTAATTTTAATTGGCAATTGTTTTCCGTTTACTTTTAGCATTGTTTGAGGAGCTAGAGAATGGAAGAGCATGTGGATTATATCGACTTGTTAAGATTAAGGCTGATTTGTTGCTATATTAGGTCCATTGCTTGCTAATAGCCCTTTTATTATGGTCACAAAAACTTGTATATTGGTGTAGGTGTAATTCATAAGTGTGAGCTTTAAAGAAGCTGGAGCTTTAGGAGGGTACCGCTAATTTTCCTTGAAAGACAAATTATTTAGTACAACAACAATATACTTAGTGTAATACCATGAGTGGGATCTGGGATGGTAGAGCGTATGCAACCTCTACCTTGGGAGGTAGAGAGATTGTTTTCGATAGAACCTCGGCTCAAGGAAAAGCAATGCAAAGCAGGTCAAAAAAGAAAAGACAAAGTGGAGAAGCTATGACAAAATGGTATAGAGAGCATGAGATAGCAGTCTAAAAAAAGGAGTAGAGACAAATTATTTAGTATTGGAATAAAATGGTCCCGACTAGAGCGAAATGCATACAGTGGGAGCCCAATTAGAGCGAAACGGATACACAGTTTTAGAGAACCTCGAACTATAGGGGTAAGTACCCTAATTTTCCATAGAAGACGGCATTTAGTATTGGAATAAAATGAACCCTATTGAAGCGAAATGAATACAACGTTTGTATGGACTATTCCAACTAGTTTGGGATTAATGTAGCATCTAACGATGTGCTCCATTTGAACGGAACTAGAGTGTTTTCTATTTTTCGATGTGGTGATTTAGATAAGATACAACCTTTATTTGTCTTCAAAGATCCCTATGTAACAGATAAGGTTATCCTTTAGTTGAGATGATGTATTTAAAAGAACAAAATTGTCAATTCATTTTCTCTGATTAGATCAATGTTTTTAAAATGGTATTTGAAGTAACCAGATGCGATAAATGATAACTCTCTGTCATGTCTGAAACGTGTTACAATTTGAGGGTAAGAGAGGCACTGCCTTTGCTTGAGCATGTACTTATAGGTTGTCTTTATATTCTTTTGCTTATCTCTAACCTTCATACATATCTATGTACATCACACATGGTTAGTGGTATATCTGTTAACTTGGTGATCAATTGATAGCGCGTGTTTTGGAAAAATCAAATGTTCAGTTGAGTTTTAAGCACAAGGTGTAATGATACGAGGGAAGGTCAATTGTCTAGCCTTACTTAGACTTCTGATGGTTTTCTGAATGTGAAGCTCACATTTTTCTTCACGAACTTCTTCTGCTTCTTCCTCACATTTTTGTTGAACCTACTTAATTTGGTTAGAGACTATTAATAGAATGTCTGAATGATGTATTACATCCAAGTCCTTTTTTTTGAGAATGATTAGTAAGTATTTAAATTGAATGCAATTGCAAAGATATCTGTTAATCACAAGAAAAAAAGCTGTAAGATTAGTTCCATACCATATACTATTAATGTATGTTGCTCGGACTCTCCAAAAATATAGTGGCGGGTGCCACACCCTTACCAGATCCTCCAAATATGCACTACTTTTGGAGGATCCGGCATGCACCAAGGCAATTCTGTTAAAGAGTCTGAACTACAAAGCTTTTTAGTAGTTCTGTTTTGCATCTTCTTGAATTGTTCATATGGAGAACTTTGTAATTAAAGTAGCGGGTAATAAAAATTGAGGCAGTATTAGAAGGCAGAATGAGTAGTTATAGATCTACACGCAGGCACAATCTTATGAATTCTTTTATGTATGGGATTTGGTAAGCATATAGGGTCATGGCCGAACTAAATTTATTTGATCATTCTTTTCTCATCATTTGCTTCTTGTGGACTAAGATGATTTCTTGCTTCAAATATTTATGTTCGCCACACACTATTTCTCACTGTCTATCGCCTTTGGTATCTGGTTATTAGTTCAAGCATATCTTGTTTTCACATTTTTTGCTGGTGTATTGCTAAGGATAGAGTAAAATCATGGATGAGGCTGCAGAGCTAAGGTATTATGAAGAGGAGGATACACCAGGGATGAAAACACTGAAAGGTGCAACCTCAGGTCTAGTTGCTGGTACACTTTGGGGTGCCATTATTGCCACTTGGCATGATGTACCCCGTGTTGAGAGAAATGTTGCTCTTCCTGGTTTGATCCGGACATTGAAAATGATGGGAAGCCACGGGCTTACCTTTGCTGCTATTGGTGGAGTCTATATAGGGGTAGAACAGCTGGTGCAGAACTATAGGGTGAAAAGAGATTTTATTAATGGAGCAGTGGGTGGATTCGTTGCTGGTGCTTCTGTGCTGGGTTACAAAGGTAATCCCCTCCTCTCCACCCAGCAACATCCTTTTAATAGAGAAAGTGTCTGTGGACTGATTTCTTATAACAAAAAAGGGTTTGTTCTTAGTCCACATCCAGCATAGTGCCTATTTATAGTGCTGACACTCAATTGGCGTTGTGACGGGTGCATCTATTTCATTCTTATCATTTCCTGCCTGGTGTTCTTGGTTTGCAGTGAAAGTTTTGGTTAATTTTAATTCCTTTGTCATCGCTATTTTAGATGCCTATTAAGATTTTTAACTTCACAAACAATAAATAGGTTTTTTTCCCCATTAATCTATGTTCTGTATGGACAAAGATTCTTAAACATGACCACAACCAGTTTGCATGGCATTTCATTTAGTTCTTGAAAGAAACAGGTGTGTCTTTTTTAGGACCTGTCACAGAATAGTTATGGCTCTTGCTACGGAGAGCAGTAGCCCCTTGACTCAGCCGCTGCTACAGGAGAACAGATTAATAGATTTCCTTGCGCAGAATGAACTTTTCATGAACCAAAAGTTTAGAATTTAGTGAGTGTACAATCTCATGAGTTTCAAAAGGTAATTATGCAGATTAAGTACATCATTTGTTCATTCATAGTGTTCTATACCCTTGCCTCTGGTAACAGACCAATCCAAATGTTACTGTGGTGCCAAACTAATTTGACTGTTACCCCTGTAGGAAGGAGTATTCCAACTGCTCTCTCTGCTGGAGCTGCACTTGCAGTCACTTCTGGTATAATTGATGGACTTGGCGCAACCACGAGAACTGACAATGGCAAGGAGTACTATCCTTACACTACGAAGAAAAGAGTTGTTGCTGAATGATTGGTAGTTGGACAGAATTAATGTGACTCGGTGAAAGCTCACTATGAATGATGTGACTACACCTTCTTGGTTTATGCTGTTCTCTTTTTTCTTTAACCTGAAAGTCTGATGCAAATAAGCATGCTATGTACTCTATTTCTAGCATCACAGGTGATTTTTGATTGAGTTTGAATACCTGACCAGATGTATTAATGGGCTATATGTTGTTGACGTTCTATGGCTTCTCTATTTTAAGATTTTTTATGATTTGCTACAAGACAACTGTGGTTTGCAAAATGAAATCTGACCTTAGCCTTATATAAGCACAATGTTCATTTTGTTTTGCGGTATATTGGCAAGAGATTGCTGGCATCTACTCGTACTTCCTCAATCTATTTGTACTTGCTCAGATTCTCAAAAATGTTCTTAGGTGTTGTGTTTTTTGAAGGATCCAAATACGTTGCAACGTCATTTTTTAGAGTCCGAGCAACATATAATGTATTTACAATGGATTAAACTTTTTCTTTCGTTTATTTTTATTTCATCTTTTTAGGTAATATTCTTGCTTTCACCGACTCATCAGCTCCATAGTTCCTCTCCGCCTTAATGTTTATTTATTTAGGCTACACATTTAAACGAAAATAATGAGAGGTCATTTATTCATAGCAGAAAGAATTGCTCACTCAAAATTTAAAAAGAAACCACCAAATAATGCTAAATTGATTCTCCCTCGTATTGTGTAAGGTATCCCTTGGAAACAATAATAGTAAAAGTTCTTTCTTTATATTACCCTTTATTTTGTCAAAATGAGTAATAATTGTTGAGGAGGGTTCTTTAAAAATAATGTGAAATTTTATTGGAGCAAGTTGAGGATTTCAAAAGAAGTAATTATTACTTTGATGATCTTTTAGCTCGATTTTATTTTAAATTAAATCTGTAAGAAAAAAATGAAAACTGAAATGAATCAGAGATAGTAAGATAAACGTGATACTAGACTATGTGTCAGACACTATCGAATCTTATTATTGCATCATAATCATAAATGTCTCGAGTTTAACACTATTGACATTATACATAGTATATTTCTCGTGACATAAAATTTGAAAGAAAAAAAAAAAGAAGGAGAATGAAAGGAGAGAGTTAATGTTTATTTATTCGACAAATTATTAAAATAAGAAAAAAAAGACAACGCAATAATTAGCTGGATTAAATAGAAAACTTAAATGAATTTTGTGATACATATAACTATTTATTTAGAATCTATAATATCTTTGATAAATAATGAACTAGGAAAATAATAATTGATCCAATTACTAAAGTTACCTTCTTGTAAAACATTAAAACTTCTCCTCATTCAATATTATATACAACGACTACAAAATATATATCATAGTTATACACTTAATTTTAAATTATTAAGACTAAATTATTTTCTTATATTATAAAATATAATTGGATGCAAATAAATATTTAATCACTATGGCATTGGCACGTGTGAAGTCCAGACACATTCATCGCACGCGCGACCCGGTTCCTCTGGTCAAGCAAACACAAGACCAATAGTACCCAAATAAAGAGAATTCAATGAAAAATTGAAAAAACAATATCTTCCGTTTCATTTTACGTAACACTTATTTCTTTTTAGTTTATTTTAAAATAATATTTTATAATAACTTGAAATTATTTAATTAAATAGAATAATTTTTAATTATATTATTTAAGGGTTATTTTACACCATTTTTCTTATGCACCATTCCAAATCAAAACATGATACATAAAATGAAACGGAGACGGTAATATTTTTTTTAAAAAAATAGAGAGACAGAAACACAAATATTCACACAAAAAAAATCTCAGCAGATTCACCCCACCCCCACCCCCACCCACCCTATCCCACCCCGCCCCACCCCATTGGAATCAGACAAAGAACACAGAGCTCTCTTATACCCTCTTCACTGTTTTCTTCTTTCTTTCTTGTGTTGTGTACTTTGTTGCCTTTTTCACTTTTGATTTTGGCTCACTACACCATTTCTACTACACTTTGGTTCAAGAAAGAGCAAAACCCCAAACCCCTTTTGCTTTTTTTCCTCCTTAAGACTCCATTCTTGATAACTTTATCAGTAAAAATCCAATCTTTCCTCTTCAGATTCTATGAAACCTCAAGGTACATTCACTTTTTCTTTATGGGTTTTTGTTTTTGATGTAACTTTATAGAAAAAAATTGATTTCATTTTTTCATGCTTTTTGGGTTGTGTGTGTTTTGAATGCTAGGATGATGTTTAGTTGTTGGTGTCTGTTGAGCATAATGTGGTTAGATTTTTGGCTTTCAAATGACTGGTTTTTGTGTTGCTTTTGTTAACTTTCTCTTTATGTGGGTAAGAGTAGTTCTTGTATACAGTTTGTCATAGCATTGATTAAAGATTGCTTTTTTATGGTTGCTCTATTAGTTTAGTTTTGTGTTTTTGATATCTGTTATGTTTTGTGGTTTATTGTGTTTCTGATATCACATTGTTCCGCTATTTCGATGTTGTTGCTTTTCCCGATAACTACTTTGATTTGCTGCACTTGAGCTGAGGCTCTTTCCGAAATAGCCTCTTTACCTCCTCGAGGTAGGGGTAAGGTCTGCCTTGTACCTTACCCTCCCTGGACCCCACTTGTGAAATCACACCGGATATGTTGTTGTTGTTGCTGTTTTGTAGGGAAAAAGAACTGTTTTTTATTTTCTTTTTGATGTTATGAATGTTTGAAGCATTCAGATCTGGCTGTGAATGTTTTTGTCATTATTCTGATTGTCATTCAAGTGGTTCTTTTCCCCACTTTTAACTCTTAAGTTATTCATGTGACAAACATCTGCTAGTCGACATTCTCTAGATTTTGCTATCTCATCTTTTTGGATACATTTTTTTAACAGTGTTTTGATTCACTATTTTGGTGCAGTAGCATAATTCGGGAGTTCTCTTTGTTGGTAACTGGTTGTCTGTGGTGACGTTTTCCTTCTGTTGTCACTGGGTCACATTCTGGTGGAGAACTAGAGGGGTTTTGTGGTGAGTGTGCTTTTGACAAAGGTTTTGTGTCAAGTGTTGTTGCGTCAACCTCGAAAATGCAGAGGCCCCATCAAGAAGATTTCTCACTCAAGGAGACCAAACCCCACCTTGGTGGAGGGAAGATTACTGGTGATAAGCTCACTAGCACATATGACCTTGTTGAGCAAATGCAGTATCTTTATGTCCGGGTTGTGAAAGCTAAAGATTTACCTGCAAAGGATGTAACAGGTAGTCTTGATCCTTATGTTGAGGTTAAGCTCGGGAATTATAAGGGTACGACTCGTCATTTTGAGAAGAAGTCGAATCCTGAGTGGAGTCAGGTGTTTGCTTTCTCAAAAGATAGGATTCAGGCTTCTGTACTTGAAGTAACTGTGAAAGATAAGGATTTTGTTAAGGATGACTTTGTGGGTCGTGTCCTGTTTGATTTGAATGATATCCCAAAAAGGGTTCCCCCAGACAGTCCTCTCGCTCCACAGTGGTATAGGTTGGAGGAGAGGAATGGTACCAAAGTCAAAGGGGAGTTGATGTTGGCTGTTTGGATGGGAAATCAAGCTGATGAAGCCTTTCCTGAAGCTTGGCATTCAGATGCTGCAGCTGTTAGTGGGGCTGATGGCCTTGCAAATATAAGGTCTAAGGTGTACCTCTCGCCAAAATTATGGTACCTAAGAATTAACGTGATCGAGGCTCAAGACTTGATTCCAAATGACAAAAGCAGGTTTCCAGAAGTTTATGTCAAGGCCATACTTGGAAATCAAGCATTGAGGACCAGAGTTTCCATGAGCAAGACTATCAATCCCTTGTGGAATGAGGATCTGATGTTTGTAGCAGCGGAACCGTTTGAGGAGCCATTGATTTTGAGTGTGGAAGATAGAGTTGCAAACAAGGATGAAGTCCTTGGAAGGTGTGCAATTCCTTTGCAGTATGTGGATAGGAGGTTGGACCATAGACCTGTGAACACAAGATGGTTTAATCTTGAGAAGCATGTTATTGTTGAGGGTGAAAAGAAGGAAATCAAGTTTGCTAGCCGGATTCATATGAGAGTATGTTTGGAAGGAGGCTACCATGTGCTGGATGAGTCAACCCATTACAGTAGTGATCTTAGGCCAACTGCAAAACAGCTGTGGAAATCTAGCATCGGTGTTCTTGAAGTAGGTGTTCTTAGCGCTCAGGGCCTGTCACCAATGAAAACGAAGGATGGGCGGGCAACGACAGATGCCTATTGTGTAGCAAAGTATGGGCAGAAGTGGGTGAGGACAAGGACAATTATAGATAGCTTTGCTCCCAGATGGAATGAGCAATACACGTGGGAAGTATTTGATCCTTGCACTGTTATAACTATTGGTGTATTTGATAATTGCCATCTGCAAGGAGGAGATAAATCTGGAGGGGCAAGGGACTCAAGGATTGGAAAGGTCAGGATCCGTCTTTCGACTCTTGAAACTGATCGTGTCTACACACATTCATACCCACTGCTGGTCTTGCATCCTACTGGGGTGAAGAAGATGGGTGAAATTCATTTGGCTGTGAGATTTACTTGCTCGTCGTTGGTGAATATGATGCATATGTACTCACAGCCATTGTTACCGAAAATGCACTATCTTCATCCGTTAACTGTTACGCAGCTGGACAACTTGAGGCACCAAGCCACTCAGATTGTCTCCTTGAGGCTGAGTCGTGCTGAGCCACCTTTGAGGAAAGAGATTGTAGAGTATATGTTGGATGTTACTTCTCATATGTGGAGCATGAGGAGAAGCAAGGCTAACTTTTTCAGGATTATGGGTGTTTTAGGTGTGGTAATTTCTGTCGGAAAATGGTTTGATCAAATATGCAATTGGAAAAATCCCATTACGACTGTTCTGATCCATATCCTGTTCTTGATACTGGTTCTTTATCCAGAGCTTATTCTACCTACCATTTTCCTCTATCTCTTCCTGATCGGAATTTGGTACTACAGATGGAGGCCAAGGCATCCTCCTCACATGGATACTCGCCTTTCTTGTGCTGATACTGCTCATCCCGATGAGCTGGATGAGGAATTTGATACTTTCCCTACTTCACGTTCTCCTGATATTATCAGGATGAGGTATGACCGCATAAGAAGTATTGCAGGGAGGATTCAGACCGTGGTTGGCGACTTGGCTACTCAAGGAGAGAGGCTGCAGTCTTTGCTGAGCTGGAGGGACCCTAGAGCAACAGCATTGTTCGTAATTTTCTGCTTGGTTGCTGCTGTTGTTCTCTATGTCACTCCATTCCAAGCCGTGGGGCTCTTGACCGGATTTTATGTATTAAGACATCCAAGGTTCCGCTACAAGCTTCCATCTGTGCCGCTTAACTTCTTCAGAAGGTTGCCTGCTAGAACAGACTGCATGCTATAAGCCATGCCTTCAACAACTATCATCTCTATCCTACCTTCTGTTTTTTTCCATTGAATCGTCGAAAATGATGTAGAAATTGTGGGGCTCTCCTACTATTTTGCATAAGATCCTGGTGAAACTGTTAGGTCTAGTGAGTTTGCTTTCTATTTGTTCTATGTTTTTCAAAAAAATTTGGCTGCTGTTGCAAATCTATGTATGTAATCATGTAGCTTGCAAGTTATTTTGTTTTGAACAAGCCCCCAATGCTCAATTCAAAAGTATTCCCTATTCAATTTGGATGTGTTTTTTTGTTGACATAATGTTGTATATTGATATCCAAAACTTTGGGTTTTCTTGGATAACCCGAAAATCACGAGGCTCGTGGGCGTGATAAGAAACTTGGTTGATAATGGCCCCATCCCTTTATCATTCTTCGATGAAATATCATAGACATGAATCTAATTCACACATCAATCACATGCTCGAACCTATGGCATGGATTTAATCCACATTACATGTTGTATTCTTACCATAGACTAAAAGCATGTACATAATGCACAAATTCTAAGTCATTTTGATTTGGTTGATAAATCATTAGTAATATCACATATGATTAGGAGTATCTTTTAGCTTGTGATGAAGTACTTAGTTCAAGGTGAAAATTATTGAACGTGCGAATAAAATTTTATATTTATAGCTATAATAAAAAAAAGAACTATATATATAATATAATGTTACTTCTAGTAATATGAGATTTTTTAAAATAAAGCCGTACAAGTTTAATCCACTTACAGTAAATTTACATAATATGAAGCTGACAATATATGTTTGAGTTGATTTAGTCCAACAAATAATACTTTATGAAAAAGCAAAAGAGTATGTCAGAAGAGGTAGAAAAATATATTAAGGACCACAAAATATTTCCAAAAAAAGAAGTAAATGACCGACTTTTTTTTAAAATGGAATATTCTTTTTTTTTCTTTCTATTTTCTGTTTGTTTTCACTTTAATAAAGCTGTGTAAAGTAACAATGGACTTCTTTTGATTTGGGCCAATGGACACTAATATGTGGGCTTATTGGCCCTAATTACTTACAGGATTCTTCTCTGGGCTCGAGTGAAAATTAATTGGGCCTTCTATCTGATATATTCGGGTAATTTGCACAAATAGGATATGTGTCTCACCATTTAAATTTTAGCCTCACTTAGAAAAAAATTCAAACATAACTTGTTGAGATTGATGCGCTGCGAGTTGATTCAAAGCAAAAATTAATGGATTCAGGACAAAAAATAATGGATACATCTGATGTTGAAGATGCTGAAAATTCTGAATAACATGTTTTGCAAGTTGAAAACGAGAATCCAACTAAAAATTGGACACTGATTGAACACAAAAAATCAACTAGTAGTCGGAGCCTTTCTCCTACTAGTCAAAATGATTCTTCATGTAGTGAAATGGGTATGACTGAGAATTTTCATGACAATGAGAAGATGCAAGATACTAGTAATTCCTCAAGAGACCTATTATATTCAAATAACTTTGATGCTTTATTGAAGACTAGAAAGTAAGTAAGGTTAATAGAGAATGACCACGATTTGATCCAAGAAAAACAAGTCTCACTATCTGCTTTAAATAACAAATTAAGTCCAGAAGCTCCTGTATTTGTGCCTAAATGTGTGCTTGCAATGAAGAATGAGTCAAGTGCATTAGTATCAAATACAATTGATTTGAGTGAGGATTCTCTTGATGAAGATGGAGTGGATTTGGGTGAGGATTCTCGAAGACAATATGTTGGACATTTGCTTTGATAGAGTGGCTAGGGAAGGGGATATATCACCTAGGCAACAAAGAAGTGGAAGCAACAAAAGCAAAAAGTAGACATATGGAAGACAACATAGTTGAGACGGTAAAATGACTGAGGAGTTTGTTCCAAGACACCTATTAAAGCAAAACCATTTAACAGTATCAAAAGGTTCAACTAGATCCAATAAATTCATAAAGAATGTATGAAGTTGGATAGGTTTGAAGAAGAAGACAAGAGAAAAATACTTCAAGTTACTTTTGATGAACAATCAATCTTTTTTACTTCGTGCTTTAGTAATAGAAAGTTTGAGGCTGGTAACTCTAATTCTCTTCTTGATTGACATATTTTTACATTATTTAAGCATCCTCATTTACAATATCATCATGGAGTGTATTAATAAAAACTATGTGATGACCAGAAAATACGTAGTTCTCTCTACCTCTTATTTTATTTATGCTTGTTAGATAGCAAAAGTTAGGTACTTCATTAGGATTAGTAAGGTAAGGACTAACCCCCTTGCTTGTAAATATGTCATTAAAAAAAAGAAATACAAAAATGGAGCAACACTTGCTTTAATAGCAAATTATGATGATCGTTAGGATTTGTTGGTCAAAACTTAAGTGTTCATAATTTGGTTAAATATTGATTCATATTGAATATCAAATCAAATTTCTAGACCTAATATCAAATTAAGATTCTTTAGCTTATACAAAATTATCATATCCTCGATGCATTCATATTGGAAGCCTCTAATTCTGATTAACACGTTGCATATTTAAATATATTTGACTTGATCTGAGTAATATTTTAACAAAATTACATTGCATTTACCTAAAATCAATGAATCGATCATGTTAGTTTGATTTTGATTTTAATAAAAAAATCGATCTAAATCAAACAGTGAACACCCCGGCCTAGCTAGGATCTTGTATCAAAGCCAAGTTTTTTGTTTGTGATGGAATCACATGATTGTTGTGAGTTGTGACACAAAAAAAAAAAAAAAAAAAAAGAAGAGATAAAATAATTGGAGCAGAAGGTTCAATGTGAAACGTAATAAGGACTTAGCAGCAAAATTCAAGAACAATTCATCATTTGTCTTGAAGCTATATTTAGACAGTGTTTGTTTGTTCCAAATTGTCCTAACACAGCCACCACGAGTAAAAGGAGACACTTTAATTGCTTCGTCCGTCTCAAAATAAATGTTATATTAGGAATATTACAATTATACTACTCACATTTAATAAAGGTGTTAATAAATGACTCTTAAAAATTAAACACTATAAAAAAAAATAGAGTATGATTTGCTCAAATTATTGTACAGAATTCATCACCACAAATTTTGGTGGTATAGTAAATACTTTTCATTCTTGATTAGCCGTTCAGATTCAAAAACTTTTAATAGAAAATGCTTGTAAAGTAAATCGTCTCAACACAAATTTAAACTAGTCAGATCATAAAATGTATACCAAACATCGAATGAGAAATTTAGAAGAAAAAAAAACATTTTTTTAATGTTTTATGTTATATTATATTATAGATTCTCTATATCGATATTTAGTTATAACAATCATCAAATATTCGAATAAATGATTGCTTAATAAAAGATTTTGACTGAAGATATATAAAATTACAACATTAATCTTAGCCTTTACCTCTTTTGTTTTAAATAGGGGCCACCTCTATTCTTTTCAAGAGTTATGCCTCTTGCGTGGGCGGAGCTAGAGTTCTAGCTATCAATTCGATAGAGCTCAATAATTTTAATAATTTAATATTTATATTAATAAATTTATAAAATATGTATAGATAACTCATTCAAAATCATATAGACTGTGTTTGCTAAAATCTAAAATTCATAAATTTAAAATTTTGAATTCTTCTCCGCGTTCTTGAATATTCCATCTATTTTTGTGCTCCCACTACCAAAAGAAATTTCCTTTGAATAATCAGAAGGAAAAATTGCACATGACTTGAATGTAAATTTGGAAGACAGTAAGTGAGAATACTAAGTCAAGGCAAATAGAAACAATTTCAGACAGAAATAAAACCTACTTTAAAAAATTATCAACAATTTTCTATTTTTAGAAAACAGAAAAAGAGGGCACATTCATTGACCCTATTGTAGATTTGGACTAAGATTAATTTTGTTGTTTGGAGAAAGAGAGTAGGAAGTAGTTTGTTGGAAATATTAATAAGGTCTATGTTGGTTTCTTGGTCCATCTAAGGCAGATGCGGAGATAAGATTTCAATTTTATAGATTCTAAATTTTATAAGTGATAATAATCGAGTTCTAAATTTGACATACGTACATATCTAATGGATTTAATAATACATATTCATATAAATTATTTAAATAAAATTTACTGAGTTCGATTGAATCTTTATACAAATTACTAGCTCCATCCCTGATATAAGACCGGCCCAAATGCATAGCAATTTACTTGGTCCATCTTGAAAAATATTTTTCTCCAAAACAAGTAATATTTTCTTATATTCGATACGTAAGAATCGATTGATAATGGGAAAACTAGAAAAAATCATTCCAAATACACCTACATGTGACTTCAAACTTTTCTCATCTCATCCTTAAAACTTAAGGATTTATTTTATTTGTCCCAACTACTGCCGGACCATTTTTTTTATTATTATTATAATAATTTACTATTTATGATTAAGTATTTTTAAATTGATTTTACATGTTTATATTATAAGCTCAATTTTGCTATAATAAAAGGTAAAATATATTTAGACAAACGATATTATTATGATGTTTGATGGTAATTAAGATAAGTATTCTTATAGTCCAAATGCCTTTTTTAATTAATAAGATATTGTAAAATCTTATAATATGAGGTGAAAGCAACCAAAAATAAAATATGGATTGGTTTTTATTATTTATTTGACTTTATTTATTTATTAAGTTTATCTTTGAAGTTTTTTTAAATATATATTAGTTCTCCATGCCTTCAAGCAAGTTCCCAACCCCCTTCTTTAAAGTCTCAAGTCGTTTAGCATAACAGATTTTTGCCTTTTTATGGACAAAATATTGGATAGACCTTAACATGGGAACTTGGAAATTTTCTAATAATGGAATTTGTTATTTAATTTTCTGATTTATCGTAAATAATTTTAGTATTTTTTTTTTCATATCTCATTTATGAATTATTATTTTTCTCATCTTCTTTCCCACTTAATGCTCATGAATTCTTTCTTCTTATTGTAACAATTCTAAATGATTTATCATCGATCATGCTATCCCCCTCAAGTACTTGAGAACTAATTAAATATAGGGTAAAATATTATTTACTATTTTACATAAAATAAATTAAACATGATATATATTTTACACAAATTTCATCATTTAATCATAATGATTCATTAATATATTTTCTCACCACATTACGTCACTTAGTTATAATAAGTTTACATAATTAATTTGATACAAATATCCCGTTTTATTTTACGAAAAAAAAATTTTGTACAATAAAAAAAAGGAAAGAAAAAAAGAAAAGACACATAGTGGAATTATTTAATGAAGTATTTCTTTTTTCCTAAATAATTTACAATCAAATCAGGATCTACAATGCTTTGATAAATTATTTTAGATGTTGAGCCTAATTTTAGATCAAAATAAGTTTAAGAGGAGAAAATTATTTAAGATTATATAAAGAATTCATGTTTTTGTCTCACAAAATTGTGGGATTACAACTACCCCTTCTCCTCCCAAGATCGGACATTGAATAAATATAAGACAAAGGCTCAACATAAAAAATAATTAATAAATTTTATAGAATTTGACTCGAAGATCATAATTAAAATAAATAAATTATAGACTTAATTTAATTTCAAGTAGCTTATAAGAAAAGAAAGATTTTAGACAATATCTAAAATCTGTATTATCATCAATAATATAAAATTCTAATAATATGAATATCAAACATAGGTCGAAACCAAATACAAAGTACAACATCTCAAAAAAAAAAGGTTCCAGCTTGTGACAGTCATATTTATAACTCCTATGAGGATGCTAGCTATAGCTCTTCTATTGACTTTCATTAACAAGAAAGACTCAAAAAGTCTAAGAAAAAGAAAATATAATATACCTTTTTTAATTGGTTGACAAGAGGCTCAATGATGGATTGACAGAAAAATAAAATAAATTAAATAAATGGTAGCTTGTGATAGAAAGATTAGTGCAAACTAATGAGAAGAAAATATTTTGAATCAAATAATTGATCAGTGATACATTGTATCTAATTATGTTATTATACATTTCAAGTGTCAATTTTATTTATTTTATTATGCATAAGGAAGGGGATTATAAAAATGATAGTAGTTTCCTCATAAAAAAGTATCAATGTACACAATCAATTAATTGAATTACTGCTTACATTTTCAAGCATATATTAAGTGTGGAACAAACGAATAATTCTAATAAAAATATATAATATGACCATAATACTTGATTTTTTTTTAAATAGCAATAAAAAGTGAATTTAGAGAAAAAGAATCAATGTCACAAATAAATATATATTTCTTATAGTGAAGTGTTTATTTGGATGCGGGTTAGCATATTTGAATTTGATAAATTGAAATAAATTAAGATAATAATGATAAATCAATAATTTATTTAAATTTTCATAAATTAAATTTATCGTATTTATATGGGATATATATACCCTCTTGTCTAAAAAGAGCTACCCATATATATGTGCCACCTAATTTAAAATTGTTACTATAGTTTAATCCTCTTGTAATTTCTTAAATTAATATTTGGTCAACGGTTGTATCTATTGTCTTCATAAATAAGATAATTTTGTTTTATTTTGTATATTTTCCAATATTTTATAAATCTTTGTTAGGTTTCAAACTGACATAGGTAATATGCTATGTTGGTATAATTCAGTTTATGGTAATTAATCTTCCTTCTGTTTTAAATAAATGAATTTGACATTTTTTTTAATAGTTCTAAATAAATAAATGTTTTAAAGCTAAAAAATGTAGTTAATTTTTTTCCCTTCAACATTACCTTTCTCTCTTGAATGAATTTTTAAAACTATTGTTAGTTTTATGAAGAGTTTGAAAATAAATTTAAAAGATAACACTGAAAAGTTACTTTTTAATTAATATCGTTCACTAACTTTTTTAAAGGGTGTATTATGATTCACGCTTCAAAAATTTATTTATTTTGAACGGAAAATACTTGTAATTCAGAAAATTGATAGCACATGATTCATAAGCTTCTTAAAATTCATTTTCTCAATTGAAATAGGAATTGAAGAAAAAAAAATACAAAAATAAAATCTACAAATTATTCAATTATTTTAATTAATTGGTCATGACTTGTATTGTTCTTTTTAGCATTTATATTTATATGTGTGAGAAGACTGAATAATTATATTAATTATCTTTTAGTTCTATTTTGTACGTCTCTTGGAAAGTATATTCAATATTATAAAATTGTAATTATTGTTAAATTAAAGGGAATGAAAGCAAGATTTGGTGACCTAAACTTCAAAGAGCAACATGCGTGAATTAATTCAAGAAAAAAAACTTATATAAATGAATTAGCAAAGAGAACCTTCTATTCAGATAGCACGTACTATTTAGTATCCAATGAGGTTGATTATGGGGTATGAGGAACGGTACAGGTAAATCAAAAAAGTATTGATCGTAGAGATAATTAGATAGGATATCTCATATATATAATACACTGGCCATTTATCGAAGATATAGCCCTGAATATAAGGATATGAAAGATGGAAAATCAAGGTAGTTAGTCGAGTGTTACTACTAATTACATACTTCAATTTAATTATTACTAGTAGTTTTATTTGATTCAATTATCGTATTATGTCTGATTGCTATTGTTCTCTTCTCCATTATGTTCAACATGACTGCTTCATTAATGTATCTTCTTTTCATACTTGATTATATTATGTTATACTTGAGCCAGATTTCTATTAGAAACAAGATATCTATCTGCACGAGGTAACAATAATATTGCGTCTACATCACCCTTTTCATACCCATTTGTAAGATTAACTAAATATTAACAAAGACAAGATAGAAATAGTTTATTCTCATTGTTCTTTGGGAAGCAATGGTTGACCATTTTATGGTTGGAAGGGTTTGACATAGCCAATTAGATGAAAGTGACTGAAAAATAAGTATTAATTTGATTAAATAATACTCTCTTATAAAACAATGAGAAATATATATATATATTCTTTTGTGTGTATATATACTCTCAAACCTTATTGACAATGATGTTTCAAATAAAATATTAGGGTGGACTTAATTATAAGAATAAATATTTTAATGACACATTTCTTTTATTTGTATGTATCAAGTATTAATTGTGAGTAAGTTCATCTCTATTTTTTTAAAATTAAATGTGTGAATATAAACATCTACTATGTTCAAGTTGTTAATCAAAATATTTTTATATTTTTTTTTACAGTAAATATTTTTCTTTAAAAAATGTGGGGAAGCATGCCAATGTATGTCCCTCTCATTGTGTTTTAGTGAATAGTGACTAATTAATATATTGTTATTCCCACAATCCAAGTCAAAGTAATTTCACCTATATTGTGACTATCTAACGATCATCACATGTACAAGTGCTAACTCCATAATGTGATTAATTATTCATTTGTTGTATTAACTTTTCAAATTTGACGGAATTTAAGAAATTAAAGAATTACATATTCTGAGAATTTTGAAATATTTTAAATTGTGACGAAGAAAACTATAGAGTATCATAATATAAAAGAGTAGTGTAATTCTCATATTTTAGTTGAATTATTTATCATCCTTTTCTTCAGAAAATTATAAAAAAATTATCATTTCGATTACCTTTAGCTTTGTTGAATGATATTAGAGAGCCACAATTTTTGCATAGAAGGAACACTAGTATAGAACTACATAATTCGATATTATGAGAATACTTGTACGTTTGGCTATAAAAATTTATAATTAAAGAAGATGTTAGGATCTATGATTTACTATAATGACAAAAAATATAGCTAATAATAAGAACATTACAATTTTTTATTTTTTATTTAATTAAGTCTATCAAACAAATATCATGTTCGACCATTAATGATCCTGAGTCTACCCCTCAACCCTCATCACCTAGGCCTCACAATATATATGTAGACATTATCGTTACCTAATATATCGTCTCTCCCCCCCCCCCCCAAATAACCACCATCATTTGTAATTTGGTTCAAATTCTTACTACCATGCCAAACAAGAATTCGATAGCTAGCAAGCGCCATAACTTTATTTCTTAGCCAAGCTCATTAAGCAATTAACATTATATTTAACCATGACTGACCGAGGCCATACCCAACCGGCCACATCACCTAAGTCTCACTATATATAGGCACAATATATGCTTGCGTACACCCAACGATTTCTACCAGATAGGATCAAACACTTACTATTATGTCTTACTATTATCTCAATGTCATAGCTGATAGCAAAGACATCGATGCTCCACAACTTTATCTCTAGTAATTTATCAAGCTCATCACGAAGCAATTAAATCATTTTTTCGATTATGGTTCCGACTCAAGCCATTCACAACTCGTCGATCACATCAATCTAGTTATAAACATGATATTAACATTAACTAACATAAGATAAAATAAAAAGTTTAAAGTTAAACCGTAAAAGAGGTGGTTAGTACGAGTTGGTAGCTGCATGAAAATGTCAAAGGTAATAACACCAAATAAGAAGAGGTCACATATGTCATTTCACAACTAAGATGGTTGAACAAGGAAGCTCAAAAATGTCCGTTTCCATATTAGAGATCACTCTAGATATCCTTCAAAATAAAATTTTATTTTAAAATTCAAATAAAATCATCGTCTTCTTCTTCTCCTCCTCCTTCTGCTTAAAAATAGATTTGTCTTTTTGCTTCGTTAGCATTCAATTCTCGTTTCCTTATCCTCTCTTCATCAAAAAAAGGAGGAAAAAAACATTTATATCTCTCTATCTTTAGTACCGTACACCGACTGATGCTAGCTGTCTTACCTTTATTCTCTCTCTATAAAAAGCAAACACGGCGCATAAAGCATCTTGCTCGCCTCTCTATATATACCACAAGAAAAGAGTAAACATAAAGAGTTTGCTTCTATCATCAATTATCAAAAAAAATAATGGGTCTTCAAAGTCATGAAAATCAAATATCTTTTGGAAATCATGATCATCAGTTCCATCAACAACAACAAACTCAACATCAGCATCAACACCAGCAACTATTATTCCAAAATAATTCTGATCAGCGAAATAACGCTGATCAGATTTCTTTTGGAATGTTACATCAGTCATCTTCTGTCATACCTGAAAATTTTATGTAATTTATTTTTTGTTTTCTAAATTCAAATTCGCGAAAAATAATTTTATTTTTTTAAATAAAAATTCAATTATTAATATTTTTTTTGCAGAAATAAAGAGAGTAGCAGTACTGGAGGTTATGATTTAGGTGAACTAGATGATCAAGCACTTCTCCTTTACCTTGATGCTCAAGATCCTTCTTCAAATCATGATCAAATACGTACGTCTGTTTATTTTTTCATATTTTGAATTTTTTAGTGAAAATTTTGTTTCCATATAATTTTGATTCTATAAATTTGTAAGTTTGTTCTAAAGAGAATAATCTCTTTTTGAGATTGTTGTTCATTTGACCAGATCCTCACATAATCATTTGAGAATTTAATTTTCCTTGAAATCAGAAAGGAAAATAAACTGCTTTTAGTTTTTTTCAGAAACATTGATTTTTTTTTGTTTTCTTTAGATTTTGAGAGTCAAATAAACTTTTTTTTTTTTAACTTTTATAGTTGGCTCTCAAATTTGAACTTTTAACACATAAATTTTCTCATTCCTTTAGATTGCAAGAGTCAATCAAATTCTTCTTTGTTATTTTCACAGTAGGTTCTCGAAATTCAAACTTTTATCACATAAATTGAGATAAAAGAAATTTTTTTCGAGAAAAAAAAGTAGATCTCTCTAGCTTTTTGTCTCTTTGTTGACAACTTTGTAAATTATTTGGTTATAATTTTGCAGAAAATAATTCAGAGATGATGAGACCACCAACTCTCAACATATTTCCATCACAACCCATGCATGTTGAGCCATCATCCACAAAGGTAAATAGAAAAAATTCAGTTCGATACACAAAATATTTCGTCTTAGCAGAGCCGGAGGAAAAGCTTAGTGTAATTTGATGCGTGTACAAAGGAAGTATATATAATACTAATAATAATGTTTCATTTTCTTGTCTTTAACTACTTTTTTTTCTTCTAATTAATTAAGTTCTTAATGACTTGTTATTAATTAATTAATTTTTTTTTTTGGTAGGGAAATACTGGATTTGTTTCTAGTGGTTCTGAGAAATCATCTGAGCCGTCCATAATGGAGTTATCAAAGTCCAAAAATAATGTACTTTCTACTTCTTCTGGACCTGAACCTAAAATTCCTAAGGTATTATTGTTTACTTTTAACTAATTTCTAAAGATTTTTATATTCTTTAGCAATTTTCGTAGCCGAATTTGGAGTACGATGATCAAATTACTTAATTTTGATGAGAATTTAGATATATATATTTTTTGAAATTAATGTTATTTATTCAAAAATCATATAAACACTCCGGGTTATAAGATAAAAATATAGTATCACATAAATTGAAATAAAATAAATCAGTAGTCAGATATTTCTTTTCTCAGGTACTCGAAAGGTTGCTTGTTCTTCAATTTTTTCGCGATTATTTTATTTTAATTCGCCTATAATTTTATTCATTGGTTGGTGGCAGCGAGAGTGGAATAGGAAAGGTCAAAATTCAGGTTCAGAGCAAAATGCACCTAAAACAACAGATCATAAGGTAAGAGTTTTGATTTTTCGGGGTGTATAAAATATTTCGTGTTTACGCGAATCTGGGAAGTATGGTGCGACAAAGTGTGATGTAGTCCATCTGTCCTATTGCAAGCATTAGTGATTGTCTTAATGGCTCGAACTGATGATTTTCTCATTTGAGATAATAAATATAACTTCTTATGTATTTTTTTTATTTTCGTAATTAGGAATTTTTAGTTAATTAATTGATTTTCCTTGCAGACATTGAGGAGACTTGCTCAGAATAGAGAGGCAGCTAGGAAAAGCAGAATTAGGAAAAAGGTAGTTAACTACATACTTTTATTTCTTTAATTAATTATCATTGATTTTAAAGTTAAAAAACAAGAGCATCATAATTTATACTATTTATAGAAATTTGTTAATCTAGTTAGAACTGAAGATCCATCGGAAACTAACCCTCTATCTTACATAAAATAAGGATAATGTTTGTGTACTTTTTATCTTTTGCGGATCTCTCGTGTGAAATTATATTAAATATATTTTCGTTGTTCCTCTAATTATTTTTCTATTGCAGGCTTATATTCAACAACTAGAGTCAAGTAGGATAAGGCTTGCCCAGCTAGAGCAAGAATTACAAAGAGCTAGATCTCAAGTAATAAAATTTCTCTTAATTATTTTATTCATAGAATTAATTAGTTTTAATTTTCTTTTATATTCACCATAAAAAATAAAAATAAAAATTGTAGGGTTTTCATTTTGCGGGTAATGCTCTTTTAGGAGGAGACCAAGGACTTCCTAATAACATTGGAAACATGACCTCAGGTAAATTTCAATCATTCGAACGACGAATTTACAATTTAAAGTTTATGAATTTTAGATTTAAACGTTTTTAAAATAAAGAGTTATAAAGATAAATACATAATTGACAAAGTTATTGATAATATCAAAATCGTACCTTCTAGTCTACCCAGCTTCTACAATTACCTTTTATCTTTAATTTAATTCCATACTACATATCCCTAATCTTCTCGATCATATTATTATTAATCTTTAACACTGATTTTTTTAAAAATATATATTTTTACTCACCGACCAGATATATCTTTTCCACGTCTTACAAAACACACTCTCAATAATTTATTGCGTGCTCTCTAACGACTAATCGTTAACACTTCTAGTATAAATAATCGCACATTTCAACATGATATTTGAATTTTCACGGTCTCATTTGTGCATGAGTATTTGTAGATGCTGCAGTGT
The DNA here is from genome assembly GCA_022817965.1 of Solanum lycopersicoides. NCBI lineage: Eukaryota > Viridiplantae > Streptophyta > Magnoliopsida > Solanales > Solanaceae > Solanum > Solanum lycopersicoides. Next base: position 93,251,030 of record CM040627.1, read on the forward strand.
TTGATATGGAGTACTCAAGGTGGCTAGAAGAACATCATCGTCTCATGTGTGAGCTTCGAAATGCAGTGACTGAACATTTTCCGGAGAACGATCTTCGAATTTACGTCGAAAATTGTGTCACGCATTACGATGAAATGATGAATCTGAAGAGCATGCTTGTAAAAACCGATGTCTTTCATCTTATTTCCGGCATGTGGAAAACTCCGGCGGAACGTTGTTTCATTTGGATGGGAGATTTCCGCCCATCGGAACTCATCAAGGTACGTGTGTATGCACTATCAGATCGCCTAAAAGATAATTACAGCTAAGTAATATTTCTAATAAGTGAAATTAGTAACCTGGAAAATAAAGTAGCTTGTTACAACATGCTAAATATGCATGGTAACATTAAAAAATTGACATAATGCATATATGATGCTTAAATCCTAATACAAAACCCTAATTTACCAAAGATATAAATATTACTCACTCTGTTTCAATTTATGTAATTTTTTTTTATTCTAATCTAAAAAGAATGATGTCTTCTTATTAGTAGACACAATTTAACTTTGAAATACATCTACTCTTTGGTCCCAAATTAGTCGTCATATTTCACCTTTTCTTATATTAACTTGATGAAAATATATATTTTGAACACTTGTCAAAGTCCATATAATTTGACTCTCGAAAAATGGAACTTGACAATTAATATGAGACGAATGGAGTACTACTTTTATCTTTAATACGATGATTTATATATTTATATAGATGTCTATGACTTATTTTAGATCACAAATTCCAAACATATTTTTTCATTCATAAACTCCGTGCAAATACTCAAACATCGTCACATAAATTGATCCTAATTTCTTCATTTTCTGTACCATGTATACTTATATTATGGCTAATTTTATATGGTTTCTAATCATGATGCATGATTAATAGATAATCTTGAGTCAAATAGAGCCATTAACAGAACAACAATTTGTGGGAATATGTGGATTACAACAATCAACACAAGAAGCTGAGGAAGCACTCTCACAAGGGCTGGAAAATCTGAAACAATCAGTTTCAGACACAATTGTCTCTGATGCATTATTGGCTAATTGCCCTCAAAACATGGCTAATTATATGGGACAAATGGCTATTGCCATCAACAAACTCTCCACTATTGAAGGCTTTGTTAGACAGGTACATATAAATAGTCCCTCATATACAACTATTTATAAACTCATATAGTAGTTAATATATGTAGATCTTACCTTTAACTTATGAAGGTAGAAACGTTGTTTTGGATAGACCCACAACAGTAAAACATATCATATGCGAAATCTAAAAATGAAAATTAGTTTTTTATTTTTTTTTTATTAATTAAAATGTACCATAATATCTGTGTGACTATAAAAATCTGGTATTTCGAATAGACTATCTATAGATATTCTTAATTAGGTGACCTGATGGTAAAATAACTTCTAGATTGACGTACACAGTATAAATAACTTTTTTTTTTTTTCATTTCTTGGATTTAACTTATACTCTAATAGTATAAAAAGGTATTCTTACTCTGCTAGTGTATACACTTTTAACATGTTATAATGAGTAACCTGTCTTATTTTAATTTACAAACTTATCCCTTTTTTTTAAATGAACGGTTACCTGTTGTAGTTATCTTTTAAGTGGTCTTAATAGTGTAAAAATACATAAAAGTAAAACTTTTACCACTATTTGTTTAATGCTAATATAAATCTCTTCATATTAGCAGTTAAGATAGAGTCAAAATTAAGTGATTTTGATAGATTGGTAGGGCCAAGATAGAAGAAGTACTATATCTACTCTTGGTTTAGTTAGAAAACCTACTCCATCATGTATGACCTATTCTCACCAGCTTATTTTTCCATATATAGACTTCATTTAATCAGTGTGACCAATATTAACCTACAAGAAATGACATTTGAACTCTTGTTGTTTGCAAACATATCATTTGTACAAATTTTATCTAAAATTTAAGCTTTTCTGACTCGACCTGGCCCAGTCACCCTACACAACTGATTTTTCAAAAGGCGGAACTCTCTATACTCTTCTATCTTTTTTCCTGCCTTTACCTCTCACTTTATTTCGTTCTTCTTGTATTCAATCATTCTATTCCTTTCTAGAAACTATTAATCGAAGTACTTAGCAATAATATATTTTGATTCAAGTAACGAAGAATATTATATGTGTTTCATATATAGATAGATAGATAGATACAAGATAAGTGTTCTTGTCTTCAAAAGTAGAGTATATTAAATGTCATTTTTACATGAATTTCAGTAGAAAATAACACAAGAGTACAAATTTATAGAACTAACACTTCCAAATATATAGAGTAGGGACCAAAAATATAAGTTTTGGGCCCATATATTTGTACGAATGAAGTCATAGTCATAACTTATAAGCCTATTGATTTAGAACAAGAATTCGATCAAATCTAATTGTAAAGTATTTAAGTAAAAATTCATTATATCTACATATTAAATTAACAATTCAGATATTAAAACTTTGAAAAATTGAAATTATCTAATATTCAAAATTTATTAAATTAAAATTCTGACTCCACCTCTGAATCGTGGAACTTTTAACTCTTTTCGAGTCATTTAGTCGTTTGCTCATGAATATAGAGTAGTTATAATATGTACATGTTCTATAATATCAACATTTTATAATTCCACCAGCTAATATAGTAGTTGTCTTTTCACATTCTAAATTTGTAATAAAATTTTACATTAAGTCAATAACTACCCTAGTATATATATTTTTTACACTGATTGCGATTTAAAATATTAATGAAATAAATATGATAAAAATCCCTTCAAAGTCAAATTAACATGAATTGACTACTTCTTACTTAACTATCTATGAAAAATACTAGTTAATGACAATTTTTCAATTACAGGCGGATAATTTGAGACATCAGACAATTCATCGACTTCATCAAATCTTGACGAGCCGTCAAGCTGCTAGGTGTTTTTTGGCAATTGCTGAATATTTTCATAGGCTTAGAGCTCTCAGCTCTCTTTGGGTGGCGCGGCCTCGACAGGAATAACTTAAAACTTTTAATTAGCTAGCTAGTAGCCACGTTAATTATAATTTCTATAGGTCCTTAATATATTTTCTCTACAATTACTCTTTTTTTTTTGTTATTTTTATATTTTCCTTGACCCTTTAGTTTATATAGATAGATGTATAGATAAACAAAAGAAATTACTAGTGTAAAATTATGAAAGTAGAACTTAATGATCTCCTTTAATTTTAATTATGTCTTCTTTTTCTTCACATTGATTATTATTATATAGAGAGATCTCACAAAAAAATATTAATTTTTTGTTAAAGTTAAAGCAGTATGGATGAAGTGGAGGCTTGCATTCCGGGGTCTAGTGTGATGAAAATGTATCGTACCATCTAAATTTAAAGGTATATAGACGGGTGGTTAGATTATCTTTGTTGTATGAGACGACCCTCATGTTCATGTGGCGATAGTGAGGATGTTAGAGATGGATGTGTAGGTATACTAGGAGCTATAGGAATATTGAAACAAACTCGAGTTCACAATAGAAACATTCAAATATTATAGGGAATGAGTCAGTTACTACGAGCTTCTTTGGCTAATGAATCTGATTGTCCTCCTCCTCGTGACGTTTTCTTAAATCACTTCAGCCATCGTTGTCCATTGCTTCGATTGCACCTTCCAGAGAGCGAAGGAATCAAATGCAGTTTTTGCAATATCATCCTCTGGTTGGACTTAAGCCTGCGAGAAGCATTGTGATTATTACCTTCATGAGGTGTGTTGTAATTTCCCTAGGAAATTAAATTCACCATGATTTTCATCGCGCCTACGACCACACTCTTGTTCTAAGGCCCTTTCAGTTGTCCAACAACAATGAGCAGTTTCATTGCAGGGCTTGTGGCTATGATGATTCTGAACTTTCTCTGTTCCAATCATACTATTGCTGTGACTCGTTCGCCTTAATTACTAGCAAGATTGGAGCTTTTCTATCTGGTGTTTGTTTTTTTGAAGTATATTATATGCTGGTGTTTCTCTTTTTTCTGTCATTTTTGTTTCATGCTGGTGTGCTTGATCAAATCGTAGTTGTGTTGTAGACCTGTCTCGTTTTATTTTTATTACTGCTTTGTTTTGTTTAAACCAAGGGTCTTTCGAAAACCACCACTCTATCTGGTAGAGGTTGTGGTAAGGTGTGCGTACGTACACTCTAACCTTCTCAAACCCCCCTTTTGTGGGATTTCACTGAGTTTGTTGTTGGCATACTTGTGTTGAATATAGTATGGGGTTGTTTGGTTCGTGAACAAAGTTATGTAGGGATTATAATTTTGTGATTGATTCTAGAGCATATCGGTCGGATAATCTTTAGGCTATTGCTTAATAGTAGGAGTGGGCATAAATCATCGAAAACTGAATGGAGGTCTTGATTGACCTATGTCAACAAATTCATAATGTTAGGGCTTGATAGAGTAATCTAACCTCCATATGTTATTTCTCTAAAGGTTAACATGTTATATGGACAAATTATGAACATATCTTTTCCTTCCATAGGTAATTACCAATGTACCAAAATTTGATATATCGGACATAGTTTGGTATTTGATACTTCTTTTTAAGTTCAAACGAGGTCCGAATTGAGAAAACCTGAATTTTACTATTTTTTGTGTGCTTGGCCAAAATTTTTTGTAGGCGTGTCTGTTAAGACCTTCTTAATGGCGTGAGTTTGTCCGAAGGGAAAAACGTCTCCATTTTCAATTTTAATTGATGCACTGAATGGAAAAATACGAATTTGATCATTTTTTGAGTGCTAAAGTTCATGGACTTTTAGTGATACGGGATTTTGATGGGTTTGACCAAATATTTTTGGATTAGTGGCGACTTTTATAGGTACTTGCGGCGATAGACTTGCCGCTAAAATATACTATTCGTGGCGACTATGTTTGCACTAAAACAGACTATTAGTGTCAACTTTTGTGGCGACGGAGTTTTCCACAAAAACATACTATTAGTGGCGATTTTTTATATGTATTTTGCGGCGACTAGTGTTGCCACTAAACTATTAGTGGCGACTTTTATAGTATTTGAGGCGACTAAGTTTGCTACTAAAATAAACTAGTGGCGACTTTTATAGTTATTTGCGGCGACAAGTTTTTGCTACTAAATATACTATTAGTGGCGACTTTTATAGCTATTTGAGGTGACTAAGTTAACACACTTTAGTGGCGACTTTTATAGGTATTGCGGCGACTATGCTTGCAACTAAAACGGACTATGGCAACTTTTATAGGTTTTTGTGGCGATGGAGTTTTCCACTAAAACATACTATTAGTGGCGACTTTTATATGTGGCGACTAGTGTTGCCACTAAAACATATTATTAGTGTCGACTATTACAGGTATTTGAGGTGACTATTGTTGCCAGGCGACTTTTATAGGTATTTACGGCGATTAACTTTGCTACTAAAACAGATTATTAGTGGTGACTAGTGTCTTTTAAGTTCAAGCCAGTTAAAATCGGTTATTTCATTAAGTTGCTTATAATTAGATAATCACAAGTAGAATTTTAATAAGCATTAGTTACTAATTTAGTAAAAATGATCGGTTATGATGCATTGGTGGGATTACTCCCCTCTTAACTAGAGTTAAGGAGACATATAACTTGTATTTCTAAGCAATAAAAAATCCATATTCAATCATATCAAACGATATATTAGAGACATGTAATAAGAAAATTGTAAGTTATGAACTATCTAATAACAAACAAGCGATGAAAGTTCGTAACGAATTTCGTTAAGTTGTTGTTATAGTAATACTTTAGATTTATATATTGACTTGTGTTGGGTTATCCCACATCGGAAGTGGAAGGGGCTGGTGGTCAATTTATAAGTGTGAGGGAAAGCCTCAACCTTTGAGCTAGCTTTTGGGTTGAGAAGGCCCAAGACCACCCAACATTGGTATCAGAGCCAAGGTTTTATCTGAGTATGCTCTGTGGTTGCAGCACAGTCTGAACTTCCACATCAGAAAAGATTTACTTTGATTTGCGATAACTATATTTTTTGGGAAAAACAATGGAAGCCAACACAAGTAGAATGGTTACTTTGAATGGTGTTAATTATGCCATTTGGAAGGGGAAAATGGAAGATCTGCTTTATGTTAAGAATTTTTACAAACCAGTATTTACCACTGTAAAGCCTGATAATAAAACAGATGAAGAGTGGAATCTGTTGCACAGACAGGTTTGTGGATTCATTAGGCAATGGGTCGACGATAATGTGTTGAACCATATTTCTGGGGAAACACATGCTCGAACCCTATGGGAGCATCTTGAAAGTTTGTATGCTCGGAAGACTGGCAACAACAAACTGGTATCAGAGCCCAGGTTGTCAACAAGTCTCAGCCCACCGGGAGAAACTGGGTTGTCGCTCTCTCCAGCCCAAGGCCCGATGTGTGAAGGGGGAGATTGTTGGGTTATCCCACATCGGAAGTGGAAGGGGCTGGTGGTCAATTTATAAGTGTGAGGGAAAGCCTCAACCTTTGAGCTAGCTTTTGGGTTGAGAAGGCCCAAGACCACCCAACAACTTGTTCCTGTCATAGTCATCAACTTGAGAAGATTTAACTTATAAATTTAACTTTTAGCAGAAGACTTCAAAGTCAAGCCACATAATTTGGCAATACTGAACTTGCTGAAATCGTAATTTGGAAATACTGAACCGAATACCAAATGCTCACCCCAAATTGACAGTATGCCTTGAGTGACACTAACAAGAAGAGTAGAAATATGCATACTTATATTTTGGGAATTGATATGATTAATTATATTTTAAGTCCTCCTCGTGACGTTGTCTTAAATCACTTCAGCCATCGTCATCCATTGCTTCGATTGCACCTACAAGAGAGTGAAGGAATCAAATGCACCTTTTGTAATATATATCAGTATCTCTGGTTGGTCTTATGCTTGTGAAAATCATTGTTATTATTACCTTCATGAGGTGTGAAGTAACTTCCCTTGAGAAATTTGCCATGATTTTTATCCCGGCTATGACCACACTCTTAATCTAAGCCAACAACAATGAGCAGTTTCATTGCGCTGTGTGTGGTCATGATGCTTCTGTTCATTCTCTGTTCCAGTCATACTATGGCTGTGAGTCATGCAATTTCAATCTTCATGTTGAATGTGCTTCTGTACCTATAGCATTATCTCGTAATGTGAAATATCTGCTTCATCTGTTTGTTTCATTCCCAATAACCAGTGAGGCTGCTACTCTCTTTTGTTCAATTTGTGCTAAAGCTGTTCCCAATTCCGGATGCTGGCTATTTTACAACCATGAGGATGATTACCTCTGTCACGTCAATTGTGCTGCTGTATCAGAATATGGAATGTAGAATCATTCCATGGGTAAACTTCAAAACCGGCTGCAAACTCTGGCAACAACAAATCGCCCTCCAACAACAGTCAACACGTGCAGATCAACCGTCTGGGAATGTTACACATTTCTCACACTGCCATGCTCTCAAGGAATATAACTCGGCCAAGCCCTTGGCATGCAACTTGTGCAACTCTGAAAACTCGATGAGGCTTTGCACCTTTGTTGTGCCCTCACAAAAGAGGTGATCAAAGGAGGACTGTTGTACTATAATTTAGAACTTGATTAAGCTTAACACCTTTGTTGTGTCCTCACAAAAGAATCCAACAACAATGATGCAAAGATGGATACGTTATCACGTCAGTTAAATGAAGTGAGGATAACTGAATAAATTGAAATTAGTTCCTCCACAAGACTGAATAAATTTGTTTGTCATAACTCACACCCCAAAAAGCTAGCTCAAAGGAAGAAGGAATGCCCAAGCCTTATGTGACTTTTTGTCATTCTTTAACACCCCACCTCACGCCCAGTGCTTAGCATCTGGTGACGTTTTGATTTCGGGGGTCCCAAGTCCCAACATGGTGATTGGACAATTTTGATTTCGGGGGTCCCAAAATCGGGTGAGACGGGCCCAAAATCGGGTGAGACGGGCCCTTATTTTTATGGTTAGGCTTAGTTTAACTCTTCTTTTGTTGAAATATCTAATAGTAAAAAAACTCAAATATGCTATCAGGCGTTGAGAAAAGCTAATATGAACAAAAGAAATCTCTTAAAGGACTTAAAATTTCAGTTTCCAGAAGGCCGTGGCTTTATTCAAATAACATTTTTTTCATTAGCTAATTAGAAATATTTTTAAAGGCAAGTGCTTTATTTGTTATGCATGTGGTCATAAAAAAAGAGATGTAGTGGACTTGTAGTTGAGAATAAAATTTACAAGTTAGGTAAACAACAAACTTGTTCTTAAATTATCTGAACAAGTATACTATATGGAATTGTTAAAGACTTTAAAATGTTAAGTAATGTTATCATTTTGACCCCACTCTTCTTATAAATTTCAGTGAATATATTACTTGGAAGAAAACAACCAAATTCTTCATTGCATCTTTCATTTCATACAAAAAACACCATTGCAGAGTTTTTGGAACTACCAAAGAAACAGATCAGAAAAATGAATGATTTCGTTGACAAGGAAACGAAGCCCAATATCTGCAGAGAAGGGAGGTCACTGGGAATGAGTCAGATACTACGAGCTGCTTTTTATGATGCCTCAGATCATGAGGGCGCCTTGAATCATTTCAACCATCGTCATCCATTGTCTCGATTGCACCTTCGAGAGAGTGACAGAATCCAATGCAGCTTTTGTAATATCGTCATCTCTGGGCGAGGTTATGCCTGCAATAAACATTGTGATTATTACCTTCATGAGGTGTGTAGTAACTTTCCTAGGGAAATTCGGCATGATTTGCATCCTGGATCTGACCACAATCTTATTCTCCGGCCCTTTAAAGCCACAAACCGAGAACAGTTTCATTGTGCTGCTTGTGGACATGATGGTTCTGTTCATTCTCTGTTCCAGTCATACTATGGCTGCGAGTCGTGCAATTTCAATCTTCATGTTGAATGCGCTTCTATACCCATAACCTTGGAACAAAAAGTGAAATATCCGCTTCATTTGTTCCTTTCTTTCCCAATAACCAGTGAGACTGCTACTCTCTTCTGCTCAATTTGTACTAATGTTGTTCCCACTTCTGGTTGCTGGCTATTTTACAACCATGAGCATGATTACCTCTGTCACGTCAATTGTGCTGCTGTATCAGAATACGGAATGGAGAATCATTCCATGGGTAAACTACAAAACCGTCTGCAGACTCTGGCAACAACAAATCGCCCTCCCACAACACTTGCAGGTCAACCACCTGGGAACGTTACACATTTCTCTCACCGCCATGCTCTGAAGGAATATAAATCGGACAAGACCCTGAAATGCAGCTGGTGCAGAAATGATTATTCGACAGGGTACTTTTGCAGTGATTGCAATTACTTTATCGATGAGACTTGCTTCTCGGCTCCACCGATGATTCAACATATGTCTCATCCGCAACATCCTCTACAGTTAACTTGCTACTTGGATTATCAAAATGAGAACGTCAATTGCCGGGGCTGCCAGGTTAACTTCAATAGTAGTCGTATCAGGGCCTACTATTGCGCTCCATGCAAATTCATTTTGAGTCGCGAGTGTGCTGGAGCTCCCAAAACCTTGACACTGGCAGACAATGTCTCATACGAGCTCTTCTTTGAATTCCCCTTTAAGCATGAGAATGCAGAGGTCAAGTGCAACATTTGTTCCAAGAAAGTGGTGATCAAAGATAAACTGTTGTACTATAATCTAGAGCGTGATAAAACTTTGCATGTTTCTTGTGCCCTCACAAAAGAACTCAAAAAGAAAACGATAGTTCAACGGTTAAATGAAATGAGGATAACTGAGTAAATCGAAATTAGTTCCTCCTCAAGACTGTAAGTTTAGTACAGTATGAAGGTGTTTGTATTTGGCAGTGTGTTATGTCTTGATGTGTGTTTGTTTCCAGCTGATGTGCTTGTTTATCTGTTGTGGTGATTTTGGTAATGTTACCGTCTTATCTTGGAACGAAAACTCTTATTTTTATGGTTAGGCTTAATTTAACTTTTTCTTTTGTTGAAATATCTAATAATGGAAATGGGGAACAGAGTTGAATTACTAGTATTCATGCGTGGAAAGCATCTTAATGAACTGTATAAACACAAAGCTAGACTATTCCTTGGTCATGTTCCGATTAAACCGTGTACTGGCTGAGTAACTTGTCATTAACCTAATTCTGAAAGAGAAGGGAAGAAGTCATCTAGACTATTCCATTGGGTGCTTTCTATCGTACGTCCCCAACAAAGGTAACTCTATCTACCAAAGCTAAGACCTATCGGAAGAAACTGGAAAGGAAATAATTTGCCAAAAATTGGAGAGAATGTATGGACGAATCTGATCTTTGAGAACTTGGCAAGCAAATGGAAAATTCCACAAAGCAACAATTACATTTCCTTTTTTTCTTCTTTATAGTGTCCGCCATTGCAAGAAAACATATATTTTGGGGAAGTCATAACATGAGTTTGAGTGAAGGAATTCACTACTTTGATATGTTACGTAATCAATACTCTCACTTTAAAGATACTATTTTGACAGCTTATAAATCTCTGTGAATTTGTTGCTTCGAATAACACAATCAAACTCTCCATTGCCTCTCTTAAGCATTCATTTTCATACCAAAATCTCCAACATTGCTACTCTTGGATTTTCATACCAAATTCTCCATTCCGCTGTCTAATCTTTCGTTTTCAGACCAAATTCTCTCACATTGCTACTCTTTGATTTTCATACCAATATCTCTCACATTGCTACTCTTTGATTTTCATACCAAATTCTTCATTTCCGCTCTCTCATATTTCATTTTCATACCAAATTCTTCATTTCCTCTCTCTCATATTTTTTTCATACCAAATTCTCATTTTCACTCTCATATTTTTTTCATACCGAATTCTACATTGCTTCTCTTTAGATTTCATTTACATACAAATTCTGCATTTTTACACTTTACATCCAGTAGCAGAGTTCAGACTTGATAATTGAAAAAAGGCTTATTACTAAACTATACTAGCTATGGATTCTTATCTACTTTTTACTTGAGCATTAGAGTTATTTACTTACCAAAGTCTATTGCTCAGATATAACCTTTTAATTTCAAAATGTCAGCTGGCTTTTTAAAATTACATAAATGTGTGTAAGCAGTTTTGGCTTCTACTTGTGCCTAGTGTTTTCTTCCAATAGCTCCAACTATATCAGCGACAAAGTTTGATACTTTAACGTTTGCAGGTTTCTTGTCCAACCTGGAAATGAATATATAGCATAAGTGCTCTTGCTCTCACCAAACTTCAAACATTGAAAGTAAAGAGTTGCGAAAAATTGAGAAACTTGATGTCTCGTGATGGAGGTACAAGCAGAGGCATATCAATATTATAATCCATGGATTCACGTGAAAAGACTTTGTATTTGTATCATGTCAACTGTGAAGCATCCAAATTAGAAATTCTTGCCTCAAAGTTCCAAGCATTGTCTGCTCAAGTCTGTTGCCATGGTTCCTAACACGTTGGTGGATTCCACAGTCAATCAAATTGAAGCTTGTTCACATTGCCATTTGCCAGTGTGTACAAGTTATTTTCTTATTTGAAAAGCCTCTCAGTCCTCAAACATGTGAGATTCTCACTTCCTTCTATTTGTGAGTTCTATCATTAATAGAATTTGTTGGCTTTTGTGTGTTTGAATAATTTGCAGATTCCACAGTCAATCAAATTGAAGCTTGTTCACATTGCCATTTGCCAGTGTGTACAAGTTATTTTCTTATTTGAAAAGCCTCTCAGTCCTCAAACATGTGAGATTCTCACTTCCTTCTATTTGTGAGTTCTATCATTAATAGAATTTGTTGGCTTTTGTGTGTTTGAATAATTTGCAGAAAATGTATAAACACAAGTACCAGTAGTAGAAACTAAACCACCACAAAACTACATAGTTGTTGATCAAAACAAGGACATAAAAGTGACTCTGATGATGGAGGAGAAGGGTAACACAAGGCCCCAACGCAGTAGAAACTAAACCACCACAAAACTACATAGTTGTTGATCAAAACAAGGACATAAAAGTGACTCTGATGATGGAGGAGAAGGGTAACACAAGGCCCCAACGCAATAATAATTCCACGGTCAAGACAAACTAGGAACCTTGTGAAAGATATATTATCTTCCCTTTGGTTCCTCATCAAAATACTCATATTGGAAGTTCAAAAAGTTTTCTCACAAACTAGTATTTTTCTAATACACACAAGACTAAGTTGACAAACCATTACTATTCTGAAGGTAAGGTAAAGTTTAGCATGTCAACGTAATCAAAACATTATACATACTGCAAAAATAAGCATGGATTGATTTAGTTTGAAAATATAGAATATGGGAAGCAAAATGCTCATTCCTCCATGCGATTTTCCTCTGACTGCTTTTGCGAAACCTTGACCTTGGTAGGCAGTGTAAGTGATGGCTCTTTGACGAGCACAGAAGGAGCTTTGACCATGTGAATGCTCTGCTCGAGCTCCTTTGTTGCTTCTCTCTGCTCCTTGGCTTTCTTTCCTTTCATCCTGTATGATTTGCCAACTAATGTTAATAGCAAGAATATGAACATGATAAATTAGAAGTAACGGAAATTAGTGAAGCACAGTCTAAGGAACCTCTTTGCAATATGTCTATCCTCCCTGTCAACTCTGATTTTATCAATTTTCTTGATGGCCTTCAAAGTATTCTCAGTTACATTCCTGTCATATCTCTCTGGCCTATTACGCTTCCTCTCGAATTCAAATGTTGAGTCCTTCAAACGAAAATTAGCAGCAGGAAAGGAATTTTCAGTATCCAAAATAGAATGAAACAAAAGAGAAGAATAAGCATTAGACCAAATTTAATCCAACAAAAAGCATCACTGTTTACCTGAGTCATGTCCTTTCCATGCAGCCGTCTGTATGCTTTAGTCCATTTAACTTTACGAGGATTCCTCTTCATCTTAAAGTTCTTGTGGCACTTGGACCTACAGAACCGAAAGATCTGCACAGAGAGAAAACACAGAAAGCTTTTCCTTTACTTGATGAACAGCCAAGAATTCAGAACAATTCATTTCATTGTGAAGATTCAACCCCCCAAACCCCTCACCCTTTTCATGATAACCGCACTACAAAACAGGAATGAAAAGAAAAGGCAGAGATAACAATGAGGAAAAGAAGACCTCAAAACTACAGCTTATCTGAATTGTGTCTCAATAACACGGTGTGCCATCAAAAAGACAACCAGAAAGATCATAAATCACCTACTTATCCACTCAAGGCTCAGTTCAGAACAATTCATTTCGTTGCGAAGATTCAACCCCCCAACCCCTTACCCTTTTCATGACAACGGCACAAAACAGGAAAGAAAAGAAAAGAAAAGGCAGAGATAAACAATGAGGAAAAGAAGACCTCAAAACTACAGCTTATCTGAATTGTGTCTCAATAACATGGTGTACCATCAAAAAGACAACCAGAAAGATCATAAATCGCCTACTTATCCACTCAAGGCTCAATTGCAAGCATTAGGTGAAAGAGTTGAATTACCCCTATAATTGCATGCGATTCAATTAGTGATTGAACAGCTATTTAGTTCATTCTGATGAAGTACACCACTTTAACTCAAGGTTAAATAGAGTATTGTCTAAAAAATAATCACTTAAATCCTTACTGTAGGACGGCTGTGGAAAAGAATCACTAAAGGACCCATAGCAGGTTAGTTCTCAAAGGTGGAAGCTTGCAACCAACATTTCCTCTCTGTCCAATTGTCACTACTTACAAACGCAAATTGGAAGAGAAGAGGAAGAGAAATCAGAATCTTACAACTTAAAGAACAAAGGCATCTAGGATCATCAAAGCTCAAGGGAGCCTAATGGAGTCAGGTGTGTTTTCTTGATCAAGTTCCTGACTATGTGCACCAACAGTGAAAATCATGTAGTTCCACAATCCAAATGTAATGTTAACAGATTATTATTAGAGAATATTAGCATTTAGCTTCTTACAAGACAAGCCTGAATCATAGTTAGACCTCTTTTCCTTCATATAATTTGTTTATTCCATAAATTATTTCTTCATCAAAAAAATCTAAATATCTATGGTACTAATGTCTGATCTATAATGTTATGGACTAAACCTGCCGGTAATAGGATAGATGGAGTGGACCGTTGAAACCTATATGAATCAAATTCACCTAGTAATCAGGATTTTCCCAAGTAATTATAGCAGGATTTTCCCTGGTAATTTTAGCACAAAGAAGATACATTGTGTTTCAAATCTCAAGCTATGCTAACCAAGAGCTCACCCAGAGTAATAATATCACTTACAATGGATAGCTCAATTAATGGATCATTTGAATAAAAAGGTTATTGTTAAACCCTGCTCAAACAAGAGAGTATGAATTATAGCTTGATATTAACAAGTCGAAGATTTACAGGATACTTATCTTGTGATTTCATCACCGAAAACAATGAGTTCAGCAAATTATGTACAGTACCATTTTCTTAAACCTAACTATGGCAATCATAGAAAATACACAAGTAATTGAAACCAAATTTAACTAACGCAAATAAACAAAGCAAGAAAGCTTAATACTCTACCTTTGCATCGTTTCGAACAAATTGAATACCATGGCCTGGATATACAGTTGAGGAACAAAACCAACATTTCTCCAATCTCATTGTGTCGTCCTGTTATATTACCCAAATTCACTGTGTACCATAACAAAAGCAGTATTAAACAAAAACCAAAACACTAACAAGGAAAAATAGAGATTCAATAAGCAACACACTAGAGTTCTACACCAAAGATGGAATTTTTATAGCAAAAACCGTCGACCTAATAAAAATTTCAGCTCAACTATTGAGGAAGGGGGCAACAACAACAAAAACATTAAGCAGAAAAAGGGAACGGAAACAGAATTAAGTCGGAGCATACAGAAGAAAGATAGATACCGGCGGTGGCGGAGCAGCTGCACGGCGGTTGGCGGCGGAGCAACTGAAGACAAGAAAGGCGGCATATATAGGGTTGAGGCTGAGGGTTTAGAAAATTTATGAACAAATTACACTTTCAGTCCTATATTTCTTAACAATATATATTTTAGTCCCTAATATTTTTTCTTTTCTGTTTGCAGTCAATTTATTTTACACACCATTACAAATTCCTGTCTTCAAGTTTTTATAAAAGTAGGGCACACTAGAAAAACTGGATTGAAGAATTGATTTAAATAGTGTAAATTTTAGGTTTAGAGACTTAAAAAACATAGCTATAGTTTGTATAATTGCACTTCATAGCAAAAATTTTGTTTGCTCTGGGGTATCAGATATGTAATAATCGTTGGCTGCAGCCACTTGTTTGTATAAATCGTCGGCAGACTCTTAATTCAATTTTATGTGTTTGTATATTTGCATACAATTTTAATTTGTATACAATTGAATCGAAATAAAATACTTGTATATCAAAATCTCTCTTTTTCTCGCTTTATACAACACAAATTATACATTGTAATTTGTATAATCTGTGTTTGTGTAAAGCGAGAAAGAGAGAAAGAGAAATAAAAACCGGCACGAAAACTATATTTGTATAATGGGAAAATGATATTTTTAGTCCCTGTGTTAAGGCTAATTTCTTATTTTAATCCTTGTGTTATCTAACTTAGCACTATTAACCTTCATTTATATCAAGTGAGTGACTTTAATCCTTCAACTAACAGACCCCAAAAAGTTAACAGAGAGTTCACTGCTAAAAGGAGTAATTTGAGTATTTTGAAGTTATTGCTTGAGAAAACAGAAAACTTTAAAAAAAAATCATTCGATGCAAAATTATCGTTCGCGGTGTAAGAGGGAGAGCTAATGCCTATCAAGTTGGTTTTGTTGAAATTGTAGCTCAGATCGATGAGCTTGTTTTCCAAGATAAAGACAGGAAAGACTTAGCTTGTTCTTCAAAGAGAGAGAATTAAAATGAAATACCCGAACTGTCCCTTTTAGCAATGATATTTGTTAAAAAAAATTAATCTGTTAGTTGAAGGATTTAAATCACTCACTTGATATAATTGAAGGTTAATAATGCTAAGCTAGATAACACAATGACTAAAATAAGAATATTGCCTTAACACAGAGACTAAAAAAATTGTTTTCCTTGTATAATTATAAGTGTATAGGATGAAAATATATGTATTTGTATTTGTATATACAGTTTTCTCTCGTTTTATACAAACACATTTTATACATTTGTGTTTGTATAAAGTGAAAGAGGTGAGGGAGAGAGTGACGAGCGAGAAATTCAGAGAGAGAGGCGAACGACAATTATTTGCTACAGGTTACAATTAACAAAGTGCAATTATAACATTTAATTTGGATTAATAGTTTGTTATTTTATACAATTTTTTCAATTAAATAGTTGTCCATCTACCACTTAAATTTAAAATAGCTAACCGATCTATAGTTCATATGAATTAAGTTGTGCCCTATAATATAAAACACGGTTGCTATTTGTATATAGTTTATAATTACCTAATTGAAAACAAGACCAAACGAACATACATTGTAACTAGAGAATGTATAGCCAAACAACTCAAAAAGGTCTATTACCTAGACATTAAAATGGCCTTTGTTCACTCTATAAGTACGTGCAATCTCATCTTTAACTAAAAACATCTGACCAAATCTATGTATTTTAATCAATATGAATTTAGTCGTTTAAAATAGTATTCTTGATATTTGTATCACAAAATATACATTAATTAACTACAGTTAGGTGATAAAAGAGCATGAAGAGAATACCACTACTAAAAATGCGGGAATTTCTAATGGAGCTCCATCTGAAATTGACTTGTTGGAAGCTTTTATGACGTACATTCCACTAGAATTCATCAATTCCAACAAATATATTTCCCTCAATATTTTTCATCGTAAATATAGTTCATATATTTTTAGTAGTGATGTGTCACGTTATCATCTGTGTGACGTGAATATTGAATGGGAAAAGTTTTTACCGATATATATTATGCATTCATTTGTTTGACGTAAAGACTGAAGTTTGCTTGGTTTTGGTTAGAACCCAAATTCTTTCATTTTCCCTTAAAAAACCCACATTTTGCGGTATATCTCAAATTGAATTTTTATCCAACATTTTCTTTCTCTTTATGGTTAACTCTAAAAAAAAATCATTCTTTTTTCTCTTATTTCCCATTGCATTCCAAAGATTCAACCTTTTATATTCAAATTTCACAAATTGTCATTCTCATAGGTATTATTAAGGGAAAAAGACGTATCGTTTTCATCCTTTTTTAAATATATTTTGATATGTGTAAAAAATATTAGATTTTTAAACATTGTTTCATGTTGTTTTCAAGATTCGCAAATGGTTTTATGATGAAATTCCATGCAAAAATATGTTCATGTTAATAGAAAATGTGGAGAACTTCTAGTACTTCTATTTTTATTGTTGGCGTAAGATGAATTTAAATGCTGAAACATGGTCAGAGATGATTCATATAGATGACACGGATTAAATGTCTAGAACTGAGGCGTTATTATTGTTCTTTTACTAAGTTTGACAATTGTTGTAAACTTGAGCATAGTGCTATTTAGTTTTTTCTGTTATATAACTATTTGTTCATCATAAACTTGTAAAATTATCGGTGAAATTAATACAGTATGCATTTGTTTTGATTTTGCAGATGTTCATATTTCTGAGGTTTTATACTTGACACATAATATCCTAGTGAAACTTTTGCAGGGAAGATGGGAATAACATTTTCCTGTCCGTTTGCCAATTTCGAGGATTTGGATAGTCGGGTTGAATCATATTTGGTGAGAACAGTAAGTTTAGGAAGTGATGATATGAAGAATGTGTTACAGCCAAAGAATTTCAATGACCAAATTACTAGAAAGTCGAAAATCTTGAAGTCATTTGGTTCCGGGAATATGATCCTTGAGGGAACTCTTACCTATAAAAGGAGGGAATTCGAGGCGAAGATTGCATTGAGGACTCTTATTTCCGATAAGGAAGATAAGAAGATCAATAGATCAGACAACCCGTGGAACAGGGCTGAAGTTTCTCCGAAATTGCATAGTATCTCCGATAAAGATACTAGGATATTACCAGTAGAGTATGGAAAACATAGAGATCAGGCTGCTGTAAAGTTGCAGAAGACATATAAAAGTTTTCGTACACGAAGACAGCTAGCTGATTGTGCTGTTCTAGTTGAGCATAGATGGTATAGTAGTTTATAAAATATACTCCAGTCGTTTCATTTTGTTTGTCTTACTTTCAAAAAGAATGTCTTTTTCCTCTTCTCTTTTGCAACTCCTCAGTTTCAACATGACGTGTTTAATACCACAAGATTTAAAGGTCTTCTTCTACATTCTTAAACTCTGTATCAATTGTCATAACTAGACAAAACATTGAAACGAAGGGAGTAGTTAGGGAACTTTTGTTGTGGATATTTGTCATGTCATTACACGTCTTCACGCACGTTGCATTGACAATGGAACTTTTGGTGTAATTTACAGGTGGAAGCTATTGGATTCTGTTGAACTAAAGCACAGTTCTATATCATATTTTGACACCAAGAAACCTCAAACTGCTGTTTCTCGTTGGTCACGAGCATTAACTAGAGCTGCGAAGGTATGAATTAACCTTACATTTACGCTAATTACCAGTTAGATTCATTTCTTGTGATTCTTCCTTCTTTTTTGGTTGGTTAAGTTTTGATGTAAGGACTTTACGTGTGTGTTGGTAGGTCGGTAAAGGTCTGTCCAAAGACGGGAAAGCACGTAAACTTGCTTTGCAGCATTGGCTTGAAGCAGTAAGTTCACTTCTCAAGAGCAAAGTTCAACAAACCCAAATTTCCTTTTTTTTTTTTGTGTGTGTGGGATTTGTGTTTAAGTTCATTATAAATTTTGATGAACAGATTGATCCTCGACATCGTTATGGACACAACCTTCGATTTTATTACAACAAGTGGCTCCAAGCTGACAGTATACAACCCTTCTTCTATTGGTTAGATTTTCTTCTATCAGCAAGAAATTCTCGAAGAAACTTCAGAATTGATTTAGTAAACTATATATAACATTTTCCCCTTGTATGTCGCGTTTCAGGTTGGACATAGGTGAAGGTAAAGAAATAAATCTCGAGAGGTGTCCTAGACCGAAACTTCAACAAGACTGCATCAAGTATCTTGGACCGGTGAGTGTTACCTTCTTTAGATCTGTAACATTTTTTATTGGTAAATTTGAGTATAAATAATTCTACTTCTATATACATTGCACAAAGTAGGAAAAAATGTTCGATAGCAAACGTTATTTGCAATTCATGAGCTATGAATAATCACAGATAGAGAGGGAGGCATATGAAATTGTCATTGTGGGTGGAAAATTCTTATACAAGCAGAGTAGAAGGCTTCTCGATACGAGAGGAGGCCCTCCAGAGGCAAAGTGGATCTTTGTGCTAAGCGTGTCCAAAATCTTATACGTTGGGATGAAAAAGAAAGGCACATTTCAGCACTCAAGTTTTCTGGCAGGTGGCGCCGCGTTGTCTGCTGGGAGATTAGTGGCGGAAGATGGTATTATAAAGGTAAAGAGAATTGCCATGATTTTCCCAACAATTTGTGTTTTTTTCCCTCCGAAACAAGCTGGTTGCTGATGTATCTAAATTTTTGCATGAAATAGGCAGTCTGGCCTCAGAGTGGACATTATCTCCCTACAGAGGAGAATTTCGAAGCATTCATGTTGTTTCTTAAGCAACATCAAGTTGATATCGCTGTTGTCCAGGTATAAGCATTTGTTAACAGATAGATCTTTTAACGCGAAAACTGTTACTATATCAAACAAAATTGATATTTTTGCAAGATCTGAATGTCGAGGATTAGGATAGAAGGTTAGTAGGTAGAGTGTTATCATACTTCTAGTAGTATATATGATTTAAGCATCACCTAGTTCATTTTTCCGCAGTCTGTATTAATATATGTTGCTATGCCTATATTTGTTTTGTACATTTTGCTATTTTGTCCATTTTCTTTCTTACTTTACTTACTATATAAGAAATAGCCTCTCATTACGTTGATCACTAACTTAAATTTTGAATCCACTTCTGTTACTGCCTTGACTCACGGTGGCAAGATGAGCTATGTATAATTTATTAAACTAAAATCCTGATCTTGCAGATATTCACCAATTATGAGGAGGAAGCGCCCTCTATCAGGAAGGAATGTCCTACTAACATACGTAAAAACTTATCAGTCTCGGATTTCAGCCATTTCAACGAAGAGAGCAGCCTCAAAAGCTCGGACACAAAGAGGATTGATTCTACCAACAAGGATTGTGACGACAAAGAGTTTTCAGTACCACATTTTCCAAGACAGCCCCGAGGAGTACGACCTAAAATTGCTGTTGAAATACCGGAAAAGGAAGGCATATTCGAGTTGTTTAAGGAGACAGCCCAACAGGTACAGCCTGTGGAAACTCCAGCAGATGGATACGAAACACCAGACGAGTACTTATCAGATACAGAGTTTTCAGTTTCGAAGAAGAATTTATTCGATCATGAAAATGAAGAGGAGTTCAAAGAACCTGTTCCTGAAGAAAAGATAATCAAGAGAATACATTCACATATAGGCATGAAATCAAATCATTTGGCTCATCAATTGTCTTCATGTAAATGGACAACAGGAGCTGGACCTCGTATCGGTTGCATGAGGGATTATCCATCTGAGCTCCAATTTCGCGTTATGGAGGAAGTTCAACTGTCTCCGAGACCTGCATTTCCAGCTTCCTCAAAATTTGGTCTTCGTTATACACCAACAATCTTTTCTAGAGAATCAAATGATCAAGGCAAAAGACCTGATTTTGAAGTAGTTGTATTTTGTGAATCAGATAGTCCATCAGTAAAAAAAGAAGCAGTTTTTGGTTGATTAATTAGTAATTCCAAAGAGGAACTTGCTAGGATTTTTTCTTCCAGTTTTGTCTCTTTTTTCCCGTTTTGAATCATTTTCTTTATGTAGGTCTGTACAACAAGATGTAAATTATTTTTTTAACATATTCTTTTAAAGATTATTTAGAATAAAAGTTCAAATAACAGAATTACTTTTTTCTGATTCAATTGTGTGCATTTGATTTATCCTTGTTCTACTTCTTTTTTGGTCAAGAAATGTAAAGACTTCACAATGTTTCAGGTTCTAAATTACTGAATTATTTCACCGGAGCCAAAAGTGCAAGGTGATTTCTTCCATTTTATCTAAGTCTTGATGGATATAATTACTCGATATCTATGCCAGTGAAAATTAACAAATTGATCGAGGTGTGTGCAAGGTTTATAAAAATGCCTTGGGTTTTGAATGCTTGTAGACTAGTATCCCAATGACCTGATTTTTGTCAAGATCTTTCAAAGATTTGTGAAGAAAGTGAAGTTTGGAGAGGGTAGAGTGTGTGTAAACTTTATCTCTATCTTTTTCAGGTATAAGGTTAGTTCCGAAAGAATCTCGATTCAAATGAAACAAAAAAACACAACAATTATGAAGACATAGGTAATAACATGATAGTAAGAAAATTGAAGCATATGAGACAATAATAAGTAGTAGAAATCTGAGAGTGAGAAACATGGAACAGTAAAATAATAGGGAAAATTCACAAGTGTCCTCTAGTATATGACCGAAATTCCAGAAACACACCTTAACTAAACTAAGGTCCTATTATCCCTGAACTTTTTTTTTTTGTAATTGTGCACCTTTTTTACTTACGTGGCATCTAAATATCTTTCACGCGCCTCAATTACGTGGAGTCATTGACTGTGTCACTTAAGACAAAAGGTGTATAAAATTACAAAAAAATATGTTGAGGGGGTAATAGAACCTTAGTTTAGTTAAGATGTATCTCTGAAATTTCGATCATAGTATAAGGGGATACTTGTGTATTTTCCCAAAATAATAGTAATACTACTAGCCGGAGAGACCCAACACAAAATTATTTACTACTAGCCTTCTATCTGAATCATCCACCTACACACCCTTGTATCAAGGGATATGTCTTCGGCAAGATAAGCATGTCATATCTTGCATGATAACCTCTTCAATTCCCAATACTTTTCGACCTACCTCTACCTATTTCCGGGCATTGCAATGTCAACCTCTCAGACCTCCGTGCTTTTGAGCATTTGTGCATCTTTCCTTGACATGTAAGAACTATTTCAACCTAGTCTTCCGTATCGTGTTCACTATAAAGGTCACTTCCACCTTGGTCCGATCATCCTTATTGTTTTACCGTATCTCTTCTAAAAAGCCCACACATCCACCTTAAAAAATCCTCATAATTTCCATAACTTTCATCTTCTCAATATGAGCGTTCTTGACTGACAACACTTTGTCTCATACAACAAAGCCGGTTTAACTATTGCTCTGTAGAGCTTATCTTTAAATCTTAGTCGCACCTTGTTATCACATAAACACCATATGCTAGCCTCCATTTCAATCACCTCGCAAATATGTAATGTGTACAAAGTTAATATTTGGGTCAATCTAAGAAGGATTTAATGTATATCAACGGTATTTTTTTAGCTTTTAAAAAATTATCTCAAGGTTTGTGTGATAAAAGGCGATGTCTCGCCTTTTAGGTGCAACCATGAAAAGTAAAGATGAATGAATGTAGGCATTTTACTTTAGAACTATCGAAATATATAATTATTTCAAACTATTGAATAAAGTTAGTATTTATATCAGAAATATTTATGTAATTAGCTAGTTTTTCATGTTTCTTTCCCTAACAAGTTTGAACATTGGATTTGGGCCTTAAGACACAGTTGGATCTAGGACATAACAGAGCTGAAAGCCCAATATTTAGTGGGCCGAGCTCTATCGCATTATAGGCCTCCCCCTTCAACCACCTAACCCTACTATAAATTTTCTAGGGTTTTATCATTCTTCACTCTCTGATACACAGCAGCAACATATAGCAGCAGATTTTTCTCACCGGAAGGTAAGCCGCTCTCGCCGTCGAATCTCTCTCTGTATAATTTCCTTGAAAACACGTTCCATTTTTGAACAATCTGTAACGAATGTGTTATTAATCTGTTGTTTTTGCTTTTATTCTATAAGTTTCAATCTTTTAGCTCAATTTAGATTTGTGTTGATTGATCTAATAATTGTTGTATTGAAAAGTCATGTTATTGTTTTTTTTGATTGAATGTTGCCTGGTGATAAAAATAGGTGTTGAAAAACAAGTAGTATTTTTTTTGTATGAAGTTAATATTTGGATTAATAGGAAGAAGGAAACATGTGTATGGATCAAAAGGCGAATGTTTGTGTGATAACAGGTGGAGTGTTGCCTTTTGGGTACACACATAAGGTTCCTGGAAAAGTATAGATGAATGGATGTAGGCCTTTTACTTTACATATTACTTGTATGTAAGGAAACTTGAGCTCGGGTAAGCTCAACAATGGTAGAATTTTGTGAAGGTGAGAAAAGAGTAGGAGGTAGAGAGAGAGAGAGAGGATATCTACAGTTTTTTCACCGCTAACATTGAAATCTAAAACAAGGATTGCTACTTTTACCAGTGTCATCAAATCTATGTGAAACAAGGCAATAAGAGAATTTCTTGACACCTAATTGACTTGACAATGAATTTGTTGATTATTGCTGTGTATTCAACCACATTTTGGATTCAAACAGCCAAGAACTCGTGCAGAAAACAGTTGCTGCCTTATTCCGGTTATCTAAGTCCCTTTAGCTTAAGGAGAATATATGTGAACCTACAATAATAGAAGCTGTTAGGTTACTGTGTGGTGTTGTCTAGTTGAAATTTTGGCATGTCTACCTGTTGTCATGGAGATGTAATAGGTACAGAGATGTTATGTATACACTTAATTATACCATTGATGTGCCACTGATCAAATGCTTTAATATGCGAGTGCGCTTGAGTTTTGAATATTGAATATTCTTTAGAGTATTATTGGTTCCTGAAGTTATAAAATGCTAGGTTTTGGTGTGGTTTGCTTTGCTTTTGCCTGCTATTGTTTCATCTGACCCATGTCAATGTTTTATCCATCTTGACTTCTTACAAATATACTCTGCATTTGCAGAATGGAATCTGTTACCAAGCATGCAATTGTGATTAAAGTCATGGGTCGTACCGGATCCAGGGGGCAGGTTACTCAGGTGAGAGTCAAGTTTCTTGATGACCAGAACAGGTTTATCATGAGAAATGTCAAGGGACCAGTCAGAGAGGGTGATATTCTCACACTGTTGGAGTCTGAGAGGGAAGCGAGGAGGTTGCGTTGAGCCCATGATTATGATTGCCAAATCAATATTCCCTTGAATTCTAGATATTGGCTGGGATTTTGTTCCCAATTTTTAATAGTCTTTGGTTTTGTTTGCTTAGACTCTTTCAAGTATGGACATGCCGATTTTGGTCATTTTGGTGCACTTTATGTTTCTGGAATAGTTTTAATATAATATTTTACCGACTTTGTGTTGTGTCAATAGCAACTTGTAATGGTTCTTATTTCTTTTTGCACTGTGTGGGATGGACGTCCATTTATCGTGTTGAATCTTTTTCCAGTGTTCCAATTATATTGGTGCTCTTATTAGAATTCTGACCCCCAAGCCTTCAAATTTAATACTTTTTATGCATATATTACAAAAATTCTGTATTAGTTTATTTTTATTCTCTAATCTATACATATAATAAAAGGCTAAGTATAGTTCTTCGATGATGTTACTAATTATTTACGACAAATGACAAGTTATGGCCCCTCAGCGCTAATTTAAAAAACGTAGGATGAAAAAGGGTTATATATGAAATTACTTACATATCAACAACATTTTTAGAACTAGACAATGTCTTCACTCTCATGCATTCAAAAACTTTCCCAACATTCGAATTGAGGGTCCATATGATTTTTTCCAGCATATTGAATGGGTGTTTCACCGGCATATGAAGCAGTTTTCCAAGGCTACTCAAAGCCAAATTTTAGTTCAATCATATGATGATTGACATCGCACAGAAGAAGACTTTTTATTTTTAAAAATATCTTTAAATAATCGTACTGGAAAAGAGATTTGGGAATAATATTTCTTGGTTCTAACATTTTCTGATTAAAAAATCAAACACTCTACTTTTTCAAATTTGCCACATAATATTACAACACATATAGTTTGAAAGTTGTTTATGCAATAACCAGTAAAACACTTGTTAATAAATCTACAGACACACCACATGGGAATCTCAGGTTGTATAGTAACTCATCAAAGAGTACTCAAAATCTATTCAATTTTAAAGTTTGAAATAATAAATTAGTTTGATAAACAAACACTACTACGAAATAATATACAAATATACAAAGATTTATGGATCGATGAGGCCTACAGTTCTGCAATTTACTTGTCAAGACCCTCAAATTGAACGAAAATACATGAACATGATTAATCTAATAACGATATACTAACGTCCCATGAGTGTGCTCCTAAAAAGATCGAACAATCTGCTCAAAAGATACGTAAAATATAACGATAAAATCAATATATTTTGTTATGTGGACAAAATATAATAAGTAGGGGCCTCAGCTGTTTTGGGCCTAAGTAAAAAGCCCAATATTTACTGGGCCGAGCTAATACACAATAGCCCAACCCTCTTGACGAAACCCTACTATAAAATCTCTAGGGTTTTATCAATCCTCATTCTCTAATACAGCAGCAGCATACAGCAGAAAGACACTTCTCCCCGGAAGGTACGCCAGCGGCTCATCTTTCTCTGTTTATGAAACATAAAATCAAGCAGAATGTATTTGTTTAACGGTTAGATTTTGCAGGTGAATCAGAGCAGGCAAGAGAAGTAGAAGAAGAAATGGACGCAGGTGTAGTTGCTGCCCCCGCCCCGGCCGCCGCTGCCGCCGCTGCCGCCGTCGATGCAAGCAAAGACAATAAGGTTCACACTGATGTCATGCTTTTCAATCGCTGGAGCTATGATGGAGTTGAGGTAGGTTCCGAATCTCTATAATCGTTTTCATATTCGATAACTTTTAGCAGCTCATTAATTTGCTAGATTGGAGTTAATTACTTCATTTTGTGTTTTTATACCATGAAAATTGCAACTTGTAGCACTTGAGATTATAATGGAAATTCGAAGTATAAAGTTATCCTGGTTGATGAAGCTTTGTTATGAATTTCTTTAAGTATGATATAATCTGGTTGATATAGATATGTTATGAACTTTTGCGAGTAATCTCGTTGATGTAGCTTTGTAATTTTTATGAACTTTTATGAGTATAAACTGATCTACTTTATGTTGGTAGATTCGAAGTTTGCAACACTAGCCTAGATTCCATGTTAAATGACTGGCTCAATGTATCTTCATGGTCAGTGTTGATCCATTTAGCACTAGAAGTTCCATTCGTTTCCTTATCCTAATGGTATATATATTATATACATCTTTAACAAAAGAGGCTTTTGGCTATGCAAAATGATTATTTGGAAATAGCAAGTGTTTGTTTTCTAAGTTAAATGATACTATTTTAAAATTCGAGTCGTACTTGACCATACATGTAAATTGGAGTTGTTTTTGAATTTTTGGGAGTTATTTGGAGTCATAAAAGTGAAGACAAATTTAATTTTGTGCCCAAATGTGAAAAGTACAAAATTTCCATTGCAAAATGTCTCTTTAAAGACTTGGTGAACATTAGACTTTGGCTTGAGCTGCTAAAATGACTAACTTGACCTTTGCAAATTGGTGTCAACTATGTAAATCAATTCATCCACAGACCATAGTTTTTTGCTAGTCTCTGTTGAATCCAGGAGTTTGTAGTTCCCAGATGAATATTCCTTCTGCTTCTACGTTTATACTTGTGTATTACTTTAAGCTCCATTAGAGAGTCTGCAATCTTAAATACATTTTGTAAGATCTGTCATTAACTATGATCTCAATTTCTGGTGAAGATCAATGACATGTCTGTTGAGGACTACATCACCGCAACTGCTAACAAGCACCCAGTTTACATGCCACACACAGCTGGTAGATACCAGGCCAAGCGTTTCAGGAAGGCCCAGTGCCCAATTGTTGAGAGGCTCACCAATTCTCTCATGATGCACGGAAGGAACAATGGAAAGAAGCTCATGGCTGTTCGCATTATTAAGCATGCGATGGAGATCATTCATTTGTTGACTGACCAAAACCCAATTCAAGTCATTGTTGATGCTGTTATCAACAGGTGAGCTCAGCTGATGAATCCTTCATACATTTTCTTTAGATTGTGTCTAAATTTTGTTGTTAATTACCCATTGAAGTTGTTTTTTTTGCTAATTCTGAACTTCAATATTCAAAATCTGGTGAGTAATTTCTCTTCATTTAAACGCTATTTCATCTTTCAAATACTCTTCTGCAACTTCAGATCAATTAGTTATTTTTTTCCAACTTCAGTGAAATATGTGTATGTGCCAACTATATCCGTCTCATTAATGGCTTTTCTTCCTCATTTTGATCATTTAGTGGGCCAAGGGAAGATGCAACACGTATTGGTTCTGCTGGTGTTGTCAGACGTCAAGCTGTTGATATTTCTCCACTACGTCGTGTTAACCAAGCAATTTATTTGCTGACAACTGGTGCACGTGAGAGTGCTTTCAGGAACATCAAGACCATTGCTGAGTGCCTTGCTGATGAACTCATCAATGCTGCCAAGGGTTCTTCAAATAGGTAAAGGCTAAAAACCGAATGTTACTTCGACATATTTTAAACTGATTGCACTTATGAAACTTTGTTTCTTACTGCTATGGATGATCTTTGTTTCTGCAGCTATGCCATTAAGAAGAAGGACGAGATTGAAAGGGTTGCCAAGGCCAATCGTTAAGAGATTGAAGTCGGAGCAACTTTTTCGAGAGACTTTTTGGTTATGTTATTTTCTCATTTCTGTTTTCATGTAGGCATTATAGCATCTGCTCCTTATGGATTTAGTTTCTTGGAGGATTTATGTTTGGTATTGTTATAAATGTTAAATTTTGAATTTCTTTTATTCGGGTTTTCAGTAGAGTTTTGTTAAAACACATGGTGTGCTATTATGTGATTTAGATGTTTTAAGTATGAAGATGCTTCAACTTATGCAAATAGTCCTGTTTGACAATGGTGTAATTTGTCTAGTAGGCAGCTTTAGGAGGGTGAGCCAACAGTTTTTAATTAGGTTTTACTTGTAACTCAAGATATTTAAAGTCACATTAAAAATACATCAAGCAATTAAGTGAAGCAGTCTACTAGATTTGCACTCATTCATTAGATAGTAAGTGAATGAAATAATAAGCATCAAGTTGATGTCAACTACAAGAATACAACCAAAGGTAGTTGTTTAAGTAACCTAATCCCAAAGTGTCATATTCTTAAGTATGGTCAAATACAATATGGCTTAGTTATGTTACTATAGAATGATAATGCTAGAAAAGGACATTAATCTTCTCTGATAATCAGTATAGCTAATCAGATTTGAGCTCTATATAATTAATTAGTAATATTAACTATAAAGATTAACTAGTGATTATTTTACAAGTGATCTAATCATATAAGAAAATTTACAGACTATTTCCTCTCATCATATTAGCAGCTTTCTTGTCCTCGTCACTCAATTTAAAGTTAACATTCCAACCAAAAGTGCATATTTGGCATTCTTTGACGAACACAAAAATGTTATAACTTGTATTAAAAATAAATAATGGCTAGGTCATTATCTTTGCAAATCAATTAACAATGCTACCCAAATAATAAAAATAAGGAATTTTCTCTTAATCAATTTTAACCTTTTGTTATTTGGATTGTTTAATAAGCTCTCTATTTTGCCTCCAAGTGGCAGTGTTTCCATATCCTTTGCAATATCCTCTCATTATTTAATTGACCTTAAAAAATGCCAACTTTTTACCAAGTCCAACTATAATAAACCAATGAAAAAAAATTAAAAATCCATCAGTATAAGTTAATAATACCAGTGAAACAATCATCTAAATTATTTATCATCTTTATAATTAGTTTTGTATGTCTTATAAATTATTTTTGGGGGTTTCTTTTTATATTACACTATTACGTACTTATATTGAACATGTTCTTCTTATTGTTGTTAGTGTTCTTGTGGATGTAACAAGGTCAACCAAAATTGAATGGAATTTTGGATGGAAAGGCAAAATATTGAAAAAAAAATCAGTCATAAATATTGATCAAATTTTGGAGTTGTAGTACACAAAATAATGAGGAATGAGTCATCTTTTAAGATAAAATAATACATCTTCAATTTTCTAAGAAGAAAAAAAAAAAACAATATTACCTAATACCAAACAAACACAATAAAACAACATAAATTAAGACAACTCAACTTCTGCTGAACTATACATAACTCAAAGTTTTTCTTTTTCCCTTTTTTTTTAAAAATAACCATCATCACATATTTAGTGACTCGACTAATTAAAATTTACACGGCATAAAAGAAGCACTCCCTCCCATAGTTTTCATCATATCTCAAAATAGAAGTGGAGCCACAGTGCAACTTTGACCTAGACCCTATCATAAACTCAAAATTCTAGCTTCGTCTCTGTAACCTTATTTTTATGTAAATAAATAGCTACCACAACAACAACAAAAAACAAAGACATGTAGGCAACTTTCTACAAAACCTTTAACAACTTCTCAACTCTAAACACCTTCAAAACTCCAACTTGCCTCTTCTTTTCACATAACACTTTGTTTCCAATGGAAATCAACTTTCAAACACATCATCATCAAAAATCAGAAATCTCAATGAAAAAAGCAACCAAATTCATCAAGGGAAGAAAAAGAAGCACTAATAGTAATAGTAATAAGTTTGTTGGTGTAAGGCAAAGGTCTTCAGGAAAATGGATAGCTGAGATTAAAGACACAACACATAAGAAAATAAGAATGTGGCTTGGAACTTTCGAAACTGCTGAAGATGCTGCTCGTGCTTACGATCAAGCTGCTTGTCTCCTTCGTGGATCAAACACAAGAACGAACTTTGTTACTACTCGTGTTTCAGCAGATTCACAACTTGCTTATAGGATAAAAAATCTTATTGATAGTAAGAAAATTGGAAAACAGAACAAACAGGGGAACTCTGTTTTTGGTTCAACATGTAGTGAGAAAATTCAAGAAAGTCATGAAAAAGTACTTAATTCTAGTGATGATAAAACCTTATATAATAAGCCTACAACAACCGCGACTACTATGACTCAGTCTCAAACAAGTTGTGATCGCTATATGAATCCTCACTGACTACGTGTCATCATTTAAATTCATCTGAGGCGGACAACAACGACTTTTATAAGCCTGATATGATGAGTTGCTCGAGTTCGTGTAGTTCACAACCTCAAGTGTCATGGGGATTTGAATTTGCTGAAGAATTGTTAGATTTTCCTATTATGGATGAGAGTATAAGTGAAATGGGATGTACAGAATTTGAGAGAATGAAAGTGGAAAGGCAAATATCAGCATCACTTTATGCTGTGAATGGTGTTCAAGAATACATGGAGAATGTTCATGATATTGATGATTTATCTCTTTGGGATCTTCCTCCTTTATGTTCTTTGTTATCTTAAAAAAATTCTCCAACTGTTTATGTTGCCAACTATAATTTTTGCTTTGTTTTTTCTCCTTCAGGAATTAGAAGAGAGAGAGATGTAAGAAAGGTATTTACGAATTAATCTTTTGTTTTACCCCGCCTTGTGAAGCTCACTCGAGTGTCTATGACAGATTCGATCAGTCTTGTAATGAAAAGAAATCTTTTTCCATATTAAAGCTATTATCACTGTGACTCACAACAACTAAATTATATGTAAACTACTTGAGGCTACATCCAGGGCCTTGTTAAGGTCACTCGAGTGTCTATGACATATCCAATCAGTCTTGTAGTGAAAAAGAAGTCATTTTCAACATTAAAGTTATCATCACGACTCACAACAACACAATTAATCTGGTACACTACTCGAGGCTTTATCCGGACCTTATGAAGGTCACTCGAGTGTCTATGACAGATCGGGGCCGTTGTTAATCATAAAAAACATATATATATATCAGAGCCAGGTTTCGATCCTGGGACCTGTGGGTTATGGGCCCACCACGCTTCCGCTGCGCCACTCTGATGTTGTTGTTATCATTCTGCTCGTTCACTATTTAACAATTTTTTATTCAGAAAAAGAAACAGATACTCTGATGATGTTAAATTGTTTTGATGGAATCTTCTCTTTTACCATAAGATTAGATGTGGATATACCCTTGTGTGATTCACGTTGAAACATATACTCGAGGGTGAGTGCAACACGAAAATTTTAAAGCGGAGTCTGCATTCATTATATAGAAAAGATCAGTTGCAATACATAATGATTTCAATAGTAACACACATTAGATGGTTGAGTATATAAGCAATGAGGATATTACACATGAAGACATAAGTTCAAAAATAAGTTTTCAAATATACCTGATGGATATATAGTAAGGCGAAGCTTCGGCTTCTTTTTCCCACTGTGGAACATTTCACATAAAAGAAGTCAGTTGATATTACTCAAATATGCTAATGCAGAATAAAACTGATTAAGTCTTTGAACATGAAAAAAAGAAGTTACATGTATATAACTTTCCTTGGCAACGTTTTTTCGAATCATCCTCCATGTTGAGTTTTTTTTATATAAAGAATGAAATATAAAAAGCAGACTTTTGGTGCTTGTTGGAATATATATCTTTCTTTATAGGGTCATTGTTGTAACGGTAAGGGTATATATGAGTTACTTTTGTAACGAGGAGTATATCAGCGTTAAATCGCAAAGTTGAGAGGTATAATGTGAGTCACTTTTACCTTCTTTCTACTTGGAAATTTTGGACTGCACTAGTGTGCAACTCAATGCGAGGACGAGAGGCCAAGCATTTCCTCAGCATCTGTAAATCTATTATTAATCAATTATAGATGCTATGCCATTATCAAAATGGCTAGATTCATATTCAGAAAATGTACTATTTTTTCATGATGATATGAATATGATTCCCCCCTTTTATTTTATCCAATCTCATAGAAAGTTGTCGTTGGACAATTACATTTAGAATTTCTAGACACCAATATGTGTATGGGGCTTAGTCAAAAGTACCAAAAGCATAATACTATGCACTGTGGAGAATCATGTTCTTTTCTTTTCATTGCTTTCTCTCCAAAGTGGAACCTAGAATTTGCTTCTTCCGCGTTATATATATTCTAAACTCTTATATATACCTCTTATGTGAAACACCAAATC
The DNA here is from genome assembly GCA_022817965.1 of Solanum lycopersicoides. NCBI lineage: Eukaryota > Viridiplantae > Streptophyta > Magnoliopsida > Solanales > Solanaceae > Solanum > Solanum lycopersicoides. The sequence continues at coordinate 93,283,316 of CM040627.1, forward strand.
ATCTAAGTCTCATGCTCGGGCATCATCCTTCAATATGGTAAGCAAGTATATGTCTTATTTGGTCTTTTCTTTACTTCTGATAACTGTGGTGTTGGGGCTAGCTTGAGTGCGCCTCAACTAATGATACCTGTCACTTCCTACCAGCAACAGGTACTAGGTAACTCTGTCTACCAAAACTAGAACAGATGGAAAGATTGATAGATTGATTGTATTGATAGATTGATTGCTTTGAATGATTAGTATTAGTGATTTGATTGAACATGAGAGTGAATCATCTTTTGTAGAGTTTCGAGGATCATGGAAAACAGACCATTTCAGTTGGACCATGGGGAGGTGAAAATGGATTGCACTGGGATGATGGAGTTTATTCCAGCATAAGGACACTGGAAATAGCTCATGGAACAGGAGTTGATTCGATTAAGGTTGAATACGACAAAAATGGAACCTCAGTATTCTCCGAGAAGCATGGTGGTGGTGGAGGTGCTAAAACAGACAAGGTTGGGATCACTTGTATCTTGTACTACATGTTCTTAGCACATTCATTTCGAAAAACTTTCTATTTCACTCAATTACTGAGACTATTGGTGATAGTCGTGGAACCAGGATTTTCACTATGTTGGTTCTAAAATATGAAAAGTAAATACACGAAGAAGTCATAGGGGGTTCAACATCTACTGTATAAAGTTAGCTCCGCCCACTGATTGATGAGCTTCATAAGTTGTTTTTAAGACTATTTGATGTTCTTCTGGTGGTTTTCACGCAGATAATACTTAGCTATCCAGATGAGTTTCTAATTTCTATGCATGGATATTATGGTAGCTTGTACGAAAGGGGGTCAGTTTTTGTTCGATCACTTACATTTGAAAGCAACAAAAGGACGTATGGACCATATGGTGTCGAGAAAGGAACATATTTCACTCTACCAATCTCTAGGGGGAAAATTGTTGGCTTTCATGGAAAATGTGGCTGGTATCTTGATGCTATTGGAGTATACATAGAGCCTATTCACAAGTCTTTACCGACTCATTCTGTAGTTCAATCTCAGCAACTCCATTCTATCGGTCATTCTCATCAAAGCATTATCCAAGGGATGGAAACTTATGAATACTCAATGATACAAGGAAGTTTAGGTAAAAATTTTGATCTTATTGTTGCAGTTAGACACAAGGAGGATCAGAACAAAATATTACCTCCAAGTGTACTTCCAAGACAAAGTTCTAGTTCTGATCACGATACTAGCTCTATCGAACCAACTAAAAAGGTAAGGGAACATGTAGTAGTTAATTTTTATTCATCAAATGGTTTTTTCTAAATACTGTGTGTTTCAGGTGGCAACTGTAGCCCCTGCCCCTATCGAAAGAGTCCCATCGAAAACTATCAAGGGTGTTGTGACATATTGTCCATGGGGTGGAAGTGGAGGGAATGTCTTTGATGATGGTATCTATGATGGTGTTAGGCAAGTTTACTTGTCACGTAACGTGGGGATCGTTTCAGTAAGAGCTTGCTACGACAAAAATGGACAAGCAATATGGGGAAGTAAAAATGGTGGTACTGGAGGTTTCAAAACCGAAAAGGTATTATAAGTCCTGTTATGATCAACTAGAATCAAGTTTAGGCTTATTTGTTCTTAGCTCTTTCTAATACACATCTATCCTTGTTCCATTTTCAGATAATATTTGATTATCCATCAGAGATTTTGACTCACATTACAGGCTACTATGGACCAACCATGATTATGGGACCGAACATTATACATTCGTTAACTTTTCATACCACGAAAAGAAAACATGGACCTTATGGAGAAGAACAAGGACAACAATTCTCAACAAAACTGAAAGATGGGATGATTGTTGGTTTTCATGGGAGGAAAGGGATGTTTCTTGATGCACTCGGTGTTCACGTGTTGGAAGGAAAAGTTAGCCCGTGCTTACCTCCAGCCCCAGCCCCCAACGCGGTTAAACCAAATGCAGCATCTGTCCCATCCTTACCTTCCTCATCTCCTCTCAAATCTAACAAACAAGTTGCACCAATTGTCCCATCTTTAACTACCTCAGCTCCGCCCAAACCTGCCAAACCAAAAGCATCATCTGTCACTGAGGCTGATGATAGTACAAAATGGTCATTTAAACTTGGAAGAAAAGGACTAACTGATGAGGTATGGAGTTTTATGCTATGATACTTGCTAATACGTTTGTGGCTAAAGATACAAACGTGCTAAAAGTACTTTTAGAATCTTATAGTCTTGAACATATCGTGTCATTTCTTCAAGAGCATGTCATGAAGTAGAGAATTGAAATGTTGAAATTAAAAAGTTCCTAACTTTAGAAATGTATCATTTTTTTTTTGAAACAGACGAAAAAGGGAAAGAGAACTATAATATGAAACGGAGTGAGTAACAACACGTCTATCCCACATAGAAAAGGGGGAAAATGATAAAAACTAATACTAAGGTGATAATTTTTTTCATTTTTTTTTGTTTAATTTCAGGGAGTCCAAAAGATAGTGAAAGATCCAGCACCATATGGACCTGGTCCATGGGGTGGAGAAGGTGGAAAACCATGGGATGATGGAGTTTTCACTGGAATCAAACAGATAATCCTAACACAAACATCAGAGGCTATTTCTTGTATCGAAATCGAGTATGAACGAAATGGACAATCTGTTTGGTCAGTAAAACATGGTGCAAATGTTGGCAAATTCACAAATAAGGTACACAAACACTAACTTCTCAGTGTTTAACCAGAGTTAACTGTCAAAAACACACCTAATACATTCGAGTTCTTTGAGTTTCATACCTGAACCATCAGGCGCGTGAGTTACATACCTGAACTATCACTAACTATATATCAAAACATACCTCAACTATCAATTGTTCACTTTTCCTACCTGGAATATGTTCACCTTTCAAGTAGGAAAAGTGAACTGTGTTTTCCTAAAAAGTTGATGATAATTCAGGTATGAAACTCAAAAATTCAGGATATTTTAGTGTTTTTAACCATTCATTCTTTTACTTTGAATGACAATAACAAAGTGTAACAAATTATTTGGCAGGTAAAATTAGAGTTTCCTCATGAAGTTTTAACATGTATTACTGGATATTATGGTCCTATAAGTAAGGATATGGGATTGAAAGTGATAAAATCATTAACTTTTCACACAACTAGAAGGAAATTTGGGCCTTTTGGAGAGGAATTAGGAACATATTTCACATCATCAACAACAGAAGGAAAAGTTGTGGGATTTCATGGGAGGAGTGGGATGTATTTGGATGCAATTGGAGTGCATATGCAACATTGGTTAGGCAATCAAAGAACTTCCAAGAATCCTCTTATGAAAATGTTCCACTAAAGTTTGATACTTATTTCATGTTTTTGAATAAAGAAAAGTCAAAACTAAAAGTCTAAGCTATGTCGTTTCAGTCTCTTAAAAAATGTTATCGAATGTGTATCAAATCTTTCAAAAGATATATATTTTTGAAGGACCATACACAAATATAACGATAATTTAAAGAGTATCAACAACAACTTAGGTGGAAGTGTCTTATGAAACATCTTATTAATTTGACTTGTGAGATGTATGTTTGTGAGTGAATAAATGAAGTATTTTTCTAATAATATTTGGATTTTGATAGAAATGTTTTAACATATGATTTGAACTTGAACATGAAGGGGGAAGTAATTTAGTAGTTTGCATATTCACTTTGCACTCCAAAGGCACAAACAATATTTTTTTTATTATAAGTATAAATTTACGCGATAATTAATTCTTTTTAATCGAATAATAAGTGAACGTAGGAGATTATTTTCTTTATCGTGAATGAATTGATTACTTATCTATTTCAATGACAAATGTCCATGCTTTAAATGATGTTTTTTTCTTTTCCTTTTGGTCCACGTTTATTAGTTGCCTACCTTTAACTACCTATTCATTTCCCATTTCATAATTTTATTTTATAAGTACTAAAAAGTTAAAATATACGTCAATTTTATTTCCCTTTGGAACTCTTTGATGGCTTTTTGTATGGTGGGTGACGAAGAAGATTTCTAGCTACTTCATTTTGAATTTAATGGCATTAAATGTGCATACTTTCTTTTTTTGCCCTCTTCCATTTCATTGGAACCAAAAATATATTTCAATATTCTTTAGATTTAATATATTTTTGTTCTAAACAATACTTGTATTATTATATTATAGCAAAAACGGTAAAAAAAATTATATTGTAAATATAAGCGTTAAAGTACTATATTTTATTTTTCAAATTTTCTTATTGAAAATTTTGAAATCTGTCATCCTTTGATATTTACTATTTATTGAAGAAAGAATTCTTATTGCGATTTCAGTAATTAATTTTACAAAAATTAAACTCACATATAAACCGACGTGTTTGGCTAAAAAAATTATTTACTGTTATTAAATTCCAATCAAGATGTATGCCTAAAATTGAAACATTCTACAGTGTTTCAATAAACTAGCTATAGTGGTGTCGTTTGAGGTGAATATAAAATACTCTTTCATTTCGAATTAAATATGAAATTATTTTAATAAAGAATATATTATTGTTAAAATAAAATTTTAATATAAATTTAAATTAAATTTTAAAATAAATACGAATATAGCGTAGAAAGTAATAAACTCCCTGTGGAGTGGTGATAGTGAGGGAAGATGTCATGATCAATGCTTATTCAAAGGGAACTCCAACAAGCAATCTATACTTTTTCTTTTTCTTCTTTCTCTATATTTTTCATTAATTTCATAATTAAAACAAAAAATAAATAAATTATAAAAGTATCTATTGAGTTTTGCTAATTGGAAAAAAAATAATTGTAGTGAGGGTTACACTATAAATGAATTCTTTGGCTAAGACTTTTTTTTATTTTACTCAATAAGTATACATCAGAATGGATCAAATAGGAGGAATTTGAGAAGTATTTTTCTTTTATCCAAAGTGACAATAAACTATTCAAAGTTATCAAATCAATAAATATACTAAAAAAAATATTATTCAATTAATAATCTAAAGAAATATCCAGTAGACAAACAAAAGAGGATTCCTTCTACATGGGTCCTTCTGCACCATCACTGTATTTGTCACACGTCTCTGGCTTATAAGCTTCCACCTATAGGCTATATATGTTTTCATTATTTCGATAAGTACGATTGAATGAATAATTTTTTATTTTATTTTTAATCGAATATTTTAAAATTAAATTTACAAGATGTAAAAGCACTCCTTAAAAAGCATTGATTCCACTTGAAATGGGATGACAACCAATATAAAACTTTGACAAATCATGATAAATTTTTGTAATTTTATATAATAATGATATGAGATGAATTATAATGAAGACGTAAGAATTCATATTAACAAATTTTAATTTGTTTAAAATTGAAATGCTATTATTGTTAAATTTTCTAAAACGTAAATTTGAATTAGTCGATCTAATAAATAATATTTTCTCCGTTTAAAAAAGAATGATCTTATTTTCTTTTTAATCTGTTTCAAAAAGAGTTTTTCATTTCTTTTTTTTATAATACTTTTACTTTAACTTTCTACGTGATATTTTTAAGACTACAAGATTAAAGGACATTTTGATACATTATAATTTAGAATCACAAAATTAAAAAATCTTATTTCTTTTCTTAAACTCTGTTTTAAATCAAATTAGATTATCCTTTTTTAAACGAAAAGATACATGATAAAAGACAAAGGGAAAAAAATCTCACTCCCCAAAGAGCAAGAAAGACATTTCCTAAATTGTGTCTTATTGCATACAATTCCACTTTATGAAAGTCACCCCCACTCAGTGGTGTCAGAATTTTGAATAAGAGATTTAAAATTTGTAGAAATAGATATATCGAATAACTAAAGATAGTTCAATATCTATAATATAAATAGTATAATTTTTTATCAAAAGAGTTTAAATAAACTCTCTTATATCAAGATAGCTTCGTCCCTGCCCCACCCCACCCCACCCCACCCCACCACCTCTTTATTATTACACCAATAATTCAGCATCAATAAAAATCAAAATCTCAAAACTCTTATCACCTCACTCTTCTAGCCCCTTTCTTCCTAAGAATTTTTTTTTTCTTAAAAAATGGATCTTGAAGAGTGGGAGATTCTTCCTGATGATGGATTCCTTCAAATCCATGATGATGATGGAAAAATGATATTTTCAAGAAAATATTCATCTGATAATTCTAAGAATGAATTCAACATGAATTATTTCATTTGTCCATCTCCAAAATCATCTCAATTTGTTGACACAACACATCAATTAGTCCCTTTGGATCCAAATTTTCAAGAAACCTCAAATGATCAAGAAAAGGTTATTATTCCCATACAAGTCATTACAAAAGTCCCTCTTGAGCTTAAAGTTCCAAACTTTGGTGAACATCATGATCAATTCTCACAAGTTTTTTTCAAGAAAATGAAGGAAAATGAATTTGACAACATGAAAATGGACTCACCAAAGTCTATTAACAAGAGTCTTTTGTCACAATTTGAGGAGAAAACAGAGGATTTTGAGGTTGAAAAAGATGAGAAAATTGAAGAAAATGGTAAAAGTGGATTGAACTTGTTGAACAAGAGTTTAAATGGTATTGGTGCTATTTGTTCTTTTGGTGTTGCTGCTGCTGCTACTATTTGCATCATATTCATTGGTAATCAACAAAAACATAAGCAGAATCAGAAGATTAGGTTCCAAATCTTTACTGATGATAAGGTTTGACATATTTTTCAATTAAATTTATTATCTTTATTGATGTTATAGAATTTTTTCTAATCGTTTAAGCTTTTAGATAAGTTCTCGTGTTTTAAATTTTGTTTTAGAGTAAGTAGAGGTTCTGAGCCTAAATAGGTATCTTGATAGATTTGAACCTTAGACCTCTGGCTATGGTACGAATCACACTTTTTATTCTATTTGGTTAGCCCACCTAACATAGGATGAGATTCTCAATTGATTTGATTGAATTTTATTCGCTTTTTATAAAGAACCATTATATATTAGATAGGCTTCAAACTAAATCTAAAAGTCTACCTATCCTGACCTCGATCCCAAAGAAAGATTTAGGGCTTCCACACATCTCCTAACCCCAAAACCACTCACAAATATGATTATGCTTCTTATTTGTGATCGATCCATAAAAAAGAATCAGATCTAAACATTCTTATCATTCCCTTACTCTTATACTTGTTTTCAATCCTAATATTTGGTAGATAGAAAACAACGTCGACTCCCAAGATCCTAAAAAAGGAAAGTATGAATTTTTTTGTTAATAAAGTATTATCATCGTATTATAAGGATTATTTCAATATCACAAGGTATGTCATTATTGTTGTTACTAATATTTAGTGAACCTGGTCTAAGAAACCTGTTTTTTTTTTGTGGGATTAATACAGAGGATCAAGCGTGTAGTTCAACATGCAACAAGATTGAATGACGCAATTTCAGCAGCGAGAGGAGTTCCACTTACAAGAGCACAAATTACAGTTGGAGGCTACTATGATGCTCTTTAAATGTTCGGTCCACGGATTGTGAACTTCTTTTTCTTTCAGAGAAGAAGCAATGACGGTATCTGGAGAATAAATGTCGGTTAACTTCGTGCTATCAGACTATTATACATAAATATAGGATTTTTATTATAATGTTGTACATATATAATTCCAAGATTCTACAGAACTTTTAGTGAAGTCTACTATTATGAAAAAAATGGAGTATGGTTAAGATATGCAATATTATTCCGTGAATTGTTAAATTTTGTGGTGAATTTCATGTTTTTTTTTTCTCTGTTTTTTAGCAATTTTGCCTCGTTTATATGAAATTTAATTATAGTGGAGACTCAGAAAACCAATATTAAGGATAAACTAATTTAATTTAACATGTTTCAAACAAGTTGGGTAGATATTTTATTTTTATTAGTAAATCAGTAGAAGTAAAGATAGGGACTGATTAAACTAGTCAAACAAATTTAGTATATAAATGGTATTTATTTGAATAGTGACTTGTGACCTACCAATTAAATTATTTCATTACAATAATTTAGCTTGATCAAAGCTCCCCTAAGTCAATAAAATATTTAATCATATTCAATGTTAAGTAACTTAAAACTTAGAAAAATAACTATGCCAAAGTCTCTAGCTTTAAAAACTAAGATATGATGTAATATAAAAAAAATTAGGGACACAACAATGCTGTTATAACACAAGTTGAGCACGTCACTCAATTCATTTGGTTTGGAGAGTGATAACCATCGCCATATAATTCTTAATTATCTTTCGAGTTACCTATACTAACCAGATTAGCTAATAAAAGACAATTGGAGGCATCAGTTTTAAAAGGCTCGAATTTTGGATCATCAGAGTTTGATCAGTCTTAATAATAATAATTCATCATCTGCCTCAAAGATATATATACAAGTCATTAAATACTTTAACCGCACTCATATTTATATAAAGTCCAAATAAAGGCAAAGCTATAGTCGATATTTAGGTTGAATTAAGTAAAACTAAACCGTAGTTTCTAAAGAATTATAAAAATTGGAGGCATCAGTTTTAAAAAGCTCGAATTTTGGATCATCAAAGTTTGATCAGTCGAAATAATAATAAATCATCATCTGCCTCATCAAATAAAATCAAAACATTAATGTAAACTCAACAAATATTATAAAGATCCAATCTTTAAATTAATTGAATGTTTGAAAGAACCTATAGAAAAGGAACAGATGAGAGGAAAGAAACAATTCAAACCTCTCAAACTTAAATTCATTAAAGAACAAATCTTTAAACTTTTCAGCATAAGATTTAATTCTCAAAAATATTACTATATGCCCCTGTCTGAACCTAATGAATTTATCAATAACTCATTTGGGAATTCTTGAGGCATAAATTAATCACAATAAAAATTGGTACAAACACAGAGACAAACTTTTAAACAATTAGATTAACCTTTAAAAAGATCCAAAGATTGAATCTTTAAGGCAAAAATTAATAACTAATAATCAATTCTAATACCCTTTTGGATTTAAAAAAAAAACACTTTTTTTTTTGAAGATTTGAAGAAGGGGGTGTCCAAAAGATGCTTTGAAGGACAATTGATCAAGAAGAACAAAAAAGAGTTCTTTCAAAAGGCCTAAATTGAAAGCATCAAAAGATTTAGTTTCTGCTTCCTAACTAAGCCAAAATATGAAACTAAAATTTGTTCATATGGCTACTCAAAGAGGCAATTGGTATAAATAATTAATACATAAAATGCTACAAATTACATAAGAACATGAAAAAGAAGAAGGCAAAGGTGAATTGGTGAAGTATTGTGATATTGTTTGCTGCTGAATTATGAGTACAATATGATGATTTTATGGAGAGGGTTTAGGGTTTCATAGAGTAAAATCCAACAATTGGGTTGGCCCAACGATATTATCTATTTGGACTAAATTTTGGGCCCAATAGAAGAATATGAAAAGATGGATATATATTATTTGGACATATAAAAAAAAAATGTGTGCCTTAGGCCCCAAATTTAAAAAGCCTTATTTTTTTTTATAATAATAGGTTATAAGTTATTATTTTTTAACAAATATTGAATACTATTTGTAGAAAAAGTAAAGATTTCATGAAAAATTAAGGGATTATTAGAAGAAATTTGATATATTTGGAGTACTATATCTAATGAAAATAATTGAAAATAAGAATGATTATATTATCAGATGAAAACTAGAAGAAATAACTTGTATAAAAGTTATTAACAATTTAAGTTTAAGGCCCCATTTGATTTTTACTTTAGGCCACTAATACGCTTGAGCCGCTCCTTGGAGTAATTTAAATATGTTGGTTAAATTTTAGTTATATTTGCATGAAAAATACGTAAAAATATTTAAACTTAAGGTAAAAACATTGAAATATTAAACATATATAACTTCAAACATCGCATGGGAAATGGATATGGACTTGACGGTCTGTTTCACTATGAACATGGCTTAAATAGTGATTTTGAAATCAATATGACTTAAATTATGTAGGTGTTTGATACAATTTTTCAATTTCTCATATTGAATAAGATCGGAACATATTATTTTTATTGAAAAATAAATCTCATAAGAGATTTGCTAGGTTTACTATCTCTTTTTCACCCATCAAAATCCTATGATAAAATAATACTAACACTTAATATATTTTGACAAGTGAAATTTAAAAAGATTAAACTGTATACAAAATTTTATTTTATTTTTTATGAGCGAAAGATTAATATCACTAGGCTTGTCACACAAAAAGAAAAAGAAAAAGTCCCTAAAAAAAACTAAATAGATAAAGAAAAAAGAGGCAATTGCACATGCTTCGAACAACTTACACCGACGAAATGTGAGGTGTAGAAGAATGCAATATCCAAATTGATTCCAATAATAGTCCCATTTTTTTAAAAAAAATATTAAATTTATAAGCACAATGTAGAAAAACTTTGTGTGTATTTTAATTTTTGTACTTGCTATGATATATTTATATGTAAAGCTCACAAAAAGCCTTAGAATTTGAATCATCTTTTTCCTCTTTTTGTAATATAAAGTGATGTTGGATGCTACTATATATACAACCTTGAGAAGAATTTAAATGTAACATCATAATGTTTTAATTTAGAGTAAAATGAGTCATCCCAATTCTTATTAGTGAAAAAAAAAAACTTATTTTAATTCCACAAGTTTCCAATATTGCTTTTGTTTGATGGAAAAAGAGAAATTAAAGAGTAAAAATCACATATTATGGATTCATAACAACATAAGTATATGTGCAAAGTGACAATATTACAATGAGATATAAATATATATAATAATACAATCAAATGGACCTCAAACTCCTCATCTCAATGATCTAACACATTGAGTTGAAATAACCAAAAATAAATAAATCTACACAAATTACATATATAGTCTCGACTCAATAAAGAACTATTCTTCATTAGTCGACGTTCACACGAGCTAGCTCGCTTTCAAAAGAGAACTCCAAATGCAAGAGCTAAAAGAGACGCAAAAATGGTTGGTACAAATAGGGTAGCATCCGAGGCCGGGGCAGGAGCAGGCGCATCCGCTGCAACTACATTTTGAATTTCGGACAAGGCAATCACCACGACCATCACAATCACCAACAAAACATTCATCTTCATTGCCTCCATTGGTTCAAAATTAGAATATATTAAAATATTTTTTGAGAGAAAAAATAGCACAATTCACAATCAAATTGTTGAAAGAAAGAAAAAATAAAAAATTTATAGACAAAAATGATGTGTGTGTAATATTACGGGCAGTGCTGCCCGAAGAGACCGTTAGTCCAACTATATTATATGCCTCAAAAAATTTAAATTCTTTTCATATGATATATAATTATTCGCTCATCAAATTAAAAAAATATATCTGTTACAGACATAAAATTTGTATATTTATACCTCCCAATATATACATATTTATTTATTTAATTAATATAATTATTTTTAATCAATCAACCAAATAGATAAATTATTTAGAACTATTGATTTTTTGAGGCTTATATGCTGCCCGGGAAGCTGCCCGTTAGCTGACAGGGTGGCTGATTGTGTTTGGTATGTCATACAGCTGTAGCCAACGATACATTGGCTCATTTGTGGGGTTCACTTGATATTTATGGAGTAGTAACTATAAAGAAATTAAATATATAGTTTTTATTTTTATGGCTACAAAATCATAAAATAAAGGGAAAATATAAAATGTTTTCAAATTTATAATATAATTTTTTAGTATTTTGAATATTATACTTTAATTTCTCATCCTAAGAGTTGTAATAAAGTGATAATACGTTCCCACTTAATTAAAAATCTCAACAGAAATAATTGATCCCAAAATATGATATTTCTTGAACTAAACTTTTAGATTTAATCGAACTTAAATATTAAAATTCAAATTGAAAATAAAAATACTGAAATGATATCTCAAAAGGGTAAAATTTGAAAGTTTTTCTTTTTGTGAATTAAAATATTGGAGTAATTGGGTGGAGGAGAGGTGTATTGAGCTGTGTGGTTGATTTTCTTTGCTGTCAAGGGCATGTCTTTGAAAATTATGGCCAAAGGCTAGAGGAGGTTCACTTTATTATTTGTTAATTTTAATTTCTATATGCACACTTAATAATACATACGTTTTACACTTGACGATAGTGTGACACATAAATTTTGCAAGTAATATATTGATAATCATTTTGTAACACAATAAAAATAAATTGAAATGTTTAAATATGCATACTTAAAATTGAAGTATTTATTACCAGTGGAGGTCAAATTTAAGTATTTATTTATATATTATGCTATCTAAGAACTGCAACCAAGAAGAAACAAACACTGAAATATGAAAAGCAATGGAGAATTAATGACATTTGTACTGCTGGTGTAAAGTATTGTAAAAATTTATCAGAGCTTTGGCAACTTAAAGACTACTTAGTATTGCTCGGACCCTTGCACCTATATCGAATCCTCCAGAAAATATATTACTTCTGAAGGATCCAACACACGCACATGACAACATCTTTTAAGAATCCGGACAATCAAAATTACTGCAAAAGAGAGAGATGCAGACAAACTATGGCTGCAATCTGAATTGATATGACACTGCTTATGTCAAAGTTCTAATAAAGATGGATAAGAACTAAATAACCAAACATGTGAAGATGTTTGTTCGGATTCTCCAAATATAAAGTCACACTCGTATAGAATCCTCAAACAATCATTACTTTTAAAGAATTTGACTGACGATATTTTTGGAGAATTCAAACAACATAATGTGATTTCACAGGAATAGGATACGAGAGTATACTAATAATACTACTGATAAGAGAAACTAAACAACGCTTAGATGCAACAAGGAAACTACTAGAAATTTCAATTAAAGCATGTTTATAGATAACAAAGAAAGTTATACCTTGATACCTCAAATCATGTGCTTTGAGTTGAAAATTGAAGGAATAATATAAAGAATATAACTATCAATCACAGTGGTCCTTGAAAATGACAAAATTGACATAAGAATAATTCCTAATAAGATGACTCCAAATTTATTTTGTTCCAACTCTCCTAAAATATCACCGCACCATGTTAGATTCTTCAAATATGCCTTACTTCTGGAGGGTCCTACGACACGCATCTATCAACGTTTTTGAAGAATCCAAACAACCACCTATTTATTCACCATTGCTAAACAAATATCCACAGTATAGAAGAGGTAATCCAGCCAAATATATTGTTTCCAGTGTTTCCACATTTAAACTATTGTTATTGATTCCCAAGATATGACCACAGGATTATAACAACCAGAACTCATGCAACAACAGAATCCTCAAATCCACCAACCAATAGAATGTTTAACCAATTGCAATATGTATATAGTAATCAATTTGGAAAAGCTTAAATTACAACAAAATAACAATCAGACTATCATCTAGAACACACCCATTGTAATCCCACAAGTGGGGTCTGGAGAGGATAGTACGTACGTAAATCTTACTCCTACCTACCTTGTTCATGTAGAGGTTGTTATTGATAGACCCTCGGCTCAAGGAAAGTATAAACACAGCAGATAACAATCAGACTATTAAAAGAATTTGTTGACAGGAAAATGAAAAATATTACTATTAGGCATCAATTGGCATGTGGCTGTCAATCTTCAAGATCCAAATCAGAATCTGAGGACCAAGAAGAACAAAAATTGATACTTGGCATATGAGTATTCACAAAAAGATCCAAAAATGTAATCTTTAACCAATTAAAGCTACCAAAATCAACCTTAAGGTCTTTCTTCATAAAATCAATGAAGAACTGCAACAAACTAACAATCAAACCATTACATATTCTTATTTTTCTTGGTAACCAAAACAAACAAACAAACTTAGAACTATTAGTTGGCATGTGGATGTGAATCTTCAAGATCCAAATCAACCTCTGAACAAAATATTGAAACTTGGTATGTGGGCATTCACAAAAAGATCCAAAGTTGAAATCTTAACCAAATAAAGCTACCAAAATCAGCCTATTGGCCTTTTTTCCCATATAACCAAGGAAGAACTACAACAAAATAACAACCAAACCATCAATCTGAACAAAAAAGTTAAAAGTTGGCATCTGTGCATTCACAAAAAGATCCAAAGTTGCAATCTTTAACCAATTATAGCTACCAAAATCAGCCTAAATGCCTGTTTCCCCATATACCAATGAAGAACTACAACAAAACAACAACCAAACCATCAATCTGAACAAAAAAAATTGAAACTTGGCAAGTGGGCATTCACAAAAAGATCCAAAGTTGCAATCTTTATACAAATGAAGACACCAAAATCAGCCTAAAGGACTTTTTCCCATTACAATCAACCAAGAACTACAATAAATTGAACAATCAAACCATCAAAATTACATGTTTTTGTTCTGAACAGGGAAAAATAGACAAAAATTGAAACTACTCTATAACTTTGACTACAAACTAGGCATCAATAGGCATGTGGGTGTGTATCTTCAAGATCCAAATCAGAATCTGAAGACAAAGATGATGATGATGATGAAAAAGAGGGAAAAGATAGATAAGGGTTTGGTAAAGGGAAGCAAAAAAAAGTCCATAAACAAAGAGCAAATCTCCTAAATTGTTGACATGGAAAACAAAAAAGAAGATAAAGGACTTCATCACTGCGGAGTCTTTCTGGATTACAAGCTATGTATTGACACAAATCTGCAGATACATTAGCCACACCAACAATTATTGGACTACTGAACACCATTTTTTCTTAAAAAAAAGTGATTTTTTTTCTTGATTATTCACTTTTATGCTTATTTTTTTTGCAAATTTTGTAGGTTTCAATGGATTGATATGATGATGTTTCTTATGTTAGTGTTTTTTTCTTGTTTTGGTTTGTTTGGAGATTTGCTTAGAGATAGGAAAGAGGGAGAAAAAGGAGAAAAAAACAAAATTTTATAGGATTTTTTTTTCATGATTTAGGGAGTATCATTAGGGGGAAAAAGAACAAGAAAGGCTAGAAATAGTAATTATTATTTTTTTCTCCTTAAATCAAAATTGTGGATTTTAAAAAGGAAAAAGGATAAATGCCATTACTTTATTGTATTTATTTCTCTTTTAGAAAAGGATAAAAAAATGTGAAATTAGTAATATTTAAATTTCATTAATAATTTGGTACAATTATACTCTTGTTATTGTTATATATAAGTGAAATGAATAGAGTATATCTTGTAATATTTTATTTACTTTTAATTCATCATAATTTGATAACTTTTTAATGACACACCTATTGTGATGGCTATATTCTAATTGGACTTCAAATTACATAAACAATAATAATAAAACATTAAGTAAATGATGTAAATTTATTTGACCTATTGTGATGGCTATATTCTAATTGGACTTCAAATTACATAAACAATAATAATAAAACATTAAGTAAATGATGTTAATTTATTTGACATTGAAACGTAATTAATCACAATTTTTGACTTGTAATAGTAGGATATGATAAACACTGAATTGGAACTTTCAAGGCACAATCTTATACTTTGTCAAACTAATTTCATTACACAAAAATCTCTAGAATTCTTCTTCTTAAGTTTACTTTTTGATTACTTTTTGAGCATAAAAATATACTCCCTTCGTCCATAATTATTTGTCATATTAAGGTCACGCACATTTCTTAAGAAAAATTTAATACAAGGTATAATATTGACTAATATAACTCTATTATGTCAAGAATATCAAAATTCTACATAATTTTTCAATTGAAATATACTATCATTAAGGGTAAATTTGAAAAGAAGTGAGCAATTATTTTTTAATTATTTAAATTGACAAATATTCTTATACATCTATTTTTAATATATCTGACAAATAATTATGAACGGAGGAAATATTATTCAAGAATAAATTCAATGATCAAGTTATGAAATAAAAGAAACAGTTGAGTATAAGTCTTCACAAGTTTTGAATTTGCAGCAAAGAAAATCACACGAAAGAAAATGAAGAATTCTCAATAAAAATAATAGATAATCTTAAAATCAAAGTTAAAAATAGTTTTTTCATTAGATATTTTTTTTCTCTGTAACTTTACTCTCAACCTGTATTATATATTTAAAAAGATCTATTTTCAGTCACTTCTCACGCTACATAATTTTCTCTTTTATGATTGACGTTAAATTTATTGTGTCTCGTTAACTCAAAAGAATGTAGACACAAAAATTACATGTACCCTTTCATCGCATATAAGGTATATTTTTTTCCTCTTAATTTCCATTCCAATTGAAGTCGTCCAACTATTTTTCTTGACCATCTTAATAAGATTTTTTTGATATCGACAACTTAATCTTATTTACAAGTTAATAATCATTTTTTACACTTACCCTACCAATTCTATCCCATATCTTATGCTTTTTGTTTGTAATAATATTGTAAGGTAGTAATATATGGTTTTTCCCAAAAAATAAAAGGAGAAAAAAAAAAAAAATTGTTCTAATTTATTATTTTATCTTTTTAAAATTATTTTTTCTATTATGACCAAAGAAGAAATTTTTTCATCTAGCTCATCGAACTATTGTTCTGTCTCTTCTCTTTTGGGGTTTCTTTAATCTCTCGATTTTCACCTGATTGCGATTTCAACTGGTAATTTATGCTATTTTTATTATTTTATAAATTTGATTTTTGATTATGTTGTGTATCTTTATTTATGGGTCTGAAACTTATTTGGGTATTTGCCTATTATTTTTTACTGTAATTTAGTAGTGTTTTCTGTAATTTTTTTGCTTAATTGTGTTAAAGTTATCATCTTTCTTGTAATTACTACTGAATTATACAGTTTGAGTATTACAAATGTGGACCTTTAGGTTTTATAATGACAATTTGAATTTGCTGTCTATGTTTATCCTTGAAATGGGGATTAGAAGAATGATTACTGTGTCTTAGATTTTGGTAGCAGAGGCGGAGCCAAGATTTGATTTTTATGCATTCTGGGTTTTAGTTCTTTTCTCCACCTCCACGAGACAGGGGTAAGGTCTGCATACACTTACGCTACCAAGATACAATCTTGTGGGATTACACTGGGGATGTTGTTGTTGTAGTAGTTCTTTGAAGTTATTGGGTTCTAAATCAATAATGTTTATGTATTCTGTGGATCTTTTTTAAGACAAATACAGGATTTGACCAAAACTACTTGGTTCAGTTGAACCTGTATAAGCCGTAGCTGAGGATTTTTGCCCGAGATGTTAAAAATGATAACTTTGTGGATCTCACAAGCATTCTTGACACACCCTTATGCTAGTTGTAAGATAAAGAGTGAATATTTGTAAGGAAATGTGATGTATATAATTTATCCAATAAGATACTCTAAGAAGTGTTCTTTTATTGAGCATTTGTATTTTTCCATTTCCGCAGGTAACGCAACTCAAGGTAGGGATGGAAGATTAAATAAGAGCAGTGTATAACATGCAGACCTCTCTCTTTTTGGCTCCCACTTCCATTGATAAAGGTGGTAGCTCCAACCAGAACTTTTCGTTTGGACCATGGGCGTGGCCTAACAAGCGCATAGGTATTTTTCACCCTCGTACCCAAGTTTCAACATCTGCTATTGGTGGCGGGCAGCAGAGCCACTATAGTGTGCTTGGTGTTCCACACAATGCTTCATCTGTTGATATAAAAAAGGCCTATCGTCTTCTTGCTCTCAAGGTACCAACATACCCTTTTGACATAGATGTTCCATAGAAATATACAAGGAGAAGGAAAGAAGAAGGCATTTTATGGCGGTTATGGCATATTATAACACAATTGAACCTTTGACATTTGGATACCTGACTAGCAATATTTGTTACTTTATTTAATTGCCTTTGTTGTTTGACAATACTGATTAGTTACCGAACGAAATAATGAACATAATAATAATGTAATTGATGTATCATTTTAGTTCTTCTTTTTAGAAAATATTGTAACTGAGAATTATTTAAGGCAACTGTGAGTGAGAATTTCAGATGAAGTGCTTCACACTTTAATTAGGTAAAGCATTATCATTATGAAAACTTCTGAAGCAGAAATATGGTATGCCCTCCGTCTCAATTTAAGTGTCTTAGTTTGAGTAGGCACGGTGTTTAAGAAACAAAGGAAAACTTTGAATCTTGTGGTCTTAAATTAAAGATGTGTGTAGTCCTTAAATTCTTGTGATGTTGAACTTGCCATGTAGAATGTTGGAACTGAAAAAACTTACTAAATATAGAAAAAGACACTCTTCTGGGACAAACCAAAAAGGACATTGATTAAGACACTTAATTGGGACGGAGGGAGTAATAAACAATGTGAAGGTTTCACATATGATATGAAATGAGATAGAAAGTAGGATGTATTTCAGTTACTTCCTGACCTGTCATACAAGCAAGAGGAGAAGAACAATATATCACCTCAACCAATGTCTTCCTTTTTCTCCTCCTTCCAAACAGAGTTTCCCATTGACAAACAGTCCTATAAGGTTATAGTGGTTGTTGCTTTATCTTGCTTATCTGCCAAAATATCTTTTTAAGAATGCGGAGCTATGGAATTGTTTTGTTCAGGGTGAAAAGGCACGAATAATTATATTTCATGTCCGTTGTTAATATGGTTGGCTCTACTGTCTTGACCTTCTTTTGGCTTACAAAAGGATTGACTTCTTGTATGGTTACATTTCAATGCTGTTCTCAAGTAGAATGTTCTTCTCTAAAAGATTTGAACTTTTCCAGGCAAGTTAGTGTGCATGTTTCTTTCCGAATGATGTGAAGAAATCCCTGTTCCCTTTCCTGCATTTGTGATCTTCTTTTCTTGGAAACCGTTGTCTTATAATATCAATTTCCCATTCAAAAGTTACTGACTCTCATTCTCAAGATAATTGTTCGTACATCATAAATGCAGTATCATCCTGATGTCAGCAAGGATTCAGGAGCTGATGAGATTTTCAAGAAAATCCATCATGCATATGATGTGAGTCACTCCTTCTTGGCTTTCAGTATATTTATCTCTTATTTATTGAACTTAGAATTCATATTTAAGCTATTGTGTATTTTGACACTGTCATTTAAACCCTCTTGAGAGTGAGAAAGGTGGGTTGGCACCTTTGCCTGGGGATGGGGTGAGTGGGAGAGGGGAAAAATGGAAGTGGAGGTATGTTTTATACTAACATTCTTACATTGCATTCCCGTTTATACATATTTCTGTAATGCTCTTCTTCCTTCCCTCCCTCTCTCTCTCTCTCTCTCTTACAGACACAAACACACACACACCGAGAGATAGATACATAATTTGAATTGTACATAGTCATGTCTCTGCTTTAAAACTGACAATTTCCAGCCACTGGTTCTGTAACTTCTATTCTCTATGCTGATATGATCAACTTTGGAACGCTGCAGGAGATTGTAGCAATTCATGTTAGTATAGTAGCTCACAATAGTTTCTAAAAGTTTTCCTGATACTAGGTATCACAAGCACCCTAAGAAATAGCTTAAAAGGAAGAAGTTTGTATCGATTATATTGCAGGCAAAGTAATAGCTTCAGTTACCCGTTTATCACACTATAGTGAGCTATTGCAGATACTGTTATCAATGGCAAAAAGTGTAAAAAAAGTCTAAGGTCCATTGGGGCTTTTAGCGCATAACTCATTTTAAGTGTGTGCTTTAATAAAGAAAGTCGCAAATGGAGAAAATACAAATATGTCTGAGTAGTCCAAGATTAATAATTAGAAATATATGGACAAAGAAATTATGAGAATAGCGAATTATCAGATGTTTATTGTCGCCTCCTCAGGATTAGCTCATTGGCAGTGGAAAAATATGTCATAGAACCTTAAAAGTTAGACGACTCTGAAGCACCCGCTAAGCAAGGTGAAACGCTCAACATGTTTTATGCCTCCCTTCATGGGCCATGGCTTAAGCGCACCTTTGACAACACCGAAATGATCACAGATCAACTATTTTTTTTGTATTTCTCTTTGTCATATTGCGTTTTCACTGCTTGTATATGGAAGAAAATATCTGGAAATTGAATTGGTCTCAAAGGTCGATACTCTGTTAACTCTTTTTCCTAAACTGGAGTGCAAACTAATGCACCAAGTAATTGATGATGTTTTGTCTAGAGGCCACCTAGCGGATAAACTGTTGCTTACTATTATTGCTACATAATTTATACATACATATTTTTAACAACAACCCTTATAGAATATTTGGTTGTAAAAATAAAGTTACACATGTTTTCCTAGATACAACTTGTTTAAAATATATGGCATTTGCATCTATGCATTAAACTTAACATTGTATTTTTTTTTTAACTGGACACTGCTAGCTGTCTCTAATGTTAATACTATTGCTGTCATGACAGTTTTTGTATAATAAAGGCTGAGTCTTGCTTTGTCAGGTATTATCTAATGAATCATCAAGAAATCAGTATGATCAGGCGCTTCGACATCAGAATTATACTGACAGGCCTTCGGGAGGATATTGGGAATACGACTTTGAATATGACGATGGCATAAGGACCTATAGGTGGGCTGATCTCAGACGAAAAATGCAAAGAGAGAGATACTGGGAAAGGTATCATACAGGGGAAAACTTCTCGTCTTATTATGATGAAGTCGAGGAGTCTGAAGAAGAAACTCTAGATGAAGAAAGAGGTCCATTCGCGGAAGTGCTCAGATCTGCCTTGCTCTCTTTATTCCTTATGTACACCATAGGTATTCATCTATCTTTGACATTTAGTAGCCTCATGGCCTTGCTTGATCGAAAGTTGGACTCTGGATACAAGATTGGCTACCTAGTTGCATGGATATTGGGAGGCAGAGGTGGTGTTCTACTTACATTATGTCTTTCATTTGCAAGTTGGCTTTGTGGCAAAACAAGCAGTAGCGTAGTCGCGTTGGTGGTTATTGCCGTGTGGGTCGGATCCAATGTTGCTAGATATGCTCCATTCCCACAAGGTGCCATTCTCACACTGTTATACATGTCAATCAAGTTACAAGTTGATCTTAGCTAAAGCATCTGCAACAGAGTGATCACTTACTGAAAATGCCACTTTTTCTGTCTGTAAATTTGCCTCACTATTAACTTTCAGTTATGTTTCATATAGTATAGTCTCTCAATGTAAATGCACAATCAAATTTTTATATGTTCTACAACTTGTTCATATTCATCTTTAACCAGCAAGATTTTGAAATATAAGTTGCTAGTCCCTAAATTGCATTTTCCATTTAATTAGTTTTCTAAAGCACCCGAGGTTGTGGCCTATAATGATCAATCATGTGGAACGAGAATTATGTTGTTTTAGGTTCAAGATCCAACAGATTCATAAAAAAGATTGGTGATTTTTTTCCATTTGTCTAAGCCTTGGTGAACAGATTCGCCGACACCTGTGTTAAGCAGCACGTATTGGTTCAATTGTCAAGATGTGTGCAAAATAACATAGACTAGCACAAAATCAACCTCCAAAACCAATGGAAAAAGGAATCTTCATTGGATAATGTGCTGTTTTTATGGAATCTAATAGATTCTGAGGAGGATTTCCATCTCAAGATTCCCTTCCCATTGAACTATATATCTTTTTCATCTCTTGTCACATGCCCTTCTTCTGATTGGCCTACAACATATGTTTTTGTTTTACTATCTAAAACTTAGCATAAATGTGCACCAAATTTCCAAATATAATACTTTCTTCACATTATTGAGGTGGGTGATTAATGTTAGATTTTGTTTTCAATCACATAAAAAGAAAGCTTTTGTTCAAAGGAGAAGTTATTATCGTGTTCAGAAGCAGAGTCAAAATATTATTTTTTCTAAATTTTGAATTTAAAATGGATATTTTAAATGTTAAGAATTGGGTTTTAAACTTATTATTTCACATAATTAATGAATTTTAACACAGACAATAGAGCAAAAACTATTGAGTTCAATCGAAATCATAGTTGAACTTCTATCTCCCGCCACTAGGAAATCACGTGCTCAATAGGTCTATTGCAGAAATGCAAGATAAAAGTATATGCAAAATATCTAATATAAAAAAAAAATCAAGCGGAAACTACTCATAATGAAAGCTTAGTTCATATTATTTTTTTCCTTTAACTATTTGACCTTTATTAGCATAAAAGTTATAAAAAAAAATAAACACTCTCCAATACTTAGAAGAACTACATTCTGTTCAAGGGACACTTCTTCATTATTGGTGACCCTTCTGATTGTGAATGGTGTATTTTTAAAGCAATGTCTCTTACAATAAGTGCAACAAAATAATAATAATTAAAACTCAACTTTTTATCGAAGATAGATGAATTTAATCGTTATAAATATATTTATAGTGACGAAAAACATATTTCAATAATTAATTATTGAATTAAGACTTTTAACAACCAAATTTTTCTTCGTATTTTTTTTTTTTTTTGGTAGTAACTATTTGTTTATTATTTATTTCCAAGAATGGATAGATATTTAGTTCCCTTTTATGATAAACTTTTACGTTCGATGATTATTTACCTTTTCGGATAAGGACTTTCCTTATTTTCCTTTTTTTTATTTGTTTTTATCTTGGTTAGAATTGAGATTTGTTTTTCTTTTTTCCAATTGTAATAGCAATTTATATTTGGTACCTTAGGTTTAATAATCTTTTTTTGTATATTGTGAATTTGTTATTAAAAGCAATTTTGTGAGGTTGGAAAACAAGAACTCTAAAATCAATTTCAAGCTCGAATTTTTTTAAGGTAATTTTTCCTTTTTAATTCCATATTTTTCTTGTTTTTTGATTGTTATTTTTGGGGATGATTAATTAATTCATATATTAATTGTTTAGTTTGTCGTTAACATGGTTGATTAACATGCATGCTCATCCTCATGAAATTACTTAGCTATGGTAAATTTATACGATCCGATATGGTAAAAATTTACATAGTTATATTAAATCTAATATTTATAAGATCAACCAATATCAATAAAAACCAGTGTAATTGTAAGATGTTCGTAGCTTCTTATTGACCTTTGGACAATCTTTTTTCTTAATTTAAATTTGAGATCGATAATGTGAACAAGCTCATAAAGCTGGAATTAACTATTTTGCATTAGATTACTTATAATAAGGAAATTTTTTATATGATCAAAGTATATAGCTAATATTTATGAAAAAAGTGAAATATATATGGGAATTGAATCGGATTCACATAATATTAGTGTTACTCTTGAGGACAAAAGGATATTTGGTTCCACGTTTGATAGGGATATTATTCTTTTTATTTTTCCCTCTTTATGAAACAATTTTTATTTTTTGGATGTTAATGGAATATGATGATGAAACCCTAGATTCTTCTATGAACTTAATTTTGGGAAACTTCACATATAGCCATTTAAAAATAATTAATTACTCTCCATAGCTATAGTTTGATAATTATAATTTGTAGCTACATGTTATATAGAGGAGAGAGGCGAGCGAGACTAGGAGAGAGAGGAGAGAGGCAAGAGAGAGGGGGAAAAGAGTGGGAGAAAGGTGAATTGTATATGTATATTGGTTAGATAATTGTATATTATACATATGTAATTGTATATATGGCAAGAGAGATTGGGAGAGGGAGGAGAGAGGCGAGCGAGACTGGGAGAGAGAGGAGAGAGGAGAGCGAGATTGAGAGAAGGAGGAGAGAGGCGAGCGAGAGAGGGCAGACAGTGGGAGAGAGGTGAATTGTATATGTATATAATTGTATATAACTGTATATTATACATATATATTTGTATAAATGGCAGCGAGATTGGGAGAGGAGGAGAGAGGCGAGCGATATTGAGAGAGGGAGGAGGGAGGCGAGCGAGAGAGGGCAGAGAGTGGGAGAGATGTGAGTTGTATATGTATATAGGCTAAAAAATTGTATATTATACATATTTATTTATATATCCTGGCGAATTATACGTATACAAACATGACTAATTATACAAACTCGAAGTCAGCCCACGTAATTAATGTATAATATTAGTCGTGAGTGGTAATTATAACAAACTATAGCTATGATGAGTAATTAAATAGTATAAGTTTGCTTATCCACGTAATTTTTCCTTTAATTTTTATAGTGTAATACTGATGATGTTATTAGTTTATTATGTAAATATATAAGTATCAATACGTCACATGTAACACACGAGCATATATTCATGTTCATGTACAATATAATTAAGTTAGACACGTGTGAAAGTTACTGACTCGATTAAAACACTAATTTTCACTCCTTGAAGGTAGAATTGGGAGTTAATGTTTATGAGGTTCTGAATTTTCTTAGCTAGTTTATTATTGAATTTTGAGCATGTTTTAATTAGTAGATTCGCGATTAAATATTTATAAATAATTAATGAATACCACCCTCCCCCTCCTTCAACTAAAAAAAGATGGCAGCCCTCCAGAGGGCTTAAACTAACATATATTTAATCGGAGTATTATTTTTATCACGTTACTAATTAACATTTATAAGTTGTGTTTATCTTATAATTAAATAAAATAATGAAGTGAATATTTTTGGCCACTCTCCATTCATAGAATTAATAATGTGATGGGATAATAATGAATCTGATTCTATGTTTATTCGTTTTCATGGATATAAATTGATAAAAAAATTGGAGTTTAGAACTTAAAAAGGAGTAATTGCATATATATCTTCATTTGGCTTCTCTTCTTCTATTTTGAGGTATATTAAGGTTGTCTTTGATTATTTTTTATTCAAATTAATTAGTTAATTTCTTGTTTTCATGATTTGATAGTTCATAAACATGTTTATCTCTACTTTCCAAAAATATATGTGAAGCTTAATTCCTTTATTTATGCTTTCTATTATATTAGTATTGTTCTACCTTAACACATGCTTTTTTTTTTCTTGTCCTATGTATGAATGATTATGATATATATCTATATTATCTGGTCATCTAGTCAAAAAATAATTCTAAATAAATAATTTTTCATAAATAGCAAAAAAAAATAAAAAATTAGCAAGTTACGTACTAAAACACATTAACATGTTAAAATGCATATATAGTAGTATAAAAAAAATTACACTCATACGTATGGATAATTATAGTAAAATTAATATAAGAAAAGGGATAAATAAAGAAAAAGCACAAAGAACTTTTTATTTTTTTATTTTTAGCTTTACCCTATACATGTTGTATTTTAAATGATTACATAAAACATGGTCTTTCTATTGCCCCATTAACCATATATACTTCAAGTTTGAAATGGCTTCTCCTTTATTTTGGGGTCAAATTTAGCTTCTAGTTGCACCTAAAAATTGTGAAAGACTCAATTGGTGTAGGGTTCATTTAGAAACTCAAATTTGAATTGCCCTACAATAATAGATAACTTTATCTATTCACTAAAAATCTAATATAATAATACAAAAAAAAAGAGTTAATTATTAGTTATATAACTCATATAGCAAAGGTTCAAGTAGGATGAATTACAATCAATTTTCCTTCTCTCCTTTTTAGATATTATAAAATAAATCTTTGATATTAATATAAATTGACCAGAAACTAAGAATAATAATCGTCTATCTTATTTCTCAGTCATCTAACAAGAAAAAGAAAGATCACTTAATAAAGTGAAATACAAAAGGTAACATTAACCAACACTTTTTAGAGTATGTCACCAAAAATCCTTTTTCTTTTGGTTTGTTAACATAATAATAATAATGTGTTATAAGCCTATAGCAAGAACAAATGATTCAAAATTCTGTAAAGTATACCTCATCAATCTATAAAATTTAAATAAATAAAGTTTACACAATCAAATACTTTAGAAGATAACTATAACTAACTTGATTTAATTAGTATTCTAATAATAATAAATAATATATTTATCAATAATTTATCATAAATAAAAACAAAACGGTATACTTTCTTTAGATCTCACACTTAATATATAGGTGCTATTGTTATATTAAATAGTATTACATTATAATAAGATAGTATACGTGTTATTCTTTTTATAACATGTTAAATTATACTGATAACATCTTTCGGATAAAGAAAGTCAATCATTGTAGAGAAGAAATGGAAAAAGACGCGAAAATGCAAAAATGGAAGAGGAGTCATTACTCAATGTGCATGTTGTATTACTTTTTTTAATTAATAGTTGACGGTGGGCAGATAATCATGCTGACAAATTGAGTATTATAAACTATATATATATTAGCCTAATTATATTATAATTCTCCATGTTCAATATTTTTTCTTGATCAATTTGCTGCAGCCTCTGATTATTGACTTCTTGATTATTAATTTTTTTGGTAAGAAAAAAATTGGATAAGGATTAAGGCGTGCTGATGACACAAATGTTTGAAAATTATACTAGTAATAAGCTGTCCATTTTTTTCCACATGGAAAATTAAATAAATATTTATATCTACTGAGATCTAGCTGAAAATCAAGTATAAATACTTCTTGATTGACCCTTTTTTTCTTGTTAAAAATCTGATCTTTGATTGATTTTGATTTTTTTTTCTCCTTAATTTAATTTTTTTGGATAATTTTTAGGTACTCTTTTTGGAGAAAAACATGAATGCTTTAGCAGCAACTAATAGAAATTTTAAGCTGGCAGCTAGGCTTCTTGGTTTAGACTCAAAGTTGGAACAAAGTCTGCTAATCCCTTTCAGAGAAATTAAGGTAACTTCATTTTCTTTGTCTGAATTCATTAAGATGATAAAAATTTGATCTTTTTGGTTCTTTTTTTTTTAAAATAAAATAAAATTGATCTGTTTGGGTGCAAAGGGGGTTCTTTTTTATTAAAAAATGATCTTTTTGGGTGCAAAAGGGGGTTCTTTTTTTTTGTTTGAGGGTGTAAAAGTTTGGAAGATGACCCCTCCCCCCCTGGGACTTGGGTAGGATCTTGAAAATGGTGTAAGGAATCATGTTTTGCCTAATTATGTTTTGATGAAAGGGGCTTCAACCTTTGATGCAAGGTTGTAGTTTGTGTGTCCAATTTGGGAACTAAACAGAAGTTTGTTCTGGTTTTCTATATGTTGCTCGGATTCTTCAAAAATGTTGCTGCAGCTATGTTGGATTATTTTAAAATTCAGTTCTTTTGGAGGATCTGATGCGCACCTGTTGACTTTTTTAAAAGAGTCCGAGCAGCATGGTTTTGGTTTTCGTGTTTAGCATTACTGAGTTTGAGTTGAACTTTTGAGACTTCTATTGGATTTTTCAGAATCAGGCTTGTGTTTTTTTTGGTGGTTAGATTATTGTGCTTAGCGGACAGATTTAAGAAAATAGACTGATTTGTGCAAAACTTATAGGTGGAGTGTACTATACCGAAGGATGATGGCACGTTGGCATCTTTTGTTGGATTCAGGGTACAACACGACAATGCACGAGGGCCTATGAAAGGCGGAATCAGATACCATCCGGAGGTTGTTTTTCTTGTCTGTGATAGATTATTACTCATTATGCTGTTTGTAACACAAATAGTATGTAGACTATGTTGCTTGGATCCTTAAAGATGCAGCCTCGCCTGTCAAGTCGTCCTAAAATTACTCTTTTTAGGAGGATTTGACACTGGTGCAACGGCATTTTTAGAGGTTCCGAGCAACATATATAGTTGACTGATGTAGCATATGATTTATGGTCATTTATTGGTGTTTTATGTAGGTTGATCCAGATGAGGTGAATGCATTAGCACAGCTAATGACATGGAAGACAGCGGTCGCCAATATACCATATGGTGGGGCCAAAGGAGGCATTGGATGTAGTCCTAGTGACCTGAGTATCTCTGAGTTGGAACGACTTACTCGAGTATTTACTCAAAAAATACATGACCTAATTGGAATTCACACCGATGTTCCTGCACCAGATATGGGAACAAATCCTCAGGTATGTGGAAAATTAATTTCATGGGCTTAGCATTTCAGTTGATGGAAAAAAATGTCATTCATCTAACTTGACTGTTAATTGATTTATGCAGACAATGGCATGGATTCTAGATGAGTACTCAAAATTTCATGGTTATTCACCTGCTGTGGTAACTGGAAAACCTATTGTAAGTATGCCGAGAATATCCTTGTTTAGATTATGCAAGAGGAAATGACTTCATTATCTGTTTCGGTGAATTATTTGTTAATTTGAGCTTAGGGGAGGAGTATAATATAATACTTTATGACAGGATCTCGGTGGATCTCTTGGCAGAGATGCAGCTACTGGAAGGGGTGCTCTCTTTGCCACAGAAGCCCTGCTTAATGAGCACGGCAAGAGTATTGCTGGCCAGCGTTTTGTTATACAGGTTAGCAATGTCAAAATTTTCAAATTTCTTCTACGGTGATTCGATATCCAAGCATGGATAAAGTCCATAACAAAAGCACACATTTTTGTTTTAAATAACGACTACTTCTAGGCTGTCAGATAGATTGGTTGAGAAAGTTATGTTGTTAGTCATCCGTGGATGAGCAGGCGAATTTTGATAATGGTTTTCTTCAACTCAGGGATTCGGTAATGTTGGTTCCTGGGCTGCAAAACTCATCCATGAGCAAGGTGGGAAAGTTGTAGCAGTAAGTGACATAACAGGTGCCATAAAGAATGAGAAGGGAATCGATATAGAAAGCCTATTCAAACATGTGAAGGAAACTCGTGGAGTTAAAGGTTTCCATGATGCACATGCAATTGATGCAAATTCAATACTGGTAGAAGACTGTGATGTTCTTATCCCAGCTGCCCTCGGTGGAGTAATCAACAAGTACGTTTCATGATTTTGCATAGAACTACTAGTTATCGAAAAGCCTTTCTGTTTCATATTTGTGATATCTTCGAATTGTTTTTTGTAGGGATAATGCAAATGAAATTAAAGCCAAATATATTATTGAGGCTGCTAACCATCCAACTGATCCAGAAGCTGATGAGGTCAGTGCAATAATTCTTTCCTTTCCTTATTAGTTGCTTGGCGTTTTTCCTTTTCATAACTACCTTGATTTGTTGGACTTTGAGGGTACTTCGGAGACAGCCTCTAGGTCTGCGTCCTGAGCAAAAGCTAAAAAACGACGTATAAACTACTGTAATAGTCATTTTAGACGCACAAGATACCTGCAGCATCTTAACTAATTCTCTAATCATCTGCAGATTTTGTCAAAGAAAGGGGTTACCATCCTACCGGATATTTATGCTAACTCGGGTGGTGTCACCGTCAGTTATTTTGAGTGGGTCCAGGTATAATACCTCCACATGTTTTCTGTTCTGTTGTTTTCTCTGTTATGCACTAAAAGAACATGTCAAACTTCCAAGAACTCGTATTTGTCAGTCAGCTAATCAACTTTTTCGATAAATCTGTAATGCTAGAACATCCAAGGCTTTATGTGGGATGAAAAAAAAGTGAATGATGAGTTGAAGACATACATGACAAGAGGTTTTAAAGATGTCAAGGAAATGTGCAAGACTCACAACTGTGACCTCAGAATGGGCGCCTTCACCTTAGGTGTTAACCGTGTAGCTAGAGCAACCGTTCTTCGAGGATGGGAGGCATAAGAATGAGGCCTGTGATGGCTTTTTTCTTTCTCAAATAAAACTATGAAAAGCATGGAGTTCACTTAGTTCTCCACATTACTTTCTGCATTCAACATATTTTGGCAGAAGCTTTATCCATTTGATGTTACTGGCTTGGTCCTCAGTTTTTCGTTTTCTTTTCCTTTTTTTTTTCTTTCTAAATCTTGTGAACTGTAAGTTCTGCCCATGGACAAAGTGACTTCTAAATAGTACTCCTAATACAAAGCATTGAAACAGGCACTTTTGCCATATTTATCAGTTAAACTAGTTTATTGTGTACTTGTCTTTAACTCTGAATATTATTGTGTCTGCATTTTGTGTTGGATGTTTGTGGGAGATGACACTGGTAATGTGTAATAACTAGTAAATACAGTTGTTGATAGACCCTCAGGTAAAACATATATATTAAAAAAATAGGTGTAAAGCAAATACAATAGCGAATAAGTCATGTTGAAAAGAAAGAAAAAGAGAACACTAAAAATAATAAATCAATAACTGAGGCAAAAGAAACATGTAATAACCAACATTGAAAAATAAACTAATAAGAGTAATAATAGCAAATATTGGGAAGGGAACTAGAAACGCTCGACCTTAATCCTTAACCTTCATATCTTCTTATCTGTCTAATCACTTCTGCCAGGATTTCTTTGGCCTACTATGCTTCTCTTGATACTCACTATAGTCGGCCTCTCACACCAACTCACGACATATACACGTGTATCTTCACATGCCCATACTTCCCCACCCCACCCCATCTTGTCCACCACGAATGTCATTCGCACCTTGTTCATGATCCTATCTCTCCTAGTTTACTTTCACATCCATCTTTATTATCCTCATTTGCGCTACTCGCATCTTTTGACCATACAGAGTTCTCCAACAAGTCTGCATATGCATCATAGTTTTCAAAAACCTTTTATCATCCTCTGCTGCTGGAACTGTGATATGTTCTTGAAACAGAACTTCATAGATACTTCAATGATCTCCCACGTAACGTTTGCTT
Organism: Solanum lycopersicoides; assembly: GCA_022817965.1. Lineage (NCBI taxonomy): Eukaryota > Viridiplantae > Streptophyta > Magnoliopsida > Solanales > Solanaceae > Solanum > Solanum lycopersicoides. The sequence continues at coordinate 93,313,847 of CM040627.1, forward strand.
CTTTAAATCATGAAACAAATAACTCCATAAAGACCAAACACAAAATACAAACCAAGATTCACTTTACTCAACAAGAACAAATAGATAATGCCATTAATTAAATAGTTGGCGTTTAATCATGGCAAAACTCCCGTCTAAATCGATAAAGATGAAGATGAAGGGCTAATTTCATTAACGAAAAGGAACTAATGATAACATTCTCTCAATTGAGTTCTCACAGCATTCAGAATTACAAACCATAATAGAGAAATCAAAAGTACATCATATTTCTTTTTAAAATCTCCCTCTACCCCTAAAACCGCCTCCACGACCACCTCGAGGAGGTCCTCTACCCCCACGAAAACCACCACCTCCACCTCTAGCACCACGAAAACCACCACCGCCTCCACGTCCACCTCTACCACCTCTTCCTCCACCTCGTCCACCGCCTCTAAAACCTTGTTGTGATCCCCTGTAACAGTGAACACAAAATTGTTTAGCAATTGATCAACATCAAAAGGCAAAAGAAATATGGAACATCACAGGAAGTGCACGGCTATTTGGAATCACAACACAGTATTTGCATGTAAAGCATATGATTTCAAAAATTATGCAGGTTGCATCTCCTCTCTTTGTTAAAAGGCATCCATCAAGGTACCTCTTAGACCATTCTCATACATAAACGGCTGAAAGTCTTTACTTATCTTTTACAAGTTGTTCTTGAACATAAACTGTTGTCTTTGTTACTCAATAGTTCAGGTCACAGAGGAATGAAGTATGAGGTATAGCAAAGAAAACATACTTGGGCTGTGGAAGAAATCTAGCCAGTGGCAAAAGCTTAGCTGGGTCAATGAAGAACTTATCTCCAGCTGAATATGAAGTTGCAATGATTCCCTCCATCATCTTAATAGAAAACAGCTGCACGAATCATAACCAAATATCATAAATTTCAGCATTTAAAAGCCCAAAGGCAGTAAAAGAAGGTATGATCGAAGTCTCCCAACCTTATTTATAAAGGTACATGTCAAAAACAAGTCAAGGTCACTACTAACAAAGTCTCTCTCGTTACGACTCACTATTGGAACTAAAAAAGCTAACAACTTTACTTTATTTTCAACAAGAAAGTCATTTCCATGTTTCCTCTTGAACTCCTGAGCACTTAATATATTGTAATGCTCAGAAACATGTGACATCATTTCACTTATACACAAGGACATAACTTACAAAGATTTCAAATTCATTAAAGATATGTGATGATTTCTCTATCAGCTTAACTTTACACCCATTCATTTCAAATATGCATATTAAACCTTTACCAAGAGGGTGAAGTATCAAAAATCCACCACCTTAATAAGAAACCACCATAACAAAGTATCAAAGCTAGTGTCTTTAGCTGTAAAAAATTAAAACCTACATATAGCATCAGTTAACAGTAAGCAAAATCACAGCACGAAACGAGTTTACTTACGGATTCATTAATAGGTCCAAAAATCTCATCAACTTTCCCAATCTGTGTCTTGTTCTGAAGATAAATTGGTGCATTAAAGTAAGGGATTTTTTCATTTGTCAGCTTTGTCACTGCATCTCCTTCACATGCGTGCACAAAAGAAGACACCTCTGCGAAATATTACCAATCAAAATCACATCTTTACCCATACAATGATAACTTATGTTGCTCGAACTCTTAAAAAATTATCGAATCAATTTTAATTTATGTTATATTAAATGGCGGAGCTAGAAATTTCATTAACGATTCAAAATATGAAAAAGTAAACAGATGAATAAAGCCGAAGCGCATTGAACATCTACAATACATACCTACAACTTCAGAAGGGGGACCTTCATCTCGAGGAGGAAAGCGGCCACCGCCACGCCCTCCACCGCCGCCTCGGAAACCACGGCCGCCGCCATCTCTGCCGCCCCTAAATCCGCCACCACCACGTCCTCTTGGAGGTCTCATGCTTCAATACTCTTTTAGCGGCCTTGATGAAAATGGGTTTAGGGTTTTAGGGGGTTTTAAGAAGGAGACAAGTATTTTATTCTTCCAATTTTGACCCTAGTCATTTACTATTTTCTTTTCCAATTATTCTATAAAATATATATATATATATATATATACACACACTTGAATTTGTTGTCAAGTGTCTTTTGAGAAATAATTTTTCTATCTCCAAGGTTTGCATACATTTTTTCTTTCTCATATTCCACTCGTGAGATTTCAATATGTATGTTGTTGTTGATTGTACGAGTACTTTCTAATTTTATCAATTTACCTAATTCACTCACTTGTTAACAAATAAATATATAATTGGCATAAAAATTCTTTAGGAGAACAATTTAATTGCATGATTTATTCTTCAAATAGATTAATTTTATTTTTACTCTTTAAATGGGTTGATTTTTATTTTATCTTTAGTAATAAAATTTATTCCTCGTGAAACATAATTTTGTAAGAGCATAGATTACAACTTATGAGATATTATGATGAGTAAAATATTACTTTCGTCTAAGAGATAAAAGTTATTGACCAACACAACATAGGGGCAAAAGTGTAAGAAAAGTCTATGTTCTTTCATTTGGGCTTAGGTGTATAATAACAGTCCAAAAGGGATTGGAGGTTTAGTTTTCAATTTGGGCCAGAATTTGGGCTCTCTGTAGTTGGGCTTATAGTTCATTTGTTTGAAGTAATGGGCTTGTAATTGAAGCATTTCAAAGTACTACTGGGCCTCAAATACTAAACATAATTTTGTCTCAAAATCTTGCATAAGCCCAACCCAACCAAATGCAATCAAACTTGTAAGTTTGGTAAGCGTAATTGACGCAAATATCTCTTTTTTAGGTTATCGTTTAGATTATGCCCTTATTTTAAAATGTTGTGTAAATAATGTTCTTTTGAGACCGACGATATATTCGATTTTCATCTAACATTTACAGAATTTTAGATAGTAGTTGAACACTATCTTATAAGATTGAACCGTGTTCAAAAGCGTTTTCTGAGCGAGTCTTGGGCCAAAATACACTAAAATGCATCGAGACTCGCTAACAAGTTCCATGAGTGTTCGTTTAATAATAATTCACAACATTCTATAAGAATATAAGATAAAATTTTCCCTTAGCTGTCAAAATTAATTAAAATATCTACATATTGTACTGCTTCCTTACAAAATAATGAAACATGAGTACATGACCCCTCTTCCTAGAATCCTCCAAAATTTTAATTATTTATTTGTTTCAATATCTCATGATTTTCATGGAATTTATTTGATGAATATTTTTTTAAAAAGTATTGGTAGCCTAGATATGTTGAATAAGTGTGATGAAGAACAACTCAGCAAAGTCAGAATAGTCCTATCTTCAACAGACAGAGAGAAATTAAATAAGATGGAATATATATAGATAGATAGATAAATAAATTTATTATTGGACAGTTGTAATGTGTTAAATATGAACTTCTGTACCTACTGAAATATTGAATTATTTTTTCTACTAACAGAAACAACTTTACTATCTTCCAAAAGGTTCATATATTATTGGTGAAATTAATTCACAAATAATATATTATTGTCATATGTATCCCATATTTACTAGGAATTGTTAGGACTTTGTAAATGTTAAGAACATCTAGTGTTAGAAAAAATATAATATTACTCATGTAATATTGGATCGAGAAAGATTTAAGTAGAGTCGCATGGAACCATTTCCGTTATAGATAGTTAAAATATAGTATGTATGTATGGAAAGTAATACTTCCTTATATATACATATAATAATTTTCTTACGAAGAATATCATATTTTAGTTTGAGGCATGTTAGATTTTTCATATCAATTATGAATAAGTGTTTTTGTTTATTTATATTGTTTTGGATGATTCTTACTCTCTCTCAATTATATTGTTTCATCCAAAGTTAGATGGTCTCATATTATGTTGTTCACACTCTAATTGACAAAAATTGTAAATGAATTAATGAAGAATGTTATTTTCTTATATAATTTTAGATAATTTTAATATTAGAAGCTACATGATTCACTATTTATTTTACTGATATTTAATATTTATATTAAATCAATAAACGTAAATATCAAAGTATTTACCATATAGTTATTGTGCAATGTAGGACAGCAAAGCACAGCATACCAAACGTGGGCTCAAAATACAGTGTCTATTAACTGTCGGCTCCCATGGTTGACATCCCAATAGTGTCTGCCCATATTTCTTTGCCCTAATGTTTTTAACTATCGTGTGCGGAATCAAATAAAATTCAGGGGTTTAATAGAAAAATCAATAAAAAATTATATAATTAATATATAATTATAGATGATTAGAATTATTTTTATGAATATGTAGAAGATATTGAGTTTTTGAATTTTTTTGAATCATTTAGTAAAAATTATGACTCAATAAGTAATAACGGCTGTCAAATTATACAAATTTTACTATGAAACCTACATTTTTTTTTTTTTGACAAGAACAAATATCTCGATGATTCGTGCATGCACAATTGCACACTTCCCAAGAAAGTCATTAAAAGATTTTTTTTTTAATCATAAGAATATGCCTTCGTGCGAGCAGGATAAATGACTACTAATTGAATTTTTTAGGTGTTTTATATTTTTTAAGAAAATTAGATTAAAATATAAAATAAGCATAGTTTTTTATTTTTAGTCTTGTTAATTATTGTTAAATTCATTGAAGTTGTCTTATTAAAAAATCAAATGAAAGATAAAATTGAAAAAAAAAACTTTAAAAATAGTCTCAAAAATTGATCAACTAAATTAATTTAAAAATAAAAAATACATTAAAAATTTAATTAATATGAAATGAAAAGAGTATAACATAAAGATTATGAAATTTCAAGGATTGATTAGGATGTGCAAAAATATTTCTTGTTAAAAGTGAAAAATTATCACTATTTTTATTTTTTATTTTTTATTTTGCTTATTATCTATATTATCATATTTATTAAACATAATAAGAATATAATAAAGTGGCATCTCTTGACACTAATGAAAATAAAGATACTATTTTTGATAAAACTCTTGATGTAAATAAAACATAATAAAATTGAACATGAGAAAGGCAAATTGATTTGAATACTATCATTATAAATAGGGATAATAAGATAAGATACAAATATTATCTAGACTATGATGAAATTTCAAGACACGTCTTAACTAAATTAAGATGATATTACTCCTAAATTCATTTTTTTGTAATTGTGTATCCTCTTTTGACTTACGTGGTACACTCCATTAATTCATGCAGTTAAGACGTGTGAGAGTTACTTGAATATCGCGTAAATTAAAAAGATATACAAAATTACCAAAAAAAATTAAATTCAGAAATAATATTACATTAATTTAATTAAGATATGTATCTAAAATTTTAATAAGAACCTAAGAATATTTATACCTTATCCCTCGTATAAAGAAATCATGATAGTCTTTTCACATAGATTTTTGGTGACGAAATGTACCCAAGGTTAAGCTGTCACAATTATTTTAAATATGTGATCTTGATATATGTTAATAATTAACTAATTATTCCAGCTTGTTTTACAATGTTTAAATAGCAAAAAATTATTAAGAAAATGAAAGGCATCTAATTAATTGGAAATTAAATAATGTCAATGTGACTACCATTAATTAGTGGGCTTAGTGAGTAGTGACTAATTAACATCGATAAATTTATAATTGGTTTATAACAAGGATTGATTAGACCATTTTTTTTCTTGTCAAGTGATTAGTTTTTAATTCTAAGGATAAGAGTTATGTGGATAATATAGTACTAAGTAGAACTTAACTATCAAGTTTTGGACTTGAGATTAACATAAAACAAAAAATTATAGTCAAATAAAAGGAGAGAAATGTCAAGTCATTTTCATTTGATTGATCCAAAAGCCTAATATTATACAACTCATTTTTTGGCATTGCTACATATGCTAATTGGTCTGATTCGACTTACGAGGTCTAATAATTATCTTAAAATAGTTATGTGAAATGATTTTTATTTATTTTAAAATTATATAAAAAATATTGTATAAATCATAATACTTAACAATTTGATATATTCAAAAGTATTTAAACGAAACACAATTTATCAAAAAACTCATTTGGCTCTCTCTTATAATAGCTAAGTCACATTCGTAAGTAACATACTTTACTGTCAAAAATTGCTAGTTTTTTATAGACGTTTATCAAAAATTGGCTTTGAGCCAAGTGTTTGCAACAAATTTTAAACATATGGAAAATAAATAAATCATACAAATAAAATATGAAGAAACATAATTTTATTCATCAAGATAACGGGTACAATTCTGTTGATCCCTTGATTCTACTCTCCTAGGATCTAGGATTTATCCATGATTCGAGGGCCGTTAGTGGCGTATTTCTCGAACTAGGATGATTTAGATTTGACCTAATAATCCATCAATTTGTGGAGTATTTGAGATCTTGATCTCTTTATGGAATTTCTGAGATGTCTTTTAAGAGAATTTAGTACCCTTTATATAGGCATAAACTAGGGTTTAGGGTTGAGTAGCCTCTAAGAATTCTAATTTGAATTGAACACAATTTGTAGAGTCCCAACTCAAATCAAACGCATCTTATAGAGTCCCACAAAATTTTAATGTCTACACCAAGTTTTGAGTCGTTTTCTTCGTAGTATTATAAAGTAGTTGAATAATATAGATATTTGGACAATGAATTAATACTAGCTAGTATATAGCCAAGACTTTTTTTAGGAAGCTAACAAAGAAGATGAGATTAGTTGCACGTTAAGAAAGTACTTTTCATTAGTCACTTTAATTATGGATAACAATAAGACACCAATTTTGAAATGCTTCATTGTCATGATTATTGCATGCTTAAAAGAATATATTTTTTTGCTTTTTCTTTTTTGTTACTCTTCCATTTTTTGGCTTCCCCATGTCATATACTTATATTGAAGCCTGATAAAATTTGAATTCGTATTAAAAAGTTTCATATTGAAGCCTGACAAAATTTGAATTCTAACAAAGGTAAATAATATCTAAAAAAACATAAATTCAAAATTTTTTAAATAAGAATAAATGAATACTTACTACTCCACTGTCTCCACCATGACGATGGTTGGTTCTCTTCTTTCATTTTAATTTCTTTTATATACAATTTTTTAAAAGAAAAAAAATGTCTTTTTTTAAAGTTCTAATTGGTATTTCCTTGGAGTCAAAGGTGGGATAAGATAGAGGAGGAAAGTTGTAGTATTATACTATTATTCTTATTCATATCCCAAAATGTGTTAAGCCTTGTTGTTTTAGTCTTAATTAATATCATTACTTAACTTTATTTCACACGTCTGACTTTTCATAATAATATTTATTATACATAACAAAAGGGCACAAATAGAGCAAATGATTGATAATGATATATGACCAATTCCAGTAATTTAAAATCAAGTTATATTTTTGTGACCGTTCAGAAAAATGGAGTGTAAATTCTATTTTGAAATGTAAAATATAAATAATACAATTTGTTGACGAGTATTTGATGAACCTTTTACGTTTCTATACTCTATATCTATCACTAAAAGGTTTGTAGGATAAATATGATATTTCATTTATTTTTATAATCGATTTCAAATACAATAATAATATAATAATAACATATTCGATATAATTCTTGAATCAAATTTTATACCATCCCTGTTGAATAAATTATATTTATGGTGGGATTGAAATTAAATATGACCTTTAGTACAAAGTTGATACAATATGCATAGCAATTAATGATGATTTAATAGCTTCTAAGCTTAAATTGCGGCTTTTTTGCTTTTCTAAATTAATCTACTACAATTATTAACAAAAAATCAACCTCCACCTGTCTTATAATTTATAAACTAACCATTAATATAATCGTATTTTATTAATTCTTTTGTCAAACTTAACTCTTAGGCTTCAATTTAACCAAATAATACAAAAAAGGAAGACGACAAAAATAAGCTTCAACTACAAAGGCTTTTCATTATTTATAATAAATAAATTAATATTATGTCTGTGAGTTGTTCTTTACCGTACAATATTAGTTAATTAAATTTAGAAAAAGAAAAAAAGTTAACAAGAAAATATATTTTTTTATTATAAAAAGTGCAATGTACCAAACAGGATAATATATGATAGGTCAGTGTGTGGATGTATATTAATTATATTTTACGATAGGTGCATAATCCATTTATTGTAATTTATTTATGACTTAGTATATATAAATTTTAATTAAATAAAATGAGTGGTTTGGTCATATATATAAAAAATCATGGTGTGCATTCGTTACTTTTAAAACTATATATAACAATAAAAATTATGATTTTCAAAATAAACTTAAAAAGAAAGTACTAAAACAAGTAGATTAAAGCAAAGGAAAGGAAGTATATATTAAGCTTAAAATTTGTCTAACACATAAGTCATTTTCGGGTAATTATATAGCACATAGAAAATAAAATGATGAAAGTTGAAACTATGATAATTTTTGAATACTCATAAATAAATGGATCAAAAGTAAAGTACACATTTCAACTAATTAGATATATTTAGTAGAATGTTACTAAAATTTAAACCTTTTTTTAGGAGTAATAATTAAGGGACAAAAAACAGTATTAACCCTTCCTATTTTTTTACCTCATAACATTATAAGTACGCTAATAGTTGATTGATGCCATGACATTATCGAGGATTAAGATAGAACGTCATTAAAGAGTAGAATATTATTATTGTTTTGTTTGTAGTATGTTTTAATTAAAAACTTACGGATTTTCTTTTTTCTCCAATTTCAATGTATATTATTATTTTTGCTATATTTGTTTCGTTTTCTATGTCGGTTACATTTATTTTGAGTGGATCGAAATTCTATTAAAAATAGTCTTTCGAATTTTTCGCCCTCACAAAATAAAGATAAAAGTCTACCATCTTCAAATTTCACTAGTGATTTGTTTTGAGTTGGGTCTATGGAAAATAATCTCTAGCTCATTCCACAAAAATAAGGATAAAAATCTACCTATATTCTATCAATCCAGAGCCAAAAATCTAACTGAAAACAACCTCTCACGATACAAAAATAAAGATTAAAATTTATATATACATCTTACCATCTGTAGATTTCACTCGTAAAATTATACAATAAAATACATATATTAGTGTCGGTTAAGTGTTACCTACTCATGTCCGGCAGGTGGTGGACCTCCTCCGTCACTAACACCCCACAACCACAAATCACGCCAACAATCAATACCCCACCCCCTTTCAACCCCCACCCCCACCCTCCAATTACTGTATGTATATGTTGTATATATATACATCCTTAGACTCTGTATTTTGACTTTTATATTCATCAATCATCACACGTGTAATTAACTACATTTTTGTTCATCGCAGGAAAGTCCCATGTCACCATCCAACGAGGGGTTGACGCGGCTTTTAAGTTACGAGCTCAATAATTTAAATGTGAAATATAAATTTATATGTAAAAATAACTTTTAACAAATAATAAATATAATCATGTTGAATTTATCATTTTTGTTAAATATATCTCTTTTTAAGTATAAATAAGTCTTTAAAATTGATAAATTCATAAAAAATAAAAAATAAATTCATTTTTGCATTTGAAATAACAAAATTAATTAAACTAAATAAAAGCATAAAGACTTTTTGTGAAAGAGTAAAGCCAAAGACAAACCACTAGATTTTTATTTAAGTAGTTTCATACATTCACTAAAAATATTTAACAATTTATGACCCACATACAAGAATTAAATATTGTAAGAATAAAAAAAAGAGTAGTTAATTAGCAATAATTAAGCAAGACTACATGAAAATTATTCCCATCTATCCATCAACGGTACACACCATCAGACAAAGATGACTATTTTAGTATGATTAAAATAAAAACTGTTTTGGCCAAAAAAGATAATTATATTAATGATCAATTTAACTAACAAGACACTAATCATTATTAAAGTGCTAAAGACATTATTAAGAAGCCAATTTGTTGAGTAAAAGGGGTGTTAGATGTGAGCTAATTTTATTTTTACTTTAGTTTAAGTTTTATTGTCGGAAATTTGGTATGTTGACCTCTCAATAATGAATTATGGATGGTTTCCATTTTTTTTAATGTGAAAATAAAATCACGCTAGTTATTTATTGCCTTTTTTATTCCTTGTTAAGATTGGTAAGATAAGACCTTCTTCTCCCTATTTTATTTATTTATGTTGAGATTTTGTTTATTTTTTTTAAATAAAAACCACAACCACTGGACATTTTGTTGCATTTTAGTTATGTAACACTTATCTTTTTGTTAAAACCGCTCGTAGTTAACAAGATCTTCTCGATAATTCATTGAATAAAATTAGAAATAAATTTTTGTTATATTCATCGGTCATTTCAATTGCTTTTTTAATTAAGAAAATTATACCTTCATATACTGTAAAATAATTTAATTTTAAACTTTTCTTAATATCACATAAATATCTTGACATATCTAATATCATGAGTTTTAAAAATATATAATGAGATAAACATTTTCACATTAAAAAAGGATGGAATATATTGTTTCATTTTATATATGAAAAAAATATTCTTTTTCAAAGATAATCTCATTAAGTTATTTAATATTCATTAATCTATATTATTATTATTTTAAAAATCATAAGAAAATCAAATTGTATTGGTCACATTAAAAAAGGATGGCATATTTTGTGATGTACGATTTTTTGGCTATTTTTGTTCTCTCATTTATTCATTCAAAATTAAATCAAATTGATTCGTGTATCAATTTATTTTTTAATTAATTTTCGAAAAAAGTGAATGAATAGTTGTAATAAATAAATAGTATTAAAATGTTATAATATATTACAGAGTAAAATTATTATATAGTAGGTCTCTTAGCTTATCAATGCCTAATTTGGCGGTGTCCCCATTTGGTACAACATAAAATATCATCTTTGATTTGTTCTCTTTTCTTTTTCATAATAAAATAATTATTATTATTGTAAATATGCATTTTGGATTTTATGCCTTTTTGGCTTATTTCAATTGTGTGGGAAATCGTCGGTGATCTATAATAAAAGACGTGAGGAAGTGGACACCAAAGGTTACTATTGTTATATCGTAAATTGTTTAATTTTATGTTTATTATATCTCTTTTTATTAGGATTTATGAATATCGTCATGAGTAAGTTTATATATTAAGTGAATATCATCAATAGTATATATGACAATTGAGATTATTTGATCATACTCTATATTCGACCAACTTCAGTGAAATGTCTCGCAATACCTATAGTCCTATATCTCACTATCACTATGCATGTAAATTTAGTGTAAAATAGCGCAAAATAAAAGAAAACAATATTTATAAGATGCGAGCTATTTGAATGGATGTTATTTAGTAATTACTCACAACAAATTTTATATGGCATATATGCATATATTGTTCTTGAAATATCTTTCTCTTAACTAGATATAGCGTAAATGTTATTAGATCAGATCTCCATGTCTAATATTTTATCTCTGCCCTACCTTAAAGGTGTGTTTTAAAGGACATAAAGAGAGACAATGCAAATCTATAGAAATTAAGTTAAGTCGATATCACAAGGATTGCTAAATAAAAAATGATGAAAAAAATCTTCTACTCATAAAAGTACAAAAAATGTGTAGAATATCTATAGATCAAATATGACAAACAATAGAACAAATATATATATATATATATACACATGGGCACACAAATCATAGTCAATGCATTAGTTGATTTTCTCTCAAGAAGATAAAAGGTCACAATTTTCCAACTTGCTTATTACTCTCTCCTACCCCCCTTAATATTTCGCTTTATAAAAGTCAATTTATATATTAATATATGAAGTTAATAATATTTGATTAAAGCAACTCAATATTTTACAAAGAAAACTCTTAAGTATTCAAAATTACGTGAAAAGCATTTCGAGAATGTAAATTTTTCGCTGAAATCAATATTTACATAAAACGTGAAGTAACTTTCGAAAAGTAAAATATGACAAATAGTTTAAAAAGAAAGTGGTTATATTTGGTCGGTCGCCTGGGCATGAGTACTTTGGTTATGACTGTCTAAGGTCCCCATGCACGTACCATTAGTTTACTATCTACTTGGACATCACAATATTAATGCATACAGTTTGTTTTGTTTTCCACCAAACATCACAAAAGATATTTTTCTCATTTCTTTAGTATCGATGGATCTGTCTCAAAATATTTATTGTTATTTATTTTTTCAAGTGTTACCAAGATAATATAAACGTTTATTAAGGACGAAAGAACCAAATTAAACTCATTGTGGCCCGTGGATTATATATTTTGTTGTTTGTATTCTATATTCATGAATATACACATTTGATTCATTAACATGATCACAGTTCGATTCGATAAAAAAATTATTATTAGAATATTTATACACTCAAACCCTAATCATCATGTCCTTTTTTAAGTCGAGTCTTCAAAATTATGTCTTTATTTCTTACGTAGAACATCAAAATCTTTATAAATAACGAGCATTAATTATATTCTACAACACAATTAGATTAATCATATTGAAATATTGGATGAAGTGACATATCTACCACATTCTCCATGAAGCATTTTTTATCACTCCTTCTACTATCTCTGATTATGAAATAAGAATTTGAGAAAGAAGATATCAACAACAACTAGATTATTTTACCCATTAAAATTTCAAACATGATCTAAGTTTTATTTTTCCTTGTTTTGACATAAAAACAGTGAAATAATGTTGAAGTAGAATATGTGGTGATTATTAATTGACGGGGTCCTAGGTCATTTAATTATATATTCATGGAGGTGTACTATTATTGTTGGGAAAATATCAAAAAACATTTAATGAAGTAGCGTCGAATCTTCACTGATTTAACTTTAACTTAGCTAGCTGTACAACTTCAGAATAAAAGCAAAAATAAAAAATTAAATAAAAAAAAAGTACAGTATATGAGTACTTTAAATCGACAAAATATATGTAGAGCAGTAATTGGAATATATAAAACAGATACACATGTCGGTACATGAACCGTACAATTAAGATCCAGGCAACATTTTTTAATTAACATTAATAATAAAATTAATCACTACATGTAAAAATTGACTAGAACGATAGAAGAGAAGAGCAAAGAGTTTACGGAAATTTTATTTCTATCTTTGGAAAGTAGAGGGACGATTAACGAAAATCAAGTTAAAGAAGATGTGATATAATCTTGAAATTATTTAGTTTTCTTAGATAATGTTTTATTCTATTATGTGGTACTTTTTGAAATGTATTCAAATTTAATTTGATCAAGTTTTAATATAAGTATTGAATATTAAATAAGAAATCAAAATTAAATGTTTATATCCTAGGGAAAGATTATGATTTATTCATAAATACTTTTCATTCTTGATTAATTAGAAGTCTCGTTTTTTATGATGTGTCTGATCTATAAAAAATAAATCAATATGGATTTAAATAAATCAAATTCTAAAATCGAATACCAATATTATTGCGTGGAAAAAAATACTAGGTCATTCTTTTTATTTGTCTTAATTTTGATAGACAAAATTGTCGTATATCTATTATAAATGGAAGGTGACATATATCTCAACATATTAATTAAGATGCGCGAAAGTAGATTTAGACATCAAGGTCAATAATAATAAGAAGCAAAAAGAGTATATGTCGCCAAAAATTCAAATTGAAAAGTGTTAAAAGTTGATTTGGATGTACAAATAATTTTGCGAAATTATGAGCTTTTTCTTTAACAATAATAACATAAATAATACAAACTTTAACGAATAATATATATAAACTTTTTCTAAAAATTCTCTCCCGAAAACAAAATGACTAAGAAAATGTTTACCTCTTGCCACGGCCCACAATATCTTTAAAGTCCCTACTACTAGATTTTGCATTGACTAGTTTATTTTTTTCACCCTTCTCTTTTTATTTACTCTTACTTCTAGTAAATTAAAACTAGTAAAAATTTCCAATGTAAATTTAACAGTCTTGCCAATATCTTGAATCATTTCATTTCTAATGATGACACCTTAATTATTTACCGTGTTTTAACCTTTGACCAATTAGCATGTGAAAATTAATACTATTTTTAATAAATTTTATGAACAATATCTTTCTTTTATGAATTCTAGTATTTTTAATTAACATAAATACATAATGAATGTTTGTTTAAATTACAACAAACACTAATTGTGTTGACTAACGTTGTAAAATTCCACTGATTCTTTTTAGAAAAAGTGTAATGCTTTGTTTCTAAAATTGTGTTTCAAAAAAGTACAGAGGTAATTTTAATATTCTTTTTTCTCATATAGTATTGTTGTTTATCAATATATTATTATATCTTTGTGGAACTCAACTTTATTTTTCTTTGAAGATGTTGAGAAATTTGAATTTGAAAGGCTATAAAAGGTTATAACATATGGTCCATTCTACACCTATAGTTTAAATAAAACTAGTACTATATATTTTAGATTAAAGTTATATATGGAATAAAAAAAGCCTTTCTTTAATCTTAAAACATTTCGCCGCCAATTTCCTTTTTTCCCCTCTATTCTCTTTCAAAGTTCAAACCATTTCAGACTTAGATGGATGTCTTTACCTTAATAACCGTTTGAATTAATTATTTAGTTATTTTTTAATCGATATACATAAATTATATACATTTTATGATTCACATAATTTTTTAGTTCAGACAGATAAGTGGAAGATTCAATAACTAATATAGACAATACACACTAATTTTAAAATATCACTTTTCGTCTCAGAATACCTACTTGTCGCAATAATAATTAAGTGAACATACGACAATCTAATATAAATAGTTTATCTGAAAAGAAGCATTCACGAGCATAACAAGGTGTATGAGGCAAACTCAAATTGAAATTTGGTTGAAACGAATTTCTTTCTTTCTAATAGTAATATTCATTTTCTCACCCACGATCAAGATAATATACTGTAGAGAGATATCACTACATCTCATGATGTCTTTTATGAAAGAATGCTTCAATTCAATTCGCGCAATTAAATATTTTATGTCTATTTAATAATATTAAAAATTTTCAATTGACCTCAGAATATATGACTTTCAATAAAATACGAAAAAGATCAAAATTAACCTTAATGATTCGAGAGCCTAATACCACTAACTTATTATCAAACTCTCTGCCACTGTAGGTGCGACACAGGTAGTAGTGACTGAAAGAGCTGATGCGGCATGATCGCGATTCAAGATACGATACGGCTCAGCCAAAAAAAGTGAGCGCCTAACGCGAGCCTTATTTATTAGTTTAGTAAAATTAAGCTTTGGCGGTACGTTATAATTATTCTATTTCAAACTAAACTTCATTATAATTTAATCTCCTAAGTCATCACTAGCCTCAAGGAATGTTCTTCATACTCATAACTAGCCCCCTCCCCCCCCCAAACCCCAACCCCAACCCCAACTATACCCCACATTCCCCCACGCTTACATTCCTCTGTATATCTCTATATATACACATGTATATCTACTCTGTTCCTCATTCTTCTCTTCCCAATTAACTCTCTGTTCATAACAATCTCTCCAAATTTACAAAAAGAATCATTTTTTAGATCAAAGAATCAATTTTTATAACACCCAAAATCAAGAAATGGCAGCTAATTCAGTTAATACAATCTCAATGCTTGATTCCAATATGGAAGTTGATAAGCTCACAAATGAAATTTTCTCAATTCTTGAAAACAAATTCCTCTTTGGTTACGATGACCCAAAAATATCTGTCACCGGAAAAGAAGAAAATTTGTCAGCTCAGTTCGCCATAAACAAAAATGTCGGCGCTGGAAAAGTCAGAATTTTGTCAATTGATGCTGGTGGGTCCACTGATGGTGTCCTTGCAGCAAAATCTGTAACCCATTTAGAATCCTCCCTTCGCCAGAAATCTGGAAAATCCGATGCTCATATTGCTGATTTCTTCGATGTCGTCGCCGGCTCCGGCACCGGCGGTGTTCTCGCCGGCCTTCTCTTCACACGTGGGGCTGATGGGGTTCCTATGTTTACAGCTGACGAAGCTCTGAAATTCATCGTCGAGAACGGTGAGAAAATTTCCCGGAGTTCCAAGACTGGATTTTTCCGGCATGTTTCCCGGCCGGCGAAGGTGTTTAAGAAAGTGTTCGGAGATTTAACGTTAAAAGATACGATGAAAGCGGTTTTGATCCCCTGCTACGACCTAAAAACAGGTGCACCGTTTGTTTTCTCCCGCGCTGATGCTTGGGAAATGGACGGCTGTGATTTTGCCATGTCAGATGTATGTGGGGCCACGATGGCTGATCGTGCGGTTGATTTGAAGTCAATTGATGGTCGTTCGAAGATCACAGCCGTTGGCGGTGGAATAGCGATGACTAATCCAACGGCTGCAGCGATTACACATGTCCTTAATAACAAGCAAGAGTTTCCATTTGCTAATGGAGTTGAAGATTTATTGGTTGTTTCATTGGGTAATGGAGATTCAGATTCCGCCACCGGAAATGTCATGTCATCACCGGCGGCGTTTGTTAAGATTGCCGGAGATGGAACCGCCGATATGGTACGTCCACTTAGTTCAATTAATATTAATCAATAGACGTATAACATGTACTTTAATTTACGTAATTATTATCTAATTATTTAATTCAGAATAAGCGATATTAATCAAATCTCTTAATTATTGTAATAATAGACTATGTTACTAACCCGTAAAGATAGATAGACGATTTTCGATTGTTATCATTAAAATACTTCTTAACTAGAGTAGTGGGTACTTGGAATTATTGAGATATATTTATTAATAAGAAACTTTACTTTTTAAATGGGACCTTACATTAAATTAGTGGCATTAGAAGAAAAGGAGTAGCACACATTAAATGTTCCAACAAGGTGTTTTATAAATTAGTGGTAAATAATGAAGATAGAGTTGTACCTAACTATATATTAGTATTAAATTAGGAACTTTAATTTGGAATCTTTTAATTATTTTTTTATAAAATTGTCTTGACATGATATTACCATATATGGACAAAAAATAATGTTTTTTTTAATCTTTCAATTATGCAGGTAGATCAAGCTGTATCAATGGCATTTGGACAAACAAGAAACAATAACTATGTAAGAATTCAAGGAAATGGTATTGTTGGGAAAAAATACCAATTAACTAAAGATGAAAATATGAACAAATGTGAAAAAATGAAGAAAATGGTGGTAATTGCTGAGGAAATGTTAGGGCAAAAAAATGTTGAATGTGTATTATTTAAAGGAAAGAAATTGGTTGAAAATTCAAATTTGGACAAACTGAAGACAGTCACAGTTGAATTGATCAAAGAACAAGAAAGAAGAAAAAGTAGCATTTTGCCCCCTGTGGTTTTGAAACATGCATCACCATCCCCTAGAACATCATCAGCAACTACTTTGTCCTCCGATTCATCGTGTAATTAGTTAAGGTGTGAGCATACTAGTCTGGAAAAAAAAAAGGACTAGTGATTAGTAGGGTAGGGAAATATGAGTCTGAGTTTAGTTGAGTCGAGTTTGGGTTGAGGTAAATTAGATTTGAAATATGGGCGTAAAGCCACTCGTGATGAACTCAAACGTAACGTCTACGAGTTCGATCGAGCTGAGCTGCTAAAATAGCCCAACAAAAAAATATCATCCTTTTTAATTTTATTTTTGATTCTTGGGTTGGTTTGTAGTTGAAATGTATATTTAGGAAATGAATCTTGATGATGAATGTTTATATGTATATGATTTGGTAATATGAATGGATTGCTCATTAGAGAAATGAGAAAGATTTGTTAAGTAAAATGTAATTTTCGTTTTTTGATTTAATCATTTATTATTTAAAACTTCTTAACTTGATAAATTTAAATTTGTCTGTGTAAAGTTCGATTTAATTAAAAGAGAAGGTATTTTCAAAGCTTTAAGTTCCGACATTTAATCATGCTATATTTGATATGTTTAAAGGGGAGAAGGAACACAATTATTTAATTTTTTTAACACAAAGTGTTACTGATGTTGAAGCGTGATACTTAATGGATTATTAACTTTAATTATTCCACAAGTTTAAAATGAGATTTTTGACTAATTGTCTCTTACTATCCACAAGTTTAAAATGAAAATGACAATATAATCATGATAAATTAATTTAATATCATGACTCTTTTTGACTAATTGTCTCATTCTTCTTAGTGCAAAAAAGTTAATTACACACGACTTTACCTTATTTAATGGAAATTTTAGTGTTGACATGGTTGAATCCAATATATAATTGCTTGATTTACGCTGTCTTTATTTCCAAAAGTTGTGTAAATATTATTTGAGAAATAACTTTTTTGATAATATTATATTCAAGTCTAAGATTTGCTCGTATATTTTCAAATTTTATGAATAAAAAATTAGATTATTGTCTATCATTCTAATATTTTCTTATAAATAAAATTTTCATCTTGCTCAAAATTTCTTTTAAAACAAAATTCTACAAGATATTTCGTTTATAGAATAAAAATATATCGTTCTGATCATTTCTTTAAAAGTCAAAAGTTAAAAAAGTGTTTAAATCACATTCTTTATGAAAAAGTCTTATGAAAACGTTATTTTTTAATTAATCAAACAAGATCGATGGAATAAAAGAAAGAAAAAGTTTTAAACATACCTAAGTTAAAGAATATAAATAAAAATTATTAAATTTACGTGAATTCAGGTCCGCTCAATGGAGAGTGCAGACAGAAGAGAAAGTATGTGTGTGGACAGAAAATTACAAATGTGGAGATTTGTGATTTTTTTTTTTTTGGAAGTTGACACTGCAAAGACAAATGGGGGTCAGCTTTATTTAATATTTAGAATTGATATGTTTCTCCATATCTCCTCTTTAACTTTCTCTGTCGGTGTTAACTAAATTTACTACAATTCGCTTGCAATTTTTACGAGGGTGATGGGGTGGGGTGATATTTTATACATGTGAGTTTATTCATATTATTAATTTCAAATTAGGGTGATAAAAACAGAATCGTTATAAGTTGATAGTCATCGTAAATTAATCAATTTCAACAGAAAATATTGGAAACTTGTAGTGCTAGAAAAATTAAGAATACTTGTTTTTAATAATATTGCAGTAATATGTGTTAATAGACAATAAGAATTTATATAGTGGATGGAAGTGTGACTGTTATTGTTGTAGACTTCAAGTCTTTTTAAGTTTAAATTTTGTGCAATGATCTTTTATAACATTAGGTTTCGTCGATCAACAAGAATTGTTGTGAGAGTAATAAGTAATCAAAAATCTTAATTTATGTTATGAATATATAATCACATTTGTTGAAATATACCCCTAATATAATTTTTTTGATGTTTAATCAAATTCTAATACATGGAAAATTAAGCAAATGTACTAGTGGAGAAGCGTAGGACATACTCCAATTTTAGCCCCCCCCCCCAAACCCCCACCCACGCCACGAGGTGATCACATAGCAAAACTGAACACAATTTTCACAAATAAAATACTATACACAAAATGTTTTGGGACCTATGAGAAGGAGATAGCAAATTGTGGTCACAATTTTATTTTTTTTGAAAAAGAACTCGTGTTAATTTTCTATTAACTTTGCTTCTTCATGAATCAATGGAGCATTCAATTTGAAAAATTGGCCACCATTTTTTCACAGGGGGGGACCAGTATTTAGTACTCCAAAATTGAAGCCAACCCCCCACTTGTTTAGTCCATATACATACACTTATATAATACGTTGTGACTGATAGATTCAGAATTTGAAACTTATGAAGTTCTACAAAATACAAAGACCTCAGGGGTATTAAGTAATAATTGAGTTCACAACCGTTCAGACACCTCAACTAAAGTATATATACCTATTAAACACTTAAACCTTATTAAACGGGGCTTTTCAAGGAGCCGTCTATGTATTTGGCCTTTTCTAGATGAATATCAACTTATAGATGGCGGGTTAGGTTTGATATTGCTCATGGCTTGATATAATAGTTGTGTAGTCATCGATTTTACTACCAGAATGCCTGTAAATAGCTGGTCAACCTTTCAAATGTCTTCTTTCATATTATTCACCCTTTGTAAACTTAACTACTTTAAGTTCTTTTCGGAAAAATCAAAATAAAGCGCGAAGTACATTCTGTTCTACTACATTACAACACTTAAATTACACGTTCGTATATTCTCATTTGTCTTACATAAGGTACTAGAAATCAATTAAATTGATAATGAAGGTGGTCCCTTTTTCCATTGAAATTTCCCACATCTAATTTGAAATGACTTCCAGGCAATTGCATCCTCCAAAAGTAGGTGTATTTTTGGAGAATCCGATACAGGT